>OX453251.1:5360590-6560590 GCA_949709985.1 Luffia ferchaultella
TAGATAAAGATGCAGCGGTGTAAATGCAGTGTTCGCTCATGCCGCACATCGAGTGTATCTTTATCTGCTTGGAAAACTACTTTTGTTGTAGATAGTTTAAAAATGGAAGACGTATGTTATTTTTGTTTTCTTAAGGCTAAAATTGTTTTCCTTCATTTTAGTTGCGTTTATAAATGTAAGCAGAAGACGTAGCTTGTTGGGGAATTGAGATGGAAGACAGTATTTTATTTTTACATTTTAAGTTTAAATTAACGAGTAGGTACAGCAAGTTTTACGCAAAGGGCCAAGAACTTTTTTATTAACCGACCTTCTTGCAACTCCTTGTCGTAAGGGTACAACGGAAGACGTTTGTATATTAGAGTTACATATTACATACAAAAAATTAAGTGAGTAAAAATGAGTCGGAAATTTGAAGTAGTCCGTATGGTTCTACTGTTCAGTTCTACCAGTAGGACTAAATGGAGAAAAAAGTTGTTTTAGTCCTACAAATTTTTGTAAAGTATTCAATAGGACTAAACAGATAATACTATTATAGTACAAAATGAACTAAAAGGTGCCAAAAGTAAAGTTTTGTTGTTTACAGAGCACCTCCGAATATTTATTAGACTAAAATAAATAAAATATTTAACTTAAATTCGATATTTTTACAATGAGAAATAAACGAAAGAGCCACCGACATATGTGTGGATATGTCCGATAAATAAATCCGTTCTGTCCTACTAGTAGAAATAAAAAGATTTTTTTCTCCGTTTAGTCCTACTAGTAGAACTTAACAGTAGAACTATACGGACTACTTCGGAAATTTCTGTCGCTGTCTTCCGTATTTTAAATTCAAATTTAGTTCTGGTCAAAGTATTAAGTTTCACAATACCAATAGGAACTATTATGTTTGATGACTGCTTGGCCGAGTGGTTAGAGACTCTAACTTCGGAGCCAAGGGTCATGGATTCGATTCCCACCCGGGAAAAATATTTGTATACATGAATATGTCTATTCGTTCCGTGTCTGGGTATGAAAAAATGAAATTAAAAAAAATGAAAAAAAAAATCTGTATATTTAAATATTATAAAGATTATTTAAGTATTTATATCAGTTGTCTGGTATCCATAGTACAGCTTTGCGTAGTTTGGAACTAGATGGCGCTGTGTGGGATGTCCGAGGTATTATTATTAATTTGTTAACTGTGTTGTAACTAAAAACCAAAAGATCGGTGGACTGTAGTAGAAGAAATGGGAATGAAGGTTATATATTTATTATAAGGATATTGACGAACAGCATTGGAATGAAAATAATACACAACTCAGGTATTCTGAAGCTCCATTGTGTGTCGACCAAACGTGTCAAGAAGTGGCTAATTATTACAAAAATGTTTGTGATAATAAGTTTCATTCGTCGAACCGTGTTGTTCCAATAGTTCTACTATTAGATGAACTACGTTAGTTTATTACAATGTATTTATACAATGGTATCGTATAAAAGCCATTAAAGGTTGTTAACCTCGTAAAAGCAGCGTGTGTGTACAAAAAACAAGCGATAAATCGAGGGGTTGCGTCAATGAATCTCCTCCTGATCCCTTAAATTCGGGGAGTACAGACAGCCAGCAGCCCGGTATTTAGTAGATCCTCTGCATCTAAAACCCCGCGATGGGGAAACTTTTGGATTCCGCGAAGGTTTGTACGGGAGAAAACATTATGATTACTTCCGAAGTTTATTTAAAAAAAAAAATCGATTATTTAGCTCTTAGTTAGTGATGAAAAGTAGAAGATAAACTGTAAGTTTCTCTAAAATATTTACCAAATATGTGAACAATACGTAAATATTGAGGATAAAACACGACATTATTACCTACACGTAAGTAATATAAAGTACCAACGTACCTCATTTTCAAAGTTTCCCATGCAAAAAAATGAGCCTCTATTAAAAAGAGGATCAATATTTCTTTGGAAGCACCGTGAACACTGCATTTTAAAAATGTCTTATTAATTATCTAGTAGGTAATAAAGTTGGTCTTAATTATTTTTTTAAGTGAATTAATAAACTTCTCGATGCAAAAGCGAAAATATTTATTGCACTTTTGAATAAATTGCTTTAATTTTTTTCCGTTTTCAAATTCACTGAAATAGCATAGTATTTTATTTTTTACATTTTTCAGTCTGTATGACTGATAACACAGTTTGTTACCAAAGTCAAAGGGCTAATATATTGAACATATGTCGCCATCACTTTTAGCAATTAAAATCGGGAAGTCTTTTATTGATCACACAAATTAATTAACAAAAATTCATTTAAATTTATTTTCATTACTTATTAATATTTATATACTACCATCATCTCTAATTTCTAAAATCAATAGGTAAGGATTGTAACAATTTATAATGTGAACGATTTTTTGTTAAAGTAAAGTTGTAATAAGTTTTTTTCAACAACAATTCTTAATTTTGATTATTTGTCTACAATTCAAAGACTTTGTATGATTATATGATGAAAAATCTAAGGTCATAATGCATAAAAGTTCGGAAATAGGAATCGACATTGATATGTGAGTCTATATATTGTCGAGGTGCGCCAAGCAGGGCACAGGTGCCAAATCATTTCATCTCCGCTCAATGTGGAACTGACAAATTGGAATGCAAGAGCGCACCTCTCCCCTTTTGAAGGCTGTATGGCTTGTAAATTGATTTTTTTGTAAAAATTTCGATATTCACGATGAAAATATTGTGACAGATTTATACTATTATAAAATTGTAGCGATATGATGATTTATATAGAAGATACTGATGGATTTATTCATTAAATCAGGTTTTCATGCCTTCACTACAGACACACTACGCTGGTTATAGAAAGTGTGGGCGCAGCTTGTGATATTTAATTTTAAATAAGTTTTTTTAATACTCCTTTGTCAATATGTTTCTGACGAGAATCGAATAGACGACTTTTGTATCAAAGACAGTGATCGCACGTGGCGATACCTTTATTATGACCGATTGACTAGTTATTGTTGAACCTAAAATACAAATTGAAATAGATGAAATTCCGAAGTAATGTGAGGCAAACATGAATGTCATCGCGTTGCTATTTTTAGTAGCACAATAGTAAGAAGAAAAGTGATATTGAGTGGAAACCATTCACAATCTTGTTAATTAATTTTTATAGTATAATAATACGAATTTTCCATCTCATTTTCTTTTATGGACTAACGGTCTTTTATGGTGACACCTTAAAATTGTTGAAACAAATTGAAGCGCATTACAAATAATTCGTTTTGATCTAAAACAGGCCGAAAAGCCCGAAATGTGAACATTCAACGGCCAGTTGCAAAGTACTTAAAGTTGGTGTCTACTTAAGGAAAGAATTAATCAATAATAAAATACCATGACTTGTATAGTTTCCTTGTGCGACTTTAAGTATAGCCTAGCCTTCTTGGAACCCGCTGTAGCTGAATTTGCCATATCAGTGCGATCGTTAAAACACATGATAGGCCAGCTACTAATATTAAATTCCAAATGTGGTAAGTCTTCCCATTTGATTTCCTAACTGCAGTTGGTAAAATAAAAGTTTCGTATTTGGCACAGTTTCATGCTACTCATGGTTAGATACGTACTAATTTATCGTAGAAAAAAATATATGAAACTAAACTCATTGGTAAAACGTGTTGTTGCTTAATCAATGTCTTGTTAAATGATTAAATAATAATACCTATAATAATACCTGAGACATCCCACACAGCGCCATCAAGTCCCAAAGTAAGCAAGTATTATGCTTGTATTATGGGTACTAGACAACTGACATAAATACTTCTTTTTTAAAATATAATATATACATATATAAATGCTTTTACACCCAGATACGGAACAGGTTGACATGTCCATACACACAAATGTTTGTCCCGGGCGGGAATCAAACCCGCGACCCTGGTTCCGCACTTAGGGTCTCTAACCACTCGGCCAATCGGGTAGTCATAAATATTACTTTTCTTTTTTAAAGATAAAATATTTAAGATTTTTTTTACATAGACACTTTGGGGAAGGATTTTAAATAGGAATCATACTAATAAATATTCAACAATCTAATAAATAACGATATTGCGCGCATATTAGCCTTTTAACAATGGAATAATATGCGGACAAAACCAGAGATAACCACCAATAAGGAATATTTCATTTACCTTTCTATTCCGCAGTATCTATTTAAAACCGATACAGTCGTATTTGCTGTATAGTAAATAAGAGGTTCAAGACACAATAGTGGTGCTGTCGAGCGTCGCGGTGCTCGCAATTTGTCATAAAACGTATTAGGTCGACACAACAAAGGAGGCGAGATTGTCTGCGAGTGCTCATTTGTTCCCGGACGTCTTTAACAGTTTGCCGAGTGTCGCCGGCTGTGGCACTTCATTTACAGACGCTCAGATTGCTTAGCCGGAGCTTTGGTGCTGTAACAATTTATTGTCGATTGATTTTGGGTTTTACTGTCGATTCAATGTGTAGGCAGTTATGCACTTGTCAAACGATCGCCACTAACAGAAATAATGTAGATACGTAATCTCAGCACAAAAGTGCCAAATTGGTCGAAAAGGCTAATTTGATCCTTTTAAAATACAGGATTGATTGACGCCATAAAAAGAACTTTCCTTTAATTGCTGACGCTACTTTTTTTCTGAAAACCTGTGAATGTAGATGGTTGTAATTACAAAAATTAGAGATGGTATCTTAAAAACGTTTTCCTGCCAGCACCATAACATATATAGTTACTTTTTTCTGTCCGGTATACATTAGATAAAAAATTACCATTTCAAGGTCATTAATAACATAACAGCGTGGTAGGTAGCGTAGGTAAGTAAAAGTGAGACTTTTTGGCCCTCTTGTTCATTGAAAACGGTGTATTATTAGATAGCTGCTGAGGCGTTAGTTCTGATGTTCTCCCTCTATTACATTTCAAATTGACTTTTACGTCAGTTTGGCTGTCAAATATACATCGTTGGGCGCGTTGCCAACATTCGGTTTTAGCGTGCCTTGTGCATCCTGGCCCTCTCAGCTACGACCTAATATCAATGGATAGATACAAAGATTTCTTTTCTGATGACGCGGGTTTTTTGCGTTTTATATTTGAGTTTGTGCAACTTTTGCCTAGAAATATGAAAATTAAAAAAAAATGGTTTCAAATTTTTCGTTCATAAAATAAATGTTTCAAATTTTATTTTAGTGTCCTTATCAAAATTTATAGTTTGATACTAAAAACAGTGTCGCAACTAGTTGAAGTCTTCATCCATGCCGATTTGAAACTTATACGGATGACAAAACACTTGTTTTGCTTCGAGTCTTTCTACCGCCGGTGTCGCCTACTATGCGCTATAGCCACTACGCACTGAGGAAAGTGTTTTTTTTTTTAAATTACGATTCCATATAACAACGATAACGGATTTTGGAAATGATGCGTTATTGGCACTACTTCATCGTCTACGTCGTAAATCTTCTCAATGTTCCTAATACAACTGTAGAGAAATGTCAGAGAAAATACATACAAATAAATAGTGTTAATAGGGTTTTGTACCATTAAAGGAAACAACGGAATACTGTCCTCTTATGGAAAGTTTTATCTCAAAAATCATGCAACGTATTTTGAAATTTGCTATAATGTTAGGACTTTGTGACATGCAGAAATACCAACAATATTAATTATAAAATATATTTTTTCTATATTTAAAATGGCGGTAAATCTTACGACCTCAAAAAAACAATTTATCGTGTGATATAAATAATAATAATAATAACACACACAATCACAACAACGTCTAGATCCCAAACTAAGCATTAGCTTGTATTTTGGGTACCAAGCGAAGACACCACATACATATAACAACCAAGACCCGGTGCCAGTATTAATATTCGTCATATAAATACTGACCCGACCTGGGATTCGAACCCGGGACCTCCAGCTTCGCAGGCAGGGTCGCTGCCCACCAGGCTAAGAGGTCGTCATATATTGTCTGACCTCAAAATGTGTAAACAAATCCGGTCCCTCTTCAAACTTCTAGAATTTTCAAGCTAAAATTTTAATATTTTTAAGCTTAGTGAATATTGGGTCCTAGATAATTTGAACAGTAAAATTAGTTACTGATAAAAGTTTATTTATCAAATAGAATTCAAATCGATAGTATCTGTTTGTTGATAAACTAATTACGAGTGTCCGAAAGTTCTTGACTTTTCGTCACATATTTTCAGTTGCTGTTACACGGTAATACACAGTTACTTTGCTATTAAGATTGGATGTTTTGGATCTCAGCACTAACGACAGAGCTGGCAGTGTTGCGTTTGTAGAATTATAGAATTAAAACATTTTCTATATGAAAACAGGAACTTGAAATTGCGTATTTTTAAATATTTTATAAATAAGAGATTAATTATTATTATTATTAATATTATTAAACAAATAAAGAGATGCCATTGTCTAATCGTTGTAAAATACGTATATACATTATTGTTGGAATTGAGAAAATAGAAATTCCATTCCACTAGCCCATTATGCCCCACTGCAGGGGCTTAGGTGGATTTCAATGACTGTAAAATAGAAATAAAAGCGATAAATTATATTAAAATTTTTAAGTTTTTATTTGAAAACTATTATGCTACTTATAATTTTTATTTAAAGTGTTAAAAGTATTAAATAGTAAAATTCTACTAAAAATGGTCACACTGTGACACACGATGCAACTCAACTATCAAAGGTCCAATCCTAATAGCAACGTAACCGGCCAGTATGAGTACTCCTGTTTGATTTATGAAAATCAAAGCGACATAAGAAAAAAATATTCAAAAATAAAAGCCAGTGCAATAATTTAACTCAAGTAAAAAAATTGTAAAATATAGAAATTTTTTTTACTGAATCATTTTAATACTCATAGAATCGATTGTATGTAAGCTAAACCAAATATAGTTGCAAGTTTGTTTACAGTCAGGTTACAACTCCGTTTTAAATTGGCCCTTGTTTGCTTTACAAAATTGTTCCGTAGTTAGAGGCTAGTATAACGGGCTTCAACGTTTATAATTGCGAGGTCAAATATTTTGCTGTGTATTTAGTGTGAATGAAGCTGGAAATACCACAATTCCGAATAAAGGTTTGGTTTGCGTTTTGCCAATAGGCAATATAAATATTCCATCAGCCCTTTTTATACCCCCTGCATGGGCTTAGGCTTCCCCTCAAGATGAGGAAGCTTGGAGCTTAAATCTACCACGCTGCTCCGATGCGGGTTGCCGGATTGTAACTACCGCCATCTATTGACAGTAACCAGGACCGACTGCTTAATGTGCTCTTCGAGACACGCAATCAGTGATAGCTAATGTACTTAAGTCAGAAAAAACTCATTGTTACACGCCCGGATTCGAACCACGGCCAATATATAAGCAAATAAAATGGAAATGTAATTTAAACGTCTGTCATCCTTTTTGGCATTTCGTGGATGAATATATCCACGAAAAGTGTTTACTTAGATAGTCCTAAACATTATTGAATTCGCTACATATTTTTCCTAGGTTGGATCTATTTGTACGGCAACCGGAAAAATAACGTATTTTTATTTATTATACCATGTTTGTATGTATTTGAAAGGACTTTATCACGTATAAAAATTACAATCAATTCCTATTCCTACTTCTTCTACTTATTAAAAATTTATTAGTGATAGGCGTAAAGTGCCGAGAACGTTAGCAGCGTTCCCGCTCTGAATGGCTAGGCTGATCCTATAAACAAAATATTCTTTGCTCAAACAGTCACCGGACATCTATAAAAAATTGGCGCCAATTTCACGTGAGACCGCAACAGCATCTCCGGACCATGGACCCATCGTCTCCACTGCGAAAACTAAAAATTGTTTATATTTAGAAATTATTTGTTTAAAAAAGTTTCTTCGACGCTCGTTCCGGTCCGTTTCGCTCCTCGCATTGACACAACCAAAACACAACCCAATCTACTATTTCTGAAATGTTAGACTATCAACCTATCTTGGCCAAATTTTCAATTTATTGGTCTATATTATTCATCCGGTCGTTCAGTAGTCGACGATTTCACAGCCACAAATCACCAAAAACCTTCAAAAAAAGGTTCCTTGTATTGGGACTCCGTTTAAATTTTCACTTTTTTTTTTAAATCTATAACATATTTAGGCAAGGTAATGCCGCCAGCCTTTTGAACACTGCCGCACGGCACTGATTTTATTTGTAGGTATTTTTAGTTCATAATTAGTGTTTCATTTGGTATAAGCTTTTATTTTGGGTTGGGTTTGGCTTAGTAAAGCCTTAGGTTCCCATTGGTACCCTTTGGCTACAGAACCCTTAAAACGATATATTCATGAAATTAGCCTTTAGAATTTCAAATTGGGTTCAACTAAAATAAAAGAGACAATTTCTGAAAAGTAAAAGACTTGCAATGAGAATTTTCACAGCAGGCGCCGTAACTGAAACAATATTTTAGTTAGTGTACTGTCGATATTTCACAAAGTTACTTAAAGGTGTTTACCCTGGGTGGAATAATGCGACGGGCGCGACAATAAGGTTCTTTCTCCGCAAGAAAACTCTTATTGAATACAAATTCAATGGAGTCGCTTCATATGTGTTTTAACAATAAAGAATGTATGCGAAGAGACCACGAGCATAAGTAATTTCGGATTCTTATATTAGTATATAAGAGTCTAGAATTTGTTAGTTGTGACGTTTTTTTATTATTGAAATTTGTTATTACGCCTCCAAAAATTGTATTTTATTTTACTGAATAAGGATAACTATTTCTACAAAATATAGATTTTTTTTCAATTATTTTGCAATATTTTGATCATCAATTATTGTACTTGAAATTGGCTGATTCGAATTTTTACTGTTACCTGTGTAGTTAGAACGTCTTTTAACTAAACATTGCAATAAATAGCCAATAGAAGTCTGATCGGCTGAATCGGCTTATTTATTCGGCATTCTACTTCTAACACCTCTATATTTTACATGTGCAAGAACCCGAAGTTACTGATGTTTTAATCTATTTGCATATTTACTAGTTAGTTCGTATTATAACGGATTTCGGTTTTTCACGGCAACATTTCTCTAAATTAAAATTATATACACAGCACAATAATATGATTTGCGCATAAAGATGATCTTTTTAACCATAGTACAGTGGGCAAAGAACGACCTGTAATGTAGCACCTATCGTGTAAGTCTTTACAATTTTATCTGTATTTAGAAATGTTAATGTAATTAAATTTAACATTTATCGCGTTTAAATATCCAAATCATAGAGTAAATATATTTGACAGCAGCGTTTGGTTTTAATAGAGTTATAAATGTCATTTCACAGTATCGAAAATGTCAAACGCAATTTTGCGTGGTTGAGGACCAGCACGCGGGGACTTTGCAGGGGTGAAGAACGGCGCGCGGGGACCTGGCGCACTGAAACTCCGACTGATCTTACACGAGCTGGCTAGAGTATGAGTGGTTAGGCTGGAACGCACAAGAGGGCTTCTAGTCAATTGAGCCTTGTAAGGTTTTCGTTATATATATAAGTTTTGGACTAGATCGGTCACTCAATGCGTCTTTGCCAGCGTTATTTAAATTACGTGTTAATAATCTCTAATGGGTCGTGATAGCCCAGAGCGCAACGAACTTGTCTCAAATTTATATGGCCCCATAGGGCCATGGTTCGAATCCGGGCGTGTACCAATGAGTTTTTCTGACTTAAGTACACAATATCACTGACACCGTGCTTTGGAGGGCACGTTAAGCAGTCGGTCCCGGACGCTGTCAATAGATGGCGGTCGTTACAGTTCTCAACCCGCAGTGGAGCAGCGTGGTGGACTTAAGCTCCAAGCCTCCCTTCTCACCCTGGGGGAGGCCTAAGTCCCTGCAGTGGGGTAAAAATGGGCTGATGATGATGATGATGAATCTCTAATGGAATGTATCTGCAAATATAATTTCGGATAAATTGTACGCAAACAATCACACCGAGATTGGTACTAAATTGAACCCACTAACTACAAGTCCCAGTTTCAAATTTTTGAGTGGTCAACTCTACCACGTTTTTAAGGACGATATTTAATCGTCCTTAAAATATAGTTCGATTACATAAATAGCAAAAACAAAGAAAATCCTGACATCAATTAACCGTATGTGCGCCTCCACGCATTTCAAGGCCCACTTCCATTTGCTCAGCGAACGTTATCTTTATCCTTATAGAACAGTTTAATTTAATATGCGTCGTTACAGAGAACTGGGTTAAGCGACTATACGAAGCTCAGTGATTTGCTCGGCCTGGGCGCAGTCTAGAAAACTAGTTTCGGTTGGTGATTCAAAAGGTAACGGCTGCTGTACCCATTGAATGGATATAATGTAATGTCGTTTGAAAGTATTGCTACGATTTTAAGGAAACATTTACTCTTCTGTTGTATAGCAAATACATTAATGGTTCTCGAGTTAAAGGTATATAAAAATAAATAGATGATGAGACAAAAAAATTAGAAATTTTATTTTTCGATTTAATGTGTTAAATGTTTATACCATTAAAATGATATATAAATAAAGAAAAGTTTTAATAAATTTTCTTGTTAATAATTTCTCATCCTGCTTAGAAATAAAAACTTAATGTTCAAAGTTTTTTCTGTGACCCTAATCATCTACAAAACTTTTGTGGGTTTCCAATAAATTTATTATTGCATAACACGTGATCATTTGGTTTAACTCCGGAAAAACATTTCACTAAACATTTCCAAACACAAATCGTAGCTAAACATAGTTAATACTACAGCCGGTATTAACGGCGATCGGTTGAATTAATAGAGCTTTCAAGTTGAATCCGCACGAGCCTAACTTGAAGCGAACTCCAAAAGTCAATGGAGCGTGTTGAGATGGCAGTCTGGGCTAATGCCGATAACTGAATAATAGATCTCGAAGCATTTCCCTACAAATATAATCAACTAAGCGTTCTTGAAGCCAACACTTTTAGATCTGATTGTTGTAATTACGATTCACCCGCGTTACGTCATTATATCTATTCTTCACCTATTCTTCCCACTACCCTTTTTCAATTTTTAGATGTATAATTATCACAAAAATTCATAGGGTAATAAATGCACATTTTCCACTTTTATAAATTCCATACAACACTATGATATTTCACTTTTGTTTAATCTTCGTTGTTATCGCTCGACTGTCACTTTACTGAGAACCAGTTTATATCAAGCGGGTACAATTGGAAATGTGGTCAAATGTCCTGTTTTATATCCCAAGGTTCAGACGTTTTCGCATTACACAGAATTTTTTTATAAAATATTTCATCATTTCGACGGTCCCTACGTACAAAGCGACATGTCAAAAGCTAAGGTTTACAGGAGAGTGTAATAAAGGTTCAAGTTGCTCTAGAAATAATTCTAATTACAATTATAAATATATCTTTCCTATAATGTTTTGCTATCTTTAAGAAGTTTAAAGTAGTATTTATTCATATTTAATTTTTTCACATTTTCTGGGTAAAACTGCTAGATAACTGGTTCTACGCTGTCATTTAAAGAAATACATGTCGGACAAATCTAAGATACCTGTTTATATGTCGTAAAGAACGAAACAATGTTTTGAAATATAATTTAAGTAAATGTTTTATGAAAACGTCGAATTGTGTTATTATTTTCAAAAGGATTCCTTAAACATCTTTATAGCGATGCCCATTAATATTCAAAATACCTTAATGGTGACATATATCTCTTTATTCATGGTTAAATAATGTTTAAAAAAAAACATAATATTAAAATTATATAATATTTATATTAAAAACTAAAAAAACACACCACGAAACTGTATTACAACCACAACAATATTCAACCGCGCGAACGGGCACCAACATGTTTAATAGTAGAATCTCCCGTAAAAGACGTTAAGTTTGACAAGACCGCGGCGTTCACACCGAGTGGCGCGCTTTTTAAAACGCAGAACAAACCGACATGTCTAAGATGTCCGGATTTACGACACCAATTTTTTGTAATTATTATAGTTGTTCCCTTATACGATTTGTGTATTTAGTAAAACAGTTGATATTTGTAAAAAAATCTTATATGTATATGAGCGTTTGGACAATCTAAAGCATTTTATACAGTAAAAAAAAGTAGTAGTTTTTGACATGTCTTTATGTACGTAGGGACCGTCAATTTGTTTCACATAGATCCTTCTAGACAGAACTAGTTATTGAGGATTATTATTAACTGATTTTGAGTACGTGCAGGTACGTATAAAAATCTAAGCAAACGATAGGCCCGATAAACAAAGCGTAGTGTAGCGTCACAGTAACAAAGAAAAAAGTTCAGTATTGACCCACACTATTGTTTGTTTAGAAATAAAAAAAATTCTTTTTTGAAAATCAAAATAAAAAATTAAGTTATGCAAAAATAAATTTAATTTTGATTTTTAGATTTTCTATACAGTGGGGTTTGATAAACTCAGAAATTTTTTTTTTACGGTTTTTTTACGGATTTTGGCCCAATCATGATAAAAAGGTTTTATATTCATACAAGTTTTAATTATTAAGTTAATTAGTAAACTGTCCGTGTTAAAAAAACATCTTTTGGAAAGTTTTAGTTTACACAGTATGAAAAGTTAAACAGCTATTTTTGAATATTATGTTATTATTAATAATAGTAGTATATGTGACGAAACTAAAAGAAAATTTATCACAATTAAGTTCACGAATAATTGACCAACTTATGACATGCACTTATGAGAATAATTTTCTTAATTTCTTTCTAAAATTAAAAGATGTGATTCTTTTTTAAATCTAAAAACATTTAGAGTTGCATATATCCGTACCTACTGAATAGGTACAGAACCCTTCTTTGCGAATGATCCGACACGCACTTGGCTGGTTCTTTTAGGTGCTACGACATTCGAGCACTAAGAACAAAATATAAGTGCTATTAAAAGTTCAAGCCAAATGGAAGCGATTCTGACCCTAACTGTCTCATGAAGCATAAAGTGTTAGTTAGACCTAATCCTGGATTACACCCCGTTCGCGACACTTGGCACCAACTTTAAGTCTGCACTATTAGCTCGACGATTATTAAAGTTGGAAGTTTAACAGGCATCGTTTTGTGGACGACATTTATTAAATCTGTACTTTTTAAAGGCTTAGTCAAGTCAACTTTTCATGTTTTAGATGCCTCAAGCATTTAACACATATATTGTAGACAGGTGCTGAGAACTATTTTTCAATTTGCCTTCGGGAATGAGTGATTTAATGGTCAATGTACAACATAAATAAACACATGTTGCCTTAATAATATTGAATAATAGAGGTGAATATAAATTTATTAAGAAAGTAACCGAAATTTTACCATAATCTTTACGATCTAACTAACTTTCTAAAGGGGTCACATGACATATATGAGCAAAATAACACAACAAAATATAATGTGAATTTATGTTTTAATCGGATTCAAAGTTCTCAGTAGTGTTACTATCACATTTTAAACTTAGCTATAGATAATCTTGGCTTACGCGTATAGTTAAAAAAACAAACTTCTGATATTTTACCTCTTGTGTGAATAAATCTTGTGGACTTTCAGCTGTACCTCCTAGTACGAGTGAACACGTCGTATTACTTTGTTCTCCTTGTTGTAAAAAGCCTTTCCTTAACTAATTCTGCCAATTTAAATAATTTTGTGACATTTCGCTTCTTTTTCTGAGAAGATCTAACACAAATATCTGTTCCATGTGTCCCCCCTCCCTCCTCCCAACAAACTGAAGATTTTAGTCATACAAAATCAGTCCTCATCTGAACAAAATCCTGCGTCCGCGTCTGGATCAAGTAACGCTTGCTCATCTCAACTGAGCATATTTAATGCTCTAATCTAATGCAGCATCTCAATATTTAAGGACTACATTTTATGTCAAACCATACTTTATTACTATCAAATCATTACACGATCAATCTTTTGGTTTGCTTACGTTAATTATATTTTTTCACGCTCATGTCTCTACTAATTTATACTTTCGTGCTTCTTCTGTCATAATTACTGCCAAAACACACACCTTTGTAATTAAAAAGCAGTATTGGTTTATAAGTTTAATTAAAAAGTTCAATATTACTTGTTTAAAGAATTTTATTAATATAATATTCTAGTGCACAAAATTGTAAAAGTACGTACGATACGTTCTGCCTAATACAGCATAAATTAAAATTATTTAATTATTTTTTGGGCGGACTAATCGTTTGCCTGGTATCGAAAATATTCTATTACTTTGTAATCCTTAGTAGACTGAATTCTCTGCGGCCTATTTTTGGAAAATGAAATTGGAGAAACCTGTGCATAACGCAGAATTAATTTTTGTTAAGGATATTTCAAAAGTTATACGGTGAGATAAAAAAATCACAGAAGAACTCACCGTTGTCACACTGGAAATATTTAATTTTATATTTTCGATATATCTATTAACTTCAGAATTCAACCTTATTGCAGAAACGATTTTTCGATGGGATCATCATAAATCTTAGGAAAACAAACAAAATTAAATATAGTAAATAAACTAATATGACAGTACTGTTTAAATCGCTTACTAAGGTAAGAGCGGCAGCCGTTTGCTAGCACATGCGAGCTCCCTCTTTGTATTGTAATGGTATTTGCTATATACTCGTATATAGGGTTGCCGCAATTTATTTAAGATTTATTGATTATTGTTGAAAGTGTAAAATTTATTATTTGCCTAATTTTATAAATCGATTATTCTATTTTGGTGTATAGTCTATGTTCTATATAATACAAAAGTATCGGATGTATAATATTGCAACGAAACTAGATTCAAAATAGTAATTTGAAAAATATTGCCGTAACTCCAAGATGGTCTTACTTTATTTGTGGACGTGAAGGTCACATTCAGATCAATTATAGTTCATGTTTGGATAGTTTACAGAATGTCTTAATTCCTTTGCAAAATATAAAATAATGTACGCACTATTTCGTGTTTCCCATCAGAATTCAGGGGAAACACTAGAGACCACCTTAGAATTAATAAAATATTTAAATAACAGAATTTGTAAAATTGTTTTTATATTATGAAATTTGACTGTGGAAATGTTGTTAGTTGGATGAGCGATAAGTGGTTTAAGACCCTAAATGCAGAATCAAAGGTTACGGGTTCGATTTGCGCCCGGGGCTAATATTTGTGTGCATTAATATGTCTATTTTTTCCGTGTCTGGGTATAAAATATCTATCTTTCTATATAGTGATATGTTTATATTATAAAAAATACCTAATGGATAATTAAAAAATGGGTTATTTAACGGAATAAAATATAAATATTATTTATATATAGTCATTGGTGAAAACTTGGAATGTCGTTCTCAAGAAGTAGATATTTTATTGTTTATGATGGATTCGTTAAAATTATAATTAAGTATGTTAAAGTAATTGTGAATATATCTGATATGTTTTATTATATAGGAAGGTATATAGGTAATAGAGCTGCCGATACAAACTAATGATAGTTGATTGGAGCGATATTGTCGATTTAAAAATATATCATACTGACATATTGTTTTTAATAAAATAAAAATAAATGTTGGCAGGGAATGATAGTATCAAATTTATTATGTAGGTAAGTTAAAATACCAGTATATTTAGACTACAATAGTACAAATTAACAATCTACACCCCTACATGACGCACTGCGTGCGCCGTTCGCTTGCATTGTTTTTATTCATGCGCCGCCGTCGCGCCAGGGGCGCTCTTGAATATTGTATCTCCTAATATGCGAATGGCCTATACTTTTATCGTATGAATACTTATTTTGTCCGTTCATAAAAGCTTTTCATTTATAAGTATTCGTCTCGTTTCTTCTCATCAATTGTGATCATGTTACAGCATTTTTCAATAAAATTACGTATGTCCTCGTAAAATAATTTGTTTACATCATAGAGTAAATTAATCTGACAGCAGCCTTTGGTTTTAATAGAGTCATATATGTCAACTCACAGTTTCGAAGTGACATTACGCAATTTCGCGGGGTTGAAGACCGACGCGCAGGGATTTTGCGGGGGTGAAGACCGGTGTGTGGAGGCCTTGCGCACTGAAACTCGGACTAAAACTTACACAAGCTATCTAGAGTATGAGTGGTTAGACGGTAAACGCAGAAGAGGGCTTCTAGCCCATTCGTATTTCTATAGTTTACATACACCGTTTAAATGTTTTGAAAGAAAGTTAATTATTTGACAAGTTTATGATAAATACTACTTGCTGCAAAGTTTAATGAACGGGCTCTGTTCCGTAGTGGTCAACTTTTGAGTCAATCTGTTGAGCTTGTGTAACATGGAGGCAATATCGACCAGTGATATTTTTCGACCGACAAAAGATAGTGCTACTGATAATTTTTTTTCGGATGAACTAAACACTACGAGAGATTTCTAGAGATTAATATAAAATAAAATCATAATTACATTTAATAAATATACGAGTGGGTACGTGCCAATTTTATGAGAGTGATTTGATTTTGCTGTAAACTGCTATACACGAAGCGAAACAAACGTGAGGAGAATTGCCGTGCATTAAATGAGCATCACTCAAAAGTTGGGGTCGTAACAATATTAAGCAATTAAAACATTTAACAGATTTTTTTTTTTTCAAAAGATATCAAATGGTTTTCCAGAAACTTCAATAATCTCAATGCAAAATATGGTTTCGTTCCAGGTTCTGTGTGGTGCTCAGTAAAACTCGCGTACAGCAAAATAAACCATTCTTATAAAATTGCCATGTTACTCTTACAACTTATTTATTTCTTTTCCTTTGTTTGCCTTTTTTATTGTTTTGTCTTATTTACTAATATATTGCTTGTCATGGACCTCGTGTATATTCGACGGTTCGGACGAACTAACGGTTTTTAGAAAAATCCCATCTAATTTAGTTATTTATGGCTTGTTCTTCACTGATATTTTTTGGAATGGTACATACTTATGACGCTGTTGATGATGATTGTGACAATAGTGATGATAATGGTGGTGATGGTGACAATGTTGATGACAATATTTATGGGGATGGTGACGATGATTATGAGGTTGTCGATTATAGCGGTTGGATCATGACGATGATCATGAAGATGATTCATCATCACTATTATCATTGACATAATATCATCATTATCACCTTCACCATCATGATGATCATCGGTTAAGTTAGGTTTTTTTACTGTTATTTTTTGGTGTGGTTAGGTAAGGTTTTTTTTTATCATCATCGTCATCGATTAGGTTAAGTAAGTAAAATTAAGTTAGATAAGATTAGTTTGGTTTTTTCTCACCATCGGTTTAATTAGATTTTTCATCATCATCATCCATTAGGTTAGATACCTATAGTTAGATTAGATTAGGTTAGGTTAGGTTCATCATAATAATAAATTATAGGTGCAGAATGTCCCATGATTATAAATCATTTGAATATTACATGATGACGGAGTTTTACTGATCGTAAATAACTTCTAACGATCAAGTATGTGAGTTTGATTAATTTTTCCATCATCGTTCATTTAGGAGCTATGTTCTTGTCGAGTGATATTCGTAGTATCCATTGTGTTCTGTCGTCAGACATTTTCTTAGTCTTTGGATGTCGAACTTGTACAAAACTTCTACCACTTGTTCCTCTACCTTCTATTTCCTTTGTTTTTCCTTTCTAATCTAATCTAAAAGACTTTCGTGTTGTCCACTTTTAAACTTCTACCTATATATCCTTCTATCTATTATTTTCTATATCATTATCAATATCTTATATATCATTATCAATATCTTCATTCTATTGGGCGTATTGCATTTTCCTCTGCGGTGAAATCAAATGAAAGACATGAGATTGATCGTTCATCGAATTTATATAATCTGTTTATAAACGAGACAAATTTCGATGTTAAACGGCATTATCTGTAGCTCGCGGGTGGCCTAAGCAAATTACCGTCCCACCCTCTACTCGGTTACGGACACGTCACGTAATCTGCCACGTTACTTCGGGAAGTCAATAATCTCGCCTCAAATCGACTTGCACCAATTTACCGGTAGATTGAATCGTACCACCCTATCGTTTTGCATGCAACCGAAACGGAGTATAATAGGCCTACTGTCTTTTGACGTCTCGTTTTCATTACTGAACCGGAATTGCCTGGCCGTGGACCCCTTTAAGGGCGTGAAATTGAATCTTGTTGCGGAAAAGGGCGCTCGGCGAAACTTAAATATTTCAGTGGAATTACCGTCTGGAGAGGAAAGTTCGAGATCCGGAGGTAAGGGATTAATTTTACGCGCCCCGCTGTAACTCGAGATTGGAATGTATGAAGTCGTTAAGTTTTAGCAGTCATTTGTAGACGGGATTTAGAGTTAGGGGCAAGAGCGTCCGTATCCCGGCGCCAACGTGGCGCTCGCAAATTAATTGAAATTGCTTGAAGGTTTCTATTAGTTTACGTTACGTTTCGTCCTAGAATAAACAAAATCCATCAGTATCACGAAGCCAATTGTAAATTAAATATGCAAATAAAGATTTAGGGTTTGATTGATATTGATTGTTAAAATCTGTAAAAATATCTCTTAATAACTCTGCGACCATAAATTAAAATAAATTGACAATTTCTTTATTACGAATGGAAGTTTTCGTTCACTTAGGGCCGGTATTTCAGTTCTCACTTAAACGTTAAGTGAAGCTTATTTTTTAAAATCCAATACAATTAAGCTTCACTTAACGTTATTTGTAGGATAAGTGCAAACTGAAATACTGGTCCTTAAAAATGTTAAACTAGCTTTTTAATGTCTACCATGGTCCCGCATATCACAGGCAGATTATGATATATGTATTATGAAACTCCCGAAGAATACAAAAGTGGAAATATAATATGTGAACAAAACTTCGTATACCATATTTTCTCTCAAGTTATTTTCAAATAAATAATTCTAAACGTGACATATAAAATTAAAAGAAAAAAAACTTTTAGCGAATTTAGTTTTTATTATGCCTACCTTGTTGGTTTTTATATTTAACCTTTTGAACAGCACTCTATAGACCAAATCATATCGATTCATATCAAAGTCGTAAAAAGCACTTTGCTCCCTGGGAACTTATGAAAAATAAATTTTTGCATAAATAAATGTTGTAAAATTCAATAAAATTGAATGGCCAGTAAAAAATAACATAACAGTACCGAAAATGTCTATATCATTCTTTTAAGTTTACATTTATTTACTTAATATCATCCTAACTTACACATATGAATGTCCTTTAAGAATTACAACGAAAGTTACTTGCTAGTAACAATTCTACGACTGTAAACTACACCTATTTGTATCGGGGTGCAGTCAGACGTAACTCACTAAGTACATCAGTGCCTGTATCTATCCCGGAAGACAATATACAGTATCGTAAGGGAGGCGTCACGTAAACGAGGGGTCCGGAGTCAGATCCCGGGGGAAGTCAATTTCATTAATGTTGCGGTCGACGCCAGGTACCGACTATGTATAGCACTGTAGGTATTACATCCTGTGGGAGGCGTGAGCATTAGTTTTTTATGTTTGTTTTGCTTAATTAAAAAAGAACAAGGATTTTTTACATAATTATATTTCTTTTGAATACACGTATAAGTACATACAAAGTCTTCTAAAAATTATATTGTACGTGTTTGGAATGGGAGATATTTTGCCTCTTATAACAAATGTAATACTTGCGAGTAAACAAAGATTGGAGAGGTCATTGTAACGAGTTTGTGGACATATTCGTAGTAAACAAATACATTACTTTGCAGAAGTCTCACTGGACATAAAGCTTTATACATAAGGATTTAAAATAGATGAGGCTTGACCAATAACAAAGCTACGTACTTTTAGGACCTAAACCATTCTAGAACCAACTTAATCACTTTCATAGAATTTCATAAAAATCAGTCCAATAGTTTAGGAGGAGTTCATGAACTCATATACACACATACATACACACAGACAGAAGGAATATATACAAAGATATGGCATAAAAATTATTTTTAAGTCCCGTTTTTAATCCAATTTAGGGTCTTAAAGCACCTGGTCTAAATGTTGATAATAAAATGTAATCTTTTCCGTATTCTTTCCTTATTTCCATTCTCGTCTTTTCTGATTTCTAACAATAATGAGTGTTTGTATTTACCTGTGATAACTTTGGCAATGGCAACTCTCTATTCGCTTTACCGTAATCTTCCACAAAATAATAATGTAAAATAAGCAATCTCAAGTATTCCTTTCATGTAGAAAAAGTGATTTTAATTCAATAATTTTTCAAAGATAACACTGCCAGCTCTGTTATCAGAGCTCAGATACAAAACGTCCAATCTTAATAGCAACAGAAGTAATCGGTTAGTACAAATATTGAAATGTCGTTTGTACACCTGTCATATACACTTGAAAATAATGAAAAATACGCATTCTCAAGTTTTCCTTTCATGTAAAAAATGTGGTTTTAATTCTATAATTTTTCAAAGGCAACACAGTCAGCTCTGTCGTTAGAACTCAGATCCAAAACGTCCAATCTTAATAGCAACATAATCGGTTAGTATAAATAATGAAATGTCAATATTTAACATGAAGCCATTATTGATACGTTTGTACGTAAACAAATGTAACAGATTATCATTAAATACTCATAGATTAGCAATTGTTTTCAAATTACGATTCGTCAACTAACGAAATTTTTTATTATTATTTTATTTTTATTACATTTATGAAACTATAGAAAAGTATTTTTCGAAAACATTCTACACGTTGCCTTAAATTCAATAAAACCTCCACGAATTATTTCAAACGACTAAACTATATATTATTTGCAAACAAAAATTTATGTATTAAACGGTTTGTACATTATAGCTTAATTTTCATAAAACATAGTTGGGAGTGATCAGACAGAGTGGATATCAATGAGTTAAACATGGAGTTAAATATCTAAACATAAAACTTCAAGACGTTCTTTCCTTTTGTACAAACTTCGGCAATAATTTACAAAGGGAATTAATTCGTTCCGAGAAACTCCGTAATAAGTTGTTCATATTTTTTCATTCCGATGTTAATAAAGATCCTCTGTTTATTATTCTATTACCCTGGAGTTTTCTCCCCGGCCGAGACGGACATATTTCCTTAGAAAAAATATGGCAACTTAAAGTGTTTAAGGCGTGTTTTTGCATTGTTATCTTAGGGTAACCCAAAAATATTTTAAAAGAAACTTTTGCTTATTAAAAGGAAAATTTGCGTTGTTAAAAGAAACACTCTCCTTGTGGAAACATCGACTAAGAAAAGTTGGTGTTAATATCACAACGACGAAACGAATTAAGTGTATTATCAGATGCCATTGGATTATCGTTGATTAAAATTGCTATCATCGACTCCAGTGATAAGCTGTATCGATAAAAACCATATCACAGTTTCAAATAGATTCAGTTATTCCATATATAAACTGACTCACATAATGGACGTAAAAATATTTTTTTCGATTATTTTATTAAGCCTATCGTATTGTAACACATTGGAAACTGTGAATGGAACAATCAAGATCTCAGTATTAACTACAGCGTATTGTACGGACACCGTAGTTTTCATCCATGACCGCTTGAAAGAAACTTTTCAATTATATAAAAATTATTTGGATTTAGAATTAATTCCTTGGGGTCGAACGGTAAGGTTGGATGATAATTCGTTGAACTGTCAATTTGGACCTGCTGATTGTTGGAGCAATCGTCAACAAAGGTGCGCTTTGGACATGCTAAAGGCCAGCCAAGAACGTCAGCTCGACTATATGGCCTGTGAATTTACTATGCCATTGACGAGTACATACAGTTGTGCTCGAGAGTTCGGTCTAAACTTGATTGACCTAGATTACTGTGTATCGTCGCCTCTTGGTGATTCCTTGGAATTAGCCGCGGAAGCAGCTTCTACAGCTCCAATGGAAGAGCTGGATTACGTTCCAGGCATTATTTTTAACGATGTGCCATCAAGAGAAGTGGGCTTAGCAGCATTCACTGGACTAAGGAACATGGTTTGTCAGGCGTTACTAGCTGATCCTAATACAGAAATCACTAGTTGTCCTTGATTCAATTTTATATTCAAGAATATTTACAGAACAATTGATATACAAGCTGGCACGATTCATACTTATTATTTATCTAATTAATATTTTATCATCTTCAAAATCAATAAAGAATTACCTACAATACATTCTATTACAAATTTTTATTAATGTCCAACTTTGTTCAGTGTAAGAGTAAATATAATTAAAAAAAAAACAACACGGATTGTTTTTCTATTACAAAGTCACTTCATGTAGAATAAAATTTATATTTCAAATTGAGTATTTTATTCAATAATCATCGTCGCCAGTTTCTTCGAAGGCAATTTCAAACATTAAATAACTTTCTTTTATTAAAATATAATTTTGAACTCAAATTTATTCGCTTGAACTCAAATTTTATTTCCTGGTATATATTGCATGTTAATTTTGGATTTAAATTGTTTATTGATATTAAATTGAATTCTTCAGTTACATAAGAAAATTTGATTTGAATATTTATCATTTTTCGAATTAATAAGCTAAAACTGGATTTCAACTAGTCATATGAATAGCAGTTAAAATTTTGCATGCAACGTTTTGTTCTCAATATCTTTGCACACTTTTATCCAGTTTAAATTACATTTTCTTACTAGGGAACAAAAATATTTCACACTTCGCAGGTCAATAATCCTTTTCCGAGTAGGTGAAATAAAAAATTGAAAAATTCAAAAATAATTTGTATTCAAAATAATGATGTTATGATGATGAAATTACAGTAATCGATGAATAAATTGTAAGAATATCGATATGTTAATTATTTTATGAGATATGATTATTTAACTATAATCATGCTTATACCATTTTAGAACCAATTACATGGTGCTTTATTTGTATGTTAGTAATCGAGAAATAATCTAAAAACAAGTAAAATAATATCTATTCGTTGAAGGTATAATTTTTACATGTATAACCATTTGTCTTACGAGTCCGTCATGTATTTGAAAGGTTTCATATATAAAGATATAATGACAAAGATGTTCAATTCATAGTACGAATCTTTCCAATTCAATCCATAAATGATATTAATACGAACGGATATCCTTAGTCGTAATAGTCAATTTTGAAAGTCAAAGTTTTATCTCGTGCCGTGATAGGCGTCATTGTGTCTCGACGCGTGGTTCCGAAATTTTCTCTTGAAATTTTCGCCCTTACCGCCTCCTAATTGTCGAACTTGGGCAATTGGACAAAATGCCATGACGTTGATAGCTTTAATGAGCGAGCAACGTTCTGAGATAAAGATCTCCGTACGTTTACTTCATCTAAAGATTCTCTAGAAATATATAAAATTGAAGTACCTAATAATATCGAAATTAAATTTTCTAACAAAAGATGAATTACATTAATGGTAAGCTATTTGTAATAATACAGTACATTTGATATAAGGTACCTGAAATACGTTTTAAATGTTTTTTTTTATTATCAGGAACCTTTCTATAGTAATAACACATTAATTTGAAAATAAAATTGTGATTTTTAGAAAGTGTGGTTAATTTTTTTTTAATTGTTCATAAGATGAAAGTCATCTATTAATATCATAGAGTAAATAAATTTGACATCACTTTCATGATTAAAATCATAACAGAGCTTAAAAGGATGTCTGTCAAAGGTCTAACCTAGATATTGTTATGTATTAGTTATGTACCTTATGTACTAAATAAAAAAGTAGATAAAAAGTTTTATTTGTTTAATCCCCATTTAACAATCAGTCACACCAGTAGATGGGTCTTCAGACAACATGGAGCAAATAACTTCTCTTAAGTTCAAAAAAATGCTAACCCAGTCACTTGCACTCGGTTCGTCGTTAATATAAACAGCTGGTACGAAATTTATCACTTCCATGGGTACAGCTGACGCATTTTCGGCTTTGGTGTCTAAAGAATCACCGAGAAACGTGTTCACACAACGCTCGAGCGTGGACAAGTCTATCCCGGATATTAACCCACACAAATATGAGCCATCGTTGAAAGCTGGTCTCTCTGTGAAAGACGCAAATTCGCAACCCATGTATCTGACCTTCGCATCTTGATCGTCTCCCAGCAAATCCAAGGCGCATCTATGCACGCGGTTGGCCCAACAATCTCGGACGCCAAATTGACAAGTCAGGCTATTATCTAGGTTCCTCCTAGTTCTTCCCCATGGTATAAACTCCACTTCCAAAAACTGACCGTACAGTTGATACGTAGGTTGAAGTTGGTCGTTGATGAAGCGCACCGTATCGCTGCATCCTGCTGTAGTTATAACACTTAATTTAATTTTTCTCACCTCTTGTTGAGGATATACAAACGAATTGAATAATAGCAATGAAAATATAGTGAACGTAACTAGTTTCATGGTGACGACTATACGTTCGAATATTATTTGAAGATAGAGCCAAAAAATATGGTTTACTAAGTAATAAAATTATCATAATATGAACTACGATAAATTATAATCTTATCTTTGACGTGTTTAGTATTATTTGATAGGTAATCACATTTAGTTACATGTATTATTCATGAAGTAAATAAATTTGTCAGCAGCGTTTGGTTTTAATAGAGTCAGAAAAGTCACTCCACAGTATCAAAACAGTCAAAAGCAATTTCGTGGGGGTGAAGTCCGGCGCGCGGGGACCTCGTGGACTGGAACTCGCCATCTCGCTATACGGGTACACCAGCTAGTAACAGTAAGAGTGGTAAGACAGTAATAAAAGCGCAGGAGAGGACTTCTAGTCGATTAGTAGTTTTATGGTATTACTAGTGGTTGTAAATGTCAAAATATCTAAAAGTGCGCTTCCTTCTATACAAACTTTTAGAGTTTTGGCTACGTCGTCGCCTTACGGCTAATAGCCTATTGTTACATAAATAGTTATAAACAATAATAAAATAAATAAAATAACCCCGCAAACATGCACAGAGTTTTTAGCCATTAGCGTCAATTGTTAAGCCACAAACCATCCACAATCATATGAATTTGTTCAGTTATGTTGTAAAAAAATTATAACTTTTTTTTTTGGTGTTTCGGGGTTTGATTCTAAACATTGTTTGCTCGAATTCAAACCATAAGTAATACTCGCAACAATTTGAAATATATTTTTTTATGTATGTTAAATTTATTTTGTATAGTTTTTATATCTACGCCACAGAACACTTACGAAACGATTCGCTATTATTAACCTCTTGTACTTGCTTTATGAGGTGTCGTGATAGCCCAGAGCGCAACGAACCTGTCTCAAATTTATAAGGCCATAGGGCCATGGTTCGAATCCGGGCGTGTACTAATGAGTTTTTTTGACTTAAGTACATTAACTATCACTGACTCCGTGCCTCGGAGAGCACGTTAAGCAGTCGGTCCCGGACGCTGTCAATAGATGGCGGTCGTTACAATCCCCAACCCGCAGTGAAGTAGCGTGGTAGATTTAAGCTCCAAATCCCCTCCAGGGGAGACCTAAGCCTCTGCAGTGGGGTAACATGGGCTGATGATGATGACTTGCTTTATGTTGATTTATATTCATCCCGTTTCTCTATACCACTCGTATTGATAATAACACGATTACATACAAAACTAAAGGAAAGCCTCATTTGTAATTGATGATTTATTTTATTAGCTGTTGTTCCCGAACCGGCATTCGCTTGTTTATGGGAACATAATAATAATAATAATAATAATATATTCTTTATTGTACACCAAAAGTTAGAACAAAAATAAATAATGTAGGTATCTCTTATATCTATGTTTGGTAGGTACAGTGGGCGGTCTTATCGCTAAGAGCAATCTCTTCCAGACAACCTTTGGATGGATTGATAGGCCTGAGACAACAAAATGGTTATGATGTACTAACTAAGAATAATTTAAGCTACCTAAACAAGATACATAAATCTATACCACACAATACATTTCAGAACAATACACAAATATGACACTTAAAACTTATTATAATATTTAAACACTAAACACATACATACCACACAATCAGATAAGCTAAGAAGGGCACAATAAATGATCCTTCACCATTCTCTTGAATTCTGATATAGATTGTGCGCGTCTTATAACTGTAGGGAGTCCATTCCACAGGCGAATAGCTTGCACAGTGAAAGATTTATCAAAAAAATTGGAAGAGTGCCTAGGCATCACCAGTCCCAAGTTCTCGGACGATCTTAGATGACGAGAATGTGTGTCATGAAGGAACTTAAAACGTTCTTTGAGGTATGAAGGGGTTGCAGGATTATACAATATACTGTAGAGAAGCGATAACATGTGAGCGTTCCGGCGAAGGCGAATCGGTAACCACTTAAGCTTATTGCGGAATTCAGAAACATGATCATATTTGCGTAATCCAAAAATAAATCGGATGCAGAAATTTTGGAGTCGCTCAAGCTTATCAAGTTGTGACTCGGTGAGATCAGAATAGCTGGCATCAGCATAGTCAAGTATAGGGAGAAGCAAGGATTGGACAAGCGCAGTTTTGGTCGAAGTTGGAAGGAAATTGCGCAGTCTCCTCAAAGAC
The DNA here is from genome assembly GCA_949709985.1 of Luffia ferchaultella. Lineage (NCBI taxonomy): Eukaryota > Metazoa > Arthropoda > Insecta > Lepidoptera > Psychidae > Luffia > Luffia ferchaultella. Next base: position 5,387,171 of record OX453251.1, read on the forward strand.
CCCGCCGACGCAAAAATCCTACGACTTAGTTCTTGAATGTGAGGACCCCAAGAGAGATTTTTGTCTATCTGTATTCCTAGACTTTTGACAGAGTTGCTTATGGGTATAGTAACACCATCCAGCACAAGTGGAGGTATAAGCGACCAGTCAATTCTCGAGCTAAGTTTAGAACTGCCAATAACAATGGCTTGGGTCTTCGCGGGGTTCACCCTCAATCCATGTGCCACACTCCATTCTGATATTCGAGCTAAGTCCAAATTAATATTTCGAATAGCCACTGATAGCTCTGCCAAAGAGGCTTGCGAGTAGATCTGCAAATCATCTGCATACAGGTGATAGGATGAAAGAAGTTGATTTGAGATAGAATTTATGAATATAGAAAACAACAAGGGAGAGAGAACGCCACCCTGGGGTACGCCGGCAGTAGTGCTACACCACGAAGAAAATATACCTTCGAGGCAGATACGTTGCCGGCGGCCCAATAGGTAACTACGAAACCAATCAATTACTGTCGGAGATATGTTAAGAGAGCGAAGTATACTAAGAAGGATATCGAAATCAACAGTGTTAAATGCATTGCTAAAATCAAGTAGTGCAAGGACTGTTAAATTCCCCCCCTCCATACCTAGTCTTATATCATCCGTAATCCTGACCAGGGTGGTGACAGTACTGTGACCACGACGAAACCCGGATTGGAATGGATTTAGAAGACAATTTTTGGAAAGGAAGGCAATGAGTTGATTATGGACAAGACGCTCAAGAACTTTAGAAAGGAATGGCAATATAGAAATAGGACGGTACTCGGAAAAAGAAATGGGGTTTGCCTTCTTGGGTAAGGGTATGATTTGAGCATCCTTCCATGTAGATGGAAAGACCCCACAAGAAATAGAGTAGTTAAGGATGTGAGTAATAACTGGTAGAATTTCGTCAAGGATGGGAAGTATCATTTTACGGCTGATACAGTCACTCCCAACGGCATTGGAGGCAATAGAAACTACGCTCTTTTTAACATCACAATCAGAGAATTGACTAAAGAAGAACTGTGAGTAATCTGGAGTCGGGAAAGATGAAAGAAAATTCATTGTGTTCGCTTTAGCGGCACTATCACAATTTGATGAAGAAGAGAAGTGTTGGTTTAATAACTCAATATTTAATTCTTGAGGGATAGTGTTTTGTCGTGTTTTCCCAACTCCCAGTGATTTAAGAAATTTCCAGACTTTAGCTGGATCACCGTTTTCAACGGAAGCATGAATGTGGTGGCGCTGAGCATCCCTACACACCCTTCTGCAGTGATTGCGGGCAGCTACATATTTATCATGGTTAAAAGGTGTAGGATTCCGTTTGAACCGAGTTCTGGCTGCCGCTTTTTTGTTAATTAACGTTTTGAGTTCCGCCGTCAACCATGGCGTAGAGAGGTGTTTCATTTTGACCGGGTGAATCGGAGCATGAACATCGTATAACTTAGTGAGTTCAAAATTGAACCTTCTAACCTTATCATCGACAGATCCAGAGGCCGAAAGAGGCGCCCAATCGATCCCGCCTGCATCCTTACGGAGCTCATCCACGTTCACACCACGGAAATTGCGTTGCATAAGCATTTTAGTTTTTTCCTTTGGTAGTCGAATTTTATAAGAAAGGAAGATAAGGTCGTGATACGAAAATGCATCAGCTGGGCATTGCCCGTACTTAGCGACATGCTGAGTCGAGGAGATGAAAATAAGATCAAGAAGTGAGGGGATACAGTTAGGAAAATGATGGGTGGCACTTAAAGGGAGAATAGACAAGTTACAGGACTGAGAGAGAGAGTGGAGTGCGGAACTACGAGAATCGTTTTTAAGTAGACAGGTATTAAAATCTCCCATGATTATGGTGTGACTGTAAGAAGGAATCAAGTTTTCGAGGATGTTTTCAAAAGATGTAAAAAAGTCAATGCGTGAGGAGGGACAATAGTAAACACCCAGCAGGACCTTACAATGGCGGGTATTTATTTCAATGAAGAGATGCTCGCCCGCATTTGACGAAGGTGACTGAGGAGACATTTCAACAACGGTATATGGAATGTTTCTACTGAGATAAATGGCAACACCACCACCTCCACCAAACGAGCGGTCATTTCTGATTAGTTGATAACCAGGTAAGGAATATGACGTAGAAGGTAGACAAGGTTTCAACCACGACTCAGAGACAAGGATAGCATGAATGTTCTTACAGTAAAAACTTGCCAGCATATCGGTGAAATGAGCCGGAACACTTTGTGCGTTTATATGGACTACATTAAAGTTATCTGGAACGTCCGAAAAATGAGACTCTAGAGTATCAGCCAATGAAGGAATGCTACTGAAGCTGTCATAACTAGTCGCCGTGACGAAGCTGTCGGAATCACTAATATAACCACAGTGTGTCATTATTGAGTTGAATACTACTATACAAAACAAATGTTTATGTTTAATTAAATACTAATAAAATATTATAATTAAATAAGTAAAAAAAAATCATCCACCAGCCAGTTGAGTGTTTATAGCTAAAGAATAGAACAAACATAGAAATTATACTATAACAACTATTTGCGAACGCAACCGGACTGTATAACCTGACTCCAGGCCCTCGGCCGGCAATAAAGTAAAAGTACAACGCAACGATTGACAATGATTGACAATCAGAAGATCAAAAGTCACAAAACAAAAGCAATAAAGTTAAACAAAGATTAAAACTATGAATACGCATATACAAAACAAAACAGTGATAAAATTGATAAAGTGCTATTTTTAATTACCCAGTGGCAAGGCTTGAGTTACGAAACGACCTTTTTCTTTGCAGCGGCCGCGCGCCTTTTTTTAGGTTCTATTTGGACAACCGTCTCCTCTGATTTTTCCACTCGAACACCCTGCTCAGGAATCTTACAAAGCTCACCAAGAGTAGTAACTCGGTGCCGAGTATCATCAGGTCCCAGAATAAATACATGCCCATGTTTTGTCCAACACTTCGTCACGCCGAATCTTTCACGTGCAGCCAAGAAGAGTTCGTGCCGCGATTTAGTTAAGAATTCCGACACTGTGATGCCGGTGCCCCTAAACTTAGTCTTGGCAAACCAGATCTTGTCACGTACTTCGACATCCAGAAACTTGACAAGGATTGGTCTGGGCTTGTTGGCATCTGCCTGGCGACCCATTCTATGACAGCGTTTTAATGCAGCAGCTGTAATGTTGTCCAACCCAAGATGGTCCTTTACAACAGCAGCCACGCACCGTGCTGTCTCCTCCTTACTTTCTTCAGCGACTCCGTGTATTAGGAGGATATTCCTACGCCCATGCATCTCCAAGGCATCAACACTACGAGCCAGTGACTCCATCTGACGCCGGAGGCAGTCCAGTGCCTCCAACACGAAGGTCTTGAACATGACATACTCAGCTGCAATATCAGTGGTGTTTGCCGAAACGCCGGGGGCCTTCTGCAGATCCATCTCAAATTTAGACATCCGCTCATGGAAAAGTGCCATCATATCAGACAGGTTACCCTTCAAAGACTCCATCGCCGCTGTGTTGTGTAATAGTATGGTTGAGAGAGGAAATAACACTAAACTGGCAAGTATACTATTTTAGCATCTAATGTGATGCATCTAAGTGTGAATAATATACTTTAATTAATTTTATTAAATTTTATTGTGGAAGCTAATAATTTTTATTCTTGTTGTCACAACTACCCACCAATCAATCCAATCCATAATTCGGTGATAGTTCTATTACATTAGCAATAAACTATCCCGACCTAAATGTTATGAATGCTTCCCGAATGTGTCATAGACAAGTTATTGAATGTTATGGCACGCAGCAGTCAATATAAGCCCTATATCCCTGAATTTATATTTAAAGGGGAATAGAATCACGGACCATTTATCTATTTGATAAATTTATATGTGGTTATACAAATATTAATTAATTTATTTGACAACATACACCGAAAGAGTACTCAAATTATGACAAAAAAGCTAAAAAAGCTTGTTTTCAAAGTACAATTAAAATAATTAAATTGAAAATAAAACAGAACAGTCGTAAATCACAGTGAAATATTCATAAAAGTACGAATTGACTAGAAGTCCTCTTCTGCGCTTACCGTCTAACAACTCATACTCTAGCTAGCTCGTGCAAGATGGCGAGTTTCAGTCCGCGAGGTTCCCGGGCGCTGGTTTTCACCCCTATGAAATCCCCGTGCGCCGGTCTTCATCCCCGCGAAATTACGTTTGACATTTGCGATACTGTGATGATTTCATATCGTAATAATAACGACCGCTTAGCCTAGTGGTTAGCAACCCTGTCTACGAAACTGGAGGTACCAGGTTCGGATTCAAGGTCGGGCCAGTATTTACATGATGACAATTAATAGATACTGGTACCGGGTCTTGGTTGTTAAATGTATGTGGTGTCTTCGCTTGGTACCCAAAACACAACTAATTCCTAGTTTGGGGCCTAGACCTAGTTGTGAGTTTCAACATACATGACACTTTTTACTGTGGATATGTGTCTGTATGTTTGTTACCCTTTCATGTTTGAATCGGTAGACTGATTGCGATAAAACTTGGTCATGAAAATAGTCTGCATCCCGAAGATGTGTTATACACAGTTAAACCGTAGGATCGATTTTGATGATATTTGATGTAAAGACTGCTTAAGCCCTGAAGAAAGACATTAGATTATTTTTTACTCTTTTTTATCTTTTCATCGCTCAACCGATCTTGATGAAATTTGGTAGGGAGACAAACTGCATTTTGAAAACAGACACGGCAGGGGAAGGAAAAACGAAGTAGTTTTGAAAATTTTCAGATTTATGGTATTGTAAGTAGTTATCGATTTAAATATCACAAAACCATTATTTAAAAATTATTTTTTTGTCTATCTGTGCATGCCTCACGAAAAACCTACTAAATGGATTTGGAATGAATTTGGTCCAAAAATAATTCAGTACCTGGGTCAACATTATAGGACAATTTTTACTGTAAGGAAATATATCATTCTCACGGGAAAATACCGAAACAAGTTCTAGCAAAAAGTACGCCAACCAGAAGCCAAAAGTATGCCAGAAACCAACTTGAATGTGAATAGTGCCTTTAACAGAAACACGTAGCTTAAGCAGGCCAAGCTGCGGGCGGCCGCTATTTAATAAAGGTTGCAAGGTAAAACACAAACCACAAATACCGATTGAGTGTGATATAGTTTCAACTTTTTTGTGCAAGTTTTAACAGCTTATTTATTGATAATAAATAGCTGTGAATTATGTACTGTATCTACATATGACGGTTTTGACCCCGTTTCACATTTTATATGGCGTGCCAACGAGCCGAGCGGTAATGTCAGTGCATTGTGGACATTTTGTGCTTATAGCTAAACCAATAACGTAGCAATTATGTCAAGCCATTAACGCCTAAAAAACTTCACAGGCAATATTGTATTCGTTTGAAAAAAGTTGCATACGGTTTTCAAGAAATAATTGTTGATTTTATTTTTGTCATTTATTAGATGATTAATCTGACTGTACTCTCGCTGATTTCGGGATTCTGTATGTGTTATGTCTGTCACATCGTCACTTTCCCATGAGTAAATCTGTGCCTGAGATAGTCTACCTAACACTCCTTTGTTCTGTGGGACTAGGTGAGACGGTATTGCGTTTGGAGTACGAGGTTAGGTGTTTGGGTGTATGTCTGTTTCTAATTTCTACAAAAGCCAAAAGATCGATTTTGATACAGTATTTTGCGTTACATAGGTATTAATTTAGAGCAGGGTTTAAGTATTTTTACGAATGTTTTCTGTAAAACGTCGGAACAAATTTTTACGAATTTTTATTTTACATAGATATCAGTTGAAATTAAGTCTTTAGGTATTTCATTGTTGCCATGACATCATTTGGCTTTAAACATCCCACTGTTGGATACAGACCTACTAATATAAAAAAGTAATAGATACAAAAGATACATTTAAAGAACCACCACGAAATGAACATTAAATTAACTGTATTTACTAATTAAATAATTGTTATTGTACCGTTTATTTAACGTTTTTTTTCTCGTGGGTTATTTAATTTTTTATGAATCTCACGACAAATTTGCTTTAACTGTCAAAAAATATATCCGTAGCGTACGTATTCTCTACCATTTTCGCTACAAGTTCACGTTCCAGTTAAGATTCTAAGAATAATTTATAGCAATAAAGATACATAAATGTCTGTGCAAAATCCGTAATAAAATGTGTACAATGTTTGCTATTGTTTTAAAAAATCATAGTAACTTAAGATTTTTCCAAAATATAGCATAAGATCCACATTAACTTCCAAAAATAAAAGTTATGCAATTTAATAGGAATTGTTGGATTTCATCATACTATTACCTAATATCTAGGAATCGGTACACAGCGGTCGTAAGCATATGGCTATTGCTATAAGCGCTTGCATTAGTGCTGTCGAGTTATTATGCAAATTCAAGCAAACTGGGCGGTGCAGTTTCGTTACACGTAACAAAGCGACAACATGGACGATATCACGCTAACAGCTGTATTGTTAAGCTTGCTCTTGTTTAGAATAATTTTACGCTGAACATAATAAATAACGAATATCAGTGTCATATATAATTTTTTGTTTACTTTGTAGGATAATTTAAGAATTGTTCAACCTATACAAGAAGATTCGGTCTTTGATAGGTCTTTGACATAGAATCAAATCACATGTCTTACAAAAACATTACGTAGGAGTATATACAAACTGAATTTCGACCATGACGAAATCATGTTCCACAAGAACGCTTATTGCTCAGTCGGATTGCATGCTCGGAAGTGGCGCATGTTTCGATCAAAAGACTAAGATTTCGCAGTTCATATGACAGCAAAACATTCTACTCGGAATGATTATGTACCTAATCAGTGGCGGGTATCTAGACTTGAGTTTTTTGATGGCGGATAATTTTTCCCGACTAAGCTAAAACATGAATATCAGAAAACATAAGTGCTACACACAAGTTAAATCATTGGAAAAAGCATGGAAGTGAAAATACTATCCACTAATGTATAAATAAAAAATTTCAGATTGCAAGTTTTTTGTTAGCAGTTGAATTATAAAATTTGGACTAGGCAAATGCAAAAATAAATCTCGAAAACTGATTCAAAATAAAAACGGCATTAGCTAACACAGAGTGACAACAGAGGTATCGAAAAAACAAGAAATCACAGCAACCGCCCTTTCCAGGTCAGTAGTTGCTGCTAATGGCGATCTGTATACCAAAAAAAGTTTTTCTATTTTGGAAAAACTTGGTGTGGTCTTTTCATATTAAAATATATTTCCCGAAGAATTATCGGTACAGTGTGGTCAATAAGTCCGACGTGAATATAGGCACGAGAAGAGATAAACTAGGGTATAGCGGGGAGGGGTACATTACACATAATGTACATTTGCAATTTTTTGACTTCGAGGTCTGTTTTTGGAGTAACAGATGAAACGGAATGTATAGAACAGTTGATTCGGGGAATAACTTGTCTTTTTTTTCTTTACTTTCAACGTTTTATAATATAAATCTATAACAGCCAAAAAATCGAAATATTATGCTGAGCGAAAATTCTATTACCAATAATGCATTAGTTGGTACAAACCACTGATGTTTAGTTGATTGCGACCAGTTGTGCTTTTTAAACGTGCACAGTGTTTTGAACATAAATACTTTTACGTATTCAACTAAGGAGTATAAAAAAAAACAAACATTCACATATTGACAAAAAAAGGCAGATATATCCCTCTTGGAACATGCAGGCTTTCTCGGTACCGCGTACGCAACTTGAAATATTCAACGATATCGTCAAATAAAACTTCAAGTCCTTGAATAAAGGGAGACAGAGGTGCGTGGTTTATGCGTCTCCGGTGTTTTTTAGACGTTACGAAAGAAAAATGCGGGGCAAGTAAAGGGCTATTGAATAATTAAACCGGCGCCCTTAGAGTGCGATATACACTGATGCCTTGAAAACATTCTTCCGAATATTTACGGTTTTAAGGAATAAGTTCGGTATGTAGGTTGGTATTAAATTACACTTAATTTCATAGTATTTTTCATAGTATTAAGCTATAAAAGAAAAGTGTTAAAGGAAATGAAGAGCAACTATTTTAGCGATATCGACCTTTTGCGTCTTGATTTTAAGAGGGAATATAGAGCATATCCGTCCAAAACGGCAGTCATAGTGAATATAGTTAATAAGTCGATCAAATCCAGAATATCTTTGAAGCAGACACAAAAAATGTACTTTTATCATTACATCGGATCTATTCGCTATTATTTCGTAGTAAATACAAAAAAAATCTTTTTTTTCAAGTTGAGTGTAAACTTAAACAAAAAGGTGTGTGCCGATGTCAAAGACGATTTTGATACCTGATTGTATATAAAATTTATCTCAAATTTGAACCTAAAAAATCACAAATATACGAACTGCAATGAGTCCAGCTTTTATTTTCAAAATTGTCCCAAGATATATATTTTTTTAAACAACCGTTAATCCCTACATTGAATTCAGTGGGTCACATTTACTTCATACGCTCAGAAGTATCTCGTAAAGGCTGTCTACCATGAAATCTACGTTGTTCATTTGTGGAGAGTGGGGATAAGTCATGGCTCCGTCTATTCTGAATTATAGAGTGTATCGCAACGTTTACTTGGTAGCAAATAATTAAAATTTTCTTTTATACCTCCTAACTTTCTACGTAACATAATCAGTAAACACAAGCACTTTTTCTAAATATTTCAGCAGATTAATTACTGAAGCATATTGAGATTAGTTTTTTAACTCTGCGAAGCAAACAGCTGCCGAGTGGTACACTGAGATAAATCGTTCATACAGACGAACGTATATTTCAGAAATATACAGTTAACGTATACTTAAACTAACGTATAACGTATACTTATAATAATAACGTGTACTTAAATACGTACAATATAACATTAATACGAATACATCAAAAGCACACCGACAGACTTGTTCTGCAGTTGCATGGTGTAATGTACTGTGCTACGCTAAATCAAGTAATACCACGATTTACGTATACAATATCCTTTTTTTAATGCTGAAATTTTTCTCAGTGTAGAAAAGAAATACTGTAGGATGTTGTGAAAACTCTAAAGATTCGTAATTGCAAGGACCTGTTGTCAAATATGTCAAAGAAAACTGAATTTTTAGAACAAGGTTTTAAGACCAGCGAGACCAGCGTTTGGGCGATCTGCGCTTGTTCACATAAGATATGAACAGCGATAAGAGTGAGCCGGACGCTAAATAACGTCTAGGCGCGCGAAATTGTTATTTTTTTTCAAAATATCTAAAAGTTTTCTATTTGACTTATTTAATGGCCTATCCAGATATATATTTTTTTTCTTTACATCATCATTGCTATAGTTCGTGTAATATAGAAATTAAAGTGTTTGGAAAATAATTTGATTTGATAAAGTTACTTATGGTTGCGCTAGCCGGTCACGTCCCCGACACAGGCCCAAAACTGAGCTGCCTATCAATATGTCTCTTCTTTGATTAGGTTTGTAATAGAATGAAATACAATATTCGGTTTGCAGTCTTAATTTTAGTATAACTTAGGAAGTAAATAAATTATTTGACGTACACAGAAACTGCAAAATCATTTTATTCCAGGCATAGTAAAGCCGAGAGAAAATTTTGTGTTCCTAACTCATAACAAGGAAAAACGACCTTCAGCTTAAAATCGGGAGGGGGGCGACTTTGTGTCATGGGCTGCCCACTTAGGCCTTATAGAATTATATTAACAAAACTAGAAATGTAGAGTACGGAAAAACGTTAATAAATTCATAGGAATAGGTGTTCTTATTCAACAAAATTACCTACTAAATTAAATAACAAAAATATGAAAAGGATATCTGAAACGTTAATGTGACGTCACTATTACATGCAGCGGTTGACGGCCATACAAATAAGAGTAATACGTAAAAGATCCGTAGCTATAATTACTAATAGTGACATCATCAGCAATTAATTTAAAATAAACAGGTAATTCTTTAAAAAATCAATACGTACAATGTTTTCTAGATTCTTTTGATACTATGGATTGTCTATATTTTCATAAATAAGCATTAAAATATAATGTAAATTTTTGGTCGATGCCCATTGCAAAATAATGAAAAAAAAGCATGGGCTTCGTAACTTTGAAATTAACAAATTAATATTAATAATTTAAAACAGATTATAGTATGGAACACAAACTCGAACAGGAGACAAATTAGGTATAAAAATCGAAAGACAAGATGATAGATTATATCGCGGGATGAAGCTTAAAGATTGAAATAAAACTAAGAACAATGAAATCAGTGGATCCAGAACTTCATTACTAAGCTGCGATTCTCACATTTTTTTTGGTAGCTTATACACGTATAGGTAAAAAATAATTACGAGTTACGATAAATCACATGAGAAAAAAAGTGAAGTTCGCGAACATTTTTTCAATGATAAATGAAAATCAACACATATTCACAGGCAAGTATAATCACAATCACAACAACGTCTACGTCCCAAACTAAGCATTAGCTTGTATTTTGGGTACCAAGCGAAGACACCACATACATATAACAACCAAGACCCGGTGCCAGTATTAATATTCATCATATAAATATTGACCCGACCTGGGATTCGAACCCGGGACCTCCAGCTTCGCAGGCAGGGTCGCTGCCCACTAGGCTAAGCGGTCGTCAAATCTGATCCGAATCCGAAAAGTACTTATTATACAAAAGGATAACACTTTGAGTGAAAAGCACTTATATTGCGAGTTCGGTTTAGAAAATACAGCAATTTATAGTTAAGTCACAGGAGAGATTCCATAAAAGCACTGAGAGCGAATGTAGCGGACTGAATAATTGAAAAACTCTGTTCCCGGGCGGCGGACGGCCAGCCGATACAGGGAACTTACTTCAGGACGAAAAAGTATTTGTTTTCGTTTTAATTTATGTTACCTGCTCTATCTTGATAGCTTTACTTTACGAATTTGAGCCACATTTTATAAATGTACCTAACACTATTAAAAAAATTCAAATCAACAAAACAAGAAAAAAAAATTATTCGTCCAGTTTTTATTTTTTTAATAAAGTGAACGAAATAAAATTAGATTTTTTTATTAGCTGCGTCAAATTACTACAGAAATTGTTTTATAATATAATCTTTTAGTATTGTATTATATGTATATCTTGCAAACAGAAAAAATAAAGACAACATTTGAGTTTTGATGAAAAAAATAGCAACTCGTATAAACTTTGAATTTGTAACATATTAGTTAAATTTAGGAAACGAGTTTTGTAAAACAATGTCTTCAGTAGTATAATAATTAGTGTGAATAAAATAATAAGCTATATATCTACTTCGACAGAGAAGTCTAACAAAAATCCAATTAGGCTGGGGTGCGTTCAGGACGCAATACAGCGTTTTTAAGTTCAATATACTTCAGTACTCAAAAACTTATTTTATGACAAATGTGTGTAGTTGACAAAAAGATATGCTGAGAGTCTCTACCAAATAGAATTCTTAACAAAAATATCTACAAAAGCACTGGATTAACTGACTGGCATATTTCTTAGCATTAGAAAATAGAATTGGCAATGGGCAAGGCACATTATAGCGTAAGTCCAATTCATGAAAAAAGGTTATATTGTATTACCGAGTACTTAAATGATAAGTGCACATGGACATAATTGTAATAGTAGAAAGCATTTTAAATTAAAAAAAAGTAATTAAAATTAATGTATATTTAAATAAAATAAACAAGGAGTTTTTATAATAATAATAATATCTGGGACATCCTATACAACGCCATCTAGTCCCAAAGTAAGCAAGTATCATGCTTGTGTTGTGTTATGCATGCTAAGTGTCGTGATAGCCCAGAGCGCAACGAGCCTGTCTCAAATTTGGCCCCATCGGGCCATGGTTCGAATCCGGGCGTGTACCAATGAGTTTTTCTGACTTAAGTACATAACTATCACTGACACCGTGCTTCGGAGGGCACGTTAAGCAGTCGGTCCCGGACGCTGTCAATAGATGGCGGTCGTTACAGTTCCCAACCCGCAGTGGAGCAGCGTGGTGGACTTTAGCTCCAAGCCCCCCTCCTCTTCCTGGGGGAGGCCTAAGCTCTAACCACTCGACCAACCGGTCAGTCACCGGTCGGTTTGTCCGTTCTTCTCCTAATTTTGTATCTAGTTTGATCCGGTACCTAATCAATTCATTTTGACTTTCAATAAGTGTGTGTGAACATCTTATATAGAATAGAAACTTTTTGATTTTTGAGAACCAATAAATGATACTAGGGTCATCGGTATTGTTTTGGTGTGTTTCTCGAGTGTGTAAATCGGAAATATAGCGTAGTACGACCCTATTAATGACGAGCTGGTGAAAGTGGCCATCATTGGTTACAGGTGGCCCGAGTACTCGGTTCGCCCAGTCGTGAATTTCCAGTGGGAGGAATCCTGTGTACACCAGTGTATGTCTGGCGGTATGGAAAACGATAAGGTGTAAAATTCTTTGTGAATAATTTACACATGTTTTTATAGACATGTATTCTTAAGTGTTCTAAATAAAGTTAAACAATGAATATGTTCTAAAGGTCGGGGAGTAAGTCATTTCATGTATTTTGTAGGTTTGAAATTTTAATCAAATTTCCTTGGTTTTATTTTTTGTACCTGATTGGCTTTAATACGATTCAAAGTTAACATTCTTAACTTAAAAAAATATAAAGAAAAAAAAATCAGTTCACGTCAAATTTTCCATTGTTTTTCAGGCTACAGAAATGAGTGAAAATGCCTACGAAATTCACTATAACATAAAATTTTATTACAAATAGAGACTAATGTGGTGGGAACCACAAAGCAAATTATTGTCATTTATAAAGCTAACACGGTATCAGTAAGAGTAGCACAAAATTGATTTAAACGTTTTTAATCAGAAAATTTTAATGTTAAAAAAGCAGTTCGCTATGGTCGCCCTGCTACAGATGAATCAGATGAATTTGATGCTATTTATGAAAAGTTGACCAAGATCAGTATAATAATATCAGTAGTTACGACACTGCTGAAGCACTAAACATTGACTATAAAACAGTTTTGACTTATTGGAACTAGTCTGAGTATATAAAACAGCTAGATGTTTGGGTAACACACAAGCTCACTGAAAGATAACTTATGAACCGCGTATTCATTTGTGATTCTCTATTGAGACGTATTTAAAGCGTACCATTTTTTAAAAAATTATTCTTTGATAATGACAAATGGATCACTTACGATAAGAACGTACGCAAAAGATCATGGTCAAAGTGCGTTCAAGCTCCACAGACTATAGCAGAATCCGGATTGATGCGCAATAAAGTGATATTTTGTGTATTGTGGAATTGGAAGGGCATAATTCATTATGAAATTTTACCGCCGGGCACAACCGTCGATTCGGATATTTACTGCAAACAGCAGTCTTAAAAAACATGCGATTGGGAAAAAATAGGTTGAATTTATCATTAGAAAAAGCCTAGTGTTTCATCATGATAACGGTAGACCACACAAATCTGTAACCGCTCAGGAAAAATGAATAGAGTTCGGCTGGGAAGTACTACATAGCCCTAACCTTACACCCTCAGATTTACACTGGTTTTGGTCTTTTCAGAATTTCTTAAGTTGTGAAGGTTAACATCAAAAGAAGACTGTCAATTCAACTTGTATTATTTAAACAAAACGCCCTAAAATTTTTACTGCAATAGGATTCTATCACTACTTACAAGATAGCAATAAGTTATCGAACAAAACGGCGCATGCATACATTAATTGAATGTAATCAAACTATTTTATTAATTGGATGCGGAAGGCGGAGGACCGTGTGCGGTGGCGAGCCTTGGGAGAGGCCTATATCCTGCAGTGGAGAGACACGGGCTGATGATGATGAAACTATTTTAAAAAAATACCTTGAATTTGCACATAACATACGAAAAACTTTTTACCCAACCTGGTATTTTCAAGTCAATTCATCCATCCAACTAAAGAATCACGGAATCATATTTAAAACCGTCAGTCGAAAATAAATGGGTAATTAAGTTCTAATAATCTCTTATAATATTATGCAGGATGAGTAAATGAACAGGGGCCTCTATGACAGCTACCCTAACCGTTGGAGACGGGAAGTTTTGATATTATAAATCCATCAGATATTCACTATTTTCTCAAAAAAAATTTTTTTTTCCAGAAATGTATCCACCTGTGTATATCCAACAAAAAGTTTGTATTACACATTTATTTTATGAAACTGTAAATAGACGAAATTCGACGATTAATGTTTGTGTTGAAACACAAGTTATTTGCTCTAAATAATTTCACACGCACTTATCCAGATTTGCTTATTTAAAAAAAAATGCATTGTATTTAAAGGTAGATGGTTTCAAATAATAAATTTTATCAGTAATGCCCAGAAAAAGAACATTCTAATTTTGAATTTCGCCCTTGAAAATAAATGGTACTTAGTAAAAAAGTATTAGTGGCCAGTACTTTTCTCGGCAGACTGTCGTTCAGTCTGTTAGATTTTGAAAATAGAACAGCAACTGCTAACTGTTCCATTTTCAAATGGGACATTCTCAGGTCACTCGGAGGAAAATAAATCAATAATCTAAGGAACATAAATCGTTGGGTTTCGTCTGTTTCCAGTAATATAAAAAAATGTGTATACAACTTTTTGTTTGCTATACACAGGTGGATTCATTTCTGGAAAAAAAAATTTTTGAGGAAATAGTGAATATCTTCGAAAAATGAGTTTAAAAAAAATCCTTCAATGCCATTTTAATAAAGTCCAAAAACTTAAGATGGATTTCTAAGAACAAAACTTCCCATCTCCAACGGTTAGGGCAGCTGTCATAGAGACCAATGTTCATTTACTCACACTGTAGAGTACATATAAATAATATTATTTAAATAAAATCCACTAAACCTTAAATGGCATTAGTTTTTTACTAAATTAAAATAGCTGTAAGAGTGCAAATGTAATTTGCAGGGGAATGTTTATTTTCCAAGAAACGGAACGCAGACAAATAAAAATAAATCATAAAGTCTACGTAAGTTAATACAAAAATTTTACCCTCAATGAGACTCTATGAGGTAAGGAGATAATTTAATTTTTCGCAGTAAACCATCTGCCACGTGGCCCTTTATTGCCACATTTTGTGATTTTAATCCAAATTTATTAGTCAGCGGGAGTCACTGAGGAAATGGGAAAGGAAACTCACGATTCGAGGGGATTCGCAAGGAATGGAATGTTTCATTACTTTTTATTTTAGAGCTAAAGAAATGGCGAAAATAAATAAGGAATCTAAAAGGAAATCGTGGAAAAAAAATGGCGTTTTTCTGTTAACGGTACGATCCTAATCCTAACTAATATTACAAATGCCAAAGTTTGTTTTTTGGTCCTTTCTTTACGTCGTAACAAACGGAACGACGTGATTTTCGCACACAGAAAAGTCAGACGGACAACACAGACTTATCGTTTGTCCTGGTGTAAGGTTCCCATTGTGTCCCAAGGTGTCGTGATAGCCCAGAGCGCAACGAGCCTGTCTCAAATTTGGCCCCATCGGGCCATTGTTCGAATCCGGGCGTGTACCAATGAGTTTTTCTGACTTAAGTACACAATATCACTGACACCGTGCTTCGGAGGGCACGTTAAGCAGTCGGTCCCGGACGCTGTCAATAGATGGCGGTCGTTACAGTTCCCAACCCGCAGTGGAGCAGCGTGGTGGACTTAAGCTCCAAGCCCCCCTCCTCACCCTGGGGGAGGCCTAAGCCCCTGCAGTGGGGTAAAAATGGGCTGATGATGATGATGATGAAGGTTCCCATTGAACACAAAATAAAACAATTTAAAATTTATTTGAAAAAGAATAATACTGAGAGTAGAACTCCACAAGTAGAACAAATGTTATGGTTTCGGGAACGGCAACAGAAGTATATAGTCAATATACTTCTGACATGAAATACTTGTGTGAAACGAATATGTTGAGTTCACCCACTACACATCGCTGAAACTATTTCTAGTCGCAATCATTAAAAAAATCTAAGATTGAAAAAAAAAACATGAAATCGTGTTATTTTAGTACTTACTGCACTGCGTTAAAAATAGTTATCGAAGGTGTTCTGTCTACCCACGTGAAGGCCTTAACGCAAGCTGTGTTTGTAATTAAGCATATTATTTTAATGTGAAAAGCGTGGGGCACTTTGTATCTATAAACGATTTTCTTTCCTAATTTAATGTTATGTGAATGAAAACGCTACCATCTGTTTCAAGATTCATAAAAGTTTTTGCCACCACCCTACGCTTTTACACTATAATATTATACTTAATTACAAAACAGGTTTACGCCAAAGCTTTTACTGGGTAAGCAGAGAGAACAGATTCCATGAATATTTCTGTTTTTAATGTTACAGTTATAAAGGCGTATTTGTTTTAAAGCGTTATTCATTTTTTTACATTCTAGTTTTGTATTTAAAAATAAAATTTTTGCGCTTTTGAACTTTATGTAATTTGGATCGTTGTGGATGGATGTTCCCAAGTTTGTTTTCATTCGAGTACCTACATTCAGTTTAAGGTCCTATTTTAAAATTTTAATTAAATTTCATTCAAATGCATTCATGCGTTTCGCCATGACTGAGTAATAAAGCAGTCTAACCTTTCGCATTTATAAAATTAGTAGGGTTAATGACCAATTATTTTCCATTCCATCAGCCCTTTTTATACCCCACTGCAGGGGCTTAGGCCTCTCATCAATATGAGGGGGCTTGGATCTTAAATCCACCACGCTGCTCCAATGCGGGTTGGTGGATTGTAACGACCGCCATCGATTGACAGCAACCGGGACCTACTGCTTAACGTACTCTCCGAGACACGGAGTCACTGATAGTTATTATTTAGACCTATTATTTTACATAAATCTTCCGGCTTTCTCAGTAGACCTTGAAAACCTGTAATGGGTATCTATCCTGATAACAATTGCGACAAGCGCTTAAGGATGAGTTGTTCCGTTATGGACTTCCGGCTCTATCAGTAGATCAGTCCGATAGTACAATATTATTGTGGTATCATCAGAACCATACACAATGACCCAGTTTCATGGTGAAATAACATTTAAAAGTGGGTGCAATTTAGTTAGATTCCATTTACCTACATATAGGTCAAGTTAATAATAAAAAAATCGTGTTAATATTGTAAACTGTGATAAAGTTTCAAGTCATTATTATTTATTTACAGAATCAATGAAACACCGATTTACTTCTAATTATACCCACTATTTTTCTAACATCATATAGGTATCGCAATAGTACTATTACCTACTGCATAAATATATTGCACGGATATGAAATAAAACAAACTGTACCGCGACTGTTGTTTGAAAACACAATCGAGGGAAAACTCGGAATTCAATATGGTGAAAACTGATTTCCCTATCATGTTTCCCTGATAAAAAATCATTTTTGAAAAGATTTTTTTTATGATACCTACTACGCTACCGAGCCCTTGTTTCCAACTCAACTTGTCGTTCCCTTTATCGTATTTTTACATTACTCGCGCTTATTGGAGTGAAACTGCTTTAGGCGCAGAAGCACTTAAAAAGTAAACCGGCGAAGTGTAACGAAAACGGTGACATTAGCATACAACGCACGCTCCTCCAATTCGTTCTCTATATGTATACGCTAATAATACATAAACTAATACCTAGCTAGGGTTACAGATCCGTATTTATGTCCACCTGTTAGTGGGTAAATCGGTAGTAGGTAGAGTAACTCAAAGATGACGTTCACAGTGACGTATTATTTAATTTAATTGATTAATTATTTTAAAAAGATTTCTACCAGACATACATGGCGACTTTTAATCACAGTTTTTTTTTTTCGAACATCGTAATCTTGTATAAAAACAATAAAATACGTAAACAAATTTTTCTTTTCACTCAGTACTAAAATATTGTGATGTCTCAAAGTCATCGTGTTAGCGAGGAAGTGCACAGGCGGCTGCTGACCGAAACAATAGTCCGGACTATTAAGGTGGTCAGCGGCCGTCTGCTGTTATACGCGGGATAGCCCTTCTCGCAACTCCCGCGGTCACCTTTTTCTGTGCGTAGTATTTACAATTGAATTAATAATCACGTTTTACTGATAATTCTTTCGGGAAAATGATAATGTTCTGGAAATTTGTACTACCTATATTTTTTTGTAAAAATTGAGGCTTTGAATAAAATCTATAGCCTATATATTTTGGACAGCGATCAAAAGTCCTGTGTTCAGTTAATAATTTTAATTTTGTCATTCACTAATTACAAAGCTTTTTATCATTTTAACGAACTACACTTTTGACAGGCATGTGATTTATTAATGTTTTTTACTTTAACTACGCCTAACGTAACCAGATGCTACTATAATTCCATGATATCTGATGAAATTTTACTATATATAAACTAATAATCTTTATAAAACTATACCTATTTAAAAAGATAATATACTATAAATTAACAACTAATTAAAAAACTAAAAATATCTACAAATTAAAAATACTATCTAAATAATGATGAACGAGGAAATTTTAAAGAGACGACTGGTCCAAGGTGCCGGGATACTTGCCGCGTTGCCGCGCTGTGTTGCGACACTGATCATCTGAAAAAGGTTTTCCTTGCTCAAAGGAATAATAATTGTTATTAACGCAACATTCTCGACATATTAGCGCCACCAACACGAAAATAAAATTCATCAAAGTTAATTTTGGTAAAGTCTTAACCTCTGCTCTTGAACATGAAGTTTCACTTCTCGTGTATGTTCTGTCGAAACTCGAGTTTTTGTTTAATTCTGTAGCACCAAATTAAACTTTTCGAACATATTGTTATTTTTAGATAGGCATATATATACCTATCATCATTCCCTTCTGGGTCATTGCGCATTCGTTTATATAAGGCATTTTTTATTTTTGGCGAAAAATCCAATAACAGCTATTTTGTAAAGCTCGAATGAATTGCCTATTTTTTCTAAGAGTTCACGTCATTGTATAACTTGTTTTGAAACGCGTGCCTTTTTTCGATAAAATGAAATTTACGTTTCGGATATTGTTTTTAGCTCGCTTTTGTACAGAGCTACTGAACACATTCTGAAAATAAACCCGCACCGATATATTTCAGCATTTTGCATTGAAAATTAAAAGTAATACGACGTGTATTGAACAAGGGGGTGGGGGGAGGGGGGGGGTTAACATTTCTATATAATTGTATAAATTTAGTTATAAGGCTAGAACCGAAATATCGAACGCAAAAACCATTAACAAATTCAATTAAACTTGTTTATTAGCAACAATCAAATCACAGTTCAACGTTCCAAACACAAAAAAATCAAAGTTAAGAGGGGACCGCAGAAAAAAAAACAATATTTTTTATAAGGAAAACTTATATAAATAACTTTTGTCACGCTACACTAAAAATAATATTCCCTGTACTATTTAAGGTCTTTTTTTGAATTTCGTGTATATAATAAAATTTTATGGCATCTATTTTTAACGAAACACTTATACAATTTAAATGGTAAAAATATTCTTATTCGATAGGAATGTGGTCAACCTCAGGTGATCAGAGGCTGGCCTTTACCTCAATCTGGGGCAATCTGTCGAACTGCATAGATTTATGTAAAATATTATTTATTAGTAGATATTTATAGTTTTTGATTAGATTTTACAAAATATAGGCTTTTATTTCATTACTACTAGTATATTATTAGGTTACCTATTACATAAATTAAAAAAAAATTATCTATTAAACTGTGCACTTTAAAATTATAGAAAATATATGCATTATAAACTTATTTTTCATTTTTATTTGATTTGTCATGTAAAAAGAAATATTAAATTTTTTAATTTGAAACAATGGTTATTCCTGTATTGCTAAGGCTTTCCTGTAAAATGAAAATGAAACCTATACTATTAAGCTACATTTTTTTTTATCCTAAGCAGTTTTGGAGATAAGGGGTAAAATAATCAAATTTTGTAAACTCAAAGAAATTAATAATAACAGCTTTTCATTTAGTGAAAAGCTGCTGCCAAGCCTATTTTTCATCTAGCAGATTCAGATAATCTGCTAGATTAAAAATAGGTTTGACAGACAAACGCACAGATTCAGAGTGAGCCTACAAGGGATCCTTTTTTATCTCGGACGTACAGAACCCTAGTATAAAAAGCAAATCTATAAAGCGATGAAAAGTGAGTGCGCTCCACCATATATTCATATATTAGTAAATTATTATTATTATTATTATTATTTTTTAATAACACATACAATTACAACAACGTCTAGGTCCCAAACTAAGCATCAGCTTGTATTTTGGGAACCAAGCGAAGACATCACATACATATAACAACCAAGACCCGGTGCCAGTATTAATATTCATCATATAAATACTGACCCGACCTGGGATTCGAACCCGGGACCTCCAGCTTCGTAGGCAGGGTCGCTGCCCACTAGGCTAAGCGGTCGTCGTCATCAAATTCCATCATATTATTCTTCCACTAAATAGATTTACTTACCTGACTTTGTGGTTGTAACCTTTAATATTAAGGAACCGCTCAGCGAGTACGTAGGCATAAAACAGTATACATAGTATCAATAATTTATTAAATTATCAGGCCAAGGTTCGTCCAGGACGCCTTAGAATGTCCTCATTTGCCCATGGTACTTTACTGGTCTTAAGTATCCGATGTGGTACATATTACTTTTAAATTATTTTAGATACAAATTCTAACGGACTAAATATTCCCTAAATATTTACAGGACGATATCAAATATTGATAATGATACGTTTAATATCCCTCTAAAAGCGTAGTAACGAGTAGATTTTGGCCCAATTTTCCATGCCACCGGAGCCCTTGCCGTTCGCCGGCCCGCTATCGCCAATAAGCAATATCTTCCAGCCGAGTTGTTATACAGCGAGGACCTGCTAATTAGGGACGGGACAACCGATCAAAGGGTATCCTCGATGGGAAACTGGAAGACAACGATTCAGTTAAGCTGCCAAGAGGAATACCTAACCGTTATTTATTTCTATTTTTTGTTCAGTTCGTTCTATCGACTGATTACCTTGTTAGTAGAGGAATTTAAAAAATATAAAATGTGAATTTAAAGAAATACTTGGTTTTTTTTAGACTAAGATATCATTGTTTTTATCAAAACACCAAGATTAGGTCATGTACATACTTTTAAGGTTCCGTGTGTGCAAGATGGAAAAAATAACCCTTATATCATCACTTTAGTGTATGTTTGTCTGTCAGTTTATCACAACTTATATATTTTTTCCGAATCTAAAACCTAAATAACAATAATATAATAAAAACAATTTGCAGTTCCCTTAACATATCTTCTATAAAGAAATAACCTATAAATATAATTACTTTAGTGTATGTTTGTCTGTCAGTTTATCACAACTTATATATTTTTTCCGAATCTAAAACCTAAATAACAATAATATAATAAAAACAATTTGCAGTTCCCTTAACATATCTTCTATAAAGAAATAACCTATAAATATAATTACTTTAGTGTATGTTTGTCTGTCAGTTTATCACAACTTATATATTTTTTCCGAATCTAAAACCTAAATAACATTAATATAATAAAAACAATTTGCAGTTCCTTTAACACATCTTCTATAAAGAAATAACCTATAAATATAATTACTTTAGTGTATGTTTGTCTGTCAGTTTATCACAACTTATATATTTTTTCCGAATCTAAAACCTAAATAACAATAATATAATAAAAACAATTTACAGTTCCCTTAACATATCTTCTATAAAGAAATAACCTGTAAATATAATTACTTTAGTGGATGTTTGTCTGTCAGTTTATCACAACTTATATATTTTTTCCGAATCTAAAACCTAAATAACAATAATATAATAAAAACAATTTGCAAATCCCTTAACATATCTTCTATAAAGAAATAACCTATAAATATAATTACTTTAGTGTATGTTTGTCTGTCAGTTTATCACAACTTATATATTTTTTCCGAATCTAAAACCTAAATAACAATAATACAATAAAAACAATTTGCAGTTTCCATTAATATATCTCTATAAAGAAATAATAGCCGGAATTCGAAAAATGATAAAGCAGGTACTACTACCATTCGCGTGTTTGGTGTATGAAGATGAAGACGTTATGACAGTTACGACTACCAGCTCTTTCATCACTTTGGCAATATTAACAGTTTAATCACTTATTTCATTCGGGAGTCAATCGAAACTTTATATATAATAATATTGATAATAATATTTATGTTATTGCGATATAATTTTGGTTTGAAAACTCATTCGAATCCAATTTGGATTCGCTTAAATTCTAATTACTAATCACAAAATTATCGTATATTAGTATTTTGATCACATATTATAATTTTGCAATTCATACAATTTTTTTCGTAATACGATATGGACCTGTTAGATTGCGTTGGCTAGCTACGTACTCGTACATATATACCTGCGGTGCCATGGATCGATTTCAATAAGCGATAACTTCTGCATGAGCTAACTCTCACACGAGATGTTCTGGACGATCAAAGCACCGCCATTCTAGTGAGGATATTTCCATTCTATGAAGCCCTAATTCTGTTCTTATGTAGGTCACAATGTGAGAATTTTTGTCTATTAAAACTACTTTGACGTGTAATACGATTGCGATGAAGTCTGATCAGGAGTTAGTGTTTCTTCAAAATGGCGTACGCGGAGCGTCGTAGTTCCTGATAACATTTTGAAAAAATTTTGAAAAAAAAAACACATTTAACTCCGTAACGGAAAGTGTTAGACAAGATATTTGGATATCGTATAGACATGTTTAAATTTCAAATCCAAGATGGCCGCCACCACAAAATGGCGAATTACATTTTTTTTCACAAATACCTCAATATGGGCGGCAAATGAATGGGTTTGACTAGTAGAATAATGTACATTATATTGAACGGGGAATGAGAAATATTAACTATCGAAATGAAAACTAAAAACTTGAAAATTATTTTTTTGTCTGATCATGTATGAATTAGTTTAACTAAATAACTAAGTTAGAAAATTTTGAAATAAAAATTAAATTTTAAATTAAAAAAAAACCCCGACACAAAAAAAAACTAATCTTTAAAAAGTGTGAAATAATACAAATTTGTTCATTGTCTAATAATTTTTGATCCTTAAAGGCGTCTATGACCGCTGAGTAAACTTAATATACCTAATAATTATTTTAAATAATAATTTTGTGTCGGGGGTTTTTTAAATTTTAAGTTTTTTAAATACAACGTCGTCGCTGGTTCATAGCAAATAAGATGAAGTATATAATCTTATGTTAAAAGTACAGCAATCTTCAATTTCTGGTAAATAATATATTTGAAAATTAGACATTCAAAAAATGATATGTGCTAGATTTTTCACTTAGAAGCGTAGGTATCTGAAAGTAAGGCATTAATAATAACTCATTGTGATTTTCATAGCATTTTATATTTATTTATTCAAGGAACAGTCAAAAGTCGAAGCATGATATTAGCGAAAAGTACAAACACATGCCAGTCAGTGCCACAAATATAATATTGTGTTGTGTTAAGATTTATGTGATCGCCTGAAAAAATTCCGTAACTCTTTTATGGGGCAATGTCTTCGTATTTATAACAATAGCCTCCAGAAATATTAAATGTGCCATTAAATAAATTAAAAATTATTGAAAATAAAATTATAAAGTAGACGACTATTTAAGTAATCGAAATGTCTAGACGTCAATCTAAGCAGTTGACACGTTTTATTTATTTTTAAATGTATTTCTTCTTTTATAATTAGTCGAAATGTAGTTTTTGTTCTTTGTATATTCTTATTGTTGATACTTATAAGATTTTAAAAAGGGTAACTGCTGAGCTTTTAGTCGGTTCTTCTCAGAAGAAGTCATTGTAAACGGATAGTAACTATACAAAAAATAAGATAAAACATCAACTGCAACTTAATCTTTACAATTCAAAAGCACCTACTTGCGCTAGTCTACTTCAATAAAAATATTTTTATTTTGGATATCATCGGTGATACCGCAATACAGCGTATCTACCATTTGCAATACCGCGCAACTGCAAAAGTAGCAAATTCGAGATTTCGCGGGAGAGCACTCTGTGCTACCATTTGCACGTTTAGGCAAAGACATATTTTTGAATTGACCAATAGAAACGTTGTATTTTCTTTGAAACAATAGCGCGTAGCAAATACTGGATGTTGTTTGGTGTAATACCGCGGAACTGTTTTAAAACATATACAGAACGGACGTATTCTAGTCGCGCTTGCAAACATTTAATTTTAATGATGAAACTACTTCACTTTGAATAGGTAAGTGTAAAAATATGCTTTTTGATGTAGATCATTGTTAAGATACGTACTATAATATTTACCCTTTGTTAAGTTTACTTCAAGAAAGTTTGATTTGAATGGAAATCGACAGTTACGCGGTTTTTAGTTGCAATTTTTTTTCCTGGTTATTGTTACTTTCGCGGTATTTTAGAACTTGATTATAGAATATTCTAACTATTTTTTTTTTTAATATTTTCTGTTTCTTTTTCAGTCAAAAAGACTTTTAGACCATGGCGGCGAATCCTGAATCAATACAGGGTTTAATCAAACGAGGAGAATATTTGCTAAGGAAAAAAGAACAATTATTGACGTTTAAAAAAAAGAACAATGTGCAAGGCATAAAACTATGTTCCCTAAATCATGAAGACGTTTTACCAGAGCCGTTATCAAGTGACCTTCAACAGTCTGGTCTAGCAGAATATATAAATAATCTCGAAACATTACCTTCATCTCCTCTAAACCCATTCGGGGCGGATACATTATTAGATTTTTCTTCAGACGATTCAGTGGCAGATCCAAGTTTTATGCCCCCCAACGATCAACCTATTGAATATTCACCATTTCCCGTCATTAACCAGTGTGTGTCATCGTCTATTCAGTTGGAGGCTATTGACTATTTTCCAGAAAGGATAATTGATCAAGAGCCGGTTTCACAAAGAAAAAGAAAAAAGTAAGCAGAAGTGGATACATGGAAAAGGCAAGTTAATAAAAAAAAAAGAATGACTGGAAAAGAATACTTGGGTTTCAGAAAAGTTGGGGACAAGTATGTACAAGATATTTCAAAACCTCCGAGGCAATTAAAATTACCTTGTGCATCTCAACGCTGTACCTTTAGCAAAGTTTTTGCGTGTAATACATTTACAGAAGATATTCGAAAAAAAATATTCGATGACTTTTAGGCAATGTCTTGGGCCGAAAAAAAAGTTTATGTACTCACATTAATCGACATCCGAAAAACACAACGACAAACAAAAGGATCAGGAAGTAGGAGGAATGATTCTATTATCTAAAACTTTTCGATAAGAAAGTAAGAGTATGCCAAAATATGTTTTTAGGGACTTTTGGTATTAAAGAATGGACAGTTAGGTATTGGTTGGGTGATAGAGGACAGAAGAAAAGTAAGGAACGTTCTATAGTATCAGGAATAAATAATAACTCAGAACAGATTACGAAAAGAAGTTCGGTATTGAATTTTCTTCGTGCATTACCAAAGCTACCTTCACACTATTGCCGAAAATCTAGTCAAAAACTGTACTTGGAACCTATTATTCAATCTAAAGCTCAGTTATATCGGTTGTATAAAGAGCATGCAAATTCCATCTCTACACCTGTTGCTTGCAGAAAACTTTTTGATGATATATTTTCACAAGAAAACATTGCACTTTTCCAGCCAAAAAAAGATGAATGTGATACCTGCTGTGCCTATAAAGTTGGTAACATATCCGAAGATATTTACAAAAAACACGTTGCCTTAAAAGAAGCTGCTCGACTGGAAAAGAAGGAAGATAAAGAAGCAGCCATGAAGGGTGAAATCTATGCTTTGACGGCGGACGTACAAGCTGTAACGTTATGTCCTTATTTAAATGCCAGTGCACTATATTTTAAAACGAAGCTTTGCGTTCATAACTTTACTGTTTATAATTTAAACAACCATCAAGCAACGTGTTATTGGTTTGATGAAACTGTTACCGACTTGAAAGCAACTACTTACGCTACATTTATCATAGACTATTTAACAAAACTTATCGGCGAAGATTATAAAGACATTATCTTATACACGGATGGTTGCACAGCTCAAAATAGAAACAATACAGTTTCGAACGCACTTTTGCGCCTAGCTATGCAGAAAAAAGTAACTATCACGCAAAAGTTTCTGGAAAAGGGCCACACCCAGATGGAAGCCGACTCGGTTCATTCAGTTATAGAAAGGAAACTTAAAAATAGAGAAATATTTCTTCCCAGTCAATATGCAACTGTAGCAAAGGAAGCCAGAACTAAACCTTTTCCTTACGATATAGTTTTACCTGATTTTAGCTTTTTTAAAGATTACAGCCATAAAGATTACCACGTTTACAACTCTATACGCCCTGGAAGAGTCGTTGGTGACAAATGTGTTACTGATATAAGAGTTCTCAGATATAACATCAATGGTACTATTGATTACAAATTTATGTTTTCAGATAATTTTTTCCCATTACCCAGGCGCCCCAAACAAATTGAATCACTTTTGATTGATGTTCCTCAACTTCATCAAGCACCGCAAAAAATATCGAAAACTAAGTACATGCATTTGCAGGAATTAAAAGAAGTTATACTAAAAGATTGTCATGATTTTTACAATCAGCTGAATTACCACGAGTGATCTCTGGATAGTATTCATGAGTAGTCTTGTTTTGAAGAAATTATTGTTTTTTTTTTCATCATTTATATTTTAGATGTAAGCAGAATTAGTTTTCGACCGTGATTGTAGTTGATAGTAGGGACAGCTTGTTTTTGACGAATAAAAAGGTTTTAAAAAAAATTTCATGTTGGTTTTAATTCTGCGTATCTACGTTTAGTATGTCATAAATTGTAATAATTCGATACGGCAATACCGCGAAAGTGACTTAACATTCATAAATGAATAGAATTTGATTTTTTTTTAGCCTTAGGTCATAACTAAATAGTCCCTAAGTATATATTTTTTTAATTGACATGTATAACTTTCAAAATACAATATTTATGAAGTTTTTTTTATCTCCTGTAAAATCAGTCATTCGTAATTACGCGGTATTGCAAACTGGAGATACGCTGTATTGCGGTATCACCGACGATATGTCAGAAATTACGTTGTTACATTTAGCACCAAAATTAAAAAAAAAAGAAATAGCACAGTCAAATTTCTGTCTCTGTAATAATAACAAAGCTCCTTAAAATTACCTTTAGAGGAGACAAGAAAATTCAGCTATACTGTACAGTTATAACTTAAATATAGTTTTTTTAAAGAAATTTGCTTGGAAAACAAACTTCATTTGTAATGTAAAATAACTGCGACAGAAACCAAATATGTGGATACTTGCAAATACGAGAAATACAGTGGGAAGCACCAAAAGAATCCTTTGTTCTTGAAAAAAATGTATCTTCCTCACGAAAACTGGAAGAGACGGGGCCACGTTACAAGAAATACATATTTTACAGTTTTGACAGATGCGTCTCCCCTAAAGATTTATTACACGGAGAATATGAAGTAATGTCTCTTTTTGCAAAGAAATGGGACCATTTGCGTGTCTACGCAGTTCTACTGAGATAATATTGAAATGTTTGCGCTGTTTCGTACTACGTGAAGAAAAACAACGCTAATATCTTCCACATAATCGTGTTTGCCGTTCTCTGTTTACTTGCGATGAAATTAATTTCATAACAAGTAAACCTTCGGAAACTCGATTAGATTGTTAATACGTTTATGAAAATTTGAGATTGTTAGAGACCATCGAAAGATAAAATATTCTTTGTTACAATATATTCTATTTTCAAACAGTATTTATAGTACGTACCCGTCTTAAGACCTTGGGCAAACAATTTTAGAATTACGAGCCATAACGGAGGATTGAAACCAACTGAACGATTAAATGAACTAGTGGTCGGAGAGGCCGACTGCAGACTCAAAAGTCGCAAGGTTCAATCCCCGCCGGGGATCACTAATGAACATTTCGATTTGATTCGAGTCAGGGTGTAAAACGTCTATATTAGTATTTATTATAAAAGTATTTCAGCATGTATATTATATATATATCAATTGCCTAGTAACCTATAATAAAGGCTCTGCCTAGTTTAGAAGTAAGATAATCTTGTGTAAAATGTTCCACATATTTTTATTATTACAATTATATTATTATTGTATAAGTCTGTTCCAAAGCTTTGAACTTACATTTTAAAAGTTTTGATTGAGGCATTAGGTCAAATTAGGAGAAACTGAAGAAAACAGTATATTATCATCATCATCATTGGAGGGCGTCCAACGCTTCGCTTTCCGGTACGTGGCCTCGATTCGAGAACTCGTCTACCCCAACGCTTATCAGTTCTACGGCAAATGTGACCGGTCCATTGCCACTTCAGCTTGCTGATCGCTTCGGCTATGTCAACAACTTTAGTTCTTTGACAGATTTCAGTGTTTCTGATTTTATCTATCAAAGAAACACCAAGCATAGCCCGCTCCATAGCACGCTGAGCGACTTTAAATTTGTGGATCAGTCCTGCCGTGAAAGTCCATGTTTCGGCACCGTACGTCATTGTAGGTAGGATGCATTGGTTGAAGACCTTAGTCCTCAGATATTGTGGTAGTAGCGACGAGAACAGATGACGGAGCTTCCCGAAAGCAGCCCAGCCTAGCTGAATTCTTCGGTCGGCCTAAGCCTATACATAAAGTAATTAAAATTGACAGCACTGTTTGGTTTTATATTATGGTATTTTAATGAAATATTAGAGAACTAAAAATGTCACAATAGCCGAATGGTAGCAATCTGTTTCTTGTTAGAAGGCCGTGGTCCGAATCCCAGAGCATGTACCAATGAGTTTATTCTAATTTATGTACATATCTATCATTGACTCTATGCCTCAAAGATCACGTTGAGCCGTCGGTTCCTGTTGCCACCAATAGATGGCAGTCATTACAATACTCCATCCCGCACCGAAGCACCGTGCTAGATTAAGCTGCAAGCCCCCTGCAGGTAGCCGAAGGGAGATCTAAGACCCTGTAGTGGGACATTATTGGGCTCTGGTATGGTATTAGATGGTAGGACTCTCACGGCAGGACTAATCCATAAATTCAAAGTCGCTCAGCGTGCTATGGAGCGGGCTATGCTCGGTGTTTCTTTGATGGATAAAATCAGAAACACTGAAATCCGTCAAAGAACTAAAGTTATCGACATAGCCGAAGCGATCAGCAAGTTGAAGTGGCAATGGGCCGGTCATATTTGCCGTAGAACGGATAACCGATGGGGTAGACGAGTTCTCGAATGGAGGCCACGTACCGGAAAGCGAAGCGTTGGACGCCCCGCGGCCAGGTGGACAGATGACCTGAAGCACCATACCGGGGGTAGTTGGATGCGAAAGGCGGAGGACCGTGTGTGGTGGCGAGCCTTGGGAGAGGCCTATATCCTGCAGTGGAGAGACACGGGCTGATGATGATGATGATGATGATGGTATTAGATAACTTGCCATTTTTTCAAAAACTATTATTACTACACAAAATATTGTTAAAACAGGAATCTCATCCGTTCCTAAAAACCATTCAGAACTATACGTTTTAATTTTTTTTATTTTATTATAAAAGAATATTACATAAATACCTTTCATCATTATTACAAGTTACAGTATTCTGAAAAGCAAATGATATTGGATTTCGAAATGCAGTGATAGAACAAAATACGAATTTAATGCAATAAGTCCGCCTAGATCACCATCCACCGAAGACATATTATTCCACTACGCAAAATCTATTTGCTAACTTGAACAGATTTGTCCGCTTTTATCTTCTTCCCAGTTCCATGATTCCAACGTCCGGTTTAATAAGAAAAAATAATTGAGGAGATATTTCATGGACGCGAGATTCAATTAAAGTTGGCGCGGCAAAGTTGCGAGATAACGCGGACGGAAGAAAAGGTAAAACGAATATATTTGCCAAGTTGGCGCGTTGTCGCAAATATTAAGTTTACCAGTCCGCTCTCAGTGGGCATCATACTCATAAATGTTACATCCAATAAATAAAAGGACTTAGCTAAATAACCTTTTATGTGTGTAATGTCTTCAGAGCAATTTGTTTGTTTATTCGCTTCTTTATCTGTTTGTTTACGGATTGTAGGAAAAGGTTTAAAACTTTTTGATATAATACAAATCAAAGTATTTAGAATAGAGTTGAAATGACACGTTGTCACATTTGTGTGGAAAATAAAATAACATCGCCTGTTTTCTTTAGATGCATTCGAAAATGTTTATAAATTATTTATTAGTTTTTCATGTTTCTATGGTTCAGTAAATTCATATGATATTAATTAATTACAAAGATTCAATTGCCACTTTAAAGCGACATAGTATGATAGTAATCTTAATACAAGCGTTAAACGTTGTGCAATAGGAAGATCTTACCAAATTAATATTATATACCAGCATTCATAACGACTTTAAAAAAAATCTAAATGTTCCTACATGAGCTCCATTATCATATTAATTTTCATTTAAGTCCAAATCCATTCTAAACACTGAAGAATAACACTACCAAAAAAATAACAAACAAAATAAAAATAAAACAAAATTTTTGCTATTACCATATATTTATATTATAGGTTTTATGCTATTGAAATATAAATAATAATAATAATACAAAATAATTCTAACTTTTAGTTGCGAATTAATTGACGCGCATGGTTTTCACAATGAAACATTGTTATTAAAAGCACCCTTCAATAATTTACTTACACGCAGTTTCCCGTGACGATACATTAACCTATTAACTTGTCATCAATCATTATCAATCAATTGTCTCTGTCGATCAATTGTTCGTGTCCTTGGATCTAACCCAAATGGGTTAATGCGTAGTACCTAGGTTAAACTTGAACTTTGAATATTACGTAAATCATATTTTAAGAATTACATATATTTGAAATCAATAACTGAATGCCATCAACAATATGTTCGTAATCACTCTGAACACTTTTCAATCTGATTTTGACAATCGATTTCAGCTGATTTCGAGCTTAATTTCGTTCGGACATATCTTAGAATAAAATAAATATGCTGAATATATACAAACTGAAATTTTTATCACTGTCCATGTTTTAACATTATGATCTTTAGTGAAAATAATGAAACACGAGTTTTTTCTTTTAGTTGATACAGTACAAAAAAAAATTGGCTTATAGCGCGACAACGTTGTCGAATTACCGTCGAGATGCACGGATAACTGATAATTGCGTCGTTCAGCGGTTGCCGGCGGAATATTTTTCCTTATCACCCGCGTTTGCACCTTTCTCATTAATATTTAACTTAGTATAATCATGCTGTGTGGATACTCCTTTCAAGAAAATAATTTTAATGTTAATAATTTTGACCTACTTTTTGTTCAAAAATGGAGTCTTTAGATTCTACCTAAAGCCTACAATAAATTTGGCTGGCGATAAAAAAAAATCAATTTGTATATTGTTTCCCAAGAAATATCGTATGTGTTTTGACTTAGAATTACATACTTTTTTAAAAAAATACGTTTTAGTTTCCAGTTGCGTAATATACAGGTACTGAACTAGTTAATTTTGTCAGAAACTATTGCTTACTCAACCGGTGCGGGTTTTCAGGATAAGATAGCGATAGCGGGCGGTTCCTCGTGCGAATTTGAGGGGTATCCTTAAGAAACTTTCTATTGGAGACAAAGTCACCTCCGTTTATCCGGCTATACGCTTTAGCACAGAAGAGGCAGAGAACTATGAATAGGCCTTTAGTAACTAAATGTTCTTTTTACCAGATCTTGATAATCATAATTAAATTTCATAAATTTATTTTTTTGCAGTTGGCAAAAAGACGACACCATTAATATCGTATTTTAAAAACGAGTGGCCAGTATGGGAAACAACCTGCTTTGATACGCTGGCAGACCGTGGATAGACCTCTGTAAGCGCTAGACTGCAGCTGCAGTGTCCGCGGCCGAACATCTCAAACGACGACAATATGCTGCCCGGAGGAGTAATATACTTTTTAGAGCTAGAGGCATATTAATCTTTCTGAAACAGTTGACGTGTCCAGTCGACACTTCGGGTAAGAGGAGGGCTGGCGCTTACCCACCCAGGTGAACTGTGTGGGTATACCACGAGAGGCACTTTGCTATAGGTGCCTAGGTATTGCCGCTAGTGTTTTGGCCAGTATGCTGCATGATGCTGATATTGTTAATATATATTATTTCTACATATATTTAGTTTTTAAGTTATTCTGTTTGGCTTTTAAGTTCATTTAAATATATAGTTCAAATGTAATCAAAATTTTATATAAATTTTAATTTAATCGTATTTTTAAAAGGAGTAAAATGAAATTATAAAGTAGAAAATTATTTCATTGACTTGGCAAGAATTTCTGGTGTACTAAAGTAGGTACATAGTCACACCTTGGGTACGCGGTCGCAAGGCATCCGTCGCATTCTCGTAGCGCGGCCTCCAGCGATCCCTAACAAGAAAAGTTCCCCGGAGCCACGTCAGTAATTTCAGAGAGCCCATACAAAGTTCTGTAGCAAAATTAAATTTTTGCTACTATTCGTACGTTCCCCTGGCGATCTTACAGTTTATTCCAGTATTTTACTTGAGTAGCTTTTGAAACTTACTTACTAAGTTGGTCGTTTGCATTTTTCTAGTTCTTAAGAAATTGTGCTTTTGTTATTTGCTAAACGTTATTTTTAAGATCATATTTTCATTTAAAATTAGATTGGTTAGATTTAATGTATTACATCACATTATATTAGTTAAAAAAAATTCTGTGTTTGAATAAAGGCTTTGTTATAATTAATGTTATCATACTTATTATTAAAATATAATGAAAAGGAATGTCGTTGTTTGATTTGAACTCATGCAATATGTGCAGTATCGAAACCTGAGATATTGAAATTATAAATAAATATACATAAAAAAAAATGTTTTTCTAATTTTTACTTTTATTTTACAAAATATAGTCTGACTTTAGTGTCACTGGCAATATTTTAATGTTTTTCATTCAAAATTGTTTTTATTAAATGATAGGTACTTTGAATTTTTCTGTTTTCAATATTTATTTTCGAGACCTCACACGGTATGTGGATATGAAGTAATTTGTATTTTTCTTGCAAATATCATCCTGTTTTTGTTGGTCGATCCACTACTAACACGATACATTTCAGGTTTCACGTTATTTCAAGTAAGGTTGTCGACTCCTTTCAGTTAAGTTATAAGAATTGCAATTGTGGTTAGAAAAGTGTTATGCTTTACGTGTTCTATTACAACATGTTTTTTACTGTCGCGATAGCCCAAAGCGCAACGAACCTGTCTCAATTTATAAGGCCCCATAGGGCCATGGTTCGAATCCGTTTGAGTTTTTATGACTTAAGTACATAACTATCACTGACTCCGGGCCTCGGAGAGCACGTTAAGCAGTCGGTCCCGGATGCTGTCAATAGATGGCGGTCGTTACATTCCCCAACCCGCAGTGAAGCAGCGTGGTGGATTTAAGCTCCAAGCCCCCCTCCTCCTCAGGTTCCCCCTGCTTTACCCCACTGCAGGGGCTTAGCCCCTGCAGTGGGGTAAAAATGGGCTGATGAAGTGAAGTGAAGATGATGAAGCTTTTATAGCCGACACTAAAATTAAACACTACGTAAATTTTAGTATAAACGTTTCCTTTTTTCCACCCCATGATATATTTGACCTTAATCCCTATCAACTCTGATGAATAGCGATATATCACAGAATCGGCTGTTATTTATATCAATAAAGTATCTCAGATCATGACTTATACGAAAAGGGTGTACCGATTCCAATTCTAACCCTTCAATATTTCCAAAGCGGTCAATACGACCTTATCACCTGCCGAGCGTCATGAATTATACAAAACACACGGCAATTTGTCGCCAGATAAGCTATCAGGTCTCGGCAACCGAATATATATTTTCCATAATCCAAAAACGGACCACGGCATAAATAGGGCATAGAGAGGGAGCAATACCATTATACAAATGTACGGGCTGAATGCGAGCAAGATGAACGCTATATTCGATTATTCTAAAAGGGTTTCGACACGTATGAATAGTTCGACCACAGGAATGGGGTCGATTCGTTTATATTCGGGACGAACATTTGTATAAAATATTGGAATTTTATGTACCGCGGGCGTTGCACACCGCGATGGTCGTACGTGCCTATCGTAACTTAATTTGAAAATTGTGCAGGTGATATTTTCATTGAATAAATCACATTAAGTTTGTATGTAGATGCATTAACTTCGGTATTTCGGTAATGAAAAAATAAGTCGCACGCACACTTTAATTAAATTACAATCATATGACATTAATTAAGGCATTTTGTCTTAATGTTATTGTACTGAACGTGCTTTTACGGTTAACTAAGTATTAGTAGTTTTTTAACCGATCCTATAAATTATAACCGAGGTCGATTCAATTAAACTTATATTGCATGGCCTGTTTTCTAAGCTGCATTGACATACGTCCTCCTTTTAGAATAATATCGTTGTATTATTAATAAAATATAACTTGTTATATAACGTACCATACCATCAGCCCATTAATGCCCCACTGCAGTGGTTTAAGCCACCCATTGGGACGAGGGGGCTTGGAGCGTAATCCACCACGCTGCTCCAGTGCGGGTTGGGGGATGCGGGTTATATAATATATATTTTTTATTTTATTTTTAAATTTATCTAATATTCGTTTCTCTAAAACTCGAGGCAGACATTAAGATAACGGCATAACTTGGAACAGTTCATCGCGATGCTCTCGTTGATATAACGAGACAAAAATAATTATTTCCTTTTCAACTTTACATTCTTTTGAGTTTTGAATGACTTTTTACTTAGAATATACTGTCCCAAGTTTTTCAAAGACAATAAAACACGCCCCAGCTTTCAAGTGAATTAAAAAAACTGAAAAGCATTGGAGAGCTTAGAAACGGTCGTGGAGGAGGTAAGTGAATTTACTGTACTGGTCAAGTTTATAGAAATAAATATAAAATGAGTCTTTAATTATAATTATTTGTATAATAGTACATATAACAATAGGTATAAACGCGAAAACAAAACGTATGTTCTTTTATATGTTATCATTATGGGATCTACCACGTGTTGAAGATTGAATTGAGATTGAGAAAGAGAGAATTGAGAACACGTGCAAAAGATTGCATTATGAGTGATAGGCAGTTGAGGTGAATTAAATGAGCACAAAAGAATGTCATAATGTTTGCAGGATTCAGAAGTTTTGAATATATTAAAGAGAAAACCCATTTTAGGTCGATGATGAATCGATCCTGGAAAATGGCATTTCTAAGGACTTGGTACAAAATGAAACACAGTGATACATAACAGTGAAATTAAGTAAATACAGTGAACATTAGTCACTCAAGAAAATATTTAAAAATACAAATGAAAAACAGATTCATGAACTAAGTGGAAAGTCCGAGGAAATTCGCAATTTTAAAATATTTTCGCGGTACCGCGAGTACCGTACGTAAAAAGAAAATGCCAAACAAAAGGGAAATAAAAGTATCTTGCAGGTATATAGGTACCATTAGTTGTTATTTTAATGCGAAATTTAAAAAATAGAATAAGCTATTACAGTCTGTATTTAAATGTGCGTAAACCATGAAATTCTACTCAATAAGTATCAAATTATATTAACATCAACATAATATAACATATTAACATATTACTACATCACGGCAGATATAGTGCCTAACTGCAATATAAAATTAATCTAACCTTACTTGTGACATATTTTTTACTAAAAAAACTTTGTTTCGCGTGTTCACGTAAAAACACTCGTTTTAATAAAAAGCAGGGAAAAAAATATTTGGCAGCGGTGTCTGTGGCACGGTGCAACAGCTGCGAGTGAATGATGAAAAGCTTAAGGCGATTACAAGAGTCGCCCAGTCCAAGTTTAATATCAAAATAAGAGTTGAAAAACATAATAACTTTAAAAATTTGCGCAGAGAATATTTTGTTTCCAGTTTGTTTCAGTGATTTTATAAGGAAAGAAAGTAACGTGCCTTATTAAAAACGATTACGTTTGAGAAAGTACTTCAAATATAAATACATTTTGTTTCGTATTTGGGAATAAATATATATATACAGATTTATACGTAATATGTATATATTACGTATATATCGGTAGTCACCGTAGGTAAAGATGGGTCAAAACAATCAAGAAGAATGAAAGAGACAGCACTATTACGTTTTAGTGTGCTGGAGATAGAGCACGTTATACAACTTCGGTCAAGCTCGTAACTCCCAGCAGCAGTCTTTTAATTTTCACATCATTTTCTTGTAATTATAATGTCTTGTATAATGTTCTTTCTTTTACGCGAAATCGTGTATAAATACCACAAACATTGCACAGTAGTACGTCAATCCTTACATCAATCACAGATGATGAATATATGTTAATGCTACAGAGTAAATTAACAAGCATGGGGTGTAATTCACGTTATTAAAATAAATACTCCATGTATATTTATATATATTCATTTGATAAATGACTCCATTATTTTTGTTATCCTACGAGAAATGGGTTTTGCACTTTGTCATCACGAGATGATAGCATTTTGAGAAGAGTAAATCAAAGTAGCAGAAGAGTAAATCAAATGCCAATATTTCATATGACACATACACGACTTTGTTTAACTATCCGTGGGTATTGTTATCAATTGACTGTAAGTTGTGCTGAATCGGCACGAGATTTACGGGCTAAATGCAACTACGGTGACGCCGCATCCATGCTATGTAATAAATAATGTATTTATGGTTTTGATATGTTAATTCTTTGATGTTTCAAGCCATCATAGCAGCCTGAGTTAGTATACGGATGTAGTACAAGGTATGATCTTTAATAATTTATTTTAAGTAATAACTTTCATTTAAAAAACAACCATCTGGCAGGTTATCTGTAAGCATATGCCTTTATTTCGATATAAGAATGGGCGTTAGCGTTATATAGTAATAACTCACCCGTATTCGCGTATAGTATATTTATACCGAAAAGTATATATGAAATAATATCCTTTTTATTGCGCCACAGCATTAGTGGATGCTGGTTGCGCGGCTCTGTAGCTTTATTGTCGCTGCCACAACTAACCTATAAAATAAACCAATATATTGGTTCTTTATTTGATAATGCATGAGTTACTCTTGAAAAAATTGATTTTTTCTTCGTCGTAAAAATTACGACTGGACTTCAGAATGCTTCAATCTTAAAGTACCTAAAACATAATTACTGCACACAGATATCGACGCCGCTAATTTGAATTTGGAGATTTCATGCAGGTCGGTTCGGGCGCGGTCGGTGGGTAGGTAGGTTCGTTTTTCTACCAACTTGTAATGATTAGATCGTAGTACCGATCGAGCTTCGAACGTGTTCTGTTTAACGGAGTAGGCCCGCTATTCACAGCAATAATCATTATTGCTATGTTAGTAACGACATGTTAGCGACAGATAGTGACGGGATCTTTGTGATAAGTGAAGTGAAATTGTTAGTAGACGTGCATTAGTACCTCAGATAGCTTAGATACATCACCACGTATGAGTCGGATGTAACTATAGTTTAGGTTTAGGTATGGGCCAAATTTCATTCAAACAAAAACAAAAAAAGAATGTGGTACAGATCGTTAAGTGACGGTTCGTCACAAAAGTAGGGAACCATGTGCAACTATAGTTATGCCACGTCTATTTAAGTATTTCTGATGCAGAGGCTCGCCATAGCGATCCAGCGCGGTAATGCCGCGAGCGTTATGGGTACCTTTGCATCAGGTTCGCCAGGAAATTGGTTATTTTTAGCTTTTAACATTAATATATATATAATTTATTTCACGTATATTCAAAACGTACCATGATTAAAATGCGTGTCAAAGTTGTAAGGACTTCCTTTTTCATAATTTGGTTAAGCAATTTAAGTAATAATATCTTGATGATTATTAAAGATACTAGTTTTTGTTTCCGCTTCCTCCTGCGTGTCTATCTACATAGCGCTCTATATTAATGATGACCTGTTCTTTTTCCTACAGCTGTATAACTTTTCCTACTGTACTTAAGTTCACTCCAGCTGTTATTCCATTTCACAATTCGAAACTTTCCTGGTCATTAAATTAGAATTTCGATTAGTTTTGTATACTACGAAACCTTCGGCCAGGACGAGCTAAAAGTAGCTTGTTACTTTCTGACCCTATGTCCATGCAAATACCACTTCGCTTCGTTGCCACGTTACAATGCGAAGAAAGAACAAATGGATAAACACAATCATGTTCATTAAAATACGATAAATTTTCTTGTTTGTTGTTTGCTATAAAATTATACCTTTGAACCTAAGTACCTAAATAAAATTCATATTTGTAATTCTATTTACGACTTACAGTTACCGAGATTTTTTTTTAACGGTAATTTAAGGTCAGAGTGATATCACCATATTTCCCGATAATGTATGATAAAGTGCGCTTTTCCATTAATAACATGCTATGTTCAGTGCAATAATTGCTTTGTTTCACGTTAACGTGGCAAGACTTGTTATCTAGTAACTTAGTGCATTCATACGAAGTTAACACTTTTTTGAAACCAATTTTATTTTCTTAAATTTATTCTAGTCTATTAGTTTTAGAAAAAGAAATCACTATTGTAGATGCAGGTACAGCTATGCAATATAACGTTACATGGGTTTTTCAAACCAAAGTCAGAGCTGCATACTTTTCACAGAAACAAAGGTAGCCTTTTTATTTTCACATGAAAACTTGAAAAAGGAAAGTGTACAGAATAAAAAAAAATTAAAAGTACACTAAGGCAGTAACATTGTCAATTTAATTTATTTGTACTAGCGAAAATTACCGTTCGT
Organism: Luffia ferchaultella; assembly: GCA_949709985.1. NCBI lineage: Eukaryota > Metazoa > Arthropoda > Insecta > Lepidoptera > Psychidae > Luffia > Luffia ferchaultella. Next base: position 5,426,180 of record OX453251.1, read on the forward strand.
ATAATTTCTACATTCGACACATTGATAAGCTGAAGAATTAAAAGCACCACGAATAGTCAGCTGGTAGACAATCTCTATGACAATCAATCTATGTAGGTACTGTTGGAAGGGGATGGGAGAGCTTTTCGCTTACAGAATTTGTTCATCAAGTACATAATAATCTAAAAATAAATCAGGTTAACATGAGGCAAAAAAAATGTAGTAGTAAATGTAGTATAAAATCAAAAAAGTTTGTTTTTTGCTGACTCTTACGGACGGTACAGTGTGGGAACGTGGCGGCGTACCTACGAAACTGCAAGAACTTTGAAAGCGACATAATATGTATTCGATGCTCATCACTATTTATTTGACATTCCTTCACCAGAAACAATTAAAAAAAAACAATTATAAAAATGACGAATAATTTAATTTGAGAATACTATATAATAATAACACTTGGGATATCTCACACAGCGTCATCTAATCCCAAAGTATGCAAGTATTATGCTTGTGTTATCAGTTACTAGACAACTGATATACATACTTGGATATTCTTTATAAATGAATATTTTATACCCAGCCACGGAACAAATAGACATGTTCATGCAGACAAATATTTGTACCGGGCAGGAATATATCCCAAGACCTTCGGTTTTGCAGTTAGGGTTTCCAACCACTCGATCAATTAATCAGTTATAGTCATACTAATGAGGTATAAAGCGGGAGGTCCTGCAGTTCTCTTATATAGGTATATACCTACCATGTAATTTTGAGTCCAACCTCACCGAGGGCTCTAGTCAATGTAAGATTTATAGTATGTCCTAGATGTTGTACATATTTCTAAAAAGGTCGTGTGAACTTATGTGAGAGCGTGCAGTGACAATCCCTTAGCCGGTAGCGTTCCGGCGAGCGAGGTATTATCGAGCGGTTATCGTGCACGATCACCGCGCCCCGTCGAGTAGCTGTGATCCATCTTGGTGGGGTTCACTGGGCAGTCATACAGTGGCGGTGTGAACGCCGCGATTTGTTTCATATTTGTTATAGATTTGTATCAAAATATGCTTCTGATTACGATTACTATGAAAGTTAGCTAAGTCAATTGGTTTAAAACTTAAAGAGCTATGACTTTTTTACGTAGTAAGTGCTTTTTTAAGTCGTATGAGCGGGGATCGTTATCGACATGTGGGTATCATTTAAAAAAAAAATATTTTTTTAATATTAGAATATTACATACAAAAAGAAAGAGCATGTCTGGCAATTAGTATCTCATAGGTTTTTTTAACATGGATGGATATGCATCACTACGTATAAATCGGTTATCACCATAGCGCATGGAGTAAATTAATTTGACAGCAGCGTTTGTTTTTAATAGTCATAAATTTCACTTCACAGTATCAAAGTGACAATACGCAATTTTGCGAGGTTCAAAACCGAGGATTTCGCAAGACGAAGCGAGTGTGCAAGGACCTCACCCACTGGAACTCGGACTGAACTTCGCCATCTTACACGAACTAGCTAGAGTATGAGTGGTTAGACGGTGAACGCAGAAGAGGGCTTCTAATCAATTCGTAATTTTATGTCATTCAATTTCATTCAAACAAAAAAAAAAAGAAAGGCTTTGAAACATAACGATATGTTACGCTACACGCCAATTTGTGTGACGCATTGTCACACAAATTGGCGGACCATGTACAACTATGGTAATGCCACATCCTTGTAATAATATATCAGTTAAAAGCATCATGTGTTAGTAAATCGGTAACCTGCTCTCGTTGGACTGCCGTCTCCTTATAACCAATGCCTATCCTGAATGGTTTGTCACTTTTCCAAAAAAAGATGTGAACAAAACGCCAGTTTATGTGAGATAGTGTCGCGCGTACCGATGATCCATCTTCGAGGAAAAAACGCACAAGTACGCGATCGTGATTCAAGCAAGGAGCGGGTGCCGCGTTTTCGAGGGCGGCAAATATTTCACCCCAGATGCGATTTGAGATAGCCAGCCGCGTTCCATGCAAATATCGTGTAAAATGCTTTTACACTACAAAGGAATATATGACTATACTTTAAGTTTTATATAGATTTTACAGATAATGTTTTTGTGGCGCGTAACGCAACACTTATAGTTTCGTAATATCTTTTTGTCCGTCCCCTAGTCCTGTTTGTTACCCCTCGTGGTTCTTATATTTATATAGACATAAGTGAAGGAAATTTTGTGTGCGTATTGAACTGGTAGTGTAGACATTTTATTATAAAGTGAACAAATAACACAAAACGGAAGCAATAAATAAAAGCAAATAACGAAAAAATAACATATTAGTAATATATTGAAAATAAATAAGTAAAACTGCATTAAGAAAAGCAATTTAGGTATGTAGGAAAAATAACCTCAATCAATTAGACACCCAAAAATCGGTAACAATTTGTTTAAGCAATCCAGAATGTACGATTTAAAAAAAAAATACATTTGTTATTAATACGGTCTTTATAACATCGAAACTCGTACCGTAATGATATATTTTACAGTACTAGGCCTTTTTAATTTACACCAATCACAAACGAGCAATATGTTTGTGACGCATGCGTAAACCGCGCAAAAAACAATCCACTCCCACCCGTAGCTTCCTCAATTATTACATTTGAAGTATCTACTTAATTTTAATCGCGAATGTATTGAAAAACATTGTATGATGCTCGTACTTAGTAAGCTGGCTATTATAGTCATCAGTTTATTATAAGCACTCAGCTTCGTTTCGTAACACGCCTATAAACACCTCGACTATAACACGCAGCTTACCGTACTTGCATCATAATGTACTATTTTGTACTTATCTAGGTGAACAACGAAATATACTGGAACTTGAATTTTATAAGGTATTGCAGGCGCGGACAATTAGTGGTGGTCTTTAAGTGAAAATAAATTTTAATTTTTACAACAAATATTAATTTTTGTTTATCTCTGTCTGCAATACCTTATCACATTCAAGTAAAATTTATGTTTAAGCAATTGTTATAATTGTAATTATTTTGTTTAAGCAATGTACATTCTACATTGCTTAAACAAAATTCTATAAATTATAAACTTTGTTTTTCACTTTGACAACTTCTTAGGCTAGTGGGTAGTGACCCTGCCTACGAAACTAGGGACCCCCAGCTTCGTAGGCACGTAACAAGACCTTTTGTGTACCTACGCCTACACTGATAAACATATATCTATTATTTTCTAGTGCCCAAAAAGGCACTATGTTTATTAGTGTAGGCGTAGGTAGGTAGGTAGGTAGCGTAGTGCCTTTTTGGGCACTAGAAAAAAATAGATATATGTTTATCAGTAATCTTGAAATCCGAGCATCGAAGAGCACGTTAAGCAGTCGGTCCGGACGCTGTCAATAGATGACGGTCGTTACAATCCCCAACCCGCAGTCGAGTAGCGTGGTGGATTTAAGCTCCAAGCCCCCCTCCTCACCCTGGGGGAGACCTAAGCCTTTGCAGTGGGGTAAAAATGGGCTGATGAAGTGAAGTGAATCTTGAAATCAATACACGGCATAATATTTTCATAACTTCTTTAATGATCATATCTACAACTAATTCATGTGTAATATTCTCTTACGCGACACAATTTTCCTCTTCCAGCCTAATAAATCCGGATAAAAGAAAACTAACGACGATCATCGATACACGTAAGGCACATTAGCGAAACATATTCTAATACACATTAATACCGGCTAGAAGTGCACAAGGCGCGGTACATTCATCATTTTTTTGTTATTTTGACGTGTGTAACGAAGGCGAAAAACAGCCAGCTCAGGCCGAAGGAGGGTCGTAAGTGAGACGTCGGGGCTCGACTCGATGGAAATTGATTTTCCGCCATCCGTCATAACTCGAGTGCACGTACAGTGTGTGCACCGAGTTAAATGGGAAAAGTTTATTGTACGGAAATGGGAACGTTTCGAATTTTTTCCTAGATGTATGTTTGACTTGCCAACATAAATTGTAACATAATTAATCAGAAAATAGACACTATTTTGTTCTAAATACATTTTTTAGAATATTTTTAATGCGTATACACTATATTTTATGGTTAGTAAAATAAGCTAAAATTAAGTGTCCCAGAATTTGCTGAAAATCCCTGAAAATAAATATCACAAAATGCACCGTCCATTTTCACTTTTTAAACGTACGCACAGGCAAAATATCATCAGAAAATCAAATACATAGATAGTTATGTAGCGATTTGTTTCAGGATAAATACTATGTATTATGATGAGATTTATCCTAAGAGAATTACTATGAATTAGTGGATTTCCATAAGTTCCAGATCAAAAATAAGTGAAGTCATTTTAATAAATTTGTCCTATAAAGTACAATTTAAATTGTACTGTTTTCATCCAGCATGTTATCAGACTCACTACTGAAATACAACCTTTTTTAACATTTAATTAAGGACTTTGGACCATGAGCTATGAATCTCCATCGTGATGGAAATGACGATTGGCGGAGCTTCTGATATTAAAACCTGTTTGACGAGATTTTATAATTAAAAACTCATTGGTCAGTGTGCCTTTGGCGGAAATCGAATTCACGACTTTGGTTTCAAATGCAAGGTAATTACTCAACGAACACAGCTCTATAGACGTTATATAACAACCCTATATTCCAGATGAAGTCCAAATCCACTCGCAACATATTCCTATTAATATTGTTTCTCTGAATTGCAGATTTATTTCATAAGCTGGAAGCATATCTACATAAGGCCGAGTGCAAAATGCCCTGCAGTCGGCGACCGCCAAATCTTTCAGCAGGCTGTTTCAATGCAATTTTCAACTGATTCACGACCCTGCAGAAGATTTCAAGGATTTCAAGGATTTCAATCTATAGAGCGCGCTAAGGTGTTCGGTACGTGTCATGTTACCAACCTATGGTGTTTTCTATCAACTACTCGTTTTATGTAAAATTACAATCGAGACACAAAACTTGAAGTTTTAGCAACAGTCGTAGCCATAGACTAATAGTAGCGATAGCGCATGTTCGGCCAATGTAAATTGGCGACGCGCGAGTAAACTGGCTTATGAGTGAACGCAACCGTGTATTATGGCCATCGGAAAACGTAAACGCTTGTATGTTCGTCCCGCTCCGCTCCATACCACCAAACAGTCCCAAAAATACACATCTCTTCAAATTATATTGACATTTCAAGTTTTTTGTCATATTTCTCTCTTTGGAATTACAGTACCCGGCCGTAAGGCCACGAGCTCTAGAAAGGGGCTAACTAAAAATAAAATTAAAAATAAAACGATTTGGTATTATCATAGTTTTTAACGAAGTACTAAAACATCAAACAATGATGGGAGACAAAAATAATTTATAATATCTTCTAAATTTTTATTTTTCAATCTATTATATAAGTAACTGTAGAAATCCCTCCTAATTGTAAAAAACTTTCATTGGGCATTATTATTACTAAATGACAGCTTAATTTTAAAATCAAATGTTTTTATGACAATATTGTCTTTCATATAGAACATGATAAATAACACAATATTATGTATGGTATAGAAAACATCGCATGTGTAATGGAAGGGCGCGTAATCCTTCTTTCTATTTTGTGTGAACAGTTGTGTCAGCCGTAGCTCTTGTTTTACGAGGTCTACTTTCTGAAGTGACGTAGAAAATACACCTCCATCATAATAAAAATAAAAATATCAGATCTATAAGAATAACAGTTAAAATTTTCATTCAGTTCCAAAAGAAAAGGATAAGTCCTTATAGAATAGAAGATAGAGAGAGTATTTTGAAGACAAATACCGTGAAAATTCAGTCAAGTGTATACGTACATTAAACGAGTGGGCAACGTTAATGGTTGAGCATACAAAGTAATCGACGATCCGATTGATTTATGGGAGCGCTGAACGCCGCCGCTGCGCTGATTCGGCAATGAGCTTTCATTTAATCGGTAAATGCATTTCACACGCGTCCTGTTACGGTTTGCGTGCATGTAATGCAATTGCAGAAAAATAAAGAGGCTTATTTTATTCATAACATTTCCCAGTATGAAACGGATCGGAACCCTGATTTTAGTTCTTGAATTTCTATCAATTTCATGCTATTACAATCGTTCGTCTATCTAGGACAAAATGTCACTTTTAATTATTATTAAAATTTTATTCATATTAAAGATTTGGTAATTTAAATAAAGCATAATACAGGTCACAATTCAAGGATCAATATTAAGGCTAAAAATGCGCTGGAAGCAAAAGTACAACGTACGCCACGTGACGATGCAATTCCTGTACCTTTTCACGATGAAAGACCGGTGAAAAAGTGTCTATCAGTCCGTTGTTAAATTTTTCATAACCAACGTATGACCACTGCAAAAAGCACAGTAACGAGCTTCCACCAATCTTTAGGCTATATTGTCATTTATTGAGTACTACCTTTAACATACAAATCTTTTAATTAGCATAAAATATTGTTGAGAGCCTTATGTTTTCGGTGCACACTAAGATAACATACAATTTTCTATTCCTTTCTTTGTAGAAAATATTGTACTGGAACTACAATATTAGAAAGATTATTCTTCTTATAATCATAAAGTTTAGCCGTAAGTACCTCCTGCGTTCACAAAAAATCATTTAGAGTGAATTCAAAAATCGTTTTGGAATATGTATTTATTTAAATTGAAGTATTTTAGAATTCTATCAACCAACATGGATTTTTTTTAAGATCAGGTTTGCTAAAACCACATTAAAACAAAAAAATCTTATGATGGTTACTCGTTGGAATTAGAAGAAAGACACAGGTTACTTAAGATTAATCTGAAACTATTAGAACCAGTGCCAAAAACTATTTCAAAAATAAAATATATATAAGATATAATAAAGAGTAATATGAATGAAGCGACTATTTTTTACTATAAAACGTTTTATAAAAAATAATTCTTTATAAACGATAATAGAAACAGAACTGAAATCGTCGGCCACGCATGGACTATTTTTAGATCCCCAGCTTGCTCGCTCTGAGGGGAGGTGGAACACAGAGGAGTGCCCATAGCTTTATTCTAATCTAGCCAAAACACACTGCATAGTGGTATAATAATTGTAAAATTATAACATATATATTAAATATATGTTACAGGTAATGCTTGAAGATGGATTTACCCGGATCCGAATTATTATATATCTATATCTATATCTATATATATATATATAATGTTCGATTTAAAATAAATTTTAATTCGGGATTTACCCACATTCCCCTAGGTCTACCCAATGCTGGCTGGAATTATTTAATTTCTTAAATTAATATTAAAAGACATTAAAACATATTTGTTACGGCTGGCTTTTCAGCATCGTAACGGCTTAAATCTCTTTGCGCGGAGCTTTTGAAGCAAAATTAATGGAAATCGCTTTCCCAAAGGTTGTCTTCATCGTATAACTTCTTTCGTTGTCATTGAAATATCAGCGCTGATGAACGCTCAACGGGCCTAAAGAAGATAAGTAAATTCAAAAATTAAATAAATTAAATAAAGTTCATTCAATTATTGATAAGTCCACGCACAGAAAATTTGATGCCAGAATATGATAGGATGTGGTATAAATTGTACAAAATGGATATTTTATTATATAAAATTGGATTGGAGGATCATATAAAATTGTAGAAATAGGATGTAATGGTAGAAAATTATACGGTATGTTAGAAAATTGTAGAAATCGTAGAATATGGCCGAAAAAGATAAAAATAGTAGGAAAGTTAGGAAATGTTAAAAATCATAGGAAACGGTAAAAATGTCATGAAATGCTGAAATGACAGAAAATGGTATGATATGAACTACTTCATAATAGAGGTACTCGTTTTTGTTCTGATTTATCTAGATTTAACCCGAAATTAACAAACAACTAAGATTTTATCTATACTCCGTTGTAGCTATCTACGTGTACCAGCGACATATTTAAATGTGAATTGAACGCGAAGCCGGTGTCGCGTTAAATCGAGCCCGGTACTAATAAATCGATGCCGTCGAGTTAAAGAATTAAATGGATCGTAAAAATTAATAGGGCCGGTGTGCGACGCTTCCAGATGCGAGAGGAAAAGTTTGCGAACTTATCAAGAACTCGCCTTGACGGCTTTGTAAAAGGTTTTTTTTTTTGTAAAGGCGTCACGTGTTAATGACGGATGTGATTTTTCCAAGGGGTGTATTAAATCTTCGGGTGGTTTGCAAAATTGTGAAAAATAGTTGTCATCGGCAAAAAAGTATTCTACCGTTTGAAGTAAAAAAAAAAATGTTCCGAAGATAATGCGCTTTACATACAATAAAATTCACACTATTTGCATTTTGTAATTTTTAAATAAAACTGGTTTTTATAATATAATAAATCTGCTTTAATTTGCCGCAGCCATTTTTACTCCACTGCAGGGGCGTAGGCCTCCCCCGGGGTGAGGGGGGCTTAATGCTTAAACCCACCACGCTGCTCCACTGTGAGTTGGGGATTGTAATGACCGCCATCTATTGACAGCGTCCGGGATCGACTGGTTAACGTGCTCTCCGAGGCACGGAGTCAGTGATAGTTACGTACTTAAGTCAGAAAAACTCATTGGTACACGCCCGGATCCGGAGGGCCGGAACCATGGCCCTATGGCATTATAAATGTGAGACAACGTAAGTTGCTATATATTTAAATTATATAATTACTTAAAAATATTGGGGGGCATATTAAACTAGTGGATCCAAACATAGAGAATAGTTATGATTAATAGTTTAAATTAGAGCATATTAACGGCATGTCGTTGGAAACTTTCGCCTACGGACGACGCGAATTTTGGCTGCTTTTCCAATTTTCGTTGCTACATTTATATTTTTGCTTTTCTTCTCTCAAAATGAGTTCTTCTAATCTTCTTCATGTCTTTTTTTAATCTCTTATTAGGTTTACCCCACTGTTTATTTAGTTAAAGCAACAACAGCATTTTGTTTAGCGTACGGTAAAATAATTTTATCAGAATATTTTTACTAAATCATATCTTATTAGTTTTGTTGCGAGGTGTAAATATTGCGCTTTTCAATAAATACGTTTGACCCGTGCAGCTGTGCCGCGACATATAGGCGTCGAGTATTGCACATAAATAAAACTGGAAGGTATTACCAGCGAAATGTGCAAGTCCACAGCCGCCTTTATATTTATCGTATAGAATAGGTCGTTTTTGGATAGAAAAATATAATATAAAGCTAATATAAGTATTAAAATTTAGATTAACGAAGCCGACATATGTAAATTAGTTTTTATTTTCATGCTTGAATCACAAAAAAAAATTGTGGATCACATGTACATTATTTAATGGTTCTTTTTGTTTTACAATAAAATTTATTTTCTTTCGTTTTATCATTAGAAAATATTAAGTAATTGGAGCCCAAGGTTGGAGAATTAGAGGTTAAGTAAGTAAGCCCCTTCATCTTGAGGGGAGGCCTAAGTCCCTGCAGTGGGGTATAAAAAGAGCTGATGGATAGATGGAAGTAATTGGAATTTATACGCTTTTTGCTCAATCGTTGCTTTGATATAGACAATCAATAAGTTTTCCAGATTTGAAACATAAATATCTTCTAGAATACTCAAATTTTAATATTAATTTGCTTTAATTTTTTTAAATAAGTAAGCCAAAGCTAAGCTACACCACTTCACAGGCTGCCGAGTGGTTCTAACAAGTAAGAGTTGTCCAAGCGAAATACTTTTATTATTATTATTATTATTATTATTATTACTTTTAGTGGAAATAAGCGGTGCAGTGAGTACAAAAGTGGAACTTAAATCAATAACAAGTAACTTTAAACTGGGTGCCAGGACACCAAAAAATCGAAAGGAATGAGAGAAAATTTTTCTAACCATATATTATGGTCCAGAAATATAAATTGGGCTTGCAACAAATCTAATTAATACAACAATAAATGAATGTATGAAAAAGCCCAAAATCAATTACGGAATGAAAATCAAGAGTTAGTCCGTGCCAAAACGTTTCTTAGACAACATTAGCCGGCAAGAGCTAAGCAACTTCTTAATACGCAAGACTCACAGAGTAATCGTTATGTAGAGCATGTAGTGTTGCAAAGGAGACAATCTGAACCTGATGCACCGGTGGCATCATGAATTAAGCATATGGGGGTGTGTTATCTCAAATTGGATGAGTTTGCGAACCCCTTAACATTCAAATCATACGCTTGATGAAAAGTGTATTCGAGAATAGCTGTTTGAAGAGTCAAAGGCATAAAAGCACGAATCGCTTAAAAGCGTCTTTCTGCGTTTACGTTCTAACCACTATACTCAAGCTAGCTCTTGTAAGATGACGAGTTTAACAACACAATAAATCCAAATAGATCGCAATGTTTGGGAAGCTCACTCCGATTCAATAAGATGTGACTATTAAATTTTTCGATCAGCAAAGTATTTCCAATATTTCTGTTTTTAATTGCTCAGACATAATGAAGCACTGCCAAACCACAAGCGCATCTTCCAACATAAGAGTTATTCGCTTATAGCAAATAAATCCTAAAAGTAAAGACTTCCATACAAAAATGCAATTCGTTCGATTTGTGTAAACTTCACCCTCCACACAATATTGCATCTCCAATGTGTGCTTAGAAAATAAAAAAAGTTCGTTGCACGTTTCGCTTCTCAGCGGGAATATTTCAACATAGGCGACAGATGCTATTGCGTTTTTAACCGGCGAAAAAAGGAGAAAGTTCTCAAATCAATGCGTAGTTATATATTTTTTATGTATGATCACGCATACATTTCTATTTAGTGGTTAGATTAGCGATAAAATTTTGTTTATTGGATCGGGTATACCTCTAGGTTAATGAATATAGAATTAAACTGACGCAAAAAAAACTGAAAAGCGAAAATTAAACAAAAATGATATCAAGGAAAAAGAAAATATTAAAGCAAAAAAATCCTTTTAGTCTTAAAAAGTACGGTCCTAAACTAATTTTGAGTCGGCGCCATGCAAACAAACAAGAAATTTAATTAGGTATGTAAATATTCTTTAGTGGCAATGAGATAAGCGGTTTAATGATTTTGATTAGAATATATAGTTCGCCTCAAACTTTATGGCGGATCGGAATACAACGCTTTAAGCGTGCTTGCGCAAGATGCAGTCATACCCTCGCTTCACTGCGTCCCGCTACACCTAAAACTGGTTACTGCGACGCGGCTTGTGCCTATGTTCACAATCGCCATAAAGTTTGATTGGAACTGTACAATCAATATTTGACGACCGCTTAGCTAGTGGGTAGCGAACCTGCCTACGAAGCTGGAGGTCCCGGGTTCGAATCCCAGGTCGGGTCAGTATTTATATGATGAATATCGATACTGGTACCGGGTCTTGGTTGTTATATGTATGTGGTGTCTTCGCTTGGTACCCAAAGCACAAACTAATGCTTAGTTTGGGGCCTAGACGTTGTTGTCATGCATACGTTATTTAAAAAATAAATAAATACAATCCCAATAATTTAAACTTTCAGAAAATTTTAGTTAAGAAATAGTGGAGAAAAACTTACGAAGTGAAAACGAACCTAAGTACTTACGAGTATAATATATAGGTATGTATATATAAACGTCTTCCAAAAAATTAATACTAGTTGGCCCGTGCTGTTAGTAATCCTCATCTTATATTTCTGAGTCACCGAATGGTAATATAACATAGAAATGTAATATTAAAAAAAATTATATAAAGGCATTTTATTATGAAAATTAGTATAGAATATTGTATATTTAATTATCGTGTTATGTATTTCAACGTTTCTGTTTATTTTACCTTACAATCTCAAAACAATAAAATTTATGATTTTATTATGATTTTACTTAATATAAAAACTTGTTGAGATTTTTGGAGAACACAAGCATAACTAATCTCACTGTTACGATTCACATTTGTTTAATGAATCGTAATATACAAACGTCTTTTACATAACCTCTTTTACATAATTAGAATATTTACTGTTAACAAACTTTGTAAATATTTGACACTATTAACAGCCCCAGTTTACATTTAGTTTATAACAAAAGACATTTACCCCAGTGTAATGTGTCGTGATTAAAACTTATTTCATACGCGATAAAACAGAAAAGGTTCCGTGAAAGTTGGTAATACCCTCGAATATTATCTTCCTTGTGTGTGATTACAGGACCACTTCTACATTCTTGTGTGGTGTTTTGTAAATTAATTTCATATTAATACTTAAGTATAATAATATTCATGTATATAGTACCATGAAAAAAACATAGATTTGTGAATATTTCTGATCCCATTTGATCGGCTACTGAAATCACAAAATCTTTTATGAGGATACTACGAGAAAACACCCCTATTATGCGGTAATAAATTTAAAAATCACGTGAAAAATCTTGTATTTAAACGTGTTAAGTGCGTATCTGTTCACGCACATAGATTTTCGTAGCCACGCTCACGACGAGAACATAAGATTTTCTCAAATAGACACATATAATATGTTTGTGCCTTGTATTGTAACTGTACTTAGGAGGACAAACAATCGGTACAAATCGTTCTTCAACATGAAGATGAATCCGACAGGGAATCGAAACTCTGCTTTGAAGACTAAAACGTTGTGATAACGTATTGGAATACACACTTCATAAATAAACTTTAAATTTTTAGTATTTTTAAATGTTTTGTAATTAATTAGTTAACTTAGTTAAATTAAGTTTAAAATTAAAAATCAAAATTTAAAGTTTTTTACTTTATTTTATTTTTCAGTTTGACATGTATGTTCCGTAGCCGTGAATAAATAATATTTCTTTCTTTCTTTCTTCTTTACAAATTTATTATTTTTTTTATTTAGATCGAGTGCATACGAGACAAAAACCAAACATATATTCAAAATATATGTATATTTACCTGTAGTTGGACATCTCCACTATTCTCGACTGTGTGTTGACCACACGGCAAAATGTCAAGAGCCCTAAGGCCTCACCGAAAACGGTATATTATGGGACACGAATCGTGCGCAGATAAAATCAAAGAATCGCCGCCGCCGGCACCTGCCCCTTATACAGTGTGCAACTACGTATGCTTCTCCAGAAGTATGTACGGTCAAGAGTTTGTCCGTGTACGGATCATATAATAATATGTATAGATCATCTATGAATTGTAAATGAATAAATAAATTCTCGAAAAATCATTCAAAATATTTCCTACATTCTCCAGCAGCCCTTCTTTATACCCCACTGCAGGGGCTTGGTGCTTAAATCCACACTGCTCCAATACGGGTTGGCGGATTGTAACGGCCATCTATTGACAGCAAACGGGACTGACTGCTTTAACGTGTTCTTCGAGGCACGGAGTCAGTGATAGTTAATGTACTTAAGTAAAAAAAACTCATTGGTACACGCCCGCATTTGAACCACAGCCACATAACCTTATAGATTTAAAACAGGTTCGCTGCGCTCGGACTATCACGACACCGAAATCCAAAATATCCAAAATACTTAACACTGCCTCAATTTCATATAAAAATCAACTAATCCAAAATTATGCGTCCTTGGATCAAATTTAATTGTTAAATATATTGACAATAAAGAATTATAGAATAAAAAATTTAAATAAATAATCGTGTAGTTATTTCCAGCTATCTACAAATTTTACTTTGCGGTCTTTGAAATAAATTTTAATATAAAGCCTTCAAAGGTTGAAAGTCGAAAAATGGTATAGAACCCTAAGACGTGTCCGCTATGCACTTGGCTGGTTTTTCTACATTGTTCTGATGTATAAACTATAATTGACCTATGACTGAACTATGATTGACTCTAGCTGCAGAGCCAAAGGTCGTAGGTTCGATTCCCGATCGCGACAAATATTTGTGTGCATAAACATGTCTATTTTGCCGTGTCTGGGTGAAATATCTATATGTATGTATTACAAAAAATATTTAGGGCCATTCCGTAGCCAAATGGCTAAAATCAGAAACCCTTATTGTTTCGCCAAGTCCATCCTTCTTATTAGCACTATATAGAAAAAAATTCGAACTTAGGTGTAATCTATGAATCTAAATCTATATAGTAGTGAACTGGAGACATGAGGGGTACCAATAGATAATTATGAAAAATTATAAAGAAGTTTCAAACACAGCATTCAAGTCAATAGTTGTTCAAATATGCGCTGCTAAAATCCTATAAGCCACTTGTCGTTCCAGCTAAACCGTTGTTTTTGTAAGACGTATGTACTACAGTAGTATATACAAGTCACGAAGTTAAAAGTAAACTTTTGACAGTTAACTTGGTTAAATTACAAGGTAACGAGTAACAGTCGACCAGCTTATAAAATGTATTCAAGTAAGTAAAGCTTTCGTATAAATTCCATAGAAAATGATTTATATCCACTATACAGCCAACTTTACAGAAACCTGTAATCCGCGTGGCTCGACGCGCATTTGACTGTCTTTATTCAGGTAAAACACAGTTATATGAGCTGTTAAATAAATTTACTATAAGACCTAGAAAACCATATATTTAGGTATTTATAAAGACGATAATTAATTTGCCTATATGCAGTTACAGCAGTTTTGGAATCCAATGTAAAATTGATTTCGAATTGTGAAAGATAAAATCCATTTAAACATAGAAAATAATTATATAATAACAAAAAAAAATGCAAATAACATTTATAAACTCTTACTTTGTTCAGGAATCTCCGGCATCTACATTTATTGACGTGAAGCAATAACTGACTTTTTATAAGAGCATAGTATTTTAAATATTATTTGTGACAATTATCCACTTGTCACCTATAACAGTAAATTACATCGTTTTGGGTTTTGTACCTCAAAAGGATACAAGGAACCTTTGTAGAATCACTTCGTTTTCATCTGTCCGTCTGTTTGTTAGTCAAGACCGTATTTCTCAGGAACGTGTGGGCGACGGGCGTATCAAGTTGAAATTAATATCAAATACTTAGATCTTCGGCCCCTTAAAGCTTCTAAGTAAACGCAATCAAAAAGTTTGACCATTTATGTCGCATATTTTGACACTCGCAAGTAAATAAAACCCATAGAGTTCTTCCCGTTGACCTATAATCATGAAATTTAGCAAGAAGCAAGGTTTTATAGCACAAGTACTGGAATAAATCCAAAATCGTTATTTCATCGTTATGTAACATAATAGTACATTAAGATGCAAGTACGGTAAGCTCAATGGGTAAACTGCATATTATTGTCGAGGTGTTTATAGGCACGAGGCGAAGCCGCGTGCTTATAATAAACAGATGACTATACTAGCCAGCTTACTGAGTACGAGCATCATACGACGTTTTTCAATACATTTGCGATTAAAATTAGGTAGATGCTTCAAATGTAATATAGCGGGATCTAAGGGCGCGAACGGGTTGCTTTTCGCGGTTTACACAATAAACATAGTGCTCGTTTGTGATTGGTGTAAAGTAAAAGGCCTAGTACTGTAAAATACAACGTAAAGGTACAAGTTTCGGTGTAATAAAGACTGTATTAATAGCAAATGAATTGAAGAAAATATTATTTTAATAATTCAAAGTTGAAGCATATTCTTACATGGCATTTTGGCAACGAGTAACGATAAACACGTCACGTCGATATACGTTTATAAATGTGTGGAATCCTCAGGGTGCGCGTGTAACTCGCACGTAGTCGGTTTATTCCTGTATTAAAAGTATTGTGGGGTAAAGTTAGATGAGGATCTCTATGAGGTGTAGTGTAAGCCTATACGTATTCATTTTTATTAATAAATCTAAACAAACTAAAATCATATAAACTGCTTTATTGAGCTCTTATAAATCAATACAGATTAAAGCTACGCTGGTACAGAATTACAAGTAAATAATATTACGGGTGAGTAAAATACGCGTGTCTACTTGAGAGAGAGAGTGCGGAATAAAACATCCGTACGGTATATTGAACAACAACTGTCTTTTAAAGCTGGTTCCTTGAGATAAGTAAATCTAACAACTTTGCACTGGTAGAATCCCGTTCGTTTAAAAAGTGGTGTCCAGTTGTTGTTACACCATGGATATTTTAGAAAATAGGCGGCATGTCGCTACAGAATTTGCTTTATAAAAGTTACATCATAAGAAAAGTAATATTTCTAAATTACACAAGTGATTGTGAAAAGTTTTCTGGCTTAATATTCACTCGGCTGTCATAAACATCTAAGTTCTGGTACACGTTAAAGTAACTAAGGGTTCAACAATACATAGCCGAAATTCAAATTAGGCAGGGTGTATATTTCATCACATGCCAAATTTTTTCTAGTATAGTTAGCTATTTTATTTTCAACTAGTCTTTAAAGACTCCATAAATAAAATCGTGTTAAAATATTCTTCCTGAAAGAATTATGAATACAGCATGAATACTAAGTCAAAAATGAATACTTCGTATGTGAAAGGTGCGACGTGCGACCGACGAAGTGTCGTGATAGCCCAAAGTGCAACGAACCTGTCTCAAATTTATAAGGCCATAGGGCCATGGTTTGAATCCGGGCGTGCACCAATGAGTTTTTCTGACTTAAGTACATAACTATCACTGACTCCGTGTCTCGGAGAGCACATTAAGCAGTCGGTCCCGGGCGCTGTCAATAGATGGCGGTCGTTACAATCCCCAACCCGTAGTAGAGCAGCGTGGATTTAAGCTCTAAGCCCCTCTTACCTTTGAGGAGGCCTAAGCCCCTGCAATGGAGCAAAAATGGGCTGATGAAATGAAGATAGCAAATTTATTTTCAGCTAGTCTTTAGAGACTCCATAAAAAAAATTCGTGTTAAAATATTCTTCCTGAAAGAATTATGGGTACAGTGATACATGAATACTAAGTCAAAAATGAATACTACGCATGTGAAAGGTGCGACTGCGGGTGTGGCGGAGAAGGGTATCACGCCGGTGGCCTCTGACCAACGTAATTCAATAATTCGCTACGGTAAGTCAATAACTTTGTGACGCCATGTATCGAAGTTAGGTATAGTATGTTTATTTGCATCAAAGATCTTTGATTGTGTAAGTGATGAAAAAACCTACCGATATAATAAAAAGTGTAAAAATAAGTTAATGAGCCAGCTATCGCCACAGTACATGCACACCCTTCAAGCTAAATCTAGAATGCACACGTACCGCAAACTTTCCATAATTTATAGTGCAAACACTCGACTGTGTTGTGTACCCGGATATGTTGTGCGGGAAATTATGCTTAGAAGGAAAACTACAACAATTAACTGAACCGATAGATAGTGTTATTATTGTCTATAATAACACACCTACACGTCAGACTGTAAACGAAAACTGAGAACATTTATTCTGAAATGCAAGTCCTCGTTGTGCTGTAAATGTAGTTACATTTTGTTATTTATTATTTTTTGTTTTAATTCTATTACCATTTACATTTATTTAGATTAAGTTTATTATTGATTGATTGACTTATTGATTGGAGGTTTGACTTACATGCATTTGTTTCTACATATATATTATGAAGGTATAGGAGGGAGGAGGTTTTTCATGTCATTGACGACCGCTTAACCTTGTAGGCAGCGACCCTGCCTACGAAGCTGAAGGCCCCGGGTTCGAATCCCAGGTTGGGTCAGTATTTATATGATGAATATTAATACTGGCACCGGGTCTTGGTTGTTATATGTATGTGATATCTTCGCTTGGTACCCAAAATACAAACTAATGCTTAGTTTGGGACCTAGACGTTATTGTAATTGTATGTGTTATTATTTTATTTCTATCAGTGGGAACCTGTAAATGGTTGACTGTTGACCACTCACTGCTAATTATTTTCGTTTGTGTATAACTGTTGGTTCTCCTTAATATAAATAAATAAATAACTATAGTTTATTTTTGAGTGGATAAACAAACATACTACTTACTACTAAACTTATACAAAAGGAATTTATTACAACGTTACTGATTTCGTTCACTCCACACAGGACTTCCTAGTGAGGAAACCACAGTTTGAGTTGGTTTTAGCGTTCTTCAAGTAAAATGTACTTTTTGATAAAAATAATTATATTGTGGGTAAACCAACGATGTATAATACGATGTTCATAGGTAAATAAATAAATATATTATTTTTATATTAATTACAAGAAAAAATTTATGAGTTTAAATTAACTATTTAACAAATTATTAGTTAATTTAGTTAATTAATTAGTTTCATAAATCAATAATTTACATAATTTACGGTATTGTAAATATGCAGTTTGTGCAATCATTATTTAAAATCTCATGTGAGGTCATATTCCTTTCTCAAATCAATTTATTAGAAGGTAGGTATCTTTATAAATTACTTTTAAATATAATATAAATAATTACAGTATTTCGATATTTTAATTTTATCCAAAAATAAAATATAAAACGAAGCCGAACTCAAAATACGCGAGTGCGCTGGTATTTTATATTCCTTTACAAGCTTTAATACCGAGCTTGGTCGAGTGAAATTCCCCTCGGCTGTTTAAAGAGGGGCTTAGGGACGATAAAAAAGTCAAGTCAGCGGCAACGTAGCGTCACGGGATGAGCCAAGTCTGAATAATTTACACTTAAAGGTGTCAGAACGTAGAGTCCGCCTGTCCGATAGTCTCCAGAGATATTGCCTTCAAATATTTGTTTTATATAACACCACGACTTATAATTATCGTTTAGGGTGACCAGACCGTTTTGGCTAGTTTCATCTATTTGAGATTTGTCACTTTTTAAAATACAGTCAACAGTAGCGTTTCGTAAACAAACCATCTGTATGTTGTAGATATGGAGTCTTCGGATGAATGTAGTCCAAACTTATAGAGCGTGAAGAGCTTACCGAACTTAACACAACATTTTCAACAAAAAAGATATACGATAAAAAAAATGAAACTTTGAACATTTTTTTCGGTAACTGTTAGTTTGCGTCATCTGCTTACTTGAAATTGTTTGTTTAGTTCGGTAAGCTCTATAATTTGTATCAAACATATTACGCTTAAAGTCCAATTTTCGAAAATAGTCAAGACTTTCTAAAAGCTGAATTTTTGATAAGTGATAATAGGTACTTATACTTAGTGCTGCGGTCAGTTTGTTGAAAATACCAAGAAATTTCATTTAAAATATTTTAACAGACTTATTTTTAGTATACTGCTGGTTCTTACTAAAAACAAAGTGCGCGGAACAAGTCAGTCAACCACATTGACGACCGCTTAGCCTAGTGGGTAGCGACCCTGCCTACGATGCTGGAGGTCACGGGTTCGAATCCCAGGTCGGGTCAGTATTTATATGATGAATATTGATACTGGTACCGGGTCTTGGTTGTTATATGTATGTGGTGTCTTCGCTTGGTACCCAAAATACAAGCTAATGCTTAGTTTAGGACCTAGACGTTGTTGTGATGTATACGTTATTATTATTATTATTTTGGTTCGGCAAGTCAGCAGCCACGTAAATGTGAAATAAAACATATCCCATTTCCTAAACTTTGAACCACGCCACTACGCTTCTCGTTACTGTCAAAATCAATGGCTGTGGTAGCGAGATTTATATAATTAACGATGATTATTTAGATAGATTATACTCGTACATCACAACCAATGATATTGTATGTATTAAAAGAGACAGGTGTCGCACTGGCGCGCAGAAAGTGAGGAGGTGAAATTTACTTAATTAGGTCAATCTATATATAAATACGTGAAGGAAAAACTTTAGACCTCTTTTAAAGCGTACTACGCGCACGAGGGTGTATGATATTCGGCATAGTTAAAGTTTACGTGGAGTAAGAGTGCAAGAAAGCTAAAATCTATGTACAGAATGAGTTTTTGAGATGGGACTGTATGGCCAAATCTTAAACTATAAGAAATAGCGAAATGTGTTCAAATGGGTCGTGAGCTCGATTTTCGAGAAAACAAAACTGCATATATACATTTTTGAAAAGCATGCCACTTTTACAGGGAATCAAACCACTTGATTTGATCATCTATATATTAATATGTAAAGAGAAAACTTTGTACACCTTTCCAAACGAATTGTGGGACGGAAGAGTGTGAGGTTTGGCATAGGTAAAGTACGGAAAAAGAGTGCCAAAAGTTAAAATCTAGAGGTATATCTAATATTTGTTACAAACACTATCAACCATACGAGTTTAATAGTCTGTCGTTTGATGCAGTAATTATTATATTGGTGGTTTCAAAAAAGTGAGTACGGTCGAATGTCGACCGGCTAGTTTTATTTAATCGCCTATTGGCTTTTCCTAGCTTCCTAAAGTCTTTTTACCATATGTTCCGTGACATATTTCACAGTCCGTTTTAATAAAATATTAGTTTAAGTTTCCGTTGTAAATAGGTTAGTAATTAGAGATAAATTTTCGAACGTCGCACAGTATGAAGGTGCGTTATCCTTATTAAAACAGCATTGTATACAACAGCTGACAATGAGCGAAACTTGTCATTTTTACAGTTTATAGAAATACGTTATATTTATTAAGAAAAAGTAACAAGTGACAGAATTTTATTGATATCTACAAAAATTGCGAAGATACTTGTTTTTTGAAGCGTGCTATGACGTCACTCGTTTACATTACTATGGGCTAACGTAGAGAATTTGTACGTAGCAGCACCGAGCGACGTCACGAGCGAATCGCAAAAACACAAACTTTGATTTGCTCCGGTAATAATCAGTATTTTCTCGAAATTTAAAAGTATAGTGTTCAGTTTGTTATACTGTTGTGAAATTCAGTATAATCGTGGCGATTTGACGCGTCGATAGCGTTGTTAACGCGTCACAACACTACACCTCTAACATTCCAGACGATTTGGTTTTAGTATGTACCGAATTGAGAATCCTAATAATTAGCACTGCTTACTTTCCTTACAATAAATTAAAATCGCTGCTATTCCGCGACTGAGGTGTTAAAGCTGTCTAAACTTGAGTGTCAGGTGTGTCACAATTTACTCTAAGAATTTGCTCTAAGGTGCAGCATTATGATACAAGTTTCAATCGATCTTATCATATCTTTACCTATCTCATTAACAGTTCGAAACTCTTGTAACACGCATGTCAGGATATTAAGTGTCATATTATGGTAAACATATAAAAAAAACTGTGTTTAACAAACCCGCGTTTAAAGACTAAGCAAGCGAACGGTCGTCAATCACTTGAAGGCGGGTGATGGATGGCGCACCCGCCGACATTAATGAAATTTTACGAACACCCGCATTGTATTTGTTACGGTAATTACGTCTCGTGTGATGGAATGAAGTTTTTTTTTCATAAGCTTTCAATTTATTTTCTTATTAGTCAGTACATTATCGATTATTAAAAAATATTATAATTTTTTATTTGAATTCGATTTTGATGATAAATGATAGATCGACATACGAAGTTATATATATATAGAATTTAAATTATTTTATATTGCAAAAGGTTTTTGAATGGATCCATAGTTTACTGCCATGAAAAATAATCGAAAAGCGATTTAAAAACAAATTCGCGAACATTTTGAAAAGTTGACACAGATCCGGAACTAAATCCTGGTAGGTACCAATTTTCTCGGATTCTGGATAAACTATCGCTCTATCAACCTCTATCAAGAGGTATTCAAAAAATTTGCGGCTGTTTGCCTGTGCACCGATTTGAGTATCACCACAAAAACGAACTAAAAGGTGAACTCAGGTGTAGTTATATTTATCTCTTGGGTAATGTAGTCAAAGACTTCGATTGACTTACTTTATTGTGCTTATTTCAGCCACACCGGTGACAACTTGTTATACGGAGATAATATTGACCATAAATAGTCTTTATTTCGGAAATGAAACTATGTCATTTTTTAACTTACCGCTATCCAAGTGAAGTTATTGATTTGGGTCCAATTTTCGAAAATCGAATTTTCATCAGATCTCCATGTTTTGTGGTCCTGGGAAGCCGTTCTGACCATTTTCGGCTGGACGTCCGTATGTATGTATGTGTATGTAACTTTTTTTGTCGTACGATATCTTGAGAACGGATCAACCGTTATTATTGTTAACCAATTAAGAGCCGCTATACAGCGTTAGAAAGGGTTCATCGAGACTTAGATCTGATTAGATTTTGAAGTCCATGGGTTGAGCTGTTTCAAAAATATTAAAAAAAATTAAAAAAAAATTTTAACTTTTTTTTTCATAACTTTAAGATTTTACGACTAATAAATTTTTGACTTTACACAAAAGTTTTTTGCTTACAAATTGCATAGAATGCCGTAAACTGCATTGAAATCAAACAAAGTGTTCAAAAGATATCGTAGTTCAAATATTTCTAAAATAACATTTTCTTTGATGTCCCAGGTTTCTGAGCATGAAGGACTTTAAATGTATAGAAATATTGTTTTTGAGCTTGGAGAGCTCGGAAAATGAATATTATGAGCTCGAAGAGATCAAAAACTACGAAAATCTATGTTTTGAGTTCGAAGAGCTTTCTAATTTTCGAGCGCTTTGAACTCGATAATAGCGGGAAGTTTCTGGGCTGGCCTGCAGGGTCAACTGATTTTTTTATTTATAAAAAAAAATTAATGTTTATCGATACGTTGCCATCTTCATGAACCAACTACAGATCACAAAATCGAACGTTAAACTCACAATTTCTACTCCACAGATCGAAAACTTGATGTATTGGTAATACTCAAATTCAATAGGAAAAACTGCAACCCACAGGTTTAACAGTTACACAAACTGAAATATAACATTTCGACGAGTAAACCAATTAATTGTACAAAGGAGCAAAAGCGCGGGCATTATCGCTTTCTATCCGAGTTGTTCTGGCCGCAGCGGGCATAAATTGCAGCAATAGCTTTTCATAATCTACAGCCCCGTTTCCGCTGTCGAAATGTAATTTCAGAGCTCATGCGATGAGAGCACGCGAACTGCATGAAAATGCAACTGTTGCTAACGTGAAAACGGTTTGATTATAACTTTACATTTTCAATAATATTGAGTTTTTATTTAATCGTGTTTAATTAAAACACGTTCAAAGGATAGACAATTGTACATTTTTATTTTGATGGGTACAATCAGTTTCGTTTTAATTGTAAATTATTTTAAATGTTAATTCTAGTGTGAGTTGTGCCTCGAAGGGATTCCCCACATAAATTTATATAGAAAGACTGAAGATTAATAAACTGTTTTATTTACCACGTAGCTTAGATTAGTCACTAGATGATACACTTTATAAGTTACCTTTTGCCATTAAGAACAAAACTGTCTTACTTATAAGATTATATTACAATAGGTGACTATGTAAATGTGACGGTCAACTGAGTCCCAGAAACGACATACGCGACGCGGGATGAATCTACAAAGAGAGAAGTACTAATAGTAAGATTTATTATATTTATTTATTTTTTGTAGCATTGCCGAACGCCAGGAGAACCTTCCGCTTGTGGGGAAGTTCTTGCCGCTGGTATTTTGGCAGATATATTACAATGGAACCTATCTTAGTGGTGCGAAGCATAGGATTATAGGGACTGTGGAGGTTACGTTGTTGCCCAGGTTCGGTTAGGTGTTGTAAAGGGTTCACGGCCAGCTTCTCCTCTCAAGAAGATAGTGAATTCTTAAGTGGCATGGATCGACATTGGCCAACTCCCACAGCAGTTTGGTCGGTAAGGCTCGCGGTAGTTTGGCCGCCGAGTTGAGAACCATGCGATACCGTTTGCAAAGGTTGGTTACGCTGATTCTGCGAAGCAGCTAAATGATGCCGTTATCCAGGAGGAATGCTTTAACCTCTGGGTTAACGTTTAAAAACCATCCAATATTTAGCGATGCATGCGGCGTACGATCTTCGCTTTCTTTTGTACGTATTCGAAGTGCTTATTCGTCCTCAGATTTTTATAGAGAATTACGCTGAAGTATTTGACAGTGTTTTTTATAGTATCTCTTCATTATTCAGTTTTACGGTAAGGCTTATATCCGCACGGCGTTGCGCGTTGCCACCGTGTGGGGTCTATTGTTTGTGAACATGATACACTCCGTCTTGTCTACGTTGAATCAGAGACCCCATTTTTCGTAACAGTTGAGGACTGCATTGACCGCTCATTCCACGCTTCTCGCGGCACTGTCCGAGGTGTATGCGGTGTTATGTATATGCCAGCCCACCAATGCAATCTTCTTCGATTATTCGATTTCCTCCGATATCGTGCATGTCAAAGGTGAAGATAAGGGACGCAAGGATCGATATTTGTGGAGCCCCATAAGGCATGCTTTTCTATATCTACCGTCGTTTTTTAAAATGTTTTTGGTATATAATTAGAACTTTGAAAACGCCCACACCCCCAAGCTAAGAAGCATGGTACATTTTAATAGAGTTATGCATAAATACCTTGAAAGCTGAGTCATTTTTTTAGCGTTGATGAAGCACTGCACTATGTATTGCGAACCATAGAGCATAATTGAATTCGTACATTTACACAAATACGTAGTTCCATTCTCTTATTACACTCACAAATTTTACAACAAAATTTAAAAATTACTAAATACAAAATGGTATTTGCAAATACATCATTTAATCACTATAGGCGTACTCTATTTTTTCAAATGTACATATTTTTTAACTCGGTATAGGTAAAGAACTGTACTCAAAAGAGCATGCATTCATCTTGCTTTCGAAATGATTGCCAGTGTACGGCTGGGGGCATTGCTCTATGCCTTGAAAAGTTTCATAAGTCGTGAGTTTGAAAAATACGTTCCATAATGTAAGTTTCGTTCACGGAAAAATTCGGTTTGCATACAATTGCGCAGAGTGTAGCGTATGTAAGCTATGCCACTGAATTTCTATTTTCAAAACTAGGATATATTACAGTTTGAATATTACCCCCAAACAGTCCGGGTTAATTTATTTCTTTTCTGGTATTTCATATTAAAATGTCTATATGGAAACGGTTATAGACTCGCTTCGATGAATCTGTTTGCAGCCGATGAATTTGGGCCTTGAAATGCTGTGTTGATACCCTTGTTATAAACGTATTCTTGCCGCTTTCACATTAAAATAAACTATCCGATACACACTATTTTGCATGAACCTAACTGACGTTCGTTCAAAATGTTTATTAAAATTTTATCATTGTTTAAAAAAAAAATGTTACAAGTACAAAAATGTTACAGTTTTAAGTTCGAATAAATACATTGCATCGCATTTGGAGACATGCGTGGAAATTCTACATGATAATTTTACCCATTCTTACATAGATACATTGTCTGTGGTTATGACGTATAATTCATACTGAAGTATAGATAGTTTAAAATTTTCGAAAAATAATTATTTCCGATTAATATCAATTTCCGATTGCTCATACCAGGGACTAAGCAAGTTCGGAGTGAGCAGTAAAAACAAATCAAATTTATTTAAAAAAAATCGAGGAACCGAACCTAACCGAAGAAGTTTCGCCTAATAGCAAAAAACTTTATTTAGATATTATTTAAAAAAATCAGCAATTGTTTGTTTTAAATAAAATTTTAAAAAATCCCAAAAAAACTTCAGATTTTTTAATGACTGAGCGAAGTAAAATGTATCGAGTTTGCAACCATTTAAAAATGTCAATGCTTTATTTGAAATTGGTTCACAATATAAACAAACAAAACTCGGTTTACCTGGCCTTAAAACGAAGAAATCACACTTTGAACAAACATTTTTGTGGAATTGTTTGCATATGTAGAATATCCAAAATTAAAAAAAAAAACTGTCACTGTAAGTTTGCCATTATACTATAATAATTGATTCAAGCCCATATTTTCACAAGGTAAAAGCTTTAGATAGATTATCAATTTTTTCAAAATTTTTTTTTAATAATAATAATACGTTTATTTTACCTCAAAATTTACAATTTTTAGTTTTTACATTCTGCCTTCCACACTAGGCTTTATGCCTGTGTCGTGGAGGCCGAACCAGTTAACATTGTGAAATTTTACATGATCTGTACACAACTAAACAATCACGAAACTCTTACAGAAACACGTCAACACTAGCGCTATCCACAACATATTTATTTACATTCTACCAAAATAATTTACCAAACGAACAAAAGTAGGCCCCAAAACATTCGCATAATCAGAAATTAAGTATCCGCTTAAAGATATTCTGGTTGGCACGATTCAATGAGCCACTTACCAACAAAAAACAGTATCACGTCACTCAAGAGAACAAATAATTATTTAATTACTTGCAATATTCTTTCAGTCTCACTATAAGACAGGGTTAGTAGCCAATTAGTTATCAATCGTTTTGCGCTGTATATTGTTAATCCACTTATAGTGCAGGCCTTGATAACATTATTGTATACATAAGGGTGTAAAAAGGGACCGAATCTTTGATATCAATTGATTGACCGAATTAAATAAACCAAACGATTTAAAAGCAACGTCTCGAGTTCAATGAAAATTGTCAAAAACGGAAGCGAGTAGGTACCGTCAACAAAAAAAAGAAGATTTTCTTCGTAAAGATATTTTCTAGGTCTTTTTTTTGTAGCGGAACGAAATCTAAACAAAGCGAAACTGACAAGTCAAACTTCGAAGGAAGCTCGCGTACTACAAAAGCTTCAAAATTACATTTACTCAAACTCGTTGAAAGACTTCTTCCGAAGTTTTTTTTTGCCTTTAGCAAACATTTTTCGAACAACTGTGGATGTTCATGTTTCCCTTAATGTCAAAACTCCGTGGAATTCTTCGGCCTTAAGAAATCGCTTAGAATGTCCAAGAGTATGTTTAACCTAAACATGGCGCTAAAAATTCATTCGACGGACTTACGATGTACTTGTTATTTATACAGTTTGTGGTTTCGAAGACATTCTCTATTATAAGATTTTTATATCGTGTGGTGTCGATGTCTATTTAGGGATTTCATTCTATTAATTGTATTGGTGCATCAGTGGCGAGGGGTGATTTGTAAAAAAGCAAGCCGGCTGCTATAATTTAAACAATAGACGCCTTGTCATTGATATTGTGATGTCGTCTATTCCAATGTTTATATACTAACAAACAGTAAATATTAAAACAAACTATTGCAATAAGGGTCTATCGCGTCGCTAATTGCGGCTGGCTTCCGTTTTTATAGGTCACCTTTCGTTATTGATCCGTTATGTTACAAAATACTTTTATTGTGTCCATCTTTAGATAGATATTCGACGTCAAAAAAACGTAGATAAAAATATCACGCCACTGTTCGGTTATAATTAACGCACACAGAGATGGTTAGTAGATGGTTAGCATGGCGTGATGGGAATATGTGGTCTGTTTGGTCACACACATAAGCACATAAAAGTTGGACCATTCTTTCCTTGCTATTTCTTGCGTGTTTATATCTAGACATATACGTAAATAATAAAAATCTGAATCTAAACTATAACAAAGCGAAAGAACGTTTTTCGTGACCAAAATGTATTGTAAAAGATGAAGATTTTAAAACTATATAACCTGATCACAAAGGCGAATTCGGCTTTATTATTTGTTGATTGACGATTTGGTGGTGGGGTTTGTATTTCTATTCTAACATTTATTTGAATGATCTATGGTTCAATGTTATGGCGCCCTCTTGTATCTTGTAATATCTGGATTTCAGGTGTGTAAAACAACAAGCAACTTTCCTTTGACATCGTCATCATCGGCCATCGGCCTTTGACATCATCTCCACTGCAAGACATAGGCCTCCCTCAAGGCTCACCACTACACACGGTCCTCCGCCTTTCGCATCCAACTACCCCCGGTATGGTGCTTCAGGTCATCTGTCCACCTGGCCAGGGGGCGTCCAACGCTTTGCCTCCCAGCAAGTGGCCTCCACTCGAGAACTCGTCTACCCCATCGGTTATCAGTTCTACGGCAAATGTGACCAGCCCATTGCCATTTCAGCTTGCTGATCACTTCGGATATGTCGACAACTTTGGTTTTTCGACGGATTTCAGTGTTTCTGTATCAAAGAAATACCGAGCATAGCCCGTTCCATAGCACGCTGAGAGACTTTTAAATTTATGGAACAGTCCTGCCGTCAGAGTCCATGTCTAAAAAAAAAATAGAAATTGTAAACGTTAAAAATCCAGGCATTGCCCGATTTGGGTTATGTGTTTAAGTCCAATGGAACAACCAGAAAAATGGACTTGACAACTGAAAGCACATTATTAAAACACATTCCACTCTTCTTCTTTTTTAGTTGTTCTTCTTTGACGGGAGATTATCTAATATCAATGTAATTTGCATTTTGGACATTACGACTTGAAAGAGAGATTCGAAGCTTTGCGTTACTTTTTGCCACCTCGGTGTCTTCCTTTTATAAAATTTTTATATAACAAACACTCAAATACCCATAGGTTCGAATAGATAGTTTCACGTTAACGTCAGTGAAAAATAGCGATTCGGTTTATGTAGATTATTCAACTTATAAATATATAACCTAGATTTATGTCGAAAAGAAAAAAATATGTGCTAATAGATTGTATAGATGTACGAATCGAACATTCATACCCCATTCGGAAGCACACGAGTGTAGTTTTAATTTCACTGGCAAAGGTCTCGCGTTCGCTGCGCTGAATATAATTTAATAAATGGAGTTTGTGTCGGCTCGCTGCCCGGCCCTCGCCTATTCACAGGCGAAGTGCGATTTTATGATCCGTGAATATCGCGCGAGCATTCCTAGATGTTCGGATCACATTTTTATTGTTATGGAAATGCGAGTTTCCCGTTAGTTGGAACTCCGAAAGGGCCGATTAGGACGTCTGGTTTTGAAGGTTTGAAGATTTTTCGAAGGGTTTTTTATTCACCCCCTTATTTGTTGGAGTGGTTTCGCCTTTGCGGGGGATTCTTTTGTCGGCGTATACGAGTTTTTTGGTCGCTGCAAGTTATTGTACTGTAAAAACGTTCGTTTTGTGATGTGTATATGCGGCTTCGGCGACTTGCAAGAGCCGTGGATTTAAAATCAAACGATTCTGTTTGCAAAAAACACATTGGAATTCGAATAATTTTGCGATGTTCAACATAAGGTTTCCATAGCTCAAATATAAACAGCATGAAAGTATCGATTTACTTACTAAAAGATACCCCCACCATCCTAAGTTTCTAAATACTATTTTGTGCAGCTATTGTGCAGCTCTTAGGGGTTTTTTTGAGTTTGTGTGATAATTGGGCACCACCTCGCATATATAAAATATGTGTAACCTCTCTGAGGAGAGAATATTTAACGTAATTAATATGTTAAATAAGTAACTATTTAATTCTTCATCAGCCCATTTTTACCCCACTGCAGGGACTTAGGCCTCCCCCAGGGAGATGAGGGGGGCTCGGAGCTTAAGTCCACCACGCTGCTCCATTGCGGGTTGGGGACTGTAACGACCGCCATGTATTGACAGCGTCCGGGACCGACTGCTTAACGTGCCCTCCGAAGCACGGAGTCAGTGATAGTTATGTACTTTAGTCAGAAAAACTCATTGGTACACGCCCGGATTCGAACCATGGCCCTATGGGACTTTATAAATTTGAGACAGGTTCGTTGCGCCTTGGGCTCTCACGACTAACTATTTAATTAATTATTTGTTAATGAATTTGATGTCCGGTCGGCCGAGTGGTTAGAGACCCTAACTACGGAGCCAAGAGTTGCTGGTTCGTTTCCCGCCCGGGACTAAAAATTAATATTATTAATATTATTAATATTTGTGTGCATGAACATGTCTATTTGTTCCGTGTCTGGGTGTAAAAAAAAATATATCTATAAATGTAAATATTATAAAGATTATTTAAGTATTTATATCAGGTTTCTGGTATCCATAGTACAAGCTCTGCTTACTTTGGAACTAGATGGCGCTGTGTGAGATGTCCGAGGTATTATTATTATTAATTTAATATATGAAATAAGTTATACATTTTATATCGTACACGTTTCTTGTTAGTACTTATGCTGTGACAGCGGGACAGCATTTGCAATACCATATAAAAATATAAAATACAGTTGCACTTGCAATTTCAGTTTCCCTAAGGAAGAATTTCGAAATTCAGGAAGCTTACGATTGATTCTTTACTAATTTTTAGCATACTATCTTGAAATAAACTATGAAATTGTATACATATATATATATATATATAATTTCTAATATTTACCACACTAAATTTAAAAGAGCCTTTGTAAAAAATTGCAGCCAATTCCGCTGATTTTTATTGACGTAGACGCACCGTTTTCTTGTTATTTTTTATTATTTATTAGTAAGGAGTATTTTTTTTCTGATACATACATATGTAACGTATGTGATGTAGTATTATAACAAGTAGAATTATTAAAAAATAAATGAGTTCATCTTGTGAATTCCATTGAGATCCGAGAAATACAAACGTGAAATGAACTCCTGACGTGCAGTGGCTGCTCAAAGTGAGAAAGTAACAAACATCAAACAAGTTAGGATTAAGGGCATCTGTAAAAGCTCACAACCTAGCCGTACATTGTAACAATTTGAAAAGCAATAAATTCAATCATGTATGCGCTTTTCTGAAACGCATCAATTGACATCAAACTGATCTGACGAAACGTAGTGAATCGTTCACTTTGGAACTATGAAAGCGGCTGATAAAATTTTATTGAATTTTCCGGGCATTGTGAAACATTATTGATGGGTCGTCCATGACGTCGCAGTATCTGCCTGCGTTCAGATGCCTGTGCGTCTCTCTTGACACCAACGTACTATCAAACACCGGGTTACGTTTACCAGTGTAGAAATATGGTGTTCTTGTGCTACTTAAATATTTCATCGTATTTTAATATCGATTACGTAACTTAAGATTGGGATGACCACAAATTGTAACTTTTTAAAGATCTTCCTCACACAATTTTTTTAAGTTTATCTCCAGATGAGGCTGACAAAGTATACTTTATATTATAAGAAGAAAATGCATGAAAACTAACCATTGGATGAATTGCCGTAAATTAGTTAGATATCTTGTCTCTGTTTATTTAATAAAATAATGTTAGTATTTTAAGATACTGTGGTGATGTGGTAAACTTTGATTATATTTTAAAAATAATCCGTGGCGAATTATGTGACTTAATGGATAATTTACGACAGATTATAGTTAGTTTTTTGAATACGAAAAGTACTACCCCAAATTGTACCCAATCTGTACCACGCGTACGAAGTCACAGGCTGACACTAGTTTCATATAAACTAAAAGAAATATTCTGACAATCAGGTATATTTTGAGCTACTTGATTAAAAAAAAAAATAATTACCCTTTCCTAAAGTCTTATAACGCTGAATTAAAATTATTTTAACTCAATTAAAATTTTAAATTTTAGTAGTTAAATATTTAAAAATTAAATGTATACCAATACATCCTATGAATCTAATATTAATATGACTATTTAACTTCTAAAATTTAAAATTTTAATTGAGTTAAATTAATTTTAATTACTTTTTTAATTTAATTAATACCAATTAATCTACACAAATCACAAAATTTATAAACACATAATCATCTATGCTATATCAAGAATAAATTCTTGGCAGCTGAAATGTTGTTTTTGCTTAGAGTTATTAAAAACCGGCCAAGCGCGAATCGGACTCGCACACGAAGGGTTCCGTATCACCACACAATATAAAAAAACGTGCGCGACGTTAATCGAACTTAGCCATTAATCGTTATTATTATGTAATTTAAGAACGATTGCATAAATATATTTCATTTTTATTTCGTTAGTTATATAGGAAGCGCTCGATCCTCTTTGGTTAATCCGAAAAATAATAACATCAGTGCACTGATGGCTAGAGAAAATTTTTATTACTTGTTTTATTATAGTGAACCTTTGATTTTTAGTATCGATTGTGAAGAGAATAAGCTTTGCACAGAAAAGCGTAAATTTAAAGTACTTAGTAATACAATGTAGGTTGCATCACAATTTTTTTTTTTAAATTATCTTTTTCAATAACATCACAAAGGTAAAATGCATCTAGTTTTCGCTTATTGGCTGAACCACTATCTGTCATTTTCTAAGGAATTTTTACAAAATTTTTAGTTACAAAAGTACATTTTATAAGTTAATCTATTACTCGTTAAATAAAACAGTCTAGTTAGCTGTGATAGTTTTCCTTTTAACAACGTTAAACGAGTATATACTCCTGTCATAATTTTTTTTCACATATCCAAAAACAACGGTTTAGCTGGTAGAAAGGGGGAAAAACATGACTATAACAAAAATTAGGACTGTAGTAGTGCATATTATTGTCTTGATACACAATCACCGTGTATGTGGCGAAATGTATTCGCAATAATTGAGAATAATTTAAACTTTACAATTATTGTAAAGTTTCAATTATTGCAATTATTGTAAAGTTTCAATTTGGTGCCAAATAATCGGTGATAAAATAATCTAGCTCATTATTTAATTACATCCCTTAAAAACAATTTAAATCTCTGGAAATCACTAGGGAATGCTGTGAAAAATAATATTTTTGTACTTACTACTTAACTTACGAATGCAACGGAGTCATGAATCACCTATAATGCATCGCGGGTGGCTGACACGGACGGCTTGATACCGATACATTTAGTTTCCACTCCAATTTACCAACAACATAGTTCATAATACCAAACTTTGTACCAAAACGACGTAACTCTCGAAATTTTGCCAAATGAAAATAGATCTTACATTAAAAGGAACAGAGTGGAAAGTTTATACGTATATTGTTTGTATAAAGCCAGCTGATACGAAAGCTTAGTTCGTCGACTTGGGAGCCATCCACAACGGCCTCTACGGCTTGCGGGAACAATTAGTTCTGCAGTAATTCTGAGCTTTTGATAAAATTTTCGGTTTGTAATGTACGTCACATGGGACATGAACAGTTTGTTTGGTGGTAATTTGAAAAGGGACTTACGTTTTTCGAGTTTGGTACTCTTTGGTATATTTATTTTAACATTATGTCCAAGAATCTGCTAACTATCACTGGAATTTTATTTGACTAGTTCATCATCACTACGGGATGTCTACTGCTGGACGTAAGCCTCCCCCTAGATCTCCACAACACACGGTTCGTGCCACCTGCAAGCGACGGTGCCATCTTTTTCAGGTTATCAGTCTACCTAATAAGGGGCCGTCTCACGTTAAGACAACTTCCGGTTAGTGGTAGAATTTGGAAAACCTTTCGTTTCCAGCGGTTTGACGTTCTCTGACTGTTGTCACTCGTTTAGTAATTTCATTGTACATATTTGTCCGTCCACTCTTCCATTCTTAGAATACAAATCCCTAGATATAGTATAGCCACTTAGTATCTATGATCATATTATTTAAATTATTCAATTACTTAAATAAAATTAAGAAAATAAAAACTAATTTTGACTGACCGGTTGGCCGAGTGGTCAGAGACCCTAACTGCGAAGCCGAGGGTCTCAGGTTCGATCCCCGCCCGGGACAAATATTTGTGCGCATGAACATGTCTATTTGTTCCGTGTCTGGGTGTAAAAGTATCTATACATATATACATTATAAAAAAAAAAGAATATTTGAGTATATATATGAGTTGTCTAGTACCCCATAATATAAGCATAATAGTTGCTTACTTTGGGACTAGATGGCGCTGTGTGGGATGTCCCAGATATTAATATTATTATTATTATTTCCGTCAGATTAATTTCCATTTTGTACTCGGAAAATTTGGTAGCGTATTTATTAAAGTTTTTCCAAATGCTACAATAAACAACTTAATATTTTGCAATTGGTAAATATATACTAAATGTCTTCATTGTCTTTCTCGTGGTCTTTCTAAACTATTATTCTCATTAAAAACATTTTGTGTCAGGAACATTTAGGTATAATTAACCACATTCTGTTTCATCACACATTAAAAGGGAAATCTCGCAGCTACAAGCGTCAGAGGCGAGACATAGGTTGGGTCCCTTGTCAAATTAACGCGAACTCCTACCATCACGAGATATTAAATAACTATACGTTAGTTAGAATCAACACAAATTAAAGTTCTGCCCTTTTCTTTTGTAACTTAAATAAAGTCCCGATAGATTTATAAAAAACTTTTCTTAATTTATTACAAAAATATTACCGGCTAATAACCAGATTTTTACAGAATGTAAAAGGTAGACGTTTCGAATATGACTGATGTTTATGTTGTGATTTTGTAAAAAATTATATTTATTAAATTGTATCAAGTAGATCAAGTATGGAAACTAAAAGGTAACTAGCCGATGATATCCCGGGAGCCCATGACAAAATATAGTCACAACTTTGTAAAATATATTTTTTTAATAAGGAATAGTATTCACAGTGCCTGTAGTCATCTAGTTGCATCATTAGGGTGCGGCAGCCATAATATCTATGGATTATCATTGGGAAATTGGCCGAGTGCGATTCAGACACGCGCAGTAAAGGTTTCGCCCATACGTGTGTCAGGCCATCATGCCTCTCTGCAGGCTTAGGTGGATTCGGAGGCCCCTACAAATGTAGTATAACGGATATAAGACAGATTTCATAAGCTAAACTTTAAAATGCAACACCAAATCGTATCAAATATATGAGGGAAAGAGATAAACTACTTAACCGCTTGTTAAAAGGAGACCAATCAAAGACAAGACTATTTACATATGCGTTATATTTTTACTTATTTTCGTTGTGTGATTAATTATTTTTGAGACACTTGTCTTTGCAGAAATACCGTCACATGACACCTCTAGCCTACTCAGTTCTCTGTGGAGGCACCAATGTAATTTGAAAGCGTTTAATCCAATCCTTAATTTAAATCTTAGACAGGTGTCTTATTCATTTGAATGATTTTAATTCGACAAGCAATTGTGAGCTGTTATCGCTAAGTAGCTAAGCAGCCCGTCTTGATATAAAGGTTTTGGCTTCGATCCTGGCCATGGGCATACTGACCAAAGAGTTTTTAATTTATAAAAACTCAAATCAAGTAAATATGGTAAGCTCCGTCGACATCGTCACTTTTACGACGATGCAGGTCAACAGTACCAGCCCGTCCGGCTGAGTGGTGGGCTTATAGTTCAAAACTGCTCAACTTATGAGAATTGTGTAGTAGCAAATTTTCATACAAACGGAGTTAACGGTTGCACCCCACTTAACTATGAACGATTGGCACAAAAATATAATATGGTATCCAAATCAACAAAAACTAGGTTTATACCTACGTTTTCAATTTTTAAAATATTTTGATAGATCATAAGGAAAAAACTTAAATGCGCAGAATTTTTTTTTTCGGTACGGTTTCCTTTTTTAAATCATGTTCCACAAGAAACTAATTGCATTTGACCGTTTAAATATGTCTTCCTGCTTTTTAAAAAAGTGTATGTCGCTGGCTTGTGACGTTAACATTTTTTATTAACTTTGACGTTTTAATGGAAATATAAGCAGCTTTTATGTATAGAATAACTGTAAACATAAAACTCCGGAGCTTCTAAGACCATTAACCGGGAGTTTTATTCTTCGTTAAAAATTCACCTTTAGCACCGGAAGACTTTAAAGACGGTCGAGGAACACGAAAAAAGATTTTAATACTTTGACTGAATCGTAAACTCTTTTCAGTGGGAATCAGGTTAGAAAAAAATTTAAAAAAGCTCTGCAGCTCAGTCGTCAGCGAGGAGCTTTAATAAAAAGTGCTTAGTTGCCTTCGATTGAGTATTTATTAGATACACAAGTTTTAGCTTATTTTTACTATCACTGCTAGTGATAGTGATAATCTGTGCGAATAGGAAAACAGTGCGAAAGCTTCATCAAATTGGATGTGGGAAAAGGTGACTGACGTGGGTTATTGGGCTTGGACAGCAGCATAGAAATATAAAAATAATTTTTCTATCACCAAATCGCTCAGTCAGCATGATAATTTGATAATTTGGAAAAAAATTTAATTATTATTTACGTAAAATTCATAGGTCACTTTCATTTTCACTTAAAATATTGTTAGGATTCATTTTCATTTTTCTCTTCACTTGTCCCTTGAATGTCACTTTAAATGTGACTGACGTCTCATGACAATCTCACACTCTGTCAATTGCACTGTTTTGATTGTTAATGGTTGATTTCCTAAAAAAAATCCCACCAAATTAAATTAGTAGGCGTTTGTTTTACACAAAGCGTAAATGTATTGGTAGGGAATTATTGCACGTCTTTACACCCGTGATTTTGTATTGTCCTCGTTTCATGCTCATATATTCTATTGTATTTTCTATTGCAATGCAATATAGGTTGCTGTCAACTTTATTAGTTACTCCACACTTACACTATATGAATATTGGAAACGACCTTAATTAATTCGATTTAACATTGAAATCACCCTTATAAAATGTAGGTTTGTAGTTGTATAGTAATTGATATATCATACGTCTGATGACCGCGTAGACAGATATACATTAGTATGTATAGATCGGCTGTCACCATAGCAAGGTATGGACCAAATTGGAAACAAAAAGAGGCTATTAAAAAAAACTTGCTTTTGATAGATCGCCGTTTATCCGAACATGAAATTAAATTTCTTATTAACTCTCCCTCCCCCCGGCCCTTATTGATTGCTGTGATTTTGTGTGTTCTTGATACCTCTGTTGTTTCTCTGCATTAGCTAATGACGGTTTTCGGTTTTGAATTATTTTTTTTGCGTTATTTGCCTCACCTTGCGACGTCGCGTGCTTTAGTTTTATTGCTTCCTAGAAGCTATGCTTAGCAAGATGTTGGATAAAAGCAAATGACTTCGGGTTGGGTTACTGCGAAAAATATTGTTATGTGTTAGGGTTCGAAGGATCTGGCGAGAAAGACCTGCTGACTCTTTTGAAGACTTTATTCACAAACACTAGGTCCAACACAAAGCACTATGTCCAAACACTAAGCACTCACGATGTCCTAGGTCGTAGCCAAGTCCTAGATTTCACTTGTATCACTCTTAATCACTAGTTTCGCTTCGAAGTCGCCTCAAAAGTAGCCCAAAAACTGAACTGGAACTCGCTCGCCTTCCTGCGGCTATTTATATGGGTCGTAACTAGCCTCGAGATCATTCTAGAACTCTCTCCATTCGCGTGAACGCGATCGACCGGGTCGGATGATTCTAGAAAGTCTCACGCAGGTACTGGTTTTCGAGACTATTCCTTTCCTCTAACGCCATCTAGTATTGAGTAGGGGTTTCGTGTTGTCTTTGTTCTACAAAGTGGTTTTACTGGTTGACGCTAGATGGTGGTCGTTACTCTGTGTGTTCGTCACAATATTAAGCTTGTCATAATTTGGGGTGACCCTTATTATCATTCGTTCGTTTTTGTGTAGTGAGTTTCATCATTCGTTGGGCTCTCTGTGTAATCTTAAATTTCGGTGTTGGCGATTAAAGTATTAATAGACAACCAGAGCGCACAACGTTCTAACCAAAAAAATTCTGTGTATGCAAAAAATGTATGATCGGTGTTGGTGACGGTTAATCTGCAATACTTGGTCACCGTCGCGAATTCCGGTCGAAGTTGCGCGACGCAACGACGCGACGCTTGATTTCGCGAAACGAGTTCCACAAAAGACCTCAACCCGCCAGCCGGGCTGAAAGTACGTCCCGCACAAAAAGAGCGAATATTACAAATGATTCAATTTGTAGCGACATTGTATATATTTTTTTCGTCGTTTCCTTCCGCGTTTTTCCGTTTTCTCCCTTTACCCTAATGAAATATAATAAAACGGGTTGAGGGAAATGAGATCAAAGAATTAGCGTCTTTCGCTATGGCGGCGTTTTACTTAAAGAACTTTGCCGAGTGATAATTTTGAATCGTTATCGTCTTCATTAATCAAATGGATGATTATAATCGTAGTTAAATCATTTAAATTTGGAATTTCATTCTGTTATCTTTAGAGCTTTACGTTGAAAGTTATAACAAGCAAAGGTACGAAATCAATAATGTTTTATTACAGAGTAAATAAATTTGACAGCAGCGTTTGGTTCTAATAGAGTCAGAAATATCATTTACCAGTATCGAAACTGTCAAACGCAATTACGCGAGGGTGAAGGCTGGCGCGTGAGGACCTCGCGGACTGAAATCGGACTGAAACTGGACATCTCGCCAAACGGGCACACCAGGTAACCGCAGAAGAGGGCTTCTAGTCAATTAGTACTTTCATGTGTTTTGTGTTGTCTTTCTGTATTTTTTCCATGGAGTATCCGCTTCATTCGCAATATTATTTATAAAAGCGTAAAAGACGAACTTAATAGAAGCCCTCTTCTGTAGTTACCGTCTAACCATTCATACTCTAGCTAGCTCGTGTAAGATGGCCAGTTTTAGTCCGAGTTTCAGTGCGTAAGGTTCCCGCGCGCTGCTCTTCACTCTCGAGAAATCCCTGCCGACACAGTAAAATTGCGTATAATGTTACTTCGATGCAGTGAATTGACATTTATGACTTTTAAAGCCATTAAAACTACACGCTGCTGTCAGAGATTCAGCTATATTTCAGATAGTTATAAAGGTAGACGAAACACTGTCGTGTCAAAAAATTCAGGCGCTTACTGAACATCCTATAGTACCAAATTATCGAAAGTTGGTCCATATTTTTTTTCAAAAAATTTATTAAAATTGTTTGACAAAAATGTGTTATAAGTATTTATTAGAACTGTTTTCTATGTTTATTTTCTTCTGATAGTTGCGAGAAGCGCGAAATCTGTAGATTTTTATGAAATTATTCTTTTCTTTTTGAATACTTTAATGTTCTCATCAATTTATTAGCGAAGAAAAAATATATATAGTTCAAAAGCAGGCATCGGTTGCAATGATTCCAATGCATCCATTCATTCCAAATAGAAAAGTGGATATTCAATACGAGAATTCTGGCTCTGAAAAGGCCAGTGTTTTATTTCCCGGGTAACTATTTCGAGCATAACACAAATAAACAGAGTCAGTGGAGGCAAGAGTTTCACCAGCAATCTGACCTAACTGGGAGGCTCTGCTGGACCGCTGCCAAGGCGCTCTAAGATCGAGCACTTTTTACATTTAATGCTCTTAAGTTTGATGTTATAGACCGAACTTATCATGTTCTCTTAGATTAATACAGTTAATATCAGTAAGAGGTTTTGCGGAAATTGGTTTCGAAGTGAATGATTTTGTTGGTTCGTTGTTTATTTTGCTGTTGTTTTATAATGATTTGTATTAGAAATCAATTCAAACACTTCACTACACTTCTTCACTTTATCAGCCCATTTTTACCCCTACTGCAGGGGCTTAGGCCTCCCCCAGGGTGAGGAGGGCTGGGCTTGGAGCTTAAATCCACCACGCTGCTCCACTGCGGGTCGGGGACTGTAACGACTGCCATCTATTAAGAGCGTCCGGGACCGACTGCTTGACGTGCTCTCCGAAGCACGGAGTCAGTGATAGTTATGTACTTAAGTCAGAAAAACTCACTGGTATACGCCCGGATTCGAACCATGACCCTATGGGGCCTTATAAATTTGAGACAGGTTCGTTGCGCTTTGGGCTATCACGACACGACACAGTGTACAGTTACGATAAACTTGTAATTAGAATATTCACATAAATTTTTAATGATTAACGTAAATAAAAAATATATTTTTTAGTTATGAATAATATGTGTTTTTTTTTCTGACTATTCTATACTAAAGGCGAGCGGTGATCAGTTACGAGTACAATATTGAAAATATTTATTTCTCAATAAACATTTAAGTGTGTACTTACGAATAGTACAATTTCTTTACATCTAATTTACCTTATACACTTTTTTTTTAGTCAGATGCACATTATCCGCTTTTTCGTGACGATTCGTCACATAATTCCATAGCCCTAAAAGTCTTTTTCATATGAAATTTGGCTCGTGCCTAGCTATGGTGACAATCGATCTATACCTAGTGTTATAATAAGTCAATGCTACGAACGTATATCATTAAATAAGATCCCTTATCCCGGCCCTAAAAGCGTTCATATATAATTCATATAAATAAAAATTTTGTAAATTCAGCTTTTATTTTAACTAATACGAACAAATAATTTTTATTCACGAAAATAATATTGGCGAATCCTGTTTTCCAGACTTTTCCAAAGGTACAGTACAAGATAATTGAAAATAAAAATTGATATATTAAATTAGTAAGACGTACCTACGTCAAAAATATTTGTCCGTCTGCGTAGAACGGAGCTATTACGATCGCAGCGCCAAGTGGCGAAAATTAACAATCGAGTTGATTTGTTTGGCGATAGATGGAGTTCTTTGTTCTAAATTCAGGATTTTTAAACTAGTTTTATGTTTCCAACATTCAAATCCCGTAATTTTATTTCATAGTAATTGAAAATTACGTAAAGTTATGCGAATCATAAAAAATTATACAGCGTGATTCATACACGATTTTAAGTATACTTAATTTTCTATTCCACGTCAAAAGTTTTCATCGGCATTCAGAACATATTATAAAGAAAAAATAGTTTGAATTTTAAATTTTGGTTTTTGGTGTCTCGTGGTTATTTCATGTGAACCATTATGATTTTTTGGTGTCCTTTATAATTTATCAGTAGTTTTGGTATTTTTACACTAGATACTGTGGTATACATTTGTAAACTTAAATTAATTACAACATTACAGATAGACGTCCAGTAACTGTAACAAAACAAAATAATGAAACGAACTATTCTGTCAACATGGGGTAGGCAACCGTTAGTAGGGGGTTAGTTTACACGCGCAGGGCCGGATCGTACAAATCACGCGAGACAATCCACGCGACCTGACCTCCGTAATACTCATGCGCTCTAAGTAAAACATTAATTAGAACAATATACATCGATGGACTTTTATTGCACCACTACTCATTAGTGATACTAAACCAGAAATGGATTTAAAATTATTGGATAAAGTAATTTTTATTTCTTCTTTATCAGATACATTGTTACAAACAGCGGCCAATAGCCCCGCGATGCGTCAATGCTTCTGTATATTTTACAGTAAACGCCTTTATTTTTTTTCCTAAAAAAAATGTGCTTGAAATAATGGCTCGGTCGCGCCACAAGAGATACCATGAGACCCCAAGTGACAGACTAGCACGAACACTTATTTAAATGCTGCCACGTATTCCGTTCGAGTTTCAGTTAAAAAATATACAAAAGCGACGAAGTGCGACACTGAAGCACTCCTTGTGGGTTTATAAAAATCTAGGGACCGCCCCCGGCTTCGCCCGCGTGGATTCCATTTTATATCATTTCTGCTTATAGAAAAAGAATTGCCATCTGGTGGCAAGTAACAATAAAGTGGATACCGCGAAAATCTTTTCTGTGCTCGAATATTCATTTACACCAATTTTTGGATAAAAAATGGTTATTGTGGGTTATCCTAATAGACAGACATGTACGCGCAATGTAAGCGCAAAAAAAGTGTTTATTTACATCACATTAGAAACCTCTAAAATTATCAGTGTTGCTCTACTGATTTATTTATTTATTGTTATAAAGTAAACTTACAGCTATAAATAGTTTGCAAACTTAAAATTTAACAAAATGACATTTTGTAATGCCAATGATAACTTTACTTAAATTAAATTTTCTATAACATGATATACCTACTTAATTAATGAAAATCTTAACAAACACAAAAAATAATAATATATGTATGTGTGTAGGGGTCGATGAATGGGTGCGTGTTTGTATGTTTGTGTATTGAGTATGGGTGTGAAATTGTTCTGTTAATGTTTCCAATTATAGTGATCTTGATAATGATTTTACAAATATGCCTCGATTGATACAAAAAATGTCCAAATCGCTGAAATTGCTATCATATTCGTTTACTATTCTGCGCAAGACTGAACGTTTAGCTACTATATTATGCATGTTATATAGATATAAACCTTTATCTTGAATCACTTTGTCTGTTAAAGAAACTCGCATACAAATTCGTTGCGTAGTTTTAAAGATCTAAGCATACACAGGGACAGACAGACGGGAAGCGATTTTGTTTCATACTATGTAGTTATAAACCTAATTCTAATGCTTCACTAGCAAAAATTAAATAGTCCGACTTCGTAGGCTTATAAAACGTAGATCGGTCGCTCTAGCCCATAAAGGTATCATAATATAAAGAGAGTTTTTGTACTAGTACGGCTTGTGTTAAAACACACTGTCTATAAGCTATATTTTTTACCCGACTGCGGAGGGTAATGTTTTTCGAGTGTATGTGCGTATACATATATGTATGTACCTCTATTTTTTTGAAACGGACTGTACACTAAACGGCTTGACGTATTTTAACATATGAGTTGTCGTTAGATTCGTTTTGAAATGTAAAAAGTACATAATATTTATTCAATATGGCGCCCGTAGGTAAATGCAAAAAAAAAATTACAGATAGGGGGATTTTTTGTTGTTGTTATGGGTATTACATGAAAACTCCCTAACAAACAATTTCAAATAAATATGTATTATAACACTTTCATTGTACCATTTTGACACAAAATATAAAACAAAGCATATACTGGATCGGTCCGTTGTTGTGGTTATATTGGCACAAATATTTTTAAAAGAATTAGGCTTGTGTACCTCTAAGCGCCTATAACAAATAAAAACATTAGAGAACTTTAGTTTTATAGTGTATTAAAAAAATGCAAAATAAATAATATGAAAAACCCTTACCTGAAAAGAGAAAAACAAGCTCTATCGTCAATAGAATTGAATAAAATACAGTGTCATACAATACAAATATTGTGGCACGATTTTAAATTTGAAGGAGTTGGGCCACATTTAAAAAAAAACGATTTTTATTCTGTATAACGGACCGTTTCAAAGTTAATGAACCAGATATAACAAAAAAAAAAAACAACAGCAAGTCATTCTTCTTGTCACATAGTTAAAAATTCGAAAATTTATAAAGTTTATGTATATTTCAATGAGTATTAAATTTTTTTTAAATAAAATTTAAATCAGTCTTACTCTTTTTGTATGAAGTGCTAGTACGGGATGGTAATTGCTACAAACCGACTTGCTCTTGTCTGCTTTTTAGGTAGCGTTTAAATTTGAAAGAACTGAGGGCAGTTGGTAACCTTTTGGCAAGGAGGTGTCAGACAGGAGTGGCCACACGCTTCGTCTGATTCTACTTTGTCTCTCTCGAAATTTTAATACCCCCACATTTTCTTTAGCTATCCAAAAACCAAAAACAATTCTGCTATCAAATCACGTGCTATAACCGAAATTTAAATATTACAACGATTTGCTATTATTAGCGAAAATAATTCTCGTTATTAAGCTAATGGGGGGAAACTCAAAACGGCGATATTTCAAATAACCGTAATTCGTGACATTTTTTTCACTTATAATTCGACATTAACGGGCTGCCTACATTAACATTGGCCGTTAACGCATCGGCTGGTATGCGAGGTCGCACGTGCGCCCCCTAGGGGTGGTTTTAGAAACGCGACCGGCGTATTTTGTATTAAATGAAGCTCGTATACGAAATTGATTTTGTGTATACGAAAACGTATTGTTTTAATAGTATATAAACAATGACGTCTATGTAATGATGCCTTACAATCGTACTTTATTACCGAGAAAAGTGAGACACGGGTAATCACTATCTGAGTTATAGCCGGGGTGAAATCAGTTTCTAGGTTAATAACACCCATGTGTAGACAGACCACGCGAAGAAAACTCAACCAATAGCTAGTTAATGAAATTATTTTAAAAATTTATTTAATTTTTATTAAAAAAAGAATATTACGGAAAGTCTTATAATTAC
Organism: Luffia ferchaultella; assembly: GCA_949709985.1. NCBI lineage: Eukaryota > Metazoa > Arthropoda > Insecta > Lepidoptera > Psychidae > Luffia > Luffia ferchaultella. The sequence continues at coordinate 5,469,803 of OX453251.1, forward strand.
AATGTTGTATTACAAGTTACGGTATTCTGGAAAGCAAAGTAGCTTTGTGCGAATACCGGAACGCCTAGTGATTGCTCGGTTATCAAATATGGTACATTGTTTTTGATAACTGCTTTTTGCCTTGCTGGCTAGAGGTTAGGCAGGCATTATATAGAATACCTACCTTATTTGCTTCAAATTATAATATTTTATGTCGCCTACATTAAATGAAATAGCGTTTATTTTGGATTAATTAAATTAATATAAACAATTAAACACCATAAGCTGTCTAAAATCGCCCTAGAGTCGCCGTAGGGCGGCGTCGTTGGGCGGGCAGCAGTTTAAAACAATAACCGAGGACTTTATGCCCCGCCGGCACGCACCCCGGCTATTATTTATGTATCAACTCGATTCGATCGCGTTTCGACAAACAAGCTAAGGCCACTCACTGCGATTTTATTGGCAATAATTAATTATTACTAGTAATTAATATTTAATCATTTCGATGTTTCTTATAAGTTATTCGGAATTCAAAATTATTTAATTTAAATCGCAATTTCACCTGATGACAGGTTTATAAGGGTTTTAGACATATGAAGTCAATGCTTTCATTTGAAGTGAGCGGTTTTGTGAATTCGTGTATCATCTTCGACATCGATTATCGACCCTTACTCATCACTAGTTTTTTTTCCGTTTTAATTTACTTTTTCATTTATTGCTTTTTTAGGGCCTTTATTGCTTGATACTACAAAAACTGCATTGTTTAACCGAAACATATCTACTGCAGCGCCCCCTGGTGGCTCACAATTACAAAACTTACCTATCTAATAACTTGCTTGTTCTTAGGTGATACTTATGTAATACAAAAAATGTACTGTTTAACCGAAACTTATCTACTGCAGAGCCCTTTGGTGGTTTCTAACCGTAAAAGTTATCTAATAAACTGCTCATAGGTGTGAACTATGTAAAGCAAAAAAACCGTATTGAGATCAGCCTAACTGTTGTATACAAAATTTACTAACATCTTGATTACAGCGCCATCAATCGGATTCTAGCATCACTAACAGCAACCCACCGACGATTGCCCGTAGATATATATATATATATATATATATAAATAAGTAATGATATCATATAAATAAGAAAAAATGAGGCTAGTTGAGCAGAGCAGCAGTTGAGGGGCAAGTTGGGAGCAACGGAAAAATTATTATCAATCATTTTTCTAAAACGTCGTATTCTACGAGTATATTAACAATTTTCGATTTTAAATAAGTTTAAATTAAAATACAGATTTCAGTATAAACATTGCTCAATGTACTTCACTTCCATGTTGAATTTATTTTATCAGCGTAGCAATTCGTACATTGTCGACCTACCATGAAACGTAGTTATTGTCTAAATAATTTATAGTCTATGTAATTTATAGTGTATATTAATTAAATTAGAATAAAAATGACTAAAAACTTGGTAAGTGAAGTATCACATATCCAATTTATATCACTAATTATTTAAGCTAAATATAGCTAAGTATAGTATATAGTATAGTATAAATATGGTATAATACGCAGTCGGTCCCGGTTGCTGTCAATAGATGGCGGCCGTTACAATCCACCAACCCACATTGGAGCAGCGTGGTAGATTTAAGGTCCAAGCCCCCTCATCTAGAGGGGAAGCCTAAACCCCTGCAGTGGGGTATAAAACGGACTGATGAAATGGAAAAAAAAACTCAAATTTGCTCACCGAGCTCTGCACAACCTAGAATACCTTCGATTTTAGTATACAAGGAGTTTGAAGATAGATAGCTCTAATGTAGTGCTTCCTAAAATGAGCACATGATGCAAATCCGCCAAATGATGCACAAAGTACGCGCAACCATACACATACCAATCTCAAATATTTAACATAGCAGTTTCTTTTTATTGATTTATTTAAGTTAATATTTTTAATTTCGAACACTGATTTTCCTTTATTTAAAAATGTATCAAAAATATAACAGATGCGAGATTAAAAAGATCCATTTAGCTCTCGAACAAAGTAGAAAGTTGGTCTAACTCTGGTTTACGAGTTTGTCGTAAAAGTAGGGTTATCAGCGACCCAAAACTTTGGGAGCTTTAAAAAGGCTAATGCTATTAAATTTTTATGACAGCTCCCATAGGACCAACTCGATTTAGATAAGAGGTTTGGCTTACAAAAAGTATCTTTATGCTTTCACTATGATGGACAGGTTGATCGTGCATTTTATATCTGAACCTTTCTGGTTACTGTTTACTTACTAGTAATACTACGTTTGAAGAGGCATATATTTTTTTTTAAATTCATTTTTTGATTCATTATTGAGGCACGAATAGACGGCATGATTAGAGTATGTCTTAAGATCTAGTAAAGTCAGCAGTTTTTTTAAATATATTTCATTCAAATTAAAAGTAAATTTTAGTTCAATTATAAATAGTGGGTTCTGTGCGTGAGTTTTATCGCTTTGAGGGCATTAAGTGTTGATTCTTTAGTCATTCGTTCTTGTACTATATACTTCGTCAATATCTCTAAGTGCAATTTCTAGCATTTTTCGTTACTTGTAATAATAATAATAATAATAATAACACACACAATCACAACAACGCCTTAGTCCCAAACTAAGCATTAGCTTGTATTTTAGGTACCAAGGGAAGACACCACATACATATAACAACCAAGACCCGGTGCCAGTATTAATATTCATCATATAAAAACTGACCCGACCTGGGATTCGAACCCGGGACCTCCAGCTTCGCAGGCAGGGTCGCTGCCCACTAGGCTAAGCGGTCGTCATACTTTATACTTTATTGAAATATTATAAATCGTATAATATAATTGATTTTGAAAAAAAAAATCTATAACAACTAATTAACATTTTAAACATATAGACCTTAATACAGAATTTAATGCTCTGCAAGTTTTCCAATAGATATACTCAGAACAACTTTATCTTCTAGTTTATGAAAGAAGTTTCTATTATCTATAGGCATACGGCTAGTCTAGGATAATAACGCTTTCGCAAGTCAGTTCAAAAAGTACAGAAATACAGAGTTATATAAAGTTGTATCGATTTAATAGAAATGAAACTCTGCATAATTAGTCGAAACTTTTCTAAAAGCTTTCCCACGGTAACTATGTGATATGTAACTAGGACCTTGAATTTTAGTTTCTCATAACGTTAATAATCGTGATAAACATTACAAAGAAGAAAACAGTCTAATGTATGTCATGGGGTCATGTAGATCCAAAGGTCGCGGGTTCGATACTTCGAAGGGACAACTATTTGTTCCGTGTCAGAACGTAGAATATCTTATTTGTATGTATTATAAAGGTATATGAAGATATACATCATATGTCTCCTATCTACATTACACATTCTATATACTTTACGATTAAATAATGTGTTATATCTCCAAGTATATAGGTATATAATATCTCTGAATTTACTTATTCATATTTAATGATTATCTAACCAAAATAAGAGCAAATACACACAGATTTTACCATAAAAGAAACGTATATGATATTCGAAAAAATTATGTATAAACAAATAAAATAAAACCTTTGCAAACAAATTATGTATTCAAAATGTCTTTATAGGCGAGTGGTGGCGAGCCCACTTCTTGTTTGGAAGGTCGTGGTTCGAATCCCAGAAACTGGTATGTATCAATGAGTTTTTCTGACAAGTACATAATTATCACTGTCTCCGTACCTCGGAAAGCGCGTTAAGCCGTCGATCCCGGTTGTCGTCACCAAATGACACTCATATGGACACAATTTCTATGCTTTCAGACCGTTTTTATTTTTGTATCTACTCATAAAATTTTACTTGAACAGAAATTATACTTTAAACATCAAATTCTCATTCCAGTCGATATAAATTATTCTAGAGTAATTAACGCTTTTATCGGCAAATTAAAACTTTTATAAAAAGGCTGTTAACTAAATAGGTGCATTATGGTAATTTACAAAGTTAACAGAAACTTAAATTACCTCTCTCAGACCATTTAGAAACGCAATTACATTAGATTACTTGGAGTATATGAAATATTGAAGAATTATTAGGCACGGATTGTGATATCTCAATTATACAATCCGTTACGGTAAGATTAGATATAAGACGACACTCAGTATATGCACATGGTATCATCTCTACAGTCCTCATGCAGCAGCAGTCTGAATTGTAACACGATTGGTCCACGAAATGACAGACGGTATTGCCACAGCTTCATGAACATTATCATTACACAAACATGAAATAATTACTAGAACAATTTGTAAATAGAAAGAAAGAAAGAAAAAAATATTTATTTGGTACACTTACAATAATACTAGTTGCAATAATGTTTTGAAACAAGGTAAAAATAGAAATATAAAAATAAACAATGTAAATTAGTTAAAAAAAAACAGCTGGGAGTCTAAATAAAACTAAAACAATTACAAATAGTAAGTGACCAAACTGGCTTCCGCTCAGCTGTATGTCAGTTCATTTGGATGCCAAGACGCTGGTTTTCTGTGGAACCAACATTCAGTTTGGCTATTCAAATTGAAAATGTTAAAAAGTAAATAAGTGATACCTAGTAAACCCCACTCAACCCGCAATGGAGCAGCGAGGTAGATTTAAGCCCCAAGCTCTCTTCTGGGGGAGGCTTTGGCCCCTGCAGTGGGGTAAAAATTTGCTGATGAAGTGAAGTGAAAAAGTAAATAAAGTGTAATTAGTGATAGTTGCATATTAGTGCGAGAAGTGTTGTAAATATAAATTTTACAACGGAGAAACAATTAATTTTTTTTTTAAATAATAGAGGAATATGTTTTACGTTAACAGATACGTCGAACAGCACATTTATATAACTTTAGATATAAAAAATTAAGAAAACCTTTGATAAAGATTCTGGTCGCGAAACCAAAACTGATAGGGGATAGTTTTCTAAAATTATTAATTTAATGTAAGAAACTATTTAATTATTTAATGTTGCAAACTATTTCGTTTACCCGTTGTCATAGAATAGAACTTTATAAAATAAACGCGATTGTACCGGGACAGCTAAAGGAACGCGTCGCTGGAATGTTACACTGTAACAGTTTTTAGAACATTTTGAAACTTAACTACATAAGAAAATTCTGTACTTACCATACTACATCAAAACCCTTTAAGTTCAACCGTTTCGAAGATACAGATAAACTATTTTCACTACTATTTTCTATATATATAGAAAAAAACCTACGTCACTAGTGACATCCTCCTTTTTGTCTGGAAAGTTTCATTGAAGTTCAGCCATTACGGAGATCAGCCCGGATGGCAAAACAGAAAGACAAACAGAGAGACAAAAAGTAGCTTATGTCTTTCTCCAATTCTAATCTATCTCTAAACCGAAGTTTATCAAAATCTGTTCAGCGGTTTAGTCGTGAAAGCGTAACAAACAAACAAACTCACTTTCGCATTTGTAATATTACTATAGTTAGGATTACGTATTTATGGACAATAGAGTAAATAAATTTGACAGTAGCGTTTAGTTATAATAGAGTCAGAAATGTCACTTCAAGTATCGAACACCAGCTAGCTAGAGTATGAGTGGTTAGACAATAAGCGCAGAAGAGGGCTTGTAGTCAATTTGTACTTTTATGCATATGAATGCAAACAGAACAAATTCACAAATAATCATTACACACTTTATACCTGCTGGCCATAGTGGCCACCCATATGGGTTGCTGCTATCAATGTTGCAGCTTAAGTCATAACATTTAGCTAGTTTACGATATTGCCCAGTAAATAACTAATACGCGAGCAATATAGATAGTTATTGGTATATATCTTAAAAAGTAATGAATAACCCATTACGGTAGGACCGCGAGGCGACACACGAGCGACTTATTTCTCATTTGCGATTATATGAACGCGCGGTAATCTCACCTTACCATCAATTAAGCCTAAATGATTTTCTTGGCGGTAAAAGAGTAACATTATTGTGGGCATTCGAAACAGATGCGCTATTCAAAATTAGATATTTTTAATAATATAATGTGTCGTGAAAGCCCGAGCGCAGCGAACCTGTTTCAGATTTATAAGGCTGTGAGGCCGTGGTTCGAATCCGGGCGTGTACCAATCAGTTTTTTCTGACTTAAATACATTAACTATTACTGACTCCGTGCCTCAGAAAGCACGTTAAGCAGTCGGTCCCGGTCGCTGTCAATAGATGGCGGTCGTTACAATCCGCCAACCCGCATTGGAGCAGCGTGGTGGATTTAAGCTCCAAGCCCTTTCATTTTGAGGGGAAGCCTAAGCCCTGCTGTGGGGTATAAAAAAGGGCTGAAGGAATTGAATGGAATAATATTATTTGTTCCCCAACTGTTAAGAAAGGACGTCATGTACGTACATATGAGTTCATGGCTAAATATATAAAGTTATAAATATGTAAATTAAGCAAGCAAGTTAATTAATTAACCAAGGAAAAAAGTCCCCAACAAAATAATACAGTTTTTATTGTAATTTTTTATTATTTAAAAATAACTAATAGAACGAAACTTTAATTTCGCAATTACAAGTTGAACTTATTAACGTTTTTTTTTTGTAATATTTATTCAAAATATAAAAAAAATTAAATAAAAATAATAATACCTGGGATATCCTACACAGGTACATTTAGTCCCAAACTAAGCAAACCTTGTATTATGGGTACCAGGCAGCTAAAACTTGGTTTTGGTTAGCTCGAAAGGGTTAAATGTGACGGTCCCCAACGCCTCACTCCAAATCCTCAAAAAGTGTTACGACTTAATTTTCTTATTTGTTTTGAAAAAATTTAATAATTTGTAAATAAGTAATTTGTTTTGTTTTGTTTGAAAAAATAGCCGATTTACAGAGACCAAAGAATTTCTTGAATCCTATCCTAATCTCCAAACCTATCCAATCCTCGAAACTTCAACGACGTACAAAAGAATTAAAATGCACAATTGTGTTTTCCGTTAAAGTCCGTCCGTCCGTCCGAGTTGTTAAAATCCTCCAATCCACATTGGAGCAGCGCGGTGAATCAATGTCCAAGCTCCCTTATCCCGAGGGGAAGCCTAAGCCCTTACAGAGGGGCATTAATCTGCTGATGGCATGGTATGATATGGTATTGAGTTTTTATTATTTGTATAAATTATTTAAGGAATGTTTGTTTAATAGCAATATCCTTACCAATCTAAGACGAAAATAACACGATTATTAATTACATAACAAAAAAAAAAACAATCTTTAACTGACGCAAGGCCTTATCATATAGCTTTAGGTAAGTCTATTAGAAGCACAGTTGGAGAGACATTGCATTCTCTCTGATTGTGCCCTTTCTCCCCCAATTTTTTCACTTATTCGTATACTTTCATACACCATTAACTGCTTTCAAGTTACATCGTTATTTGAAAGTCTCGTTCAGTCTAGCGTTCTTGTCAGAATGTTTTTTATGTCACAATTAATTTTCCATAATAATGTGACGTATTTTTAATATAATTTCTGAATATTAGCACCCACCGAAAATATAATTACATGTACATAAGTTTGAAATTTTGAAATTGAATTTTTTTGCAATAGAAAACTTTTATAGTTTTTATGATGTAACCCTATATATTATTTTATAACCGCTGCTTTGCTATACTTACTTAGCATGTACTGTTTTTTAAGTCATCGTGACAATGAGCACTTATACCCATTAAATATGGATGAGGAAGTTCAACTTCAAAACAGCGTGTGAAGCAACACAACCCACGTGGGCCGGGGCCAAAATGCGCCATTATTTTAAATGTGCCGGTAGCAGTTGAACGGATAGCCTATCTGTTGAAAATAATCTTTGATAACGTTCAATTTAGATTGGAGGCAGGGTAACCGGGTTCCCGGCGCCCCGCGGCGTCGCGCCATCTCTCATCTTCGCGTGTGATTTCAGCCGCTCTTTTGTATTTATTGTTGTCACTATAGCCTTGCAGTAAATATCGACGATCATTTAACAAAAAGCAGATTCGATTATTCAAGCATAACTTTGTATATTGTTAAATATTGTGAACACCACAGACTTTTAATCATTAGATATTCTTTTACTAAAAATTAAGTGAACATTACAAACTCTTTGTCGAGCAAAACATGGACAATGACGCTATCTATAATTTCAATAAATATACGATCATCTCCAAAATCGTAACCAAATTCCCATGTTATGTAATTTTGACAAGTTTTCCCTCTTCAGCTTCTAATACTAACTGGTACAACAGTGAAGATAAATATATTTTTGTTATTTTCATTTAAATTGACATCGCTACACGAGAATGGTGGCTATGTGAACGAGACAAAAAGAAGACCAGTTTTATATTTTAAGATAGTATTCATCTACGGAATGGCCAAGGCTAGAATTAAGGTCGAGGGCGCGAACGGGGTGGAGAAAGAAATAGGTCTATGTTACCTACAAATTAAAACGTAGGATAGCATGAAACATAGAATTGTAGCTCCCGTGCATTGAAAGTTTTAATCAATCTAATATAATATCTAAATCTAATTGCGGAGTCAAAAGACGCGGGTTCGATTCCCGCCCGGGACAAATATTTGTGTGCATGAACTTATTATTTCGTTCCAGGTCTGGGTGTAAAATATTAATTTATATATGTATACATTATAAAAAAATGAATAGGTATTTAAATATGTATATCAGTTGTCTTTAAAGTAACCCATAATATAAGCATAATACTTGCGAACTTTGGGACTAGATGGTGCTGTGTGGGATGTGTGGATAATATTATAGCATAGACATAAAGTCAGGACAGGCCGTATAGAAAGAACATTTCACAATACGAACGGCGGCCTCAGATCGTAATTGTTACATAACGCCATCTGTTATTATTCATTAGAACTACGTAGTCGGTTAGCAATCAACCTATTATTGAGACATCGATGTATCCTTGTCGGGACGTACTTAATTGAATGTAAACGTCTACATACATAATTATGTATTAACATTAAAGGAAACGTTTCACAGTGTATGGGCATCTGGGCTAGGACATTGTACAGTACTTCAAAAATACATAATCAAGGAAATTAAGTTTTACTACGAATTCCAGCAATCTGGCATGTTTTGTAGCCGCACAAAATGTTTTTTTAAGTTAAACAATTAAAACACTCTGACATGAAAATGGTGGTATATAGAATGACAAACAAAACTGTCACATATCTGCAATCACCTTATAGAGCGACTTTATATTTTGTAATTTTTTTTTCCATAAAATTTGTTAATCCAAAAAATTTTATCAAAATTAATGTAAACGATTATTATTAATATTATTATATTGTATTCAATATTATTAATGATAGGTTATCTAGGTATGATTTTTTCTTCATATAAGTACGATAAGAAACCAGAAAGAACTTAATTTTAGAATGAAAAATACGTATATTATGATTTTTTATTACAAAAGAAAATATTATAGTGTGTTATCATTAGCCGTCAAATAAAACTAGTTCTTTAGATTTTTGTAATGTTCACTATAATATGTACCTATTAGTTCAAATCTTTATTCCTAACTACATACATGGACGAGACGTCCTTACAAGGTTAAACCGTATGCAGTGTAGACGCGCGGTGCGTGGCTGTACAGTGGTTCTCTGACCGAACATATTTTTTGTCGAGATAAGTTTGCTACATCTCTTTCACACATGAAACGTGTACTGCATGTGTGAAAGAGATGGACGCCTAACCGACGAACAAAAAATTTGTTCGGAGTAGGTTTACTGTGCTATGGCGAACGATAAAACTCGAAAATGGTATTTAATCAATAACAAGTTAAGAGGGTACTATTTGTACATAATTTTTTCTCACCGATGATAAGAAATGTATTTTTTTTTGTTTATTGACCTTCCTATCATAGTTTGTGCAACCTAACACAACTTAATTTGGCATTTTTACGAATTAACAACGACGTGCACGCGACGATGTTCCGAGCGTGACTGAGTTGACGAGTGTCCTAAAACTGGGAATTAGGACACTTAACGTGGAGACATTGAGACGCGTTGTTCGGCCGGTCCTTTTATTATAGGTATTTTGACTAAAAATAAAATAATTTAAATGGTGTAGTCCATGTCAGCTATAATTATTATTACATTTGAAGGCCAAATCAAATAACGTACAATTTGGATTTTCATCAATCTTTAAACGATTTCAATTTGTTCGTAAAATACCTGTTAGTTTTTCGAGGATCACTTAAGAACTAAAAAGGAATACTGGTGGTTATGGTGACTACTTGAACTGAGATAAAGCCAGTCAACCTTTTGCAATCTGTCAAAATGTTACCAATTAGAGTTATTTTATATTAAATCTTATCTGAGAAAATCTTACAAGCCAGTGGCCAACGGACTGGACAGTTCGGCCAGGTTCGGCTCTGTGCCAAGTGGATATCTGTGGTGTCTGCCGACTTTATATCGGAAACATATATTCTTCATTCCGAGTGTTACTTATATTAAAACAAAGAATACATTGAGGATCGTGTCGTGCCGTGATAGCCCGAACGCAGCGAATCTTTTTCAAATCTAGAAGTCCATGTGGCCATGGTTCGAATCCGGGCGTGTACCAATGAGTTTTTTCTGACTTAAGTACATTAACAATCACTGACCCCGTGCCTCAGAGAGCACGTTAAGCAGTCGGTCCCGGTTGTTCTCAATAGATGGCGGTCGTTACAATCCGCCATCTCGCATTGGAGCAGCGTGGTGGATTTAAATTCCGAGCCCCCTCATATTGAGGGGAGGCCTAAGCTCCTACAGTGGAGTATAAAAGGGCTGATGACGTTGATGATGTGACAAGATGATACATTTGAGAAAGTATAGATGGAAATATGTTGGGGTTCCAAAGGCAAAGCGTATAGATGACCCGATTGCTGTCACATCAAGCCAATGATTTCGTTACTGTTTTTTGTTAAAGTTTTTTTAGTCCTCACTGTTGAAAATCCTGCTAATTCATGGACTATACAAAATGTTCAACATGTTTAAAGAATTTAAAAGCTTAATTAAAAAGAAGGGGTGCAATTTAATCTGGTTTTTTACAGCTATGGACTGTTAGATACTTTTACATGATATTCTTTGAAAACAGTAGAACAGGTGGATTAATATACACACCTGCGTTATTTACTAAATATAAAATTTAAATAATGTACAATACAACATAATTTAGAAATTGTATACATGTGACATACATTAATGGTCATGATCCTCTGTAGAGAATTTGGCAGTTGGGATACCGATTGAATTAAAGTTTCACCTTTTAGTGTAGAATAATAATGATATCACATGAATTTAATCAATCTTAATTTACTTTCCATCCATATAGATTCCATTAAATTTTTTTTTTGCGTTTAGCTACATATTAATATCGTTCTAAGCATAAAGCATATACAAGCATAAAATACTTTATACTTAATAATTTACATAGTAGTGGGTACATCGTCATTTCAGTAAAATTACTACGAGTATAAGCCATGTCGCTGTCGTAGACAGGCTCGCGGTCGACTTGCTTCGCATGCAACATGCACTCGTTTATGCCACTCGAAGTGATTTTCTAGGAAAAAATAGCGAAATAGCCGCTGTTAAGTGTGATTATTCTTATCCTATAAGTGAACGGGTAATGATTTTGAAATGTCTCCTTGTTCACGTACATTAGTATGGAATAGGAAACAATTGTGAAATGATATATAGGTTACGTAGGCTAAACGCATATTATACACAGAACATATTATAGAGGAATGCAGTTCAGTTAAGTAACGAAATATGGAGACGACTCTGAATAGATGGCAATATTTTTGTTTAAATAACAATTTAGTAATATAAACAAGTGGTATTTATTAACATAATTTATTACTTAAGCTAGATATATAATGAACTTGTAACGAAGCCGTGTTGACTATTGCTACATACAGGTTGAGGTTTTAATGACAAGCCAAATTTTAATATTTGATGAAAATCCGTTGGTTGTCTTGTTCCTATTTAGTATCGTTCAATACGAAAATATTCAGTTAAGACTACGTAAACCTTTCCCAAAACTACCAATATTACTAGTCACCGTTCACGAGGGCGCCAGTGCACGTGCACGCGCCCCATCCACATGCCCAATGCCCCGCCCTTTCGTATGTAAGTAGAAGGTAGCCAAATTTTGTTAAAAAATATTTAAGATGTAATTATTGATTAAGAATATTTGACCTATATTTTTATTTACGTAATGGGGTCTAATGGTGTTACCTAATATCTACAAAAATTTTGGCTGGTGACTAAAATCTCATCCTATATAATTATTATATTGATATAATATTATACGATAGGCATTTATTAGAACTTTTTCCTGTCTGTCCGTTGTTTGTACACGCATTACGTAAAAGCTACTAAACGGATTTTGAAGATATTTAGTGTGAAGATAATTCAGTACATCCAAATACTAAGATACTTTTAAATGCGGAAAAATGTGTTATTTTCAAGGGAAAACACAAAAATTGGTTCTATACAGACAGCTGCGTGCGCGGATGACGTCGCACATCGCAGGCATAGCTAATGTACACATGAAGCAACACTTTCCCATCACTTGCTCTTTCCAGAGACTATTTAAAGTAGCAGAGTGCTTATGATAGTGAAAAGGTAAAGTTTAGAAAGGAAACAGAGTTGTCACTCTTAGAATGGCTTACGGATTGGACGTCCAGAGATTGTGTATTAATTCATTGCGAAGTGATGTTTGACGAAATGAAAGTAGAAAAAACTTGCACTGCGTTTTACAGAGGGTCACAGTATCCGGGTGGTAACATATTATTTAACAACTCGACGTATTCCTCTGTAGTTCCTCACGGAAGGCCAAGCTTAAACGGTACTGGTACAGTTATAAAATGAAAGAGGGCATTGCAAAATTTTATGTGTAAATCTTATTAAACGTAAAAATTATAACAATTTAGTCTGAAAAAAGTCTCCATCATAGTAAACTCCGTCAATATAATAAAGCTCTAAAAGCGATCAAAGCTTTGCTGAAGACGGTACAGGAAGCAGAAAAATACGGGAACAAAAAGAATAGTTTCTTTTGCCGGCCACTCCTTTGTATATTCCTTCCGGATGAGAACATCACAGAGCGTCGACCGAAAACTGCAGAAATAAAGAAGTATAGTGAAATTAAAATAGGGACGTCACGATTAGTAACTGTTAATTATTTTATCATCGTAAACTGTTACTGAATCAATATTACATATTTAAACAACTGGTTCTTACAACGCATACATAGTGCATTCTATTATTACATGTACTTTCCTTTTTATTTGTTTCATTTTGTTGCGTAATTTTCAAGACTATTGTCAAAAATGAACATGAAATTGTTAACATTAAATTCTGTGACGCCTTTTTGTAGCAATGTTCTAGTTTTAATTTTTTTGCCAATAAACGAAAAAAAAAAACTACTATAATACAATTTCGGCCTAGTACAGATACAAGATTCGAATGCCAATTATATGTCATTATTATTCAATAATCTAGTTAATAATAGAAATAAATACAATTAATTGTATTGTATGTATAGAAATAAATACAATTCATTGTATTTATTTTTATTATTGGACAGGATTGATATTAGTTGGTTGCCTGTTTATTATCTACACTTAGTACGTAAGTAGGGCGATTATAAATTAACGACATAATAGAATTGATTTTGATGTTAATGAAGGATGTAAGAATCTATCTATTATTGAGAGAATGGTACCTATAATCTTCGTAATACTTTGAATATATATGCTTATGAACTAAGGTGCGACCGAATCTTCTGCAATCTCAAAAGAAAATAAGCACGATTACAAGATTTTTGAATAATGCAACGGCGAGGCACATCACTATTTTAAGCAAGCATAGAGGAGAACTTGCCTTTGTCCATGGATCGGAACAGATGCTTGCGGCGTACTCGATAACGAGCAAGTTTAAGTACCTAGATACCTATAGCTTTTCATATGTTAGATTTTAACCTCAGTTTTGCTGTTTGAATTTTGGAGTGATTTAAGCCAAAAGAATAGGAAATAGTATTTTGAGGTTGTGGATCAATTAGTTAATTAATTTACTGATGTGGCTCAAATATTTTGATTAATAAAATATTTAAAATTAATGGCCATTTTCTACTCAACTAACCTTTCCTCTAGCCAGACGAAGGAAAGGTTGTAACTTTTAAATTAATAAGTTTTGATTTAATTTTTGAAATGAATTAATTACCGCAAATATAATTATTTCAGTATAAGAGTCTATAGCTTTTTATTTTCGGGGTATTACACTTGGTCCTACTAGTTGTCTCCGCCGGTAGGGCCCCAACTGTATGTGTTGTTTTCTAAATATAGTTTCGTTTTGTGAAAAAGCACGCTATTTATTTTTTCATAGTATTTTGGGTTGTCATTGGACAACAGTGATGAGTACAGTACAAATATTATTATTTTCTCTTTATATTGAGAGACACTGTTCCAAAGAGACAGGTAGGACCATCGAACTAATATTACTAGCGTATGAAAACGACACCGTGAACCAAATGTATGCGCTAAGCGTTGTTGCCGACCGGCAACAACTCATTCAATCATTCGTCAGCGCTCATCGCGATCGCGTGCCAAAAACGTGATTAAATAACAATCAACATGTATGATACAGTGTATTATACTTGGTAGAAAAGTCATCATCATCATCAGCCGTGTCTCTCTACTGCAGGATATAGGCCTCTCCCAAGGCTCGCCACCACACACGGTCCTCCGCCTTTCGCATCCAACTACCCCCGGTATGGCGCTTCAGGTCATCTGTCCACCTGGCCGGGGGGCGTCCAACGCTTCGCTTTCCGGTACGTGGCCTCCATTCGAGAACTCGTCTACCCCATCGGTTATCAGTTCTACGGCAAATATGACCGGCCCATTGCCACTTCAGCTTGATGAACGCCTTGGCTATGTCGACAACTTTAGTTCTTTGACGGATTTCAGTGTTTCTGATTTTATCCATCAAAGAAACACCGAGCGCAGCCCGCTCCATAGCACGCTGAGCGACTTTGAATTTATGGATCAGTCCTGCCGTGAGAGTCCACATTTCGGCACCGTACGTCATTGTAGGTAGGACACATTGGTAGAAGACCTTGGTCTTCAGACATTGTGGTAGTGGCGACGAGAACAGATGACGAAGCTTCCCGAAAGAAAAGTCAACGTGGTAGAATAAAAGGTGATCATGCCGCGCGCTCAGATTTTGTTCGTGCCATCTATTCTACTAGTATATAGTTCAGTGGGTGGGGATAACTAGAAGATCCAAGTGTAGTGGCCCTTATTTTCTTGTTAAATGCTAGTTTGTGTAGACATGGCAGAGAATCTTAAGGCTTTTGTTTGCAGTATCAAATTTTCCTGTTTTCACGGAAAGCCGCTTTGGCTTGGTATCGTTCGGTTGTATTTTATAAATCATCTGTAACTAGACACGCTTAATTAACGTAAAAATATCAAAGATATAATCCTTTAGAAACGTAAAACGATTTCATGTTACGAAACTTGGTGCTCATAACCCGTTTAATTTAAGCAAAATTTCCTCAAAACAACATTCGCCCGTGTAAACATTATGTGGTTGAAAGTAAATACGGAACATTGGAGCGCGAAGCTATTCCGGTAGACCTAGATGTTCTAAGTTGTTTCGGGTGGATGAGGTATATTAGTTATACTTACAAATTTTCAAAAATATTTACATTTATGATTTATAAAAACGTACCAAAAAACGCGCATTCAAAAAAAGGCGGATTTCCTCAGATTAACACGAAAGCTATTGAGTGACGCTCTCTTTTAGGACAAATGAATAATTTTTTTTAAATAAATAGGGCTTAAAGATTATTTTATTATTGAAACAAACCAATGAGCGAGTAGTAGACTCATTACTACTATTATCTAATTAGTTAGATACTTTTTGATAAACTTTTGTATAAAGCTTTGATTTTGCTGCAGCTGAAATACCCTAAACTTGCGGTTACTATGCGGTTACATGTTTGAATAAAAGCGATTCCATTTTATAGATCATTATAAATTTGCGTGTTTAATAATATAAAATAAAAAATACAGTGGAAATACTAAGGTTCGATTTCTCGCTTCTAAACTGTTCAGCATTCCGCAGCAAGAATCTCATGCGTATGGTTTTTATCATAAAATAACAAATTAATGGACAACTAGTAATTATTTTTCACAAGGTAAGGTAAGTCTTTAACGTAAACTTAAAATAGGTATGGCCCAAGAATGAATCCTTACATGACACCCATTGATACTCCGGATTTAGGTGGTCTCTCTCCGCTCACATCGACTCTATGAAATCTGTTGCACAATTACCATCTCAGAAGGTTGAGTGCACCGCGAGCAGAGTATACAATCAGTATATTACGCTACTCCATGTATAAAGATGGTCGTTGTGATAAATTGAAATGTTTTGGTATTACCTTGTTATTATGAAACATGAAGTTAACTGAAACTCCCTCCACTGTACGGTTTCAAAGAATGCGATTTCAGTGAACATTATAGAGACCCTTGAATGATAGTGTTTGATAATATTCAGATAAATTAATTTAACTTAGGTTCATAACCCCAAGAGTTATATAAGATACGTGCAGTAAAATTATCAAGTTACTTTATCTGACTTACCATTCACATTTTATTAAGAAATAATTTGATATTTTTTTAACAAATCAGACCTAAAAATTTGGTAAGTATAATCAAAATTATATTAGAATCAGATGATAATTTGATATTCATGAGTTTCATTGCTCTAAATAAAAAGGATAAATAGTATGAGATGCAAAGACAACGAAAGCCGTTTTTTTATTTTCTCGGTTTATTGACGCACCTATAGTATAATCTTCCTTTATGCAGATATTTATCTACATCTTCTTGTACACGTACATGCTAGGATATATCATCAATAATGTAACTTATTACATTCAAATTTTTTGAATAATTCCGAACAGGCGGTAATTTTTAGTTTTACTTTAGATTCGACTTTTTGAGACAATACCATCTGAAAATGACATCCACTTAATTTTGATTTCAGGCGGGCTTTTATTTAGACGGAATCTGTTAATAATGACATCCCACATGTCTATAGTTCGACCGAAACCGCTCTGTACCGCGCCTTAGGTACGTGCGCGGCTCGGTTCAGCGGTTCCAGTCAAGCTATAGACAAATGTCATTTTATGGTGGCCATTTTAAATTTGGCTATAGATTCGAGCATTCGAGAGAAAAAATTTGCAAATGAGACCTTCATACACACAAATGTTTGTCTCAGGCGAGATTCGAACCCTTTGACTTTTGTAGTCCAGCAGGTCTAACACGCCACTTTATCCGAACCTTATCCGCGCTGTTATTTCACGGAAACACTAAATGCGTAACACGAAACCACTTTATCTGCCGCGGATAGCTCTGGCGGTGAAGTCGCGAATCCGCTAACTGTCAACGCTTTCTTGGTCTAATTTAGTATGAAAATCGGTAACACGCCACTTTTATACGCCGAGGTCGAACGGATATTTGACGATATTTGAGGTCGTAAATAAATGTGTCAATCTGAAAAACCATACAAACATTTTTTTAACTTGTCACATTTCGTTATCCGCTTCAGCTGTTTCAATCTGCTACCTATCCTTTGGCTGTCATGAAAAGATAAAAGTGTGCATGTTACCGATTTGACAGAAGTTGCCGAATCCTCTATAGCTCAACGCCGATAGAAAGGTTACGGATAAAAAGTTGCGTGTTAGATCAGCAGGCCTCTAACAACTAGACTATATATATATATGTTTAATATAGTATGGCACCTGTGATACAATGGTGATAATTTTATTTTTCTATTTTTAGTATGTACAGTTCCAAAAAAATTTATGGCGGATGTGAACATAGGTACAAGTCACGTCGCAGTAACCAGTTTTAGGTGTAGCGGGACGCAGTGAAGCGTATGAATGAACTTACGCAAGCACGCATAAAGCGTTGTATTCCGATCCGCCATAAAGTTTGATTGGAACTATACTACCTGCTACCCACGCTACAGTTTGGCCTGAGTGGACTAGGACTACGAAATTCACAATTTTCAATTATATTTTTAATTCTTTAATTTAATAAAAATTTACTTTAATTTTTAATTCTATTTAATTGAATATGATGACGTAGATACGAAAGAGAGAAAAATAACACAGATAGGCTATTTGTGTTATTTTTCTGTCAAATGTCTTCAAAATAAGTTTACTGCTTTGGCTATGAGGACGAAATAAGCAACCATGTTCGCAAACCATCACATGTTGCAAGTTTTTCTCCGGTTACACAGTTACCTCTCTTAAATGTCATTAAAATCAGTTTATTAAGTGTTGAAACGTAATAAACACTCACACATTGGACACATTTTATTTTAATACAAATTACTAATTTAGTGTTTGTTCTTCCAGAGACATATTTTTCGTCATATAATAATTATTACAGTTGATGTGAAACTGGTTCTAAAACGTCAACTAGCCATGTGTTTTAAAAATAAGTCTGATAAAGTTAAATAAATCATAATTTAGAGTGTCTGAAATATTTATAACAAAAGATCTGAAAAAAAATCACTTTTTTTTTCAGAAATTTTGAATTCATTTAATTGTTGAAAAACTGGTATAAGAATTTGCATGATGGAGGAAGCTTGCTTTAAGCTGCTTCTTTAGTATTCAACCCGATGCATCTCATCAGTGTAAATCCTTTTTGTCGATGAATTTAATAATTGGTTTCGAGCATCAAATCACATGAAATGGGGCATGAAAATACATTTTTATAAATAAGTCTTCGTATCCTCTTTAAATTTTTATTACATATACACGCATAAACTCGGATTTTGGAACATTTTTATAAATAGGTAGGTATATGAATTTTGCTTTTTAGCTAACAAAATAAAATTTATATCCCTGTAATTTTAATTTGTTATATATTGTAAAAAATAACGAGTTTCCTTGTTTGTATTATTATTTGGTAGTTTATACTAACTCGAGAACAGTCCAGCGTAACAGCTTGTTTTTTCATACGCCACAAATTCAGAGTCCTATAACCAAACTAAATTATAACATCTATCCTACGACATTCGTGTTGTATGAGTATATAATTTGTGTGATTCCTAATATAAATATTTACGAATTAATTAATATTTTTTTTTTGTTGTGTAATTGAAACTGTATTTTCCATGCACTTCATTTCCTTATGTTTTATACTTTCGTCACATGAATAAATATCCTTACAGAAGCCAAGGTACATAGAAGTGGCCCACTATAGTACACTCACATAACGCGGTGATGTGCGCGTGACCTCTCATCGACGGGTTTACATACGCTCCGCCGAGGTAAAAACTGGTTTGCGTCAGTTCAGTACGAGATTCACAAAGATTTAATCGAGTGATTTTGTTGACGAATTATGGATCTTACCACTTCAGTGTTTAAAATAAAATAAGATAATATCGATTGAGGTAGTAAAACAAAAAAATAACAACAAATAAATGGATCAGGATTAATAATTTATATCTAATTTTATTTTTGGAATGTGTCAAATTACACTAGTCATTATAACTTTTTCAAACATACATTTTACTGTGTACTTACTTCATTTTATTTTTCTCCCTATTTTTTTTTTACGTGTAACAGGTTTCAACCCTATGAGAATAGGTATAAATTTTGCACGTGGTTAGGCATCTTGCGTACGCATAGCGCATGATTTGCATATAGATTACAACATTTTAGACTAACCAAATACTTTCATTAGACGCATCGTTCTTCACGCTGCACAGTATGAAATTGTACCTGAAAAACGATCATAGAGTTTTTTTATAAATTTATTTAATAGTAATCATTTTAAAGTAAAAAATTTTAATTAACTCAAATG
Source organism: Luffia ferchaultella (assembly GCA_949709985.1). NCBI lineage: Eukaryota > Metazoa > Arthropoda > Insecta > Lepidoptera > Psychidae > Luffia > Luffia ferchaultella. The sequence goes on from OX453251.1 coordinate 5,489,675, forward strand.
TGTAGGTATATCTTCGAGATTTAATGAGATTTCTACTAGTGATTATTTTGAGAATCTATGGGGAGCCAGAAAAAAAACTGTACGTAGAAATCAAACCAAAATACGTAAGGATTTATGAATAAAAAAATTAAATCGAAAATTAGATAAAACTCAATAAAAATATAGCATAGTTTGTACACATTTTACAATTAACGCAATTTCCGTGTAATACCTTTTCATTTAAAAAAAATATCATCTGTTTTAAGTATGATTGGTTTTGTAATCTTGCGTTTTATATGATGATTACTATTAAATAAAGGAATAAGAACATCATGACCGTTATTGAGGTATAATTTCATACCGTATGCTGTTTCAAATCAGCGGCGTAATAATACGGTCGGGGAAAAAGTTTCTTCGCATTTTATATGAAAACTCAAGACTTTTTCTTTTCAAAGTTTATTTACATTTAATTACAATATATATGTGCCATTTTGCTCGATGACTGTCTGCCATTTTATAGGTAGTAACATGATTCCGTTGCTGTAGAAATTTTGGGATTTCTGATCAAAAAAACGCGACAAGTAGTTTTGGCAGTCGTCTCTTGATGGTAACCTGATACTATCTAAAGAATACTGAAGAGACCGGAATAGATAGAAATCTGAAGGTGTAAGGTCAGGGCTTTATGTTAGATGCATTAACACCTCCCGGCCGAACTCCCTTAATTTTTTCTGAGTGGCTAAATATGTGTAAGGTCTAGCGTTATCGTGTTGAAAGACCACACCCTTTCTATTGATTAATTCCGGCTGGTTTCTCTCTATTTCTTGCTTTAATCTCATCAATTGTTCGCAGTAGAGATCCGAATCGATGGTTCTGCCCGGCGGTATAAGCCCATAATGAACAATACTCTTCCAATCCCACACCATACATACAGCATCACCTTATTGCGAGTTAGCCCAGGTTTTGCCACAGTCTGTGAAGCCTGACCGACCTTTCACCACGACCTTTTTTTGCACATTCTTGTCGTACTTGATCCAAATTTCATCACTAGTTATCAATCTTTTAAAAAACGGTTCGATTTCATTACGTCTCAATAAAGAATCGCAAATGAATACGCGGTTCATTAGGTTTCTTTCAGTGAGCTCATGTGGCACCCAAATGTCGAGCTTTTTTCAACTGGGTCAAAACTGTTTTGTGGTCAATTTGCAGATCTTCAGCTATGTCGTAATTACTGATATGCCGCTCTAGCTCTACTTTAAAAAAAATGGCGTCCATTTTAGCCGTGACGGCGACCACAGCGAGGTGCATTTTTGACATCAAAATTCCCGGATTGAAAATGTTTAAACCAAATTTGTGCTACTCTTTTACTGACACCGCATTAGAGCCATGAGCGTCACAAAAAAATTCGCAGCTTGCATTGCATTTTTTGCTTTTTATTTTAAAATGTATCGAATTTCTTCATTAGATTCACCGATTTTGACAAAAAGAAAAACAAATGAAAACCGGCGGGGAACAATATTTAAGTAATTGTTTCCTTTTTTGAGATGTAAATTTTTTCATGATATTAAATCCAGCCAGATACAACTAGTACAGCCAAAGAGATTTTCTTAAAAGTATATACAAACTATATACACAAAGACTTTATCACCAACCTAACAAACAATCCTATTTGAAATGTACGAATCAGTATTTTTCTGCTATAGTAACAAATTTTTCAATATCGACCCCAGGTTACACACCTGTAATTAATTTAAACGATATTGACAGGTTAATGACCTATGCGCGATATTATTTATTTTAAGTTATTTTCATCTATTCAGAGGACGGGTGACGGTAAAGATAAGAAACACAACTAACTTAGTGTCACTTAAAGTGGCATCAAAAAGAGATCTTCGGGAGATAAAAGTGAAGTACGTGACTTGTACCAAGGCGCGGGATGATCTTGAATGTATGAGAACGGTGCTGAACTCTATGTAGGTGACATGACAACACAGTTACATGAAATGTAAAGTTATAAGAATAATATGTATTGAAAATGTTGCCGTTTTTAAAAATTTTATTTGTTTAATTTAAATTTAACGTGAATCATTTATTTTAAACTTTATAGACTTGTTGCAACAATTTCTTGCAAGCTCAGAATTTTTTCTTCATGTGTTCAAATAGTATTGTGTTTACAATACAATTTTTAAACATACTTACCATTTTTCTTCTAAATTGTTAGTGAAGTCAAAAATAAGCTCGATATAATATTTTTTTATTGCGTGAGTAATTTATGATTAAAATATAGTCTGCATAATACAACTGAATTATATTTAAAATGTATGAAAACATAATAAATGTAGCTTACGCAACGATTAAAGTGGTTACATAACTATTCTGGTGTGGACCAAATAAAAATTAAATCAAACAGAAAAAAATATTTAATATAAAATCTTTACACACACTTATTGAAAGCCAAATTTAACTGATTAGAACCTAGGATAAGTAGCAGATAATTTATTTTGATATCGTATCCAAGTGCATTTTACTTGATTCACAGGTCAACTGTAGCGCGCCCCACTTAATATGCAACCGTCTGTATCATTTAAATACCGAAGATCTTAATTGGTATCAAATAATTTTGTTTCGGTTATGGTCAAGATTCGTTATCGCTGTTAACATTTCGATATATCAGCGTTTTAATTAACCTGTCTCGGGAAAGCTTCTTATTTTTATTTATTGTTTAAAATTGTGGTACATATATAAATATTATATATAAATACTCTTTCATTTAGTTACGCTTACACTGATTTATGCCTTAAATTTATGTGTTAAAGTGCTGAGTTCTCAAATTCCATAAAGCGTACGGTTTCTCGTCGCAAAGTTATAGCTATACTATATAGACATATCACAAGTCAGAAGTTTTTTTTAAAAACCCAATTTAAAGCGAAAATATTTATGTTAAATATAAAAAAAAATTAAAAAAATATTTTAGTAAATAAATCTGTCAGTTTAAGTGTTTTAGAATGTTGGGAAAAAATCGATAAAAGTGCACTTATTGCATTTAGTCACTCTGACTATTTTCCATAAAAGGAAAAATTTTAAATCCGTGTCCATTTATTTGTAGGGGATTGATCATAATTTGTACTTTTGATTTTTCACTAATAGTACAATTAAAAAATTAAGGGAGGTCCAATACAGGTAAATAAAAACTATTACGAGTATAACAAAGAATGTTATTTTATTGCTTAATAAAGGAATAAAATTAATTTATTCTATAATAAGAAAACAATTACGTATAACAAACCTCTTTGGGTAGATAATAGGCTCCGCATTTTGAGCAATGATTAATATAATTTTTATATGAACAACACAGACCATTAGAGTAGGTTAGAGTTGGTATGTAAGCAGGTATACAGTCTCTTTCAAGTATGCAATACGACTACTTAAGACAGACTTTATAACCTAAACTATAAAATGCGACATCATCAATTCATTCTCGCCTCTCGCTGCGCGCTAAACTCGGCGTCTACAAGACGCACATCCGCTCGCGACTGACCTACGCAGCACCGGCATCGTATGCGCTGTGCTCGGCAACGTCCCGTCAAGGATTGAAGCAGCAACAGAACGTCACCCTGCGTGTGATCGTGGGAGCTGGGCGGTACGTCAGAAATGACGTAATCGCTCGCGACCTGCGGATCCCATCGGTGGAGAAGTTCGTGCACAGATTGGCGCATCGTATGTTTGACCGCGCCGACAACAGCTCCTTCACCCACCTCCACAACATAGCTTCGTATCGCGAGCGGTTGCCGAACGAGCGCCCGCTCCCACGCGAACTACTGACGTCACCCAGCACATCGCAGGGTGACGCGTTGCCTGCCCGACGAGACTAGGCAGCATTACCTATCTATTGACCGTCGAGGCCGTGTCCTCGACGAGGAGAATTCCGGGAACAGGGGGAACCCTATACCCGAACCTGCTCTCTCCTGAGGGAAGTAGATGACCCGAACTAACTAACATCAATTCATATAAAATACGAGTATGGGAAATTTAGTAATGTATGGGAAAAGAATGAACAATTTAACCGATTTCCAAAATTAGCCAAATTTGAGACAAGGCTAGTTATATGTGCATAATATTTGTACTTATTTTCGTGGTTTGAGTAATTATTTTTGAGACATATCTAAAATACGCAATTTTTGGTCTCAATATTCGGCGTCTCACCCCATGCCGCTGTTTGGCACAAGTGTGGGCGAGATGGAAAAGTAGAATTTACCTTCGTACAAGCAATCGTGCATTTTATAAGGAAAATTATGGGTAGGTATGTATCTTGACTGACCGATTGGCCCAGTGGTTAAAGTCCCGAACTGCGGAGCGGGGTCTGTGCATGAACGTGTTTATTTGTTCCGTGTCTAGGTGCGAAATAACTATATATTTATATTCAAATAGAATATTTAAGTATGTTTAACAGTCGTCTGGTAACCATAATGCAAGTATTGCTTAGTTTGGGACTAGATGGCGCTGTGTGGGATTTCCCAGATATTATTCTTATCATTATTATTATAATTACTACGCATATTGGATATACATGTAAAATTTCATTCCATATCTATCTATCCATATCTATCTTAAATAAAATTTATTATTAAAAAATCTAAATTTCGATTGCATCAAGCAGGATTGACTAATTTTGCCATAGATAAACTGTTCATTGAACATTTAAGCCTTAGGAGTTTTTCCATTGCTTTTACTTACTGAGGCAGACTAAAGCCAGGCAAAGACAATGCTGAAACGCTAGTATACAAATACCATTTGAAAATTAACTCAATATTGTGAAACACTAATTCGGAACAGAGCTGTGGCGAAACGCTCTCAGCAAGAGAGTTTAGTTGGACTAGTGATAGCTCGAGGCGACTTAATAAATACTCCACAGAGTGTCGCGCCAGCTGGTCTGCGCGTTCAGCACATAGTGAGGTTTAAGTTATCAAACTACGGTACACGATTCATGTATTTGAGTTTCAGTAACTAGTTCTAATAAAATTAACGTTCAAATATTATAAAAGGCATTATCATGTTTCTCCATTTATATGTTTGTGCTTAAGAGGGCAAACTGTGGAAAATTTTCTATAAGAAATAGGTGGGCATATAATTTTTCTACTATTGCATATAAGTTCACATTTTTTTTCCAAATTAAGTATCGCCCATATATTTATTCCTATATTTTGATATTTTAGATTTGAGGCTCAATTTCAAAGTTAAAAATGTATCAAAATCGTAAAATACGTATTTTTTTTAATCTAGAAAAAGTGATCTCTGTGGACGTTCTAAACGAAATCTCAAAAAAACGAAGATATCACACGGAGATGAAAAAAGAAAATCGATGGAGACACGTAAGGAGAGTTTAACTCACCTGCAGACCCTGTTTTAAATTTTTCGTCTCGAGCTGATGCTGTCACTTTAGGGTTAAGGACACAAAGAGAGGGACACACATCGTTGCGCTTTGACGATCTGCAACATATCCTAATATATAAATTACTATAAATACAGTCAATGACTTGTGAAAAGGTTTGTGTTTCTAAAACAATAGTCTTGAAACACACGTGAGTGAAGGTGCGGAGAAGCGTAACTGACGAGATGATTTCATAGAATATTCAGTTCAAATCTTTCTAGTCATTAACAATTAAGTAAAAAATCGAAGCTCAAATTTTATTAATCAATGCCTACAACATATCATAGAGAAAGATAAGGTATTCAATTACGTTACCCCTAAACGACAGAAAAACGAAGAATATTCATGCCTTTTAGTTGTCAACATTCCCAACGGCCAAGGAGTGGAAGCTTCTAGCAAACGTCAGAGTAAGAATCGACAGGGCAATATGGTAGCGTCTAGTCCCAAGCGAGTCGATCGCGATGTCAAAGCGCCGATTGCAATCTTTCTCAACAATTTTTCAATATCTTCAAATTGAGAAACAACGGAATGGAAAAGTGCAAAGATACCCGGGGGAATGTCGGGATGGGAACGGAGACAGACGAGCCGTTAGGAACTGCCTTTCCACTTAATATTCTTGCGTTTTTGTACGCCTCGTCTTCGAGCTCCGAGTGAAAAATTTAATAATAGCTTTAGTTCTTATTTCTAGTTTTATTAAAAGGCTTTCGAATCATATTGTTCTTGAAGGAAATTGCAGAAAACGATTTTAGTGCTCTCTTATAGATCATTATCATCTACTGGAGAAACTTTGTGAACATCTTCTGAACAATATACTTGTATTTGGCTTAGAATTAAATTAATATTACTAAATATACTGGAACGCTCCCTTGGAAGAGATACGGATTTCAATGAAAACACCTGAAATATGAGGGATGATGTAAATACTTCTAACGGATAAATATGTATATGATACTCAAAGATCCTTTATGAGTGAACTAAGACGGTTATTGGACTAAATACTTTACGTTTTTGAAAAGTTTGAAAACAAACAACAAAATCTGCAAAACTTGTGTTCTATTGATAGAAATGGATTGAGATTTTGATTCCAAGATTAAGAAACAGCTATCAGTAATGATATGTTTTAACCTATTAAGTAACTGTTTGAAGATGTAAATAATAATTGGTTAATAATTATTTGTGGCCAGTCAGAAAGATCGCATGTCTATACTCGTGTCTTTGTACGTACAGACAGAACATAACTTTATTGAGTATGATGACAACTGCAGCGAGGCGGGGATGTGGACGGTGCGAGCGATATAAACAAAACGTAGTTCACATTTGCTGTGATTTGCTGTGAGATTGTAAAGTTTGTGAAAATTGTCTCATAAATGATAATAAAAAAAAACTATCATTACACGAATGCATAGTAACTATTTGTAGCATTCTGTCAAAGTACTGAGGGCCAAGTGTGAGTTTTTTACTATTAACTATGTAGTTTGCGTTTTTTATAATTTGTATGGAAACTCGTACAGCACATCTAGCGGTCGTTTTAGGTAACTACGAGTTTCCATACAAATTACGGAAAACGCAAACTACACAGTTATTAGTAAAAGAACTCGCACTTGGCCCTCTGAATATAAAACCAACGAGTGCAACATGCAGAACGTCGGGTACAGTTATGGGTGACATTGTAAAAGAAAACAGCTGTCTGACGTCTCGATTTTATGAGAAACTGTAACTTTTTGATGTTCTCTGTTGTGACATCAAAATGTCAGAATTAAAGTCAAGCGCGGTACATGTGAATGTAAAAAAAAGAGATAGCAGATTATGAATTTTTATATTTCATGCTAAGGACTTAGATAGCGTCAGAATCAATGTGGAGTTTCGTATTTTGAAAAGATTGAAAACCTTCGTTATATTAAACAAATACTTTGTTAGTTTCCACATAAAATGTGATATCAGAATTTTTATTCTAGAACAAATTTCATGGGTGGCTCATCCGAAATCCTATTCTTCATCAGCCCATTTTTACCTCACTGCAAGGGCCTCGCCCAGGGTGAGGAGGGGGGGCTTAGAACTTAAATCCACCACGCTGCTCCACTGCGGGTTGGGGACTGTAACGACCGCCATCTACTGACAGCGTCCGGGACCGACTGCTCAACGTGCTCTCCGAAGCACGGAGTCAGTGATAGTTATGTACTTCAGTCAGAAAAACTCATTGTCAAACGCCCGGATTCGAACCATGGCCCTATGGGGCCTTATAAATTTGAGACAGGTTCATTGCGCTTTGGGCTATCACGACAATGAAAGTCACGTGAAAGACAAGTGAAATCCTATTATACAGTGAATATTTCAAAATATCAAGTGGTGTATATTTGGTCTAGGTGTAAATTTTATTTCTAAAATTTTTGTTATCACAGCGCGGTATATCTATACATGTGCATCCATGGTTATGGCATGAATTGAGTAAATTCGCAATGTTATTCATTCACTATACATTCACACGTCGCACAGGTGAAACGAAACTGATATGAAGAGATTTGTCAATGAATGCAATTATCGTGAAAAATATATCTTGTTTAGTATACTAACCAACGACACCCCGTTCAGACTTTACTTTGAAAAATTATCATATCCTTCGGCAGCATATTAGTAGGATATTCGAGAAAATTGGTACCAAATAAAGTTAACACTGAAAAAACTAAATGTTATTTGAAAAATGAATTGCTTTAACTGACAATATTAACTTATTTGCATTCTTGTAATTGTAAGAATTACGTATTCTGCAATTCTCCAACAAACCATTCTAATGAATAAAATTCTGTGTGCAAGAGCATGTAGAAAAGTGTATGACTGTAATTTTGTAACGATTGCTTCTAGTAAATTATAAAATTGTATAATGATTCCGCCCGCAACTTCGCCCGTATCTACCTTTCTGTAGATCACCGCACGTTACAGTAGCTAAGTTCCGAAAGCTACAACTGATCGATTTCTATAGGTAGTTAGACTACTGTAACTTTTCATGCTGTGGATGAACATGGCGTGACGGGTGCCCAAGGGTTGTGCGGGGAGTGACAGGGCGGGGCTCGTCACTCAAACCCACTTGCGCCACATTTAATTAAGTATTTGTGACGGCGGTATTGGATAAACTGCTGCGATATATGCACTTAAGGAGGCATATTCATATCACTTAATAACCTGTTTTGAAACGAAATCATGATGAGAAATAAAAGCCCTTTTCAATGTGCTGATATAAATCTAACGTCATTATTAAAAAGATATGTGGTCAGATAGACCAAAAATGTACACAGAGATATCGCGTGGTGACCACAAAAAGTGAGCAAAGAAATATACGCCACTTGATATTTTGACATAGCAGAAATCACATTTCATGTTTAATTTAAAAATATGTTTACACCAACAACAATAATGACGTATGGGCTGTCTAATCTCTGAGTCTGTCTTTTGCTCGGACTCTTGATATTTCGAATTATCTGACGATCTATTTTGATACTTTTGCTATCTAAGGTTTAGAGAACTAGAGTTCGCGCCATTAAAGTTCCGAGGCAAAAAATTAGCTATATTTGAAGTGGTTGGTTGTCTGTGTTCGAGCGTACGAAAATTTCGTCGAATGTGCATTTAACTATATATAAGCGTTTAAAATGTGGTTTAAAAAGCCTAAAGTCTTACGAAGTGTAACCTGAGAAATAAGTCTCAAAGTGAAAGAGTTTATGCAATGCACATACAGCACCTCGGCTACGAGACTTCTTTTGTGACGCATACTCTATATAAATTTTTTTCAAAATGTGCACTGTGAAAGTTAGGTTAAATTATGAAAATTCAAAACATGTAAATGTAAGGAAAAAGTTTTTCGAGTTCTAGCCGTTGAAGCTGTTTTGTTCTAGCTATTTTGAAACAATAATTTTAGTAAGGCTTTCCTAATATTTCACGGTTCATAAATAAAACCACTAAAAACACTCGAAATTGACTTAGGTTATGAAAATGTAGTTATAAAAGGACGCAAGAAACAAACTCAAATATTTACTGCCTTGTTGAAGTTTAGTCTAGGTGGAAAAATAATTCGAAAAGTTTTGTGAAATTACAATAAACTATATTTGTAAAATAAAACTTGGTTTGGAATGTTATTTACAGTTGAAATAAAAGCTCATATTAACTCACACGCCATTGACAAAGAGGCATGTATCGTTGTTACTCTTAAGTGCATTTTACGACTCATTGAAAGTAGGCAGTAGAAAACATAGCAATTTGAAATTGTTTCTCGTCTTGAAGTTATTTATGGTAATGCTAATAATAATCTAAAAATTATCCACTTCCTAAATCCCCATTCCTAGAAGTAAATTAAAACAATGGCATATAAAACGCATAAACACAAAATTTTATAAAATGGCGATTATTAGCGAAATGGTTATTTTTTAAAAGTATCATAATTTAACTTTGCTTACACTGTATATTTTTTTAGTGTATTTAATGCATTATTTTGAAATAAATAAATAAATAAAATCGTTTATTTCCCAAATAATTCATTACAAATTTCATTGAGACTGACCCCCACACTAGGCAAAGCCTGTCCTGTGGTGGGTATATTACGTTTGTCCATATGAAAAATACGACAACACAATAACAGCGATAATAAAAGGAGAAAAAAAATGATAACAATGAAAATAGAACAAATGAAAAATGAGAATTTAATTAACGGAGTGTAAATATGGGTAAAGGTGTGTGCGTATGAGGGTGTGTGTGTGTGCGTGTGTGTGTGTGTGTGTGTGTGTGTGTGTGTGTGTGTGTGTGAGGGTGTGTTTAATGCGTGTGTGCGGAATGACTATCATAAACTGAAGTAGCTCTGATAAATTTTGTAATTAAAATTGATACAATTATACATAGAAATAATTTTACTTATGTTGCATATTTTAAAGTCTTTAAAAATGAGTGAGAAAAAAAATAGTAGGGACAAAAACTTCATAGAAACTGAGTTAATTTTTCCTAATGGAAATCGAAAACATGTTTTCAAAAGAATGGAAAAATATCGTCAACGGGATCAAAAGTTGGTAGGTAAAAGTTCTGGTGTTTCTTTAATCGAACAAAAGTTGCGGTTTTATTTGAAAACTAGCGACCGCCCGCAGCTTCGCTTGCGTAGACTACACATTTCTGTTTTAGGTAGTATTAACATTCGAAACGGTTTATACGTACTTTTTGCTGAAGCTAATATCGGGTACACCCATTCAAACTTTCAGTCTTCATTCTCCCCACTCCTTTAAGAAAACCGATACTCCCATACTTTTCACCTCCCGTTTCCCACCCTTAAAATGTGGAAATCCAAAAACCCTGAAACACGTCATTATTTATTTATGTAAAAAAATTTCTGTTTCTAACTTTAAAGAACAAAGACTCTCATACAAAGCCCTTCAATCCCTCCCTCCTTAAATTTGAAATTACCAAATATTCCTTTCTTAAAAAATTAATACGTTATAAAATAAACCTCTGTTTTAAATTTCAGCTTCCTAGACTTAGGAGTTTCGGCTTATCTACGTTGATAGATCAGTGAAGACAAACGACAGACAGACACAAAAAGTAGCTGATTTCACTCTTGACAACCTTCTTTCACGTCTGCAAAGTTTCATTAAAATCTGTTTGGCCATTTTGGAAATTAGCTCGAATAGACACATAGACGTACAGATAGACAGACGGACAAAAAGTAGCGTAAATCACTTTTGACTACCTCTTTTTCATAACAGTGAAATTTCATTAAAATTGGTTTAACCGTTTTGGAGATTAGCTCGAATAGACAGATGGACGTACATACAGACATACAAAAAGTAGTGTATGTTACTTTTGACCACTTTTTTTCCATATCTGTGAAGTTTCATCAAAATCAATTTAGCCGTTTTGGAGATTTGCTCGAATAGACAGACAGACATATAGTATTATTTTATACATATAGCCTATAGCCTTCCTCAATAAATAGACTATCCAACATAAAAAGAATTTTTCAATTCGAACCAGTAGTTCCTGAGATTTGCGCGTTCAAACAAACAAACAAACAAACAAACAAACTCTTCAGCTTTATAATATTAGTATAGATTATTTTTATTTTGTATTAGCTACAATCAGCTGGTTTTGTAAAATTATTAATGTAGTAGATGGAGTAGATGTCTAGTCGAGAATTCTCATTATCGTGTCGTTTGAGCTTAGAATAAGACTAGTCTGTACCAAGGACGTTGTTTACGAACTTCATTCTCTGTGCCGGTAAAACAGAATTTGAGCACACGTCTACATGTCCTTATTAGTACTTAACTGGAAAATTTCATTATTCAAATTTTGCTATAAATTCAAATTAAAAAAGTTTTTATTCAATATATGTTTACACACACGTATTGATAGTCAAAATAAATTGATTAGGTACCGGTTCAAAAACTAGAAGGAAAATAATCAGCAAGAAACTCCTCTCTGTTTATTTTATTTGAATATATGTTTTTCTTAATTGTTTTTTTTTTTTAATTTAAAGTGCTTACATCTATTACAATGATGGTTATGCGCACTTATCATTTAAATACTCGGTAATACAATAGTAAGCTTTCTTCTTGAGTTGGGCTTTAACTATCTTTATAAATTGATTAGAATTCAAAGCTTTGCCATGAAAGAATTATTAACCTTTGAGAGTCTGAACCTGGCCTGAGCTTGTATACACCTACCTACTAGATATTCTTATGGTCTTTTTTTCGAGGACCGAAAAAACTGATTGCCTTCGGAATTTTTTCGCTTAACCTTATTAAAATTTTTACCATATGGTATACTAACTTCCCGCCCGTGGCTTGGGCTGCGTGAACTAGTACATATTTGTACCGGGATTGATAAAGAAGTGCGGAAAGTTAATTACGAAATTACGCTCTAGACCTATCTTAAACCATCAATGTATTTATCTAAAACAAAAGTAACTTATGTCACTCTCCGGCTTATCATTTTTCTCATGTTAATCGTTTAGTTGTTCCCCTGCACCATGAAAGAAGAATAAAATGAATATACTTTCTATTCTATTCATATATCAGTACAGATCAAACTTACCAATACTATATATATATATATGGCAGTTAGTCTTCACTTTAAAAGTCCCTCGCTGTAGTATTTGACACCGACCATGTATAGAGAGAAAAGAAGAAATATTGAGAACCTTTTTTTTGACTAAGATAATTCACTATCAGAGACCTATTAAAATCCGAAGAATACAGCGTAATTTATGGTTCCTGTTCTTTCCTTGTAAAGTAAATTAGGTTAATGGGTTATTTCCCTCCTCGTATTTTATGATGAACAGTTCATCCTTGCTCTACTGATAGTGAATCATGAATTTGAAATCGCTTTTCTTTGTGAAATACACAAAAGACAGAAATACCTCGTAAGATGAGATCGCTAAAATATTAAGTTCACTTTCATAATGTTACATGAGAATGTATCATTTGAGCTTAGTCATACTTATCATTTGGAAATGAAATTCAGGTCGTACCTACGGTAAATTCAACACAACAAACTGTATTTCAGTTCCGAGTACAGGGAGCAGAATCAAACATATAATTTGGCAATACGTATGCCATTCTTATCAATAGGCTGACATGAATGAGTTGCTATACCAATACGTTGACGAACCCAATAGAATTTTAGGGCATAAATAAGTGTTTAAACATGGACAGTGCTACTATGCTGATTTAGTCTACAGATGGATCCGAAATCGATGTTTGAGGAGCTTTTATGGTTTCTCACAAGTACGTCACTTTCGTGGTGACGGATTTGACACGGTCTATGGGACCGTGAACACAAGAACGCAGAAAGTTCCTTCTGTTCTATTCACTTTTTTGGGTACAATACCGAATAGCGACCACAAGGTCAAAAAGTCAAAGAATAAGAATTCCTGGGCATTAAAAAAAAGTTAATTTAACAATTTGCTTGCATTTGAATTAAAAATAGCTTGGGCTGAATCGGGACACCAACCCTTCATAGATATGTTTATTAATATAATTTATTTGAACAATATTTTGCCTAGTAAAAGAATGACGGGTTTACAAGATAGGTCGGAACCTTAGACTGTTAAATAAAATTTCAAAGCGCTCATCAGCCGAGATAATAATGTCACGAATCGTTATCGGTTTTTGTGTTTGTCACGTAGCGGATCCTAAGGGATATATGCAAAGAATAGGAGCAGCGCGCGCCTATATAAAGAGAGAAATAAAAGCTATGATTATGAGAGCACATACTTGAAAAGAATAAGAAATTGTACTACTCTTATTATACGAAATGAAGATATGTGACTATTTCTATAATAGTGTTAGGGTTCGAAGGATTTGGAGAGAAAGGCCTGCTGACTCTTTTGAAGACTTTATTCCTTAGCACTAGGTCCAACACAAAGCACTAAGTCCAAACACTAAGCACTAACGATGTTCCTAGCTCGTAGCCAAGTCGTAGGTTTCACTGGTATCACTCTTGATCACTAGTTTTCACTTCGAAGTCGCCTCGAAGGTAGCCCAAAACTGAACTGGAACTCGCTCGCCTTCCTGCGGCTATTTATATGGGTCGTAACTAGCCTCGAGATCATTCTAGAACTCGCTCCACTCGCGCGAACGCGATCGACAGGGTTGGATGATTCTAGAAAGTCTCACGCAGGTACTGGCTTTTCGAGACTATTCCTTTCCTCTAACGCCATCTAGTATTGAGTAGGGGTTTCGTGTTGTTTTTTTTCTACAAAGTGGTTTTACTGGTTGACGCTAGATGGCGGTCGTTACTTTGTGTGTTCGTAACAATAGTAATAGTCAATAGTCAAATATCTTCATTTCGTAGTTATGTAACATAATCTTGAAATAAGTCACAAGAGTGAATTTATTATTTTGTGCTAATTAATTGTGTTAATTTAATAATTTGTGTTAATTTAATAATTTGTGTTAATTTTTAACAATAAGTGCTTAAAGATTAATTTTATTGGAATAAACCGATAGGCGAGCGTTTTACATTGATGGATTTTTATCATCTAAATACATAGTCCGATACTTTATTTATTTATTTATTACATAAATACAGCAACAGTTAACAAACTTAAAAATAGGTAAAGATACAAAATATACAAAATACAATAGAGGCGAGTCTGTTGACCTTAATAGCTATATACAGCATTAATAAATATGTATATATAATAGATACTTCATATAAGATACTTTATTATACTTCTGCGTAAAGCTTTCGTATTATTGTGGTTTTAAACTTGTAAAGGGATAGATCTTGAATGTCAACTGGGATACATTGCCATTTAAAAGATTTTATGATTTTGTTGAGGCGGCTGACATTCAGACGGCCATATCATTATAAATAATAATAATAATAACACACACAATCACTACAACGTCTAGGTCCCAAACTAAGCATTAGCTTGTATTTTGGGTACCAAGCGAAGACACCACATACATATAACAACCAAGACCCGGTGCCAGTATTAATATTCATCATATAAATACTGACCCGACCTAAGATTCGAACCCGAGACCTCCAGCTTTGCAGGCAGGGTCGCTGCCCACTAGGCTAAGCGGTCGTCAATAATGAAATTTTGGAGTCAAAATTATAAAGTAAAAATAAAGATAAGAAAAGAATAGATAGTGCACCTTAGGGCGAGTTGTTTCATCTATAGTTGAAGTTAAGATTAAGATATTTTCAATTTAAATTTTCATCAGATTAGCCTTAGAATGAGTTCTGTATCATCTAACCAGTGTATGAAGTCTGTTATTGTACTTGATAAAATTGTGATGTAAACGTTTACACGTCACTGGTTCTCGGGCTATTTTGCTTTGCAAGCCAATAAAGCAAAAGCAACTAGTCAAACGCTTTTATAGAAAAAAATTAGCACCAGAAATATTTGGTGTCACATTCAGAACAAAATATAACCTGGACAGAACTTTTTAGGATATTATATAAACTTTTGTTACAGATACTTTTTATTGGTTACTTGGCGACGCAATTTATTTGAGCTTCAATCCCTCTCACCTTGGGGGAGGCCTAAGTCCCTGTAGTGGGACACAACGGGCTGGTGGAATTCATTTGATCACCATCAAATGAATACAAGTTTTACACAACATTTTTATTTTATTATCGTCCATAAGTAATCTGCAAACAGGTTGTTAAACTGAATTTTACTTGCTTAAAGTCATGGGCATCAACTTATGCAGAAAACGTTACGATTTTCCTTGTAATGTACTTATATTTGCAGAATATTTAAAAAATTATACGCAGATATCTAAGCCTAGTCATGTATTCGTAGAATTTGGATTAATGTGTTGTTGTTAAAAGATAACTCGTAAAAGGTTAATCGAAACCCTCATAAATTATTAAGGCCATAAACCATTTCGAGGTAAATGACTCAACGATTGATACAATGTTCGTATAGATTTCACTTTATGACACAACGTGCCGAACTAAGTTTGCGACACTAAAATACGGGTCTTAATTTTTTTTTTTTACTATTTTAAGAGACATTAAATGAGCTATTTAGAATTTAAGAAGATTTTTTATTGTAACGCTGAATACCTATTGAGTGTTTTAGCATCATCGCAGCATCTGTTACCTTGTTATAATAAATGTAAATTTAGAATATCTACTTCCCTGGAGCACTAAGGGTTTTTTCAATGTAAAAATATATCTAGTGATTTAAATTTAACTTTCTTAAGTGGCTGTTTTTTTGTTTGTTTATTTTGATTTCAATTTTTATTGTATTGAAGCCATACTTTAGTTCATTTTAAAGTTATAGGTACTTTGCTTTTGAGTTAGTTTTATTTTAATTAAGCGGCCAATCCGTTTTTTTTTTGTTTTTTTTTTTGTTAAACGTAAGTATTCGAATTTGGAGAGTAAATCGAGATTAAAATAAAAATTCTGAAACCTTTTTTTAAATTTGATCATCAAATCTAAATTCACTTTCATCTACAATTAAAATTAAAAAAAAAACAGTATTGAAAAACAACATTCACTATATTTCATAAGCATTTAATTAGAAGTAGTTATAGACGTTTTAACATTGTTTAAAAGATAGGTACTTATGTATTCATCAATTTATATGATGAAATATTCCTTGCAAATATGAGGCTGGGCAATTGCACTGCCATGATAAATATTAAAAACTACTGAAAGTATGAATTAAATTTATTTTTATAATATTTGGTGTTGTGCTGTACCGTAATGAATTTTTTTTAAATTAATCTAGGAATCATGTAAATACCACACCTTTAACACCACAAGTGATTGTAGGAAAATTATATTGTATTTAAACACCCTAAAGTTTTATTAACAGTGTAGTAGAACCAGTTAAAACGTTTAGCATTCTACAAAGTATGGAAAGCATTTCGAGAAAACTTACGGTATTCTGTGGCCGACGTCAAATAAATCCGAAAATTGAATGTTTCACACAAATTCGACATTTTTCCTTGTCGACAGCATTGTGAAAGTTCTATGCTGAAAACTGCTAACACCTGTATCTACCAGAGGCAACAAATTTGATTATTTTGTTGGATGGTTTCGTGTAGGTACAGATCTACAAGATTGTTTTAACAATATAAGAAGAAAGTTCAGTAGATATACCTAGTATTTGGCTGAACGTAGTCCAAACTTATAGAGTGTATGCAGCTTAACAATCTTACCAAATAATTCAAACCGAAATTTTAAAGAAAATGAAACTTTAAACATGTTTTTCTCGGTTACCGTTAGTTTACGCCATCTGGTCACTTGAAAGTTTTTGTTCAGTTCGGTAAGCTCTATATGCTCTATAAGTTTGGACTGAGTTTAGCCGAACATCCGGTATATATATGTAAACTTAAATAATAATTACAATTTATACATAAATAGACATATATGTATATGGATAGGATAAGTCATAAGGAAAAGATAACAAAATACAATAATTTAAAACATACCGACCGTGTTCCTATTTACGATCTTAAAACCGCGAATTGTCCTGATAGATTTATTGCAACATTGACTAATTTAACGGATCCTCAATATAGTTCTGCGGTTACGGACTTTATAAATCTTCGCTTTTACTGTTTTTTTGTGGCCCAAATAATTTATTGTTAATAGGTTTTTTTCCTTAAATAGTTTTAGAGTTCTTATAATCCGTGAATATTAAATATTTTATTGTTATTTTAATTACAAATTCGTCTGAAATTACATTTTAAGGAATATAAACTAATTTATATATTTTACCTTAAGAAATCATCAAACAGGTATTATTTTAATGACAAAATCGATAAGTATTTTACCAATATTAATAATTGTACCTGAAAGGTAACTTGAAATACGTTAAAATTGACATTTTATTCACGCGCAAATTGATACATTTTACAGAATCTACATTTCATAGCATCTTGACGTTTAAGAAAATTGTTTTAAATTTTAGTTTACAAGGAAGAACTCGTATTTAGTCGCCTTTAGTTACCCATTAGCCGCACAAATTAGAAGAGGCGTTTTAGTTAAATTGCAGTTAGTGCATTTAATGGTCAGATTTCGGCTAGAACTCGGAACGGGCAGGTTTTCGTTAATGAACGGTCGCGGGCAAATAATAGTGACCGGCGATTGCGGTATGCTAACCGCAGTTAGCGCCCACCCTGTATGGACCGGGAGGCCGTGTTCGGAATGGTTATGTACTTGCTTACGATTGACACACTGTTTAAACAATACTCATTCACAATATTTTACTTTTCATGGAAACTTTTCATTGAAAGATACCAATATCAGATTGTTTAATAATGCTTGTAAGTAGATTGATGTAGGTATTGTAAAAATGATGCTATCGTTTTCGTCAAAGGGAAATATCGTACTCTGTAGTACGGGTCTGTCTCGGGTTGTCGTAGTTCTGAGGTTGTAGTTTCATTTATCAAAAAAGACAATTAAATCTTACAAAAATAGAAGTTATGTAATACATCCAGTAGTGAAATAATTTCCTATTTTATTCTATACAATGTTGCTTTTAATACGTATATTTCCTTACATTACGCTTTCAAGTACCAAGGTAAGAGCAAATTAGGATATTTATTTGAAAATAATTATTGTTAAATTATTTTAAATATAACTTATACTTTGTCACTGAGTACCTGGAAAAGAATTAAATATGTAGTACGTAAATTTGCAGAGTGCGGACGGCTAATTAGGACAATAATTTAATAAAATTATTTGATAAAATTTATTTATATATATTTAAGGTTCTGGTATAGATACTGATTGTGTGTTGCAAGAAAGTCTGCAAATTACGAACAACATGTTCTAAAGGCTATCTTATTTGAACAAACATATAAAAGTATATTTTCCGTATTTACTTTTTATGAATTAAAATTAGCGGACAGATTTTATTTTTTTAGTAGGATACGTATGACTTAATAATTCTTGTTATAAACAAATAAATAAACAGACACATAATTTTTAACAACATTCAGAAAAATCTATTGCCAGATAAATTTAAATCTGAATTTTACATCTGCTTCCTAGCCTATCCGGTGTACGAGCCGAAATCTCTGTCGTGGACAGACAACTCAATCATCCTGCGCCGGGTCGCGCCGGCCGCTTCGCAAAATTGGAATTTTCCACCCTTTATCTCGGTGATCTTTTCCAGCTTCACGCAATTTTCACTCGCCTTGTGGGCCCGGAATCCACTTTAACACGAGAAAATCAACACTAATGTTGTTGTTGCCAAAAAAAAAAACTATAAGAACGCGAATGTTTTTCCTGAATACATAAGAAATTATATTTACAATTTTTTTAGGCTTCTTTGACTTTCTATTCATAAAAATAAAGTGGAGGGTTATTGCATGAAATTGTATGAATTGATTAGATTTCGATTGAAATAGTTTTATTTATGTATTTTGTAATCAAAAATACACGTACATTTTGAAATTTAAAAGATGACTTGACTCTCTTAGTTGTTTATGTTAAATGCAAAAATGTATCTTAGGTGAGGTTATGATTCAAGTTTTTTTATTCTGTATACGTATATAACGTTAAGAAATTTTTAACGTCTCTCGTGAAAGCTATATTGTAAATTATAATGTATTTTTTTTTTGAGCACTTCAAGTACATAAAAGCACAACACGCTTTTTAGTTTTTGTTTTTGCCTTGGAAAACGAATTTATACAATATTTTTTAATAAACCGAAAAATTTTCTACGCACAGTAGCCAGTTACGCGTAATAAAACCAGAGATTGTCTGGTTTGTGTATAATCTGTCAGGTTATTCTTGATTCTAAGAGAAAAGAATCGAGTTTGGAAAAACGGAGTAAAGTGAAAATACTAAGAAATATTAATGGCCACAATTTGTAGGTATAGATCAGAAAGAGTCGAGTGACATTTTTATTTTCAGTCTTATTTTTGTCAAACTTACCGTTTTGGAGAAAATCGTATCTGCATTTTTTAAAATGTTTTAGATCACAATAGGCTTCAAATGAATACTTATAGGCATCTAATAAGACGTTACTTTCTAGTCTAGTTCGTGGCCACATTCCTATGAGTACGCTGCGTAAGGGTAAACAAAAAAAAAATGAAAGTGGGTTAAAAAAATGTTTTAGGGAGAAAATAAAGTACACACTTAATGTGCACATCTATACTATCTATACTAATATTATAAAGCTGAAGAGTTTGTTTGTTTGTTTGTTTGTTTGTTTGTTTGTTTGTTTGAACGCGCAAATCTCAGGAACTACTGGTTCGAATTAAAAAAATATTTTTTTGTTAGATAGTCCATTTATCGAGGAAGGCTATAGGCTATACTGCATCACGCTAGGACCAATAGGAGTGGAGCATCAATGAAAAATGTTGCAAAAACGGGAAAAATTATTCCTTTTAAGAGCTCCCGTCGCGCGCGCTGCGTAAACGGTTGATGTTAAGCAAAAATCATGTATTACGGAATTGTACCCCTTTAAGAGTTCTAACCAAAAGTCAGCGACAGCATATGTGTATCTTTTAAGGTTAATTTACTATAACCTTTTTTATGACAATCAAATTTGTTCAACATAATGTATTATTTGCGAAGATGTTTTTTAAACGTGATATTAATCCTTATCAAATTAAATACGTTAGTTATCTTAAGCATTTCATGCATATTATAATTGCCCTTTACATCATACAATTTAAATTAATATCTTAACAGTTTTTATTGAAATTTAAAAACTATAGCGGGAGAAAATAAATTCGCTGTCTGCCTCTGTTCGTTAACTTTTTACTTCCAAACCAATAGACTTTGATACGGTTTTTAGTAATATCTTATTTTCTTATTATCTTATAATCTATTTATCTATATAATAGAAATACTTATTATAAAGCTGAAGAGTTTGTTTGTTTGATAGATTGATTGATTGTTTGTTTGTTCGTTGGTTGGTTGGTTTGTTTGTTCGTTCGTTTGTTTGTTTAAACGCGCAAATCTCAGGAACTACTGGTTCAAATTGAAAAATATATTTTAGTGTTGGATAGTCCATTTACCGAGGAAGGCTATAGGCTATACTACATCACGCTACGACCAATAGGAGTGGAGCATCAATGAAAAATGTTGCAAAACGGGAAAAATTATTCATTTTGAGAGCTTCCGTCGCGCGTGATGATTGATTGATTGATTGAATTATTGATTGATTGATTGATTGTTTGTTTGTTTGTTTGTTTGTTGGTTGGTTGGTTCGTTCGTTTGTTTGTTTAAATTTGTTAATCTCTGAAACTACCAGTCGGATTTGAAAAATTCTTTTTGCCTTTGATAGCCTGATTCTAGCGGAGAGTTATAGGCTATATACATGAAAACGAACTGTCTGTCTATTCGAGCAAATCGGCTTCGGCCAAAACGGCTTAACCGATTTTGATGAAAATTTACACATATAACAGGATGTAATCTTTTGACTACACCCTTTCCATATGTGACATACAGAACTTTTTGTATGTCTGTCTGTACGTCCATATGTCTAAACCTATTTATCAATGAATATGAAAAGAAGGTCGTTAAAACTAACAAATGTTGCTTTTTGTCCGTCTGTCTGTCTGTACGTGTATCTGTCTATTTGAGCTAATCTCCAAAACGGCTAAACAGATTTTAAGGAAACTTTGCAGACGGGAAAGAAGGTTGTCAAGATATTTGACATTAGCTACTTTTTGTCCGTCTGTTTGTCTGTACATCTATTCAATTCAATTTTATCTATTCGAGCTAATTTCCAATACGGCTGAACAGATTTTAATGAAACTTTGCAGACGTGAAAGAAGGTTGTCAAGAGTGTCATAAGCTACTTTTTGTGTTTGTCTGTCTGTCTATCTGTCTGTCATTTGTCCTCACTGATCTAGCAACGTACAGCCGAAAGTACTAAGTCTAGGAAGCCTAAATTTGGAACATAAGTTTATTTTATAACGTGAGCATTATAAAGTTAAGAAAGGCTTTTTTAGAAATTTCAAACTTAAGGATGGGAATGGAGGGACTTAAATAATGACGTGTTTCAGGGTTTTTAGATTTTCACATTTTAAGAGTGGGAAACGGGAGATGAAAAATTGTATCGGTTTTTTAAAGGGTGGAAGGGGAATGAAGATTGAAAGTTTGAATGGGTGTGACCAAAATTGGTTCCAGCAAAAAGTACGTATAAACCATCTCGAACGTTAATATACAACAGGAATTTGTAGTCTACGCAAGCGAAGCTGCGGGCGGTCGCTAGTTCCGTATATAACGGGATCCTCGGCAGTCTTCTTCCAATCTGTATACATAGGCCTTTTATAATTCATGATATACAGAGCTAGCTAAACGAATGGGCCCTGGAGAGAAGAATGTCATCATCATCATCATCATCATCAGCCCATTTTTACCCCACTGCAGTGGCTTAGGCCTCCCCCAGGGTGAGGAGGGGGGTGAAGAGAGAATGTATCTACCGTAAATATTAAAATTGCAAACTTTATTTAAAGGGCATTTTATTCGATTTTTAAAATGACGATAAAAAAAAACTTTGCATTCCTAAGGATTGTAAAAAGTCACTTTTGTGAACCAGAAATCCAACCAACACAAATTTAAAAAAATCTGTGTTCATGACATCATTCCATTCCACCAGCCCGTTATGCCACACGGCAGGAGCTTAGGCCTCCCCTCGGGGTGAGAGGGAGTTCATGATACCAATAGATAGATCATCTTCAATAGACATTGTGTAGTTATGTTTACATCAAAGGAAGGCTATAAAATTTAACACTAAATTAATAAATAAATGTAAACAATGAATTTACAGTTACTTATTTCATTAAAATTTTTGTGCTACGTAAACGGATTTCATTCCAACACTTATTAGTTAAGTTTATTTGTGATAAGAAAAAAATATTGTCTCAGAGAGTTATTATTTTGTGTTTATTTGGTATTCCTTTGATAGTAGACACAATATTTACTGAAAAGATTTAATCCTTATGATTGAGGCTACTGCTTGGTGACATTAATATTTTAAGGTTTTTTCATATGGGTCGGTCGAATCTCGGCTCAGGCAAGTTATTTCCTATCTTTAAGGCGCTTAAAGTCGCCAACAAGTTTGGCAGTATCAATTTTTTTTGTATATTATTTTGTCTTCGTATATTAATTGTTCACTCATATATTTGTCTTAAAATGGATATTTTGTAAGACCTAACCTTTATTCTCTAAGACAATAATTAGTGCATATATTATTTCGTATGACCAAAACTACTTTTGTTACAGAAAATATCAACCAAATGACGTTTTTTGTCTTGTATTCTCTACTGCTTTTTTTGTCTTGTATTCTTAAACAGCTACGATAATCGAAAATATCTACAAAATAAAAATACATAAAGACATGAAGATTATATAGATCCGACAAACACATAAAAAAACATATAAAATTCTTTGATCATTTTAGGGGGTGACAACCGTGCGTCTGCAGTGTGCTAGACCCCGCCCAAACGGCAATGTCGTTGGCGCCTTAATAATTACGGTACTTTCCCTCCAGGGCTAATTCATTTGATTCGCCCTGTAGCACCGCGTTACACGTACTGCTTGTATAAATTGGATTTGGCACATGTAATCCCTTCTGGTAGCCCAGAAGGGGTCAATTAACAAACTTTAGAAACCAATTAATAAATCTGTCTCCCACTGCATGGAGCTTTTTTCTTAAACTTGAATAAATTTTTTTTTTTTATAATTTGACTTTATTTGTATGATAAGAAAGAAATGCACAATGTGATGTGTCACGAAACTGAATCCTTTCATAGTTTTCTTGGTTTCAATAATAATTTATTTATTAAAAATCTTATAAAAGTTATTTAGGCAATTAATCTATTAATCTGTGTGAACAATATTTTTTAAATTCTTAAATTTTTACTTAAAGTTGATATTGACATTATCAATTTTAAATAAAAATTAAGAGAAGGCAAAATCGATGACTTTATATCGGTCCAAATCGTAAAAATATTTCATTTGAATCTCGATTGACTGAAACGAGTGATTTATTCTAATTGTAAGGTGTGACCTACGGTTCAATTTCAACACATGAGGCAAAGGTCAGTTTGGTATGTTGAACTGTTGTACTATCTCTGCTACTGCTGCTGCCAAAATTGGAAAGTGATGAAATAATTTCACTATATAAGTATATTCGTATAAAGGGCATGATAGATAATGATTTTTTCCAATTTCCAATAATAGTTTTGTATCATGGTTTTTATACGAATATGTGAGATAATTTCACCACTTTCCAATTTTTTCTAAGCATTATTTTTAA
Source organism: Luffia ferchaultella (assembly GCA_949709985.1). Taxonomy (NCBI): domain Eukaryota; kingdom Metazoa; phylum Arthropoda; class Insecta; order Lepidoptera; family Psychidae; genus Luffia; species Luffia ferchaultella. The sequence continues at coordinate 5,513,803 of OX453251.1, forward strand.
AAGACTCCATTTATGAACAAAAGTAGGTAGATCAAATTTTCACAATTTTAATAAATAATTTTCCCAAAAGAAAATATTCTACTACACACAAGAAAGGACCGATTTTGATTGTATGATAGTAGGGCGAGGTATCCCATCGACGGCTGCTAACCGACATAACCACCAGTTGTGCGCGCATTTCCACGCTGAGACCTGAACTTTGTATAGCCATATCTTAACTTTTGTATTACTGAGTGATACTACTAAAAGAAAACTTTTTCATTGTTTTCACCAAAGGTAATTCAATGTATTAAAAAAAAAGGTGATGAAAATAACATCCAATATTTAGGAAAAGCACGTACAAAAAGGTTTCTATGTGTATGATTTATAACCAACTGCATGTCCACCTGGTTCTAAAATGAATGTGACAGGTTTAGAGCGGGTTTACTCGATAGTTTATATTTAGTTAAACTATCGAGTAATAGTAGGTTTTAAAGTCTTTAATTTTTTTAGTAGGTGGTGGCTAGCGGGGATAAACAGTTAAGTACTTTATGTTTTAATAACGATATCAAACAGACATAAACATTTACAATATTTTTGATGGAAAATATTTTAACTATTTCATGAATATTTTTGAGATACCTATATAAAACAATAACATTTATAAATTTAATGTTCTAATAGCAGTTTTTACGATTTCAGAAAATATTGAAGATGAAGTCAATACGTATAACTAATAAATAATGTGACTGACCGGTTGGCCGAGTGGTTAGAGACCCTAACTGCGGAGCCGAGGGTCGCGGGTTCGATCCCCGCCCGGAACAAATATTTGTGTGCATGAGCATGTCTATTTGTTCCGTGTCTGGGTGTAAAGGTATCTATATATGTATACATTATAAAAAAAAAGAATATTTAAGTATATATATCAGTTGTCTAGTATCCCATAATACCAGCATAATACTTGCTTACTTTGGGACTAGATGGCGCTGTGTGGGATGTCTCAGATATTATATTATTATTATTATTATAATGTCATCTGCATATAATGTATTATCACTTTAAGTTAAAACAAAATCTTGTGGGTTGCGTCGGTCACGAGACATTTACTCTGTTAACCAGCGCAAACTCCGAGCAGTAGCGCGGCGACAAATTAAAACGCCCGCACTCTCGAACTAGTGTTGTGTTTACGTTAAAACGAACACATGGATAACATAAAATTATTATTTGATTCGGTGAAAAAATTGATTTTAATAATAATATCGATACAATAAATCGATATAACAAAAATTTCAGTGGTTGTTTAAATACCTATTCATTTCACTCGTGTTTTCTTGCGTACAGAACAGCACTGCTACCATGAGTTTCAAGTAGTTTAAATTGTAGATACTCTCAAGCGTAGGTGTAAAATATTTATACGTAAATCATTAGTTCTTCTTGGAACCATTAGAAGTCCTGTATGATTTCTAAATATAAATAGTTTACGCCGTCGCTAGCGAGTCAAAGATTTGAAATTCATGGTAACCCTACTGGTCACTACCTTCTAACCGGTTAACTGTATTAAATTGTCATTTGGTACAAGGTTATGACGTGTGCGTATTTCTGAAGTCATAATCAATATTAGTTAGAAAATTACGTCCTTGGCAGGTCGAAATAATCAATTTTTAAGGTTCCGTACCTAAAAGAAAAAAAGAAACCCTTTTAGGATCACTTCATTGTCTGCCTGCCTGTCAAAACTCTTTTATCAGGAACGCGTAGAGGTATGAAGTAGAAAATCATATCTAGTACTTAGGTCTATAGTACCTTGGTCTGTAAAAAAAGCTAACTTCTATAGTCAATCCAATAAAAAATGACGGCCATTTATGCCGCATTTTCTCTCGCAACTAAATCAAAATCTGTAGGGTACTTCTCGTTGACCTAAATTCGAGAAATTTGGCAGACAAAGGGGTCTTACCATTACCATTACCAGTACAGGAATAAATCCGCAAATTGTTAATGAGTCTGACTCGCACTTGGCCGATTTTTTACATATCAAGTGATTCATTGCGGTTATGTAGATTTTGCCACTTCATCCTGAGGAGAGGCCTAAGCACCTGCAGTGGGACAATAATGGCTGATGGTATGGTATGGTATGTAGATTTTAAATGCCTACGTACCTAGCACATTATACTAACTATAATTTTTATTATTATCCGAAAAAACGCACTCCATACACATTTAATGAAAAAATCAATTATATACTTACACACCTAATTTATTTTATTAAGTTTATAAACTTAATAAAATAAATTTAATAAGCGTTTTTCAAATGTCAAGAATAAGTCCCGATAATAGATTTTCCTTACGCAATCAGCAGAGTTATATTTCGTTTTATTTGAGAGTTCTTTTTCGTTACAAGCCTATGAAAAAATAAATGAACACTGTTAAAACTGCATTAAACACAATTTTCTAGTGTTTTCATAGTGTCACATCACTACGCAACTGTAGATAGGTCCCTTAATAAATTGCAGCGGGAGCCGACATTCAATTTACTTAATTGCACTGACTGAAACCTGCGCCCGGTACGCTCGACATTTCAAATACGTGACGCCCCATAGTTTTTCTCATCTTTTTAGAACATTTTTTTACATCTATTTAAATATTTAGTAGGTATTTATTTATTTTTCGATGATTTCATGCAAAATAACATAGACTTGTGAGACGAATTAGGACTAATATAATATGACATTGGCTATATGAAAAACTTTCGACATGTTACGAAAAGGAAAAATAAAATAAGGGCAATAACGAAAGAAACGAAAGCTTTTATAGAATTCGAAAAGTTTTTTTACTGTAAGGGTTTATTGACTAGTATGTCATCCTTCGATGTCACCATAATATTTTATTACCTATAATGAAAGTAAAATGTGATTATGATGCAAGTGCGGTAAGCTGCATATTATAGTCGAGGTGCGCCTCGTGCACATAATAAACCGTTGATTATAATAGCCAGCTTACTTAATACGAGCATCATACGACATTTTTCAATATATTGCGATTAAAATTAGAAAGATAATTTAAAAGTAATAATGGCGGGAGCTAAGGGCGCGACGCGGGTTACTTTTCGCGGTTCGCGCATGCGTCACAAACAGAATTCTCGCTTGTGATTGGTGTAAAGTATAAAGGCATAGTACTGTAAAATACAAAATTACGGTACAAGTTTCGATGTCATAAAGACCGTATAGAACGTATAAGAAACGTATTGAAAGCTACGTGCTCGTTGTTCTGAAACAAGAAACTGGCCATCGCAGAAAGAAGTATATGATTCAAATTTCAAAGTCCAAAGCGAACAGAAGCGTAGTTTGAGATTCGAAGCGAACAGACTTATATAATCAAAGGGAAAAATATCGCTTTTTAATGTAGATAGATAGACACCAACAAGAACGTAATATTCTGAAAATTGTGTGTGTATATTTCACCATGTCCGACAAACGAATAGGACAGGACGGGCAATAAAAAGCACGTTTCCAATACTATCGCTAGAAAGGGTAATTGGCGCGTCCCTCAAAAACTGCTGTCAAAGTAATATTTTTCCCCTTTTTTTTATTGCCTCCGGGACGTCAGCGTGACGCGCGTGCCGCTGATTGGTTATTGTGAAATAATGGCCGTCATTTAAAATATTCGCAGTTTAGCAATTTTTCATTATTATGGCTTTTTAGTGGTGTATCACGGAAACAGTGGGTTTGGTTACTTATTAAAAAAACCACTTATACTTTACTTGTTTTTTAATTAAAAAATAATAATGCGGTTGAAAATTCAAGTACGAATGATTAAATGAACCAACTATAATAGGTAATAATTAAGTATATTATAGATTATTCTTTACAAAAAATTTAATGATGCAACGAGAAATACTTTCGATAAAAAGTCCAAAAATTGGATATTTAAACGGATTATTTGTATTAGACTGTTCCTGCATAAATGTGTTATTATTTAACGCTTAAATGTGTATATTAATTTTTCTTAGCTTATTAAAAAAATAAAACAAAATAATTCTGACTAAAAACATCCAAAACATGTCTACTACTTGAGGGTCAAATATGAAATATTCTGCAGTGAAAACGCGCTATCCAAGATGGGATTTTAACAACCCTCCAAATTTTAATAAAATGATCTTTGGTAAGAAACTGATGGCTTTCTTTTAATATCGTTCAATAGAAAAATATTGAGATATGACTACACAAACTTTTCCCGCAAAAACCAATAACTCTGGTCACCATTCACGGCTGCTGGACGTTCCGCCTAGTTTCGGTCTCAAGGTCTCAGGCACGTCGTGAAAAAGAAGGCAAACAAGCGTTATAAAATAACCTATAAATGTAACCTATATGTATTATTTTCTCAATGAGGTCTATTGGTTATACCTAACACCTAGAATTTTTTTTGATGGTTGTTAAAATTTCACCCTGTAGAATTAATATACAGGTGTAATTTGAAAATTTAGGTAAGAGCAGAAAACTTTACTTTACTTTAATTTTTTTCCGGCATAGTATAGCTGTAGTATCAAGATATAAATACCAATAATTCAATGCATTTTAGCAAAGCATTAGTTGGTCGCAAAAGTACGGTAAACTAGTTTACGAAACCATAGTCACTTAAGGAAAACCAAGAAGTAGGTAATAGACCTTATAATTGATTGCTCTATTTGTCACATAATCTGTCAATATGTATTAGGAAAAATTAATATCTCGATAATTCAGTTACCGTTTAATACGGGATTAACGAAATTATTTTTAAATTACTTTATACTGCGACTGCTGTCAAATTTATTTGCTCTATGACTGCATTACTGTTTCGAATTGATGCCCGATCTCGAATTACAACGTATATTAAAAAAAAAAAATCCGCAGTTTTCGCTAATCCGTGAAAAAAAATTTTGTTGCGTGAATCAATCTATTCGACCGATACGTTATATTGAGGGTGAATACGTATATTTAGCGGAAAAATATGATCGTTAAAAATAATGATTCTGAGCCATTGATTTTGTAATAAATTATTTTTGGTAATCCAAGAAGGAAAATATATATTGTTGCGGTATCAGGTTCTACATGGGCGGTGGCCTATACGCGGCGTGTTTGTTATATCCGCAGTAATTTTGTTTAGCAATACCATAAATAAAGTAAAACTAATTTGTTGACTTCTACTGAAAGAATTTTCACATCACCTTGACATCAATACCGAAAATTTATTTATTTTTCTTCTTCTATAAACTTGAAGCTGGCATCGTTGTCACGAGTCTACTCTTCGTCGACTACCAAAAGAGAATGCCCGTTTATGGTATTAACTTTTATCATGGATCAAATGAAAACCCATTTTTAAATACTTATTTTAGAAGTCGTCCTACCATTTATATGCTAGTTTTAAACAGAAGATTTATTTCAGGAATTAAAAAGATTTATTATCGACTACAAATCGTTACCTGATTTACTTGTTTTATTTTGATACTCATTATTAAACATTTTACTTCTGTCAACCTAACACGTCACTGTTAAGTTTTTAAAAGTCTGTGCTCTGGCTAAAATTTTGGTTGGTCAATGTGATTTACTACTATATAAACAAGGTATTATTGCCCTAAATGTATTTTAGAAGAAGTAGAAGGAATTCGTACATTAACAAAGTCTACTTACATAAATAACGTAAATATAAATTACGTAAAAAAATTTCCAATTCGTAGCTGCATAAATACAGGAAATTTTAATCTTTCTCATTACTACATGTGAAATATAAACTCACATAAAATGTACATGAAGTATTAATCGTTAGTGACAAACAACACGAGGGTTTCTTTCGAGTTCACACCGTGTGACGTTATTGTATTTTTCCCCCAACGCGACACGCCACTGGCTCGGAACATTTTACGAAAGTGCAATGTTGAATCATCAGAATTGAGGATCTTGCAAACGGAAATGCCATTCTGCCAGAAGATGATGCGTGTGTTTAAAAACTAGGGCGGAATTACTAATCCAGTATTCGTCATGAGATTAATAAGGTTGAGTCATTTTGTTGTTTCATGTCACGCGGATGCAATAAACACGTTTTTACGTTTGATGATAATTTTAACTGCAAAATAGTTATTACAGGCTTGACAATATTGATAGGTGTACAAAGTTCTGAAGAACCTATATTAGATATATCTGACCACGTGACATTTGTCGGTTGTTATGAAACATTTAGATTTTTTTCGATATAAATATTGATATAATATATATAATACATGGGAAATTTTACACAGCGTCATCAAGTCCAAAAGTAAGCAAGTATTATCCTTGTATTATGGAGTACTACACAACTGGTCTACACACTTAAATATTCTTAATAGTGTATACGCATATAGACACTTTTGCACCCAGACACACAACAAACAGACATGCTAATGTACATAAATATTTATCACGGGCGGGAATCGAACCCGCAAACCTTGGCGTCACAGTTAGGGTCTCTAACCACTCCATCAAAGGGTCAGTCAAACATATCAATCAAATTTAGCAATAGAAACGGAATATTTCAAATATTTCAATTACAAATATATTATGTGATCGTGGATGCCCACCCCCAATACTATCCTATATATACCCCCACCATCTACGAATAATCCCAATTTCATTGAGGTAAAACAGATATTTATTAATTATTTTAGTATTATGATTATTAAGACATGAGCCGACCCAATGCATGTTAGCATATATCACTAATAATAATAATAATACATGGGACTTCCCACACAGCGCCATCTAGTCCCAAAGTAAGCAAGTATTATGCTTGTGTTATGGGTTGCTAGACAACTGATATACATACGTAAATATTCTTTATAATATATACATATATAAATTTTTTTTTATATATATAACAACCAAGACCCGGTACCAGTATCAATATTCATCATATTAATACTGACCCGACCTGGGATTCGAACCCGGGACCTCTAGCTTCGTAGGCAGGGTCGCTACCCACTAGGCTAAGCGGTCGTCGAACACGAACACCACTAACACGATTCTGTGAATATTAGATATATCAATTCAGAAAATAGGTTAACTTCCTCTAACGCTTGTTCATGGCTTCTTAGTGGCTCTTTACTTCGCCGAGAAACCTGACCTAACCTATTCAATTAGAACATCATTAATGATATCTAAGACTGACAAAGTTGTCTTGTCGTATGTCAACATTTCCTGATGTAAGGCCAAAATGACCATAAAAAAAAGAAGAATATCACCAAAATGCTGATGACTACGAATGGCGAATGAATGACAACATGCATGAGTGTATTTTAAGTCATATTTCATTTAGAAGGGTCAAGGGTCACTCCTTCAAAGAAGGTCACCAAGTAAGTCGATTTATACAATTTCACTAAAAATAAATAATTTATAACACAATAAAATAACAACATCTTTTAAAAGCCATTCCATATATAAAGAAACAGTACATACACCTAACAGCACATATGAATTTTGATATGTACGTTCATCATCATCATCATCATCAGCCCATTTTTACCCCACTGCAGGGGCTTAGGCCTCCCCCAGGGTGAGGAGGGGGGCTTGGAGCTTAAGTCCACCACGCTGTTCCACTGCGGGTTGGGAACTGTAACGACCGCCATCTATTGACAGCGTCCGGGACCGACTGCTTAACGTGCCCTCCGAAGCACGGTGTCAGTGATATTGTGTACTTAAGTCAGAATATGTACGTTGTTTCTTAATATACGGATTGAACTTTATAATTGTATATTTTTTAGTTTTCTAGCGTACACTGTTGGAGTACAACCTTTCTTCAATAGTGCGGATTTGGGAGGAGGGCTGTTGACCTTCATCTTAACAGAAATAACAATGTCAGAAAAGCTTATGATTTTGATTGAATTTTTGAAAACGACTAAGAAAGAAGAAGGAAGTCGAAGGAAAGAAGAAAACAATCGAGATCAAGGAGTCAACGATCGAATAGAAGCGAAGACACACACAGTACTCTCCCCTATTCGTATTAGAATCAATAAAGGGAAAAATGTTATTATTCTTTTTGTTTCATTGATAATTTTTGTTGTCGGAATTACTGGGAGCTCTATCAGACAAAAGAAATAACTGTCCCTATATGTATTGACTCTAACACGAGAAAGGAAAAACACTATTTCGATAGTAGGCGATCGTCGACTCCTTCCTCTCGATTATTTTCTTCTCTTCGCTTCGCGAGAGAATCCGCTTCTCATTCTCTTTCTTATATAAACTCCTGCCAGTTCATACGTTTAGGGCGGGAATCGAACTGACGACTTTTGTTTCAAAGGTGGGGTAGGCAGTTAGCTGCTTGGCCACCACAGCCTAATTCTGTGTACTTTTAAAAAAGTCATAAATTACTTTTGTCGCTTTTATAGAGAGCTGTTATATATAAAACTACTAACAAGTGATTTTTGTCACACCCACTCAAGTGTTTAATTTCGAAGCTTGTTCGCAAGGGTGTGCAATAATAAGGGATGATTAAAGGGCGCTCTCCCCTTCAACTTACCCTACACTTGACATTCACTTTTCAATATCTTTGTTTAAACTCGAGACAGCCTCCCCGGATTATGTTAGATTAATTTTGATGGACTGTATCGAATTGTTCTCTCGACAGTCGGGCTTAGGATAGAAATTATTTTATAATTTCACGAGTTTTGTTAATTTAAGTCGCCAGGCGCTCGGGTCATAAATTAACGTTAAGGTTGACAAGAGATCTGCCTGAAAGATTGATAGCGATTCGTCGTTGTGATAAATAAATGTGCAAAAAACCAAAGTCGGTATAATGCAATAACTATTATTTAAGTATAATTTAATTTTCAATCAATGGTTTTTTTTAATAAAGCCAAGTATTTTTCTATGTAATGTCTAAACTCCTCAAAAAGAAATTTTACATTAAATAAAAATGGAGCAACCAGAATATGTTTGCGACTAATCGATTAATAACTGCCATCTAGTGTTGAGTAGCAGCAATAAGTTTTGTTTTACAAAGTTCCACAGAAGATGTCGCTACTTGTCACTGTAAATTTCAAAGCCGCCAGTCTGACTTCTCATACAAAAAATTGGTAGCGGTCCGAATGTCCGATTTTTTTAAAATTGTGTCGTCATGCTATATACCGCTTATAATTGGCTATACCTGCCGTAGCTGTGCAAAGTGAGAAGAGTGATTCCTCGGTGTCAAAAAAGTTTTATTAGTCCAATGTAAATAGGTGACCAATGAACAGCACGGAATCATCCTTCCTACACCGCGTGCTACTGCAGGGATGGCTAACGCAATGAGGCTTCTCGTAGGGTATACGTTAGTAACATGTTATTGAGGCATATCAAAAAAAATTATTCCTTTAACATTTTTGTGTAATTACTTTATTGAATACGAAGACATATATTTTCTGGAATTGTACATTTGGTTCGATTCGTGATAATCTAATTATCTATCATTTTAAATGTTTTATAGATTCAATTAAATATATTTTTGGGTTTGGTAGGTATAAAGAGATGGCAATCAACATTGAGTCCGTCGATCGATTTCATTTTTCATTTGTGTGTTTGAAACGGTAATTTCTAAACAATTTGCAGGCCGTGACCTCATAATGACAATGAATAATTTAATGGAAAAGGGTTTCTTATGTACATTTTGTATGCGTCTCTGTATGGGTGAATTATAACCGAATACATAGGTGATATTTTTATTTAGTTTTTTGACGTCAATTCTCTATCCAGACAATTAATATAATAAAAGATTTTAATAGCTTTTGAGCTTTAAGCACTAGACATCACTAAGTTTTATTTGAGAGTCTAATTTTTCTGTTATCTGTGTTAATGATACGGCAGATACGGAAACTAAATACGCTAATACATTGATTCATACGAATAATATATTTAGGAACTGAAAAACGTTTGTTTCTGGATAAGGAACTCATTTTACAGCATTAAAAATGATGACAAATACTTAAGTATGAAATGACAAAGCTGGGTCTTTTAATCCTCCTTTTGTTGTTCTTGACAAACATGACACAGTTGAAAACGACATTCGTTCGAAATTCAAATACTTATAACTAAAACAATGAGATTTCGTTATAAAATTCAATAAAATGCTACATTTCACAGCAATGTTTTGACCGACTAGTCGGTCAATAATTCACACGATTCACACTGACAGTCCAACATTGCTAAACGTACATCAAATATCTCTTTTACTCGTAGATAGAATCCGTGGGATGGACAAAGATAAACGATTAAGCATTGATACACATCCCAAAGCGGCAACGTATTATGACGCTGTCCATTATGACAATTGGTCTTAGCTCAGAACAGATTTGAAATACTGACACACTTATTCGGAAACGAATTTCGCTCGTTTAATAACAAGCCGAAGCATCTGCCTATTACACACTCAGCATACACACAAATATTCCAAAATAAAAGCAAATTGTTCTTTGGTTTCACGTATCGCAGAGACAATGATCTGTTGAAAAGCGTTGAGTTTCGAATAAGTATCTACTTCTGTTTGCATTTAAGCAATTTAAGGGTGCGCGTTAGATTAGTTATTTTGGTTAGTTTAGTGTCGTCATATCCACGTGGTGGGGAATCAGCTTCTTGTTTAGAAGGCCGTGGTTCGAATCCCAGAAATGGCAATGGCATCCCGGCATGTACCATTGAGTTTTTTCTGTCTTAAGTACATAATTTATCACTGTCTCCGTGCCTCGCAGATCACGTTAAGCCGTCGTCAGTCCCGCTGGCCGTCACCAGATGACAGTCCACCAAAATCCACTAAACCACACTGTAGTAGGGTGGTGGATTAAGCTTCAAGCATCCTCATCTCAGCCTAAGGCCCAGAAGTGGGGCACAATGGGCTGTTATATTAAGGACGTGCATGTCACATCTAAAATTTTAAGTTGTTCTGATTTCTACGGATCATCATCATCATCATCAGCCCATTTGTACCCCACTGCAAAGGCTTAGGCCTCCCCCAGGGTGAGGAGGGGGGGGGGGCGATTTCTACGGATAATAAACATGAAATGCATCTTCACAAGATCGTCATTTTTGTATTCAAAAATATCTCGACAAACTAAATGTGTTCGGTATTAAAATTTAGGATGCATATTTGAATGCAATTTGCCTTGTTTCTTTTTTTGTTGGTGAGACGTGAGTTCCGCCGTGTAATTGGATACGAGCCGGTCGGGCACCGTAAAATCACCAATCCGACTAATTCTGACAGCCATATGTCAAGGTATAACGATCGCGTCGGCGGTCCTAAACACGACATATCATTCAAATATTTAGCATCTTTGATCTCGAAAGACGTTTAAAGTACAGGAATCAGATAAAGTATTACCTGGAAGCCTTCATTCATTTTCTTACTCCATGATTTTGATTGATTTTGATCACATATTACCTGCTGCGAATTCTAGTGAGATAATTTTAAGTAATTTAAAGAACATGATTATATAAATAAGAACCGATTTTTGTATTTGCTTTGGTTACTTGATTGGCGGCAGCTTGCACAGACTCTACAAAAAAAAAACACAAAATGAAACTATAGTGGTCTCAAATGATCGAATAGAAAATCATACATCATCATGGTTTCATCAGATCAAAAGATAGAAAGGCTATGAAGCCATAGAATCCTATTAGTACAAGTAGCGTACTCAAAACACCTACGAACTTTCACCTCCGAGGCTAACTCTAAAACTAAAACGGATTACTCTTTATTTGTTACTAATAATAATTAAGCTTATTAATTAATTCTAATCTTTTTTATCACTACATGAAGATCACGGTTATTTTTTTTATATTCTTGTTTTGGGTTATTTTTACATTGCTTTACAAAACTTTACTGTTTCTGGACAGAGCTTCAAAGCATCGACAATTTATTTGGTTAAGGCTTACCTACATACAACTTATTCCTCTGAATTCAGTTTAGCATAGATAAAAAATGCACAAGGGTTGGTTCTAGACTACATATGTGTTTTTACTAACAACGGGAAGTTAAGCTACTTAAAAGTTATAATGGAAATTAAATTGGCATGGCGTCAGAGCTAGGGTTACCAGATTGATACTAGAAAATGCCGGAGTTTTTTCTCGAAAATGCCGGACAAATACAAAAAATGCCTGATATTGAAAACATGATCCGTAAAACATTCTGATGTCATCATCATCATCATTATCAGCCCGTGTCTCTCCACTGCAGGATATAGGCCTCTCCCAAGGCTCGCCACTACACACGGTCCTCCGCCTTCCGCATCCAATTACAATTCTGATAAGTGTTAAATTAAAATAATAAAAACATCTACTTAAATAATCTTTAATGACATTTTCAAAAATAAAATTACACAGTATTATGGGAAAACGATGTTGACGCCATTTCTGTATTACGTTCTGGCTTGTATTTCTCAGATGTTCCTACTTTGTGTAGCAGTTTATCATCATTTAAAATTTTTAAATAAAATTCTTGACAAGAGAGTTGTCCGTAATTGTACTGAATTAGTATCAAGCCTTTAACTGAATTAACAGTCAATCGGTTCCTTTCTTTGGTCCATTGAGCGCTAATCAGGGAAAATGCCCTTTCAACATTGGCATTATGACCTGGTAAACAAAAAAAAAATTCCGATATCTTCAGGAATTCTGTAAAAACTTGACTTGACTTACTATTATCTTTGAAGAATTTCGTCCACCTTTCGTGGGACATCATTTGATCAAAAAAATCTGGGTTTTGACATTTCACATAATCTTTAAAGATGCAAAATTCTTGAAATAATTTACAATCATCGATCAAAATATTGTATTTTTTCAGGAACTCAATAGAGGGTATTATTTCATCAAACGTTACTTCTTTATCTTTTTGTAAATTAGTCCATTCAAAACATCGCAGCTGTTGGAACTGCTCTCCCCATTTTTCAATGTATTCAATGCTAGCTGAATAAACATCTTTCATTTCACGAGAAAAAATTTCACACTCCTCGCTTCGACCCTTTTCTCTCAAAGTATTCAATTTTCCTCTTATAACCATTGGCACAAAATTTTGTGAAATCCTTTCTTGCAGATATTTTTTAATCTTGTCAAAAACATTCATTACTTCTACTACCGAAGTACATTCTTTTTCAATTTGTTTTATTTTGATCTGATAGATTGCCATAATTGAATGAACAAACCAGAGATAACACTCGGAGAGTTCATTTTCAAAAAAGTTTTTTAATAATATTGGTGGTTTCTCCAAGGTAAGAAAATATTCCCTCAAAACATCATAGTTTTTAATTATTCTTTCGATGGCAGGGAACAAGCTTAACCAACGCGTCCGGCTATGATATAGTAACTTACTAAAACTAACGTCTAAATCTTCACAAATATCTTTCAGTTTTTCGGTGCGCACAGTGTACACCGAGAAATGATTGTAAATTTTCACTGTGATGGTTTCGACATCTACACTTAGCAAATCACATCCATTCTGTATGCTATTATGCAGTATATGTGCAGGACATCCTACACCAACAAGCTCATGGCCTAAGTCTCTTTTAAGAAAAGTGAATATGTTGTTGCCACCTTCCTTTCTGTTTACTCCGCCAAACATTAAATTTGTGTTATCACCTGAAAATGCGACACATTTTGATTTCAAATTATACTTTTCTAAAGTTTTTAACAAGTAATCAGATAGAGTTTCAGACTTTTCATTCGGTGTGCTATTAAGCTCAATGAGTTTTGTAGTAGTACCGCTAGTTTCCCAATTGAAATACTGTATTATAATTGGAATAAGTTTTTCTGAACCATGATTACTTGCGTCTGTTGCAATACTTATACATGATATTTTTTCCAATTCTGAAATCGTTTCTTTTATAGATTCAGGCGCAATCACATTGTTGACAATTGCTTCTGTTTTCGTGCGTTTACACGACAAATCTTTGGTTATCCCCGAATCAGGAAAAATTTTCCTAATGAGATCCGTCGTACAGTCCATTGACTTATACGACTGGTGATGCTTGACTACGTGGAATGAGAGTGTTGCTTCAGCAGCAAGTACTTTCTTTTCCAAAGTTTTTGGTACAAAAAATGTATCTACTTTAATGGACGTTGATGCTAACTTACGTTTATTTTTATGCTTCTCACTATTCATATGTCTTTCTATGTCTTGTGCCCCTTTGTATGCTATGGAAACATATGTATCACAAATGCCACACTTGACTTCGTTTTCATTTCGGCCATCTTGAAATGTTGGACAATACTTTGATCGTAAAATATCAGTAAATTTACAAAGTCTTTTTTTAGATGATGCCATTGTTACCAATTTAGTTTAAGCACAAAATAAACCGTAAATTACGAATCAAACGCGTCGAATTGCATAAAAAAAAGCGTGCGTTCACTACTTGCGACAGTTAAAAACTGATGAGCGGAGCGGGCGGAGGGGATCGCGACTTTCGAATGATCGAATGCTCTCTCGACAGACGCGGCGGTGCGGGGCGGAGCGCAGGTAGTGAGTGGACTGAGTGGGCAAGCCGAGCCCTGTATACATGCAAGAATGGGTGCAATTGTTCCTTACTCTTTTGCTTTGGAATGCCGGACATTTTTCAATGCCGCCGGACGTCCGGACAATTGAGTAAAAAGCCGGTCATGTCCGGCAAATGCCGGACGGATGGTAACCCTAGTCAGAGCGCACGAGAAAGAACGCAAGAAGTCACAAAAAAAATAAATGTCATCGGCGCATATTACAAGCACATGGGTCGTAACATGTGTCAGAAACGGTGGCGCGTTTTAAATATCCGAACGGGGGAAAGACAAACATTTTCAAAAGTAATATTTTAGACAGACAGCTCAGGATTAACGTGGATTTGGTTAAATACGGCCACCACCTGCCTGAAAGGTATTGATAATGACTTAGACTGACAGCGTCCTCTGACTGACGTAAATAAAATTATATTATATTCCAGTCTTTGATTATATAATTACTGGATGGACCATCGAATTATAATCTCAACAAAAATGACAGGTCAACGTTTATATACTCATGTGTGATAATTCAACAGACCACATAGTCTTCGTATCTTGACCTTCGTCGTCTATAGACGCGACAGGGGTGTGTACATGTGAAATAGAACCCGATGACCTTGAGCTCGACTCTTTTTTTATGTTGTCGAAAATATATATTAAAATACCATATAAAAGTCCACCTACCTATTACCTTAACTTTCTAGTAATTAAAAAATTTCTAATTTCACATTAAAATTAATTTAAAAATTAATTTAAAAAGACACCACACGTTCTACACTTACTAAGACACCGCTCTCTTTGCTACTATACGTTCGTATCTACTTTATTACTTATTATATACTCGTGAAATAGACTAAGTAGAAATTTCAATAGACCCGTCATATATATTTTAACTTATTAATAAATACCAGAGTTCCAGAAATAAGTAACAAACTAGGTGCGGTGGGTTAAATACATATGCACATGTAGGTACACATCACGGAACGCGCGTAGTTACAACCTAAATGCATTTACATATGCGTAAAGAAAACGAAAGATTTTGTTTGTTACTTGTAATATATAAGTAATGTAAACATGATACAAGCGTTTGACTAATCGTTTTTTCATTTTATTTATTTATTTATTTATTTATTGGAGAATAAACAGCATTAGATTTGATAATACAATTAGTGCCTTACAAATATTAATGTTAGGTAGGTACATAAAATCTAACGCCTTAGCCTTCTCTCTATGAACATAGTAAGTTAACATAGTTCTTATTGCAAATGAATGATTATTTCACGTTATACATACAGAAACATACATACATAAAACATAATAAACGCTTAAAACTACAATTAAAAACAACACCTTAACCTTAACAACACATTAACGGCAATTTCATACTTACCCCAATAATATATATTTTGTACCACATCTTTGGAAACATCAAGCCTCGCCTCAGTCTGAAGTTTCAGTCTAGATTAGATTGATATTAGTACACTATAAACTTGGATTTCTTGACAAAATATTTTTTTTTTCAAAATTGTGGATGAAATTAAAAACTAAATTCACAATCCCATGCAGTTTCTTCTATCGTTGTAAATAAATAAAAAAAAAAAAATTTAAAGCCACGTGACTTTTATGTTCCGAAATAACAAAAATTATTATGTATTCTCTGTCGAAAATTCACTTTTTCGTATTTCATTATAGAGTTGGGTCACAACATACAACAAACAATATCTGAACAAAATATCAATTTACATGTAAAAGGTGTCAAAGAAAATAAAGAAGAAAATACCTTTTGTATATAGACAGACAAGTTATCGAGGCGATTTCGTGAGAAAACTGAACAAATCGTATTTCGGCGAATTTATTATAAACGTAATGATAAATACTATGTCGAATAGAAGGTGAAGTTTGTTTTTTGTTTTATGTCGTCTTTAGTACTAATGCGATAAATATTATAAACTCGGTGGGAAAACAACTTTCCGTTTTATCATATAGTGACACTAAAAATAAGAAAATTTAAATACTACCATTCTAATTCAGGATTAAATAAATTTCCTATTGAATACAGAAAACCATGATCTGAGATTCTTCTATTAATTTAAATTTTTATCACAATAAATCTGTGTTCAAAGAAATTAAAAGTAATTCGACAATCCAATCAAGGGGAGTTAACGAAGAGTCAATTTACTAAGACGCATTTCGTTTCCCCCTCTCTTCCCACCAACCACTTCCTGCAGAAGCCACTCGGATAAAGTGGCCTGAAAGAGATCATCTGCGATAACGAAAACTCGGTAAAAACGGAACGGATGATGCGCTAAAAAACCATAGTCGGTTCCAATTGTGGGGCTTTTATATAGTTTATCTAGCTGCAACCCAAAATTTAAAGTATTACGTTTTCTGTAAACTTTAGGGTCAAAATATGGTTAGGTAATGTGGTTTAATAAGAATTTATACCTCGTAATTATCACGTAATAGCTTCTTTACAACTATCGAGACTACATTTACTGAACATCGGAAAAACGTAGGGTTCGTTAACTAGGTAATACAAATTATAAAATATAAAAATAATCGTGTAGGTACTTATAATGACATTGATAAAGCCTCACTTTCTGTATTTACGCAAAATTTTGATAATTTATATTTTTGAATAAGAGTGTAATAAGTCGAAAATTAAAACAATCCGGATTACTCACTACGGTAATATACACTGAGCTTTAAATTACTTCAATAGAGGATTAATGCCGGCCGTTTATTCCGTGTAGTGATAGTTTAAAGCGCAACGAGCCTGTCTCAAATTTATAAGGCCCCATAGGGCCATGGTTCGAATCCGGGCGTGTATCAATGAGTTTTTCTGACTTAAGTACACAACTATCACTGACTACGTGCTTCGGAGGGCACGTTAAGCAGTCGGTCCCGGACGCTGTCAATAGATGGCGGTCGTTACAGTCCCCAACCCGCAGTGGAGCAGCGTGGTGGATTTAAGCTCCAAGCCCCCCTCCTCACCCTGGTGGAGGCTTAAGCCCCTTCAGTGGGGTAAAAATGGGCCGATGAAGTGAAGTGAAGAAGTGAAGTTTATTTCGAGAACCAAAGTTATCACATTTGAGCCATAGGGTGAAGAGGGAGATGGGCGGGATGCGTGTATGGCCCACGCAATTGATCATTCCTAAAATTTTGAACTAAAGTCCGTTATATTTTATTTTGAAGGAATATGCAATTTTAAGAAACTAATTTGAATATTTTTTTTCTTTTTAGATCGGTATTTACGTAGACATATTATATTGAAAATTTCTTATAGCGTGGCGTCACAAGATGGAATTATAAGTTTAGCCATTGCCGTTGCACATTTATAAAAGCAATTACGCTATCACTATTGACAGTTATGAGATTGACATCGTTTGTGCAAATATGCAATGGCAATGGCTAAACTTATAATTTCACATATTGTCAGTCACAACTAGTTACGTACTACTGAATGAAAGGCAAATACCAATGAAAAGTTTCTAAAGTAATTTAAATTGACAAAATTTCTCGGCTTTGAGCCGCCGAGTTTAGCAAGGGTGCGCCTTCTAGTCTGCTATATATTCAAAGTTTGGTGGTCATATATCAATGCGAAGTACGTATGCTTTTATCTTATTATG
This sequence comes from Luffia ferchaultella, assembly GCA_949709985.1. Classification (NCBI taxonomy): domain Eukaryota; kingdom Metazoa; phylum Arthropoda; class Insecta; order Lepidoptera; family Psychidae; genus Luffia; species Luffia ferchaultella. The sequence continues at coordinate 5,531,897 of OX453251.1, forward strand.
ACGATTTCGTCAAATAATTTTGTAGACGCAAATAACATCTTTGGCCAGGGATCAGATCCGTTTAAAGTTATTTATTAGGAAATGGCAAACACTCAAGGCCACTATTTGTAAAATAGTATAACACTACTAGTCGCTCAATATATTCGTATCACAGCTCTGTAACAAATAAAAAAGACATCGTGGTAACTCGATAACTTAATAGCACAGCTCTACTGAATACAAACAATTTCATATATTATTTTCGTTCTAAACGTTTCGGTATCAAGTGTCAATTTTGCAGTCAATAACTTATTTACAATTATTGATCCTTACAACAAAAATACTTCATGGCTGTATATATTAGGTACTAGCTTTCCGCCCGCGGCCACTTTCGCGTGAACTACACAATTGTACTGGACCCTTTTTTCCGAGATAAAAGTAGCCTGTTACACTCTTCAGCTTATTAACTATATCTATGCAAAAAAATTATAACGGTTCCGATACAACTGTAAAATTATAGCTTATGTGTTATTCTGATGCTTGAATTGATGTTTAATTTCTGATGATGTTCTGATGAAAATTTCATTAAAATCCATTCAGTAGTTTTTGCATGAAAGAGTGACAAACATCCATACATATAAACTTTCGCGTTTATAATATTAATAAGGATTTTGGGCTATTTCTTTTATTTACGACGCGTCGCCGATTTCATGATTATATCAGCTGCTGGAAGTTCAGTATTTTCTAGATCATTATTTTACGTAGTAGAAGGTTGTTCCACTCTACGACGTCCGCTTCGTGGTTGCCACTCGAGAACGTTTTTTCCTCAGCAATTTTTGGTTCAACGAGCGATGTGGCCTGCCGATTATCATCAAAACTTACTAATTCTGTGAGCTATGTTGGTCACTCCAGTTCTTCTGGGCAGAGAAACTCCATAACACGTTCAACGACTCTAAGCTTGTTAACGAGAACAACATTTAGAGATCACGTCTCATTTCCATGAATCATCACTGGTAATAGGTAGCACTGATCTTTAGGCACAGAGGTATATCGGATTAAAAAACACTATGTAGACATTGTGTTTAGCTCTTTGAAAGCTGCGTAACCTGGTTGGATTCTTTGTTGGCTCTATATTGAAGTTGGACTTACCAAATCGGACAGTTTGTTCCAGGTAAATGTTTTGTCGTCATCGTGATAGCCCGAGCGCCGCACATCTTTTAGAAATTTAGAAGGCCGTGCGATCGTGGTTCGAATTCGGGCATGTACCAATGAGTTTTTTCTGACTTAACTACATAACTATCACTGACTCCGTGCTTCGGAATGCACGTTAAGCCGTCGGTCCTGGGTGCTATCAATAGACGGCAGTTGTTAAAATCCACCAACCCGCACGTGAGTTGCCTTTTACGATCGAAAGGTATGAAAACCGGGGTCCAACATTTTGATGTGGTAATTAAATATAAAATTGTCTACAGTACAATAAGATCTTCTTAATTTAATTCATCGAGATTTGCTATATCTAGCGTTCGTAAGATTGTAATATTCCGACGCACTACCAAATCTCTGTACACAAAAACTACCATAGATAGTGACCCTGCACTGGCGCCGGTTCCCAACGTACCCCCATCTATTTGTGATTCCATATCGAAGGGGTTCGTAAATGATACAAACAGCGTTCACCTGTGACATATGTCTATGTAGGGATCAATAATTGCGGACGATTCCCATATGGTCTTCGTCCGTACAGAGGATGCAGAACTTTGTGCAATAAGAGGAACTAGACTGGCATCTGATCTATGCGACTTGTTTTCATACCATCGTAACACAATTTTTATTCGTTTTTCTTTGAATAATCGTAATCTATTTTTATTCTAATAACAAAGAGGTAGTTCTATGTTACTTACATAGACAAATGATTGCGTCTACTACATGGAACCCTACCTACCTATTAACTAAAGTCCCTTGCATACGAAAGCATATTAGATTATTTGATTGACTTCTTGTTACGACTACGTTTGTCCGTGATTCTTGTAGTATTGATTTTGCAGCCGAGGTAACGTGAATACTGCGACTAATTTTTTATCTCCTGCCGTAACGATATGTCACTATAAGTGACGTATATATCTCGTTTTGGCACGAGATAAAGCGTCCACAAATTTTGTCGCGGTGTTCATGTTAGTCCGGTAAACTGCATACACAAACTGGCATTTTATTCAAAAACAGTGGCAGGTCAACGTGCCACATACTATCACAGAGGTCGCAAACGAGACTTGTACGCTATATTCGGCGTAGTTTTCATTGTTACATATTATTTGTACCGGCGGGCTCGAGTAGAAGCAGAAGCGAGACCAATTTTTAGTCTATGGTAACCTATACCTCACAAAATATTCTCAATTATTGAAGTTTGTAGTGTTTCCAAATTAAACAAAAATCGTTTTGCCGGTTTCATAATACGCCAGAAAAAATTGCGTATTCGTTTTTAAAAAGAGAAAACTTTTTGTTATTACTTTTTGGTTTTGTTTTTTAAAAACCAAACTTGATACAGACGCGGATATATTGCACCTGATCATATACGGGATTTCACTTAAATCAGTTCAGTCAGTTCCAATGGAAATGCAGACTTTCGGCTATTCTTAAGGTGGCCGTACACGTTAGTTATTTCTGAGTCACATAGACTTCTATAAATACTGACAAATATAGCAGACCCAGAATTCCTCGGCCCCAGAATGTTAAAAAGAAAGCATAAATGAAGAGTATGCCGAAATAAGCACTAGTTCTCTTGAATTGATTTCAGTAATAGTTTTGTTCTCGTTTCAATTTGGAATACCTTCAAGTATGCTAATGTTTTTTTGAGTAAATGTAGACAATACTTTAGTCAATATCTATTAGTCGTGATTGCCGAGTGGTAGCGAGTCCGCTTCTTGTTTAGAAGGCCGTGGTTTGAATCCCAGGGCATGGATCAATGAGTTTTTTCTAACTTATGTATGTACATGTCTATTAGTTACTCTGTGCCTTGGAGAGCACGTTAAGCTGTTAGTCCATTGCGTTGGAGCAGCGGGGTGGATTAAGCTTTAAGGCCCCTCATCCCCAAGTGGAGGCCTAAGCCCTTGCAGTAGGGCATTAATGGGTTGATGATATGGTATGTATGGTAGACAACATCTAAGAAATGGTTAGAGAGTTTTACAATTAAAAAACAGTAATTGAATAACAACTGAACAGTTTTTTTACTTTTTAAAATGTTTTTTAGTATAATTTGACCGAAACCACTGTACCACCCACACCTCAGGTATGTGCGCGGTGCGAAGGGAAGCAGATCTCCTCCTTCAATCCATGGTCAACGTCATTTCCTATCGATCGTTCGCATATTATACTTTTCTTCCTGTGGCTACACTTGAATATGTGTGTTAATACATATTTCATATGTTAGTGTGGTAAACCACGATCTAACGCATTTAAAAGCGAAAGTTTAATCGAAATCAATACATTGTTTCTTGACTTATAGGCGTTAAAACAACACTCCATACAAGTCCACTCTAAAAATGGCGGTGTACATACTAATGAGTATTTCAAATATCTCAATGTGGACACGATCAACATAATCCTGTTAATTTTGACGCGGACGATTATCGACCCACCCTCCGGAGATTTCGGAGAGCAGTTACGATGATTGAGCACAATCGGCGGCGTTGGGATGTTTTCACTTACAACACTTCAGCGTTTTCGTGTAAAGACGCCGACGACGAGTTTTTTTTTTAAAGGAAAAAAAAGTTTTGTTCCCGCGACGAGAAAACGTATTATTCTAAATACATGAGATCGTTTTGGTTAAAAATATACAACACCTGTAATATACCAAGTAGATATTACTTCGCTCCGAATAATCAATTGCATTTATTTTAACTATATTCTGTATACGTTATATCGATTTAGTGATTTTATTACATTAAAATGATACTTAAAAGTTAGCACACAAATTTCTACTATTGAAAAAAAAAACCTTTTTATTATTTGCGAAGTAACTAAAACATGGTATATAAAAGTTATACATATTAAATTAATGTGATATTAATTAATAAAAAAATAATTAACAGTTTGTATGTTAAAGCTTTTTGGTTGATTCTGTTACATCTTATTTATTAAATTCTTTGTGTTTATAAATTTGAAACGAATGCAATGAAATATGTTTATTTGCCATTTTGATTGTACACTAAATAATAATAATAATAATAATAAAAAATTACATATATTATTGTGAATTTATAACAATCTTAATCAAAGAGCAGCACTCTTGAATACCTATATTGTATGAAGTTTTAATTTTGTATGTATGAATAGCCGAATATTCTAAACGACAAAATTCAAAACTCTCTAGTAGTGTGTATGTTTTACATACACAACTAAACTGTTTTCATGGGTTACATTTAGATGAATATGCCTTTGAATGAAAAATAGACTACCAATCTAGTGTCAGTACCACACTAATAAAGATTAATTTAGGAACAATTTTTAAATTGAAAGAGCCGTTAGGAATTAGACGTTTTGGAATACAATATTGAGATAATTTGTATCACAGCTGACAAGCAAGCTATGCTTTCTCATTTATTGCAAGCATTAAAGCTTTCCACGCCAAAAGAGTGCTTTTCACCTTTTTTGTGAGAAAAGCTTCGGACACGTAACTAATTTAGGAACGTATTCGATATATTTTTAAATCAATATGTGCAGCGGTAGTTCAGAACCACCACGCAGAAGAAGTTTTTAGATTAGTTAAGGGTTATAAGCCGCCAGTCAGTGCTGCAGCAGATACGTTTATTAAAAACTGCGTTTACATTATCTTCGTCATCTGGCTATAAGGGACCCACTATTGAACCCTGCCTTACTAAACATTGAAAAAGTTATTAAAAAAAAACCTAAAAACTCATAAACAAACGTTAAGTAGTTACATAAAATATTTTAAATTAAGTGTGAAATAATTAAATAACTATATTTTTCTTCATATCAGTCCATCATGTCCTCCTGCAAGGGCTTAGGCCTCCCCTCGGAATGAAATAACTATAAAATTGGAAGATGTTATTAATCGTCGTGCGTGGTTACAATCATAGCTAAAGTTTATATATGAAAAGTCGACGGACCACACGCGACAGTTTCTGTACTAATTTTGTCGATAAAGTTTAATAAATTATTGCTCTAATTGTTACTGTCTTTTTAATACAGTAAATTTTATATTTTTGGACTCGCTTGTTACTATGACGCTTAGTTTAGCATATAGCTCCTAACCTATGATAGGTACCTACTAATCACCAAGTGCGAATTTTAATCCCAAAGCATATATATGTATGACAGCTTTAAACATAAGTACCTACTATATTTGTGGATCATAAAGGTAAGAAACAGCAGCGTATAGTTTAGTTAGAATGTAAATTCTTGGTTTGAACTGTGATTTTAAAATTAACTCAAATTTTAGATATGAAGGGGGCGTGTGGACGTGACCGAACGGTGGTCTTTTACCTTATCGGCTACAAAACGGCTAGATGATCACCACTAAACTGGTGTATAAGTGGTTGTACGGAACAATCGGAAATGCTATCTCGACGTAATGAAAGCTCGTGTCAATTTCTATCAATTTTTTTATTCTTAGTAGCGGATCCCTGGAATACATTACCTAAAGAAAAATGAATGACGACTGATTAATTACTTTTATTTTGATTAACATTTTTTGTTGTATGCACTTTTATTACTATCCGCAAATATAATATCCTTAAAGCTCAGGTCATGGCAAGCGAATCAAAATGATTACCAAAAGTAATTATAGTTTAAGAAGTTTTTTCATTTTACCTTTGTCGATAAAATTAGCTAAAAATAGCAAGCACGATCCCATAACCGCGGGACACGGCGGCATACACTAAAATATATTTTCGTTTCTATTGCAGTGGATACAGAAGATAAGGGTATTATTGTATACATTTTAATCAGAACGACGGTTGATAATATCGCGGTATATACAAAGGGTTTTCGTGGGTCCCATTGAAGACGATGATTTATACTAATTAGCTATATTTTGGCGGGTCCAGTCGTATCCGATTGTATTGTTTTTCTCCCGAACTTCGGCCATTGTCCAAAATGCCACGAGAGGATGCCTATAAAAACGATGGTTACTTAAAAGCACCACTTGAAACCAATTATACTTTTAACTAAGCACTTGCTTCGTTGAGCTCTCGAAATAAATTGTTTGGGTCGTGTTCACATTACGTGTTTATTTTTCCATCTCTCCGACAAACACTTCCGGCCTTTATTGGAATTAATTAATTGTAAACAAATTAGCGGCGTTCGCTTCGTCGGTAGATGTTTGGGTGCGTGAATATGGAAAATGGTAGGATAGGGGGAATGGAGGGGGACGATTTCTATCGGGCGAAGATAATAAGATCGTTTGCCACTCTCGTTTCGTACGTAATTGGAAAATAATTTGATGTTCAATTACCTATTTTGTATTTCGTATCAGAGCGTCTTTGCGATTCGATTTTTATTTGTTGCGACGTTGTTTTAAATTAAATAAACTAATTAATGACACCGTACGTAGAAATGAACTTTGATTTTTATTTAATTTCTTTATACTAATAAATGATTATAGACATTGTTGTTGTAACTGTTGTTGTTGTTGTTGTAATTTGTAACTGACTTTATGGGACATTCGGTGAAACGCACAAATTCATGTCGTGTTTATTTAACTAAATACCTAAAACGGGTTAGCAAAATTAATTCACTCTTCTACTGGCGTCCACTCTTATAGAAATTGGACGTTGCTCTGACACTGACAATCCGTTCATTTCTAAGCATGTAGTTACTCTTTGAGTCACTCAACTGCAAACAAACATATTCGGCTTGACTTGGATCTGACAATAGGCTTGTCAAATGCACCTTATATAATCGAGTGTCTGAAAGTGCTGGCGTTTTCTAGGAGACTCTATAAACGTGGTTTCAAGACCAAAACTAACAAATAAAGCATCGATTATCAACGTCAAGGAAGTGCACTTTACAACATTTAAAAAGGATACCAATAGTACTGTTTTTTCTTAGTATTTATAGTATATAATCTGTGGTAATACTCTAAATTTAAAAACGAATTTAATTCTAACATAAGTGAGAGCGCAGCTGGGGCTGTAGCTTTTGTGTGTATATGATAATTAGAATTGCTCTAGTTTGTATTTGTGTCTGCTTGTTTATTTAAACTGGTGAATATTTGGGCGGCAACAAACGAATCTAGAATGTATATTCTAAGAACAATAACTACGTCGACATCCTATATGAAGATAAGAAGTGAAATATAACAAAATGTTTAGTAAACTTGAATTTTACTTGGACAAGGACATAAGAGTTAGTTAATTAATAAATAAAATTAATTACACATTTAAATGTATCTAAAAGTGAACAATAAGTGATTTGAATTTATATTGTGTGAATAAAATAAATATTTAATTTAAATAATTAACAGTAATTTATATATATTCAACACAACGAACGATTTACACGAATAAATCAAGTCTTTTATTTTTCCGAATGTGTTCCAATTTACGGATGCGGAAGTTGGACAAGGCAATGTTCCCAACGTTTAAAATATGTTTGAGTTCGAAATCCCCGTAGCGGGACGAATGAATGCTCAAAATTGCGCTGTGTGTACCGACCCCTCTGTCCGTTGAACAAGCCTGTCACTACAATGGATGTGTCCCACAAATCACTGGTCGAACTGGAGGGTTATTTTTTCTCGTTGCGTTCGTTTCACCTCGAAATTGAGTTTTGTATAAACGACGAGGACCTGCGCAGGAGTTGAGTCATTCGATTCACTTTTTATTGTTTAATTGCGTTTGCAGGTGGATTTGAGCCACCAAAATTTTACAAAAAGACGTCTATTTTTTATGCTTTAGCACTAAAAACCGTAACCTTATAATTATATTATGTCTGTCCATTCATCTATCTGTGCGTAGGTCGGTCCATCTTATCTCTAAGAAGTTAAAAAAAAATGGTAAAAAACAATAATCATTAGATTTAAAAAAAATATTGTCCATAAATTAACTGAAAATTATAACATTCAAATTTAACCTTATAATTGAGAAACAAAATGTAAACTTTTATTTGATATTCAAATTAAAAAGAAAAACACAAAATACATTTTAACAAAACTGGATCTAAATAAACGTTTCTAAATTGGGCAATAAGAATCAGCTCTTATTAATTATTTGCATGTTCCTGTTTTGTTACTTTTTGCAATGTTAGAGACAAAATATTTAATTAATGGGAGTTTTGTAAAAATACTCAATTATTTGTAGCACCTACTTCATGCTTTTAAATATTAGAAATAAATAAAATTTTAGGAGAACATTTTTTTACGCATTTAATGCAGATTTAATCGTTAATGTTATTTTCTGTGTAACTCTTGAAGAATAATAACCCTTGTAATTTTTATTCGAAGTGCTTATTTTTCATATAAACCACGCATAAAATAGTTAAACAGATTACGATTCTGTTTCAAGATGGAATCAAATAACATATTTAGTTCAGTTATTAGAAAAGAGCGCATGGAAAAATCATACGTGATATTATAATAATATATATGCTACAGAGCCAGGCATAGGTAAAATAGTTTCAAAGTTTTGAGATGTGTCTTTTATAATATTTTTGTGTTGAGCAAATCATATTATCTATTAGAATAACTCAAAAATTTAATCCTCTCATATTACTGCTTTACAACTCATAAATTTACGTGATGTACATCACGAAATATTTTTAAAGTTCAAAAACGTATTTTCGAAATCTAGTTATAGTTCATTTTATCACAGTACTTACTGTATCTAACAATGAGATTCGACGTCAATGGTTCGTTAATAAGCGTTCACGCTTCTATTTCTCCCGACGCGTCACCGGGCGAAGCTCCGAACATAAGTTATTGCACACGGGTCGTAACTTGAGCCTCTTGTTATTATATTTCGAAGTTTTGAGGCGATAAATCTCGTGGGATTTAATTTTTATGACGCTCTCGATTGCTGCGCGCGCGCCTCAAAGCTCGGGAAGTTCGTTAAGATTGTAGGTGTCGCGTACGACCATAAAAAAAATTTACTGGTTTTTTAAAGAAATCCTTTCATTAAAGGAATGTAATTTGAGGATGTTTTAAACTTGCCAATCCGTTTGTATGTCGTATTTTGTTGTTGATTTATGAATGTACTTATAACTTTGGATATTTTATTTTATTTTTGGATAGGTATTTGAATAGGTGACATATAAAATTATATTTTTCCAAAAATCTGAAATCGCTCTTTTACGTAACAAATACAATTCTATAGAAATAAAATATGAAAAGTTTTAATACTCTTATTTACAAAGAGTTCTGCTGGCCTAGTGGCTAAAGACCAGCATTTCTTATAAAGGTCGTGTGTTCCATTTTCTCCATAGACCTGTTGATTGATTAATGAGTTTTTAATTTATAAAATCCCAAGTTCCGCCGACATCGGTACTGCTATGACGTGGTGGTTCTCAGCTCGTAATCTGTCTATGGTGTAGTCCGACAGTGGACCTATGGTAAAGGTCTTTCTGATTTACTTGGGTGAGAGTATTGTATCATAATATTCAATAAGTTGCCAAGCATGAAATTAATTTTTATAGTTAAATTTTTAGAAGAAAATTATTTTAGTATATTAATTGCTTAGTACTCATAATAGAAGCTCTGCTTGGTTTGGCAATAGATAACGCTGTGTGGAATAATCCAGGTATTATTATTATATTATTATATAATATGGAATACAATGTAATCACATGTCACTTCCTAATTAAAGACGCAAAGCGATTCGCATTACAACTAGCGGCACGCTAGGATGGCCATTTAGACATCTAATAATAGTGATGTGACATATTTCAAATTATTATCGAAAAAAATATAATCAGTCTGTATCTAATCTAATCTAATGCATGTTATCAATCTATAAGTCTTCGTAAGTTGCAAATAATAAGAACTACTTAAAAAAAGTTTAATAAAACACATTTTCCTATGGTAACAATTTTTGCTTAGTAGGTATATTTAATCAGATTTATTCATATTGTATGCATTGTCATCGCTGTTATCGTCCTACGTAACGTAACCTACGTTAATCACAAGTTCATTGTCTAAAATATTATGTATACTAACATCTCTTTTATAACCTTTCATTATTAACTCCACAGTTCTATTTGCAACTTGTCCAGTCATCTTTAGTTACGTTTTCTTGCAGAGGCTTTTAGGGTTCCGTATTTTGTGTTACAGGATATCCCTTAAATTGAGCCCACACCAAATCAATGGCAAATTCACAATGAAAAGGCAGTAACCGTATAAGTCTGTGTATGTCTATATATTTACTATACATAGAAATATTAATAGTATCATCATCATCATCAGCCCATTTTAACCCCACTGCAGGGGCTTAGGCCTCCCCCAGGGTGAGGAAGGGGGCTTGGAGCTTAAGTCCACCACGCTGCTCCACTGCGGGTTGGGTACTGTAACGACCGCCATCTATTGACAGCGTCCAGGACCGACTGCTTAACGTGCCCTCTTTATTATTTATTATTATTATTATAACGCTTTCATATAATAATAATAATAATAATAATAATAATAATAACACACACATTCACAACAACGTCTAGGTCCCAAACTAAGCATTTGCTTGTATTTTGGGTACCAAGCGAAGACACCACATACATATAACAACCAAGACCCGGTGCCAGTATTAATATTCATCATATAAATACTGACCCGACCTGGGATTCGAACCCGGGACCTCCAGCTTCGCAGGCAGGGTCGCTGCCCACTAGGCTAAGCGGTCATCGATAGAAATATTTATATATTATTTATATATATATATATATTATTAATTATTTATATATTATAATATATATATATATTATAACGCTTATTAATAGTATACATATATAATATTATCTAAATATACATTATACTCATAGATTCCATAAATTATAATGTTATGACGCAACGTACACCACGCCGCTATACGATAATAAAATACAGTAATTATTTTTTCATAAATAGTTGTCATTTTTTACAAAACTACATGAGTGGATAAACTTCAAATCGGTCATCATACCATGCCGCTATAATAATGTAGAGTACGTAAACAGTTCTCAGGTACGTACGAGCAGCCCTACTCTTTCAAAAGTTTTTTTTTGTTATTTAAAAGTAATTAGCAGTCAAAAGTTATTATATTTTCGAATTATAGTTTCGAACATAAAATTGGCAGCCCTAATATACTTCTTCACAGTTGATTTTTAACTGCAGAAAGTCATGAATGACATGTAAATATTTCTAGCACAATTAAAAAAAAAATTAAATTACAATATTTTTCTTGTACGTTCATAACTAATTATCATCGCTTTTATTAACTGTAATATTAAATTAAATAATAGACAGATAAAAATTATACAGATTTAATTTCTATGAAGTTTGACTACATCGTAAAGAGACTTCTCTCTACATACTAATTTAATATAAATATATCAGAAAAAAAAATTTTGTACGTATATTACAAACTATAATAATTACAGTAAGTATATAAATTTTTAAAAGCGTAATGACATACTATACAAACATATCCAATGAGTGCAGGGGTGTGTTGGATATTGCAGATATCTTCTATAATCTATCGAGAAGAATCTATTCTCTATAGATTCTCTAATATCGTAAACGCGTTGTCTTCCTATCAAGCAATATGTTTAACAACAAATTAGTGGATCCGCAAACTTGCTCCGCATCTGAGTAAATTTGGCCAGTCCTTATTGAGTTATTGGCCGTCGGTAGAGCATCTGCCTACTTTGGGACATGTGATAGGCATTCATAGACCACAATGAATTATAAGATTTTGTACTCTATCGCAATAATGTATAAAGTTGAGGCTTTTATTTGAGTGGTTTTCGGGTGTTGGGTGTAATGTAAAGGGGCGCGATGAATGATGTGACGTGCTTAGCCTCTGACCGAGCGTGCGCTGTTGGCTTCGGGCTATGTGTCGCCATCCATAGTGATAATAGAACCAAAATCGCCCTAGTGGGAGTTGTTGGACTGGCGCACGGAGGGTTTTGTATTGTTACTTCGAATTAATGATTTTCATTTTTTTTTTCTTTGCTTGTGCTTGAAACTTTGCTACGTGCTGAATTTCATGATTTTAGGTAAACGGGGAGTAATGAAAACTACAAGTAAAAAAAACAAACTGAAATTCTTGAGACCTACAGTTTTAGGAGACATATTGTAATAAAAGTTTTCTGAAGATATTTAGACTCTACGATTTTATTCGTTTCACAAGATAACTAAGTTAATTAATGTACCTAATGACAAGTTAGGTATTTATACGTAACGATAAAAACTTAAAATAATGACTCTAAAAAAAATTAAACAGCCTGCCAGCTAACAATTTAACACGCGAAATGTGAAGACGGAACGAAACGAAAAATGTTAACGCCAAAATATAGCATTACGATGTCTTGTTTTGTGATTTAGTCCACGTGTCTATCCTGTGGTACAATTGACCGGTGCCATTCCTTGTCTCATCTGCCAAAGTAAACAAAACAGACAGATTGTAACTATTATTATTTAAATTTAAGTGTGTTCATTTGAAACATTAATATTTTTAAATAAATATAACACTAATATTAGGCATGGAACCCAGTATATATTATTGTTTAATTGAAAAGTTATTGAAAAAGCGGAAGCCATTTATTTTAACTAAATAAGTTTATATATCCTTATCTATTTACGATCTTGTGTTTTACTGACACAAATTCACTTTAAATTATATACCGTTATAAAAAATAAACTGTGAATATGGATCAAGCATACGTCGACCTGGCGAGAACGTCAAATTTAACGCAACATTAAATCGTGCCCAAGCGCTTTTGTGAACCGAAAGCCGACAACAAGGAATAACATCAGTCCTTTATTAAAAACATGTTTAAGATTTAAACATTTTTGTACTTAAATTCGATGTGTTCTTGTTCATGTCCATAATTGGTTTTTTTAAGGTTTTCTGTCAAAATACAGATTGAAGAGACATGGTTCTTGTCTCAAAGTGTATAGATAAAGTACTGTGATGAAAAGATTAAAAAAAAAAACACAAATACATAGCGAATGAAATTATGACGAAGTTAAGGAATGCAAATGGATGTGCCAACGTACGAACGATAAAGAATGTCTGTTAGCTTGAGATTTTTTTTTATTATTTTTTACCCCAAAATTAAAATAAACGAATATAATTTAGTGATCATTTAGAAAAATTAAAATGTAAATACATTTATATGAGAAATAAATCTTTGGCAGATTCCGCATTACGTTATCACGCGAAGCGAAAAAATTGGTAAAATAGTGGCAACATTTTTATTTACAAAAATAACGAAGTCGTTACAAACTAATTTAATTATAAGTATTGTCAAAGTATCGTTACTAATTTTCACTGTGATAAGCGAAATGGGGGCCAAACACTTTTTAAATTCTGTAGTTAATTTATGACAACTGGAAAAAAGTCATGATTAACCTTTTATAATAAACGACGCCAAATTGGAATGTGACAAATCTCATCCAATAATTAACAGAGTTCAAATAGGAACATAACTCACGGTATGCCCAGACAAGAATAATTGGGCTATTATTTTTCTCCTTAATAAAGATGTCCGACAAAGAAATTAACCGTAGTTCAATATACCACAAAATACTGGCACAAATCGGTGATCAGAACGGATATTAAAAAAAAAAATTATGGGAGTGGCCATATTTATTAAGATTATGCTAATAATGTAGCCGGAATTGTATGCCAATGGTAAATGAGAAATTTCGATCGTCACAGACTAACTTTTTAGGTACTAATTTAACGAAAATAGCTATTTAATAATTACGAATATTAAATAGTTTAAAAAAATTAATACAGATAAGTTTTAAATACAAGATATTTTGTATATATAACGTAATATATTTCGTATTAAAGTTACATATTCATAAAATGTTATTTATATTCCAGTCCTTCGAATAATATTTTTTCATAAATATAACATATTTTACTTTAAATTATACAGTACAGGATTTATAATTTTTTAATTTTTTTTTTGGTATATAAATAACTGAATTAAAACGTCGCAGTTTGATCGTTTGTTTGTGGTAACACTTGCCTATCGACTACCGAGTAAAATCATTAGCAACGAATAATACTCTTAGTTTGTAAAAATATTGCCATTTAATTGGCTGTGACCGTAATCTACTAAACGAAGAAATTCATTTTGTCTCTTATAAAAATATATTCTTTTACAAAATACTAAAATCAAAAAATTTTAAACGAATACAAAAAAAAGACTTTTTTACATTTCAGCCGAAACGAGTTGACAGTGAAGTGTGGACTGATTGGACTGAACACCCCGTTAGGTTCTGTTATCTACCTTTTAGCTTCATCATCAAATCAGCTATGGTATGGGGACGATACCATATTTATCGATCGTCATCCAAATTAATACCTAACTGTAAAATTTCAACTCGCTACGATTAACGCGTGTGGAGTCGTGAGAAGAGGATCCTAGCAGCATCAACAGGACCTGATCACTAGACTATTGCATGTCATCGGAACTACATACATGTGTGTTTTAAGTTGACCGAACAAATAGGTCTAGGTAAAATTTATTTCCTAGATTTGTTTACATTGTTATTAAATTTTTATTTAATAGAAAAGCTGTTATATGTTACCCACCAAATATAGTATCTATATTCCCCATGCTGGCTTTACGATGCTGGTATTCGGGTCGGCCCAACCTCCTGTCATTCCTATATCCCGACTGCAGCCTAACAACCTTACACTCTATCCTATCTACTATGGCTCATTGGTGTCTCGGACCTCCGTGTCCTTGCAGCAGAACTGCTGGCTGGTGAGTCATTGGAACGGAACGGAACGAAACGGAATAGAAAAGCTGTTAAAACCCGGTCGAGTTCGAGTCGGACTAGCACACGAAGGGTTCTGCACCACTGTAGGATATAAAAAACATGTTTCTTATATGGAGACCCTATTTAATATTTAACTTTATTCTATTTTTATAATTTGTTGTGATAGCGGCCACATTAGTTTATACTTCATGAAAATGTCAAGTGCAAGCAATGATCTCACAACCACTAATCGCCAAAAATCTCGAAAAGAGGCGTTTCTTGTATGAGGACCCCCTTTGATTTCAAAACCCTAAAATAAAAAAGATTTTAAAAATGAGGCGTTAATTAAGTTATACTTAGGGTAATACAAGTGTTCTTTGTATATTAACTTCGCTGGTCAATTTCCATACTCGTGAATAATATTTTAGAGCTAACATGCTTTTTGGAAATCATATGATCAATTACTATATTTTTTATTTTCTTCTACACGTAGCTGAAAATAATGGGGTGTGAAGATTTAATTTAAACGAAATTTCAGAAATAAAATGAGTGGAAATTGTATAACGTGGATGCGCATTCGGTGGCTAGATAAAGGATTTACCCAGTGTCTGCACGTGGGAGCTTTTGTTTGGCGCGTGCCAGTACGGGTGCCAAACGCCCCCCTTGAATATCCGAAAAACACGTGTCCCCTCTCAAAATATCCAAAAATAAACCCCTCAAGGCGTCCATTAAGGAGTTAATGCTGTAACAATGTTGTAAAATGTAAATAAAGCTCTCGTAAACAGTGCGTCTCTCTAGAGTTTTACTGAAATAGAAAATATTTTGACTAATTTCAGTACTGATAAAGTGCTGTCGCTTGAATAGTGTTGTTGTAAAATTCACGTGCTTTAAAAAGTATAATTAAACTTTATAAATTAAACCAAAATTACTGAGCATGTACAGCTTACCCGACTGAACGATAACAAAAAAATAAATAAAAATAATAATAATAAGAAAAGGGATAAAATGAATGATTCAAATTAGTCTGAGTCATCTACTCTTTTGAAACTTTTTGTGTAATTCGGTAAGCTCTATACGTTCTATAAGTTTGGACTACGTTCAGCCAAACAGGCAGTCAGCTGAACGTAATTCAAACTTATGAGAATGTAGAGCTTATCAAACACGATACACTTAGAAATTATCTACTAAACTTATTTAGATTTTTCGTGATTTGTTAATCGTAGCTTAAAGTTTAATCTAAGATACAATTTATTTTGTCTGTTCGTCAGTTTGTTGGTATGACTGTAATACACTTATAAATCACTGAACCGATTTTGATAAAACTTTTAATAATGTATCTATTAGTTTAGACTTGAGTTGCATTTCAGTTAGAATTTATCATGCTTTGTTACTCAGGAACTCGACAGAAAAGATTATCTCACTATTTTTTCAGAACGATAGGAACTTAGATGTAAATAAAGTAAATCCTGTAGTTTACGCAGACCAAACCGTAAGCATCGGCTAGTATTTATTAAAATTGTAACAAAGCCGTTTCTCTATATTTATCACGAAAAAACTACGGATTTTAATCACGCTTTTATATTTCAATGGATTAAATGGTTTTTTTTTATATATAGGATATGTATCATCACTCTGTTATGAAGAGAGAAGTGTTAAAAAAGTATGCTATATATAAAACTCGTTGGCAACGACTATTCTGCAATTAGTCAATAATATACGCCGATGATCTTTCGCAACGAACAGCAAGGAATAGGTAAAGGACAGGTTCTTTTGCAACGTTATACCGGCACCATTTCTTATGTAACATCGCGCACAACGATGAAACTTAGTTGTGCACGATGTTGTTCGAGAAATAGTGTTTCTCACTTTCAGTATAAAAATGCATATTTGAAATTTATTAAATTATAATCATTAAATTTTTTGTCTTTCATCAAAAACCCATAATTTATCATTTGCGGGCAGCGATGACTTTTCTAAGAATTTTATAACAGTGGAAATGTTATAGAATTCTTAGAAAAGATTGAAAATCTGCTATACGTTCTTTTTCTCCAAACATTTGATATTTTTGTTCCGGAATAAAAATTAAATTTATTTAATTTAATTTAATAAGTTTCATTCCTTGTTTCAATCTGTTTATGTCTTAAGAACAATTTATTTATTTATTTTTTAAAAATATATTTCCGAATTGTTGTACTTGAAAATATTTGAGATTACTACAAAGTAACTGTAAATATAATGAAATCAGGATTTGTTTTAAAAAAACGGTCATTACTACGTTTTCTTAATCTGATCCGAATTTCGCCTACAGTTTGAACCGTACTCTTTTTATCGTCGATTAACCTATACCGTAGGTTAAATATAAGTAGGCGATCATAATTAGTTAGACCAATTGAAGTTACTAGTCCTAAGAGAAATTAGGCGACACATTTAGCATTTTCCCTTGACGAATATTTTCTGTTTCATGCGGGAATTAAATAAAAACAGGTGTATTGGCTTTATATTACGATTTTTAATACATTTTAGGCTCAGTAGTTGCGAAGATATAGTCTCAAATTTTTTGAAAAAATCTCAAGTTTTTCGCACAAGCCCTTGGATGTTGACGTCTCCACAAATTTATGTTTACTGTTTTGAGTTTTTACTCAACCAAATTCAGTAAGTTCACAGTTAAAGATACACAGTTTTAGGTGACCGTCCTCTCGTCACTGCTAACAAATGGAACTCACGCGAGGTGCTCTCGGCGATATGTGTACCACATTTATTTTTACATTAGACGTGATATATCACGTGATGTACGCTTTGGGTACACTCGACAATTTTTATTTTTATTGTGATTCAAAATCAATATCCAAAATAAGAATCCGTTTATCGTTTAGGTTTTTTGTAAACTATGAGTAAAATCATGAATAAGGCTCTACAGTCCTTTTTTTTTTTAATTTAATGTTTAGTAGTCTGCAGATCAGCGGGAGTAGGATTACACTCGATTTCGTATATTTTATTAATATTCTTCAATCGATGCATTATAACATCATAAAGAAACAATATTTGTTAGTATTTCTGATAGTGAAGCATTTTTATTTGACATGCCACATGATGCATTTGACAAAAGATTTTTTATTTTCTAATTCGTCCTTTAAAATTAACTCCAATAATCACCATTTGTTTATTTCCGCTACGTGTCTGTGAGATCTAAACTGTATATATATATATTTAATTTAATTTTTTTAAATTTCTTTTTAAATTTTTTTTAATTTAATTAAATTTTTTTTTAATTTAAAAAAAAAAAAATTTTTAAATTTTTTTTAAATTTTAATTTATTTTTATTTTTATTTTTTTATTTTTATTTTTATTTATATCCAAATTTAAAATTTCTTCATCCAGTAAATTCTTAGGAAACAGACTCTGACAGATGGACAGACAGAATCCATAGTTGTCCTACAAGAGTTCTATTTTTCATCTCTGATCTACAAACCCTAAAAATATCATATCCGCGATTTTATTTATCTATCATATATCATCATATCTATTCAACAACAATCAACTTACCTGCATATTCATATTAGAGTGCATTAGTACCTACTATCTATGTTTCATAATAAATATGGATATAATTTTTAATATTTGATATTTTTATTGATGTACCAATAAAGTTAACAGATAAAAAAACTTTTAAATTGGTTTAATTATTGAATAAAATACCAAGAAACCTTTATTTCTTATTGATATTATTAGCCTTTTTAGAATTTAATTTATTTCTTTGAAGGTTTCTTGTCAAACAGTCAAAGAATTTAAGACGTTTACGAACGCGATTTTCATTAAATATTTCCTTGAGAACCTCTGCTTTTCACTACGATTTTTGGGTTTCCTTCAATAGATACTTTCGCCGTTAAGTAAATTGTAATCTAAACAATTTTAGAAAATATTACAAAATTGTAACCCAGTGATGTCTGAAATGGAAAATTTTGTTAGTAAAACTTAAGTCTAAGCAGGTTCGTATGCGATTACTCTAAGAAGAACACTGCAAGAAACTTACAGTGGCTTGTTTTATAATGACAGTGCTATGAAAATTTTGACGGCAGCGTTTGTACTTTTATAGCGACGAACCATTGTTTAAAAAACTAACCGTATTACAGTAATTTAATCCCAAGCATTCCTGTCATTTATAATATATATTCTTTTAAATTGTAATATGATTTATACATAAGTTGTCGTTTTACATAACCCTTGAATTTGTGTACTGACAAGTCTATTATATTGCTTGGTAGTTTATTATAAAATCATACACAATTACCTTTGAAGGAATCACTTATTTTATGAAGCCTAGTAGTAGATACTGCGAGTTTATGTTTTTTCCTAGTATTAGTGTTGCGTACATAATTATTCCTTTTAAATTTGGTGTTAGGTAATTTTATGATCATTATAATATATTTTCCTTAGACTTATACCTATAGAAATATCGCGTTGTGACAACAAAATGTGTGCAATAAATATACGCCGTAGATAAAATATACACTAGTTCATGCTTTATAATATTCGCTGTTAAATATAATTTTATATGACCCACATATAAAATTTATATTGGAAATTTAAATAAAGATTCTGAAATTACATTTCATGTGTAAATGTTTGTTTATAACAATGATAATGAGAAATTGTCTGTCTAATAACTGAGTCTAACATTTTGTTCACGTTTCGATCGTTGAAGATAAGAGATGTTCATAAATAAAGTATTAATATTTAGATTGAGGGATGCCTAATTTTTGACGAGTCTAATAATTTTTTTTTTCGGAAATATCTTTCATGCTCTGACTTTATTCCGGTAAAGTTTAATAATAGTGTTACGTGTGAATTCCGTCGATATCGAGTGTCTTATCTCTGGTCTACTGTTCCTTCACTAAATAATCCTAGTTTTGTTTCTTAAAAACAATAACCAACGCGATACATTTCAAGGAACTTTTTTTGGAAATTTTTATAGTAAATTAATCAGTTTTGATGAACGAGCACATCGCAATTTTTGGCAGTTCAATCCAGAACGAACAGGATGAGGTATTTTTTCCAAGATATTTAAAATAATAAATGTAATTATAATACCTGGAAAATTTCACACCAGGACATCTAGAGGCAAACCAGGCAGAGGCTGTATTGTGGGTTCTAGACAACTTAACATACTTAGATATGTTTTTTTAATTTATACAAATATTGACTATAGATGGTCGGTACTAAAGTCAAGTGATATCAGGCAGAGTCTCTATCACCTAGACTAGATTATTGTGGCCGGCTTCGCTTTTTTTCACCCCTCGTCACTGCGTTCCCCGTGTAGAATGTGTTTGTTTCAAAGATTTTAAAAGTTAATAAGAAATTGATTTCAGTTCCTGCTCCCCACTTCTGCGACTGTTGATGCAATATCTTTCGTAGCATTTGATACCTTGCTATCCGAATGGAATATTATAGAGACGTGCTTGTTTTGTCCTTCAGAAAATATTAAAATTTCCTTCACAATTTGATTTCATAACGCTTGAAATGCTGCCTCAGGTCACTGACTGGTCTGAAAGGTAAGACGAATTTCGCATAAAAAAACACTCTTTCAACTATAAATAGGTTCCAACAGTTACGCTTTACTTGCAAGAATTTTCATTTCATATATTGGATACCTTCGAGATTGGATGTCTTCATAGAAAGACATGTTAGTAACAATATACATATATTTGCCGCTCATGTAATTTCTCTCTAAGAACGCATACTGCGTAAATGATTGCTTCAAAATTAACACTTCGAGGTTTTGACACTGTTACTTTGGAGGATAGTCAAAGTTAATATCGTCATTTTGCATGATCCTTATAAATCTGGGTAAGTGACGACGTAAGCAACATTGGAAAGTTCCATTATTACTTATGTTAGAATCTTTAAAGTGAAACTCAAAATGAATTAGTAAGCAACTTTGATTGTGTGCGTCCGGATAGAGAGAAGGCGTCAAAAAACCTAGATATAAAAATATCACATCACTGTTCGGTAATAATCACACACGCACAGACGATTTGTACATGTTTAGTATGGCGCAGCGAGAACATGCGGGCTGTTGAGTCACACACACAAGTATGTAAAAGTTGTGAGGGTCCTTCCAGACATTATATGATCAAAGGCTATCAAGTCAGTATTGTACAGTTCTGTAGGACTAATAACAGAAAATTTAATTTCTTAATTATGAAGAAAATACATGCCATCGAAAAAGTGCAGATTTTTGAAATCACTATACAGGATGAGGTTTTAATGATCAGCCAAATTTTAATGTAATGATCTTTGGTAGAAAAGCGATAGCCGTCTTGTGTCCTTTTAGTATTGTTCTATAGAAAAATATTGAGATATGACTACACAAACCTTTCCCGAAAAAACCAATAACTCTAGTCACTATTCATGCCCGCCGCCCCATTCTGTTTCAAGGCCTCGGGCGCGTACGTTTACTATAGCGTTGAGGAGGCAACCAAACGTTATAAAATAACACTGTAGATAGTACAAATTTATTATGAAAATGTAACCCATATATTTTATTTACGCAATGAAGTCTATTGGTGATAATTAACATCTAGAAAAATTTTGACCGGTTACTAAAATCTCATCTTGTATATATAAATTTTTTTTGTATCTCTTGCTCAAAAAAATTGGCACAAAATTCGCTAACAAATGTACATATACTTGCGCGCGCAAGAAAGAAAAGATATTTTTTTTAGTGTTAATGTTACTTGTAATTGTGGTTGTTGTGTTATGACTAGACTTTGTCGTTAGTCGAATAACTATTTACAGTTTGACTGACGGACCTTGTATTACAAAAAATTAATCGATTCGACTCTTTAATTCCAATAGGATCAATCAGAGCGCTGAGTCCATCGGGCGTGATATTGGCGTGTAGTTTCCGTTTAAACACCGATATTGCTGTTATCTTTTGTATCATTATTTTTTTGGACTGCACAGTTTATTTACACTAAATGTGGTTTTTTTTTGTAACATAATATATCTGTTAAAGAAGGTGTTTACATTATAACCTGCGTTCTAGTACTAAATTAAGCAAAGTTTGTACTCGTATTATGGGTACTAAAGAATTGGTATACCTACCTGGTTAAATATTTTTATCATATATAAATACGTAGATATTTTACATCCAGACACGGAAGAAATAGACATGTTCATGCACACAAATATTTGTCCCAGGCGGGAATCGAACCCGCGAACTTTTGGTTTTTCAATCACGGTCTCTAACCACTCTGTTAATCGGTCAGTCTTACATTTCAAACACTGTTTTTATGTCGCAACGTTCTTACCAATTTTACTGACATATAGAGTCATTAGAGTTATGAAGAATTGACATATGACAAACTATGAACGGAGCAGCATACAGCGTGCCAGAAAGTATATGCACATGATATAGGCATCAGATCCTAGCTATTGCCCCCGTTTCTTTCGGAATACAAATTCGGAAAAGATTAGTCTTAAATCAAGGGCACATTGTAATTAATTGGTCTTTTTACATGTCACATCGTTTCTTTTCTTAACCCTATTTTATTTAAAAGCACAAAGTAAAATATCTTTGAAGTGTCGCACATAATACTAATACTAATATACCTTACCATACCGTACCGTACCGTACCAAACCGTACCAAACCGTACCGTACCGTACCGTACCTTACCATACCGTACCGTACCATACCATACCATACCATACCATACCATACCATACCATACCGTACCAAACAATACCATCAGACCATTAATGCCCCACAGAAGGGGCTTAGGCTTCTCCTCGGGGTGAGGGCGCTTGGAGTTTAACCCACCACGCTGCTCCATTTAGGGTTGGTGGATTTTAACGACTACTAATATTATTTTACATATATTAAAAACAGATCAAAGAAATATATGCTTTGTTACACAAAACACTAAATATTCCTGACGGATATAAGTGTCACTGGAGTCTCAACCACGCGATGTATATGGATCTATCCCTCACAGACAGTAAAAGCACCATAGTATAAGAAATACAATAAATTACAAACTGAAGCCTTGTATAACATTTTAACACACCCTAGACGGACTCATTATTCAATTTAAGTTTCACGTATCAAAGACTGAATGAAATGTGAAATTAGGGAGCTCGACTGATATCCGACACCAAAATCTAACATCGCGAGTCGCTTTGAAGACACGTTACACAATTTTAATAAGTTTCTTATTAAGTTCTTAACATTTTGATGATTAGCAGCTTAGGTATTGCATACTAAAAATTTTATGTGCACTGCAAGTATAAAAGCTCCAGATAGTTATTTAGGTGAATCGATTAAAAAATAAAAAAAAAGTAAGTTAGACTTCGAAACAATGGTAGAATTTCTTAGTTAAACTTTATTGGGGTTCAAGCGCTTACTTGAATTATAATATATGAAATATAATTTATACAAAACATAACATATATAAAATATTACATAATTATATAAAATATTAATAAATAATAAATAAATAAACAACAACTTATACATCACAACAACGTCTATATAGGCCTCAAACTAAGCATTAGCTTGTGTTTTGGGTGCCAAGCGAAGACACCACATACATATAACTACCAAGGCACAGTACCAGTAATAATATTCATCACATAAATACTGACCCGACCTGGGATTCGCACCCGGGACCCCCAGCTTCGTAGGCAGGGTTGATATCATGCGACACTTCGAAGATATATAAAATATAACATAGTTAAAAATATAACTCAATAACTTAGGTAATCCGAAAGCAGTTCAGATTAAAAATATTTTAATTAGACGGGATGGCCATATCTCAAAATTGTGATAAGTATTCGTATAAAAGAAATGACAGTGAATGAATTCTGTTATAATAGTACATTATGATGGAAGTACGGTAAGCTGCATATTATAGTCGAGGTGTTTATAGGCACGAGGCGAAGCCGAGTGCTTATAATAAACCGATGACTATAATAGCCAGCTCACTGAGTACGAGCGTCATGCGACGTTTTTCAATACATTTGCGATTAAAATTAGATACGAGAGCAACGTGGTGGATTAACCTCCAAACACCCTCATTCCGACAGGAGGCCTGAAATCCTGTAGTGAGGAATATTGATCTGATAAACACAATCACTTTTAAATAGAGTTAGAGTGAGGTGCTGGCGACATTATAATATACTGATTTGTTTCGACCTAACGAAACCTGGGTACGTCAGAAAAATAAATTACATAACTTTGAAATTCGATTTAAGATTGTATGTATTTCGGAAGTGATATAAAAGCATCATATTATATGGTTACAGTTCGTAGTGACTAACATGACCTCTCTACAGTAAAAAAACGCATAGTGAAGGTTCCTCTTTATAATTACGAATTGCTCAATCTTTATTTTTGTATGGTATTAGATGGCTATTAGATTATTCATTACATTGTACGAATTTAGTTGTTTAAGTGTTTGCCATCAGCCCATTATACCCCACGGTAGGGGCTTTGGCCTCCCCTCAAGGTGAGAGGGATTGGAGCTTAAATCCACCATGCTGCTGCTCCAATGTGGGTTGGCAGATTGTAACGACCGCCATCTATTGGCAGTAACTGGGACCGACTGCTTAACGTGTTCTCCGAGGAACGGAGTCAGTGATTGTTATGTACTTAAGTCAGAAAAAACCATTTGTACCTACACGCTCGGATTCGAACTACGACCACACGGCCTTGTAAATTTGAAACAGGTTCGCTGCGCTCGGGCTATCACGATATGTTACACGTCACGTTCAAGTGTTTAAGTGACGCTTATGTTTGTGTCTTCAAGGACAAAAGTATATAATTAAGCTATTAAGTCTTGGGAGCTCTCACTAAATATAAATGAACACAAGAAAAAGACTAAATACTGTTAGAGTAATTGAACAATGTTCTGAAAATAAGTTACCGTTAATAGAAAATGGCTGATAATAATTGTATTCATATAGAATTTCGGAGTAAACTTTCATTTCAATTTAAAATTATTCAAGTAACTATTTTTATCTTAATTAATATTAAGACGGTTATAGGCTACTTCGAGAAAGAAGTGGTCGAAAATAATTACATGAATATAATATTAAACTTTAAATGAACAAGCACCAGATTTCATTTGAAGCGTAGGCGAAACGCTAAGAAGCGCTTTTATAACAAGAAATCAATAAACTTTTCATTAATTTTTGTTATCGTAAAGTTTGTTTGCTTATAAGGCAGGCTAAGTGTAAGCTTTAAATAGAGTTCCGGAGTTTGGCATGCAATAAGGCAAGAAGATTCAGAATATTATGGAAATAGGTAATAAACTATCAAATTAATTTTTTTTGAAATATATTATCTGTCATAAAAATAATTAGTAATAATCGGAACAATTTTACTCGAAAGTAGTATTGATTTAAATTTATTACCACAATTTTTTTGAGATTAAAAAAAAAACAAAAAAAATTTTTACTCATAATAGTGACAAAATACCACGTTCAATAAAATTTTAAAAATCTAATTATCTATACTACACTTGATATTCTTTGTTCCATTCGCATCTTCCGTGTTGTTGGGCGTATTTGATTTATTTGACGAAAGGTAAAAAATATAGTTCTAGATCGTTTGTTCTGTGATTTTTGTCAAAATTTTTACAGATTACTTCTTTCATAGGACAATGTAAACTGTAAAATTTTTGACAAAAATCTCAGTTTACATTCTCCTATGAAAGAGTAAACATTAAATATTTTACGCGCAGCTCCACCAACATGAATATGAAGACCGGACCCTATAACTATTTTTTACAGATTTTTGGAGACGAGTTTAGTTTCTGAGTTCCAGGTTATCAAAGGACAGCTTCATAAAAAATGTTTATATGTAGACCCCGCCGTTAAATCGGACGATAAACGGAGCTAAATAGGAGCCATTAAAAATCTATCGGGCCATTTTGATAGCAATTTTCGCCTATAAAGCGGGCTTCTTTTACGAACCCCTCGTAATAGCTGGTGTCCAGCGTTCTGGTGATCAATTAATATACTAATTAAAATCACTTATTAATTATAGCTGTAATAAATAGGTTTTTAATACAGAAGCGGTTTGCTTTCACTACTTTGTGTTTCATATCGCTATTTTCATAGATATAGATTTACATATAATACATGTCTATATCATAAACTACGTTAATTGAAACCTTGTTTTATTTTGGACAAGCGTTTGATAATTTAAGCCAATTCGTACAAATTCGGTCAATAATTGTGTGAGTAGAAATTTCGCGATGATGCTAGCATTCAGCACTATTTGCGCTTCGATTTCACTTTGAGATCATCTTCCGTATCTCCTTTTAGACAAATACTGACTAAAGAGCCTAGGCCAGCGGTTACAATAGGTGTCTCTTGATATAGATATGGTATCTGCCGGAATCTGGCATGGTATCTGGTATCATTGACTCAGTGTTTCAGAGAGCACGTTAACTTGTCGGTCCCAGGTGCCATCAACAGATGGCAGTCTTTAAAATCCACCAACCCGCCACTGGAGCAGCGTGTAGATTAAGCTCCAAATCCTCTCAACCTGAGGAGAGACCTAGGCCCCTTCACTAGAGCAAAATGGGATGGTGGAATGGAATCTGTCGGAAATAGAAAATCACTTCTGAATAGTGGTGGATAATATAGCATACAGCATTATTTTAAACGAGATATTTACGCCTAACGGATTTAACATATTATATTGGTTGCCTGTTGGCGCTATTAAATAGCGCCATGGGATCCCGCAGTCCCGTCTTACCAATAGAGCAATACGTTCAGCACAACGAAACACGTCCTACAACGACCGCGATCGCAAACTGATTGACTTGACTAGCGCTAACGACACCGCCATCAAAACACGTTCTACAACGCAACGACTCAACGAGACAACGAGACGCGAACGCGATCACGCGACAGCACAGCAGCAGACTAATCCGTCACGTGCGATCACGCCTCGTTGTAGGACGTGTTTCGTTTGTTGCGCTAAATGCACCGCGCGCTGCCTCGCTCGTTATACTATAGCATAGCATATAAAATAATATGCTAAAATACTATAGTTTATAGTCCGAAACGCGTTTTTTAGATATAACAGATTTTCACACAGCTGCTTCTGAACAAGTTCTCTAGATAATCGAAGGCGTGACGTTCTGCCGTACCAATCTATCGTTCATCATAATCGATCGATCATCTATCGTATATCATGAGTACAGTTGCTGCTACTTTTCTGCCTTATTATTTGACTTTTACATGCTTTCAAACTACAAAACAAATAAATAGTCCTACATTGCCTACAGTCCTACAGTTCGAAACTCATTTGTCAAAAAGAATTAAATAAAATTATATACGAACTCCACGAAAGTTCGTGTCAACGCATAAACAGTACTTCGAACCGCGAAACCCTGTCCACCCCACGAAGGGAACCTATTTTTAACTTGCAACCGAAATAATACAGAGTTTTATGTTCGCTCATAATCACATCCTTTCAGCGTAAAATGTCTCAATTAGGAATGACGGGATGTGTGGACACGTTTAAGTTGGTCGCGTCACGCCTTTTGACGGTCGCTTTTTGATTGGTGACGGTCGACCGATGAACGAATTATTGCTCCGGTACGGCGGAGTCCAGCTTTCATCCAGCTTTCTATTTGATTAAATTTTTAATACACACACATACTTACAAAATAGCAATTATTACAAACTCGAATGAAACATGACATGAATATAAATCTAGGAGCGTGGTAGATTTAAAATCACTTACCTTATAATTTCTGTACACGACAACCGCTTCGCAGCACGCGCGGCCATATAAATAGATAGATAATAGCATAGTAATTAATTATAGTAGAAAAAGTACTTATAAAATTGTAAAATATAGATATTTAGATATAGGGCCCGATAACGGCATGATAAAATAGACCCCGGCAGATATAGGGTAGACAGAAACCCGCCGGGGAAGACTTTTTTGTGATAGAAGGTAGAAAAATAAATTGACACCACCGTCCTTCGCCCCTCGTTTGTCTGTGATCGGAGAAAGTATAAATTGCGCAAGCGTCACACGCGCGGCATTCTCTCGACAGCAGCGAGCGGGCATACGAGGCACACCGATACAGTCCACATAAACAGGCAAAGCGAGGGGAAAGGGCGGCGAGGTGGCGTTGAACTGGATAAGAACTTTCATTTCACTCATCCCGTCTTCCCAGCTACGACCACCCTAAGAAGGAAGGATGGCAACGAGTCACGCACAATTTCATTCCTAACGCCTACCATTAACTGTTTTTATTATTATTAAAAATAAATATATGCTATTAATAGATAATAAAATTGTTAGTATAATATAATAAAGCCACTTTGATTACTAACCAAATAAAATTTTATTTTTAATTCTAACTTTATTTCTTACATACAATATGGAAACTTTGTTAAGCTAGGGAAGGATAAATTAGATTTGCATCCCATTCCATCAGCCTTTTTTATAACCCACTGCAGGGGTTTAAACCTCCCCTCAATATGAGGAGATTTTGGAGCTTAAATCCAACACGCTGCTCCAATGCGGGTTGGCAGATTGTAACGACCGCCGTCTATTGACAGCACCCATGACCGATTGCTTAACTGCTCTCCGAGACACGGAGTCAGTGATAGTCAATGTGCTTAAGTCAGAAAAAACTTATTACACTTAGTACGTTATTAGTACCTACTTAGTACGCGCCCGGATTCGAACCATTCTAAGATTAAGTTTAATTAAATTATATATATTTTGTAGTGACCTTACAGTGTTTATGAGTGGTTCATTAACGTGTCTAACATCTCATAGGGCAACAAAGATTTGAAATTGAAATTAGTCTTGTTCGATTCAACAATAGTTTCGGCGTACTTCATTGGATGAGTAAACTGACTGAACTTAAAAAGAAAGTAATATTGAATAATGAAATATGAATTCATAACATTAATAAGTAGTACGTAAATTAAACAACGTTACCAAACACAGACAGAGCAACCGATCTAATTAGTAGCTAGTCATAATGACTAATAAAACCGGTTGATAGTGATTTTTTAGCATTCTCTTGGGGGGTCGTTGATCGACGAGGCATATTCTAGTTTTGTATGTTGTATTTCAGACCACTACCTGACAATCTGTACATATTTGAAATATTGTCGTCTGGGATCGCAGCACCTACTTCGTTAAAAAATATCTAAAATTTAAACAAATAAATAAAATAATCTACGGAGTCATGGCATACAGATCCCTTTATTAAATTTTAATTATAAGAAAAAAGTTTTGAAGTTGTATTCTCTGCTAACAAACTGACTGATACAAAGAGAAGACTCGAGAACTTCGATTTGTCGACACAACGCCCCCACAATATGTCGGAAGTATTGTAATTTATTGGATATCGAATAAAAGTGTGGGCACAATGCTATAATCGTGAATAAGATAAAAAATGTAAAGAGATACGATTACCGTCTGAAGAAGGCTTCAAGTATATAAGGCATTTTTTTTGTATGAAGAAATTTTGAAGTATTTACTAGAAATATTTATATTTGAAGAAATCTATCATTTACTTTATTTGTGTAAAATTCATAAATTTATAGATGTTGAGATAAATTTAGCTGACGAAAATTCGTAACTTTCGTAACCTACGCTTAATCCTAGTAAAGGTTTTAATGTATGATCAGCGGTGTACGAAGGAAATATTGCAAACATAGACATAAATGTAATAGATGGGCCACTACAAACAAAATGCCACCGTTACAACATTACAAACATTTTAATGGTGGCGTTTTGTTTGGGAGAAAATTCCGATTTTGCTCTCGATGTTTGTGTCTATAAAAATTTTATATTGTAACCACTGTGAAAGCATTACAGTAAGTGCAGCAAATTACGATATATTTTATGACCAGTTCTCAAAACGCTACAGGCATTCGAGGAAGTTTTTCGATGGATCACGTCTATGTCCAACGTCTGACATTCAATACGTGATTCGTCCATACCATACCATATCGGCCCATTATGGCCCACTGCATAGGCTTAGGCCTTCCCTCGGTATGAGTGTGCTTAGAGCTTAATCCACCATGCTACTTTCAGTGTTGGTTGCTGGATTTTAACGAATACCATCTCGTGACGGAAACCGTGACCGATGCGATGGCTTAATGTGTTCTGCGAGGCACGGATAATTATATGTACGTAAGTCAGATAAAACTCATTGGTATATACCGGTTTCTTGAATTCGAACCACGACTTTTTAGAGGAGAAGCGGGCTCTCCACCACTCAGCTATTACGACACTAGACTGATTCTTCTCGTAACAAAAACTTACGAATTACAACCATAAGACTTATTAACCTTCTGCAACTGAGGTGGTAGTCTGTCAGACACCGCTGAATAAAAAAAACGTTGCCAGATCGCAAGGTGGCGTGATATATTTCTGTCTCGCTCAGTACCTTCCTACGTTGGCACGCTCCAACGGCCAGTGCAGCGCGAGCGGCGGCGCGGTGTATACGTGTGGAGTTACGAGCTGTAAGTGTCCCACAGACGTAAGTACAGCAATAAACACTGATTCTGTTAGACGTCACCTCACTAATATCTTTTTAAATCCATATTAACATATTAATAATGCCATAGTGTTTCGTAGACGTAACCTCATACTTACCTACTAAACCTGAACTTCAGGTTCCAGGTCCTGCTGCTGGGAGGAAATTATGCAGCATATGTCCAAGTAAGCTAAAAAGGCAAACTAGATACCGTTGTTGTGTGTGTAAAAAGCACATCTGCTTACAGTGTTCGTCTCAATTGTGTCAAGATTGCCAATTAGATTTGTAGTTTAAGGGTTAACTTTGAGACTGATTTATGCCTAAATGAACTGTTGGATCTCATTAAATTTACTGATAAAGATATATCATATAATGCTTTCAAAGAAAATACTAATAAGTTTTTGAAAGTTTTATTGTTATTTTTTTTTGCATAGTTTTGTATAACAAGATCAAAAAGCCTGGAAATTTCCGATCTCAATAAATGATTATATAATACCATCTTCTTTTATTTCTAAAACAGTATTTATGTGTTTTTTCATGAAACGGTAACATTTTATTGATATTGTATAAAAAAAACTTATACACTCTTGCATTTTCATAATATTAACAGTATATAATAATTACGTCTGACAGACTACACCTCAATCGTATTGTTTCTACAAAGTCACCTCAGTCGCAGAAGGTTAAATAGTTATATATATATATATACCTATTGTTTATTTTACTAGTAGTATTTTACTCGTTAGGCTCTCGAAGCCATCATGTAACTGTTGTGACACAGTTATGACTGGACTGCAACTAACGCGACGTGTTGTAGGTACATACTGTACTGACTCATGCACTTTACTTTGCGATTGTTGATTGCAAGTAGACTGTAAATACCATGTACAAAAGTAACATTTGTGGTTGTTGGATCTCATGAAGCCATTTATGCCCTCGTAAAATTATAACAGTTTTTCAGCTTTTAAGCGGAGGTTTTACATATAAATAATCGGTTTTCGTTATAGATTTAATAATATTACAGTTCATCCCTGTTACGATAAACACGAGAAACTTGTTACATTTCTGATATAAAATCAAATAAATTAAACAATGGACCAAGTTTGTAGTAGAAGTCTGTTAGAAAGTTTTATCAGTAGATAGACATCTATTGCCACATAATATGTCTCGATATCCTCGAGATCTCCACGGCAAACGTTTTGGGCTACCTGTACTCAACAGCCGCTTGTTACTTTCACCAGATCGTTAATCCATCAAGTTATAAAGCCATACCACATGGTGTCCTTTTCGTAGTTACCATTGGAAAATATTTTCTTCCCAATGAAGAATCGCCACAAATCATTTCTGTGGTCGACGTCACCTGTCCATTGCCACCAGTTGCTACTTTAACTTGGTTATTCTGTGAGTGACGAATAAAATCTACTATGACCATGCAATGGCTATGACGACGAGTTTATTCTGACTACGAACCTGTAATAAATAAAAACATAATTATTTTTTTAACTTCGATCTTAAGTTCAGAAAAGTATAGGCTAAGTCATACTATAGGTCGGCCGGCGCACTTGAAACTGTAAAACGTAGAGATGGAAAGTAGGAACACAACAGGACTAGTATGACATAGGAAGCATGACAGACCTGTGAAATCGGGCATGCGGATCGCACTTCAGAGCCGCTCAGTTATGATGCATGAACTGTACGGCCTCCGACAGAGCGACCCTGATGTTGGTCGCGTACGTCTTATGTTATCAAATATAAACACACAGAGCTCCGCTGACGATCAGCAGCGCGTTTCGTATGAAGTTCTCTACGTCGCCAACGTACGCAACCGACATCCGCGTAGCTTCTAGAGGCCTACAGCTGGCGCCAAACTTCTTATTCGCTCTGAATTCGAGGCAAGTATCGTCACAGTAAGAAAAATGGATATTAGAAAATTTAAGAGCACGCCCGGCGCAAAAAGTACCCGTGTAAACTTTAGAATGTAGACGAAGTTTGGCACTAGCCTTAAGTCTAGGTAAATATTTTAAATAGCTTATTAGTTACACAAAAACCGAGTTTGTTGATGCATTTTACCGCTATAATACACAAAAATTTAAGAAAAGTAGATAAATTGACTGTACGTAAAAGGATTATACATTTTAATTTTTATATCGCCCAATCCAACTTCCCTCGAGTTTGTATAAGTTTTAAATGATATTTTATTTTGCAGAAACCCTGCAAAAACCCAGAAAAATACTGAGCTTTCTTGCATAATCTGAATATTATGATAAAGTCCATAAGAAGTCTTGCAAATTACGTTTACATAAAGAGTTTCGCCATGAGTGCGCAACAGTACTCTGTGGCAATAACATTCAGTTCCGGGAGCGAGTTGCGAATCAGAATTTACAAATCACCTGACACAGTAATTACTTATTTTACACGACCTACGTAACGATATGTCTAGTATAGACGAAACACTAAATATCAAAAGGGGATAGTCGGGTGACGTTTCCGGTGCATTCATAAGTGCAGGGAGTGCAGGCGAGTTTGAACACGACCTACTCCAGTGCACCGACTCATTAGGGGCGGTACATAAGGGGCAAAAGAGAGGGAACTGGAAACAAGGGGCTAGACTACGAGAAGGGGACTCTACTCGAGAGCCAACCGTGCTGGCAAATAAAGACAGAAAAATACCGAATTGCCTTACACTAGACTTATTCGTGGCTTCGCTTGTGTGTGTGTTGTACTAAATGAAACCGAACGATAAGCCGAATAAGAGCCATATAGTTGGTTAACGTGGATTGGAGGTTTTAAAATTATGCAATATATTCATTTTGGCACTTTGGTTTCTGATAATGAATCCATTCGATACACACGAAAAATGATTTCAAAAGACACACATCCTTAATCACAACTTTTTATAAAATCTAAATAGGGATTATAAAAACTGTTTCGTTTGATTATCTCTATGAAACTACTGATTAATAAAACAAAAAAGTATGTAAATTCAATATTAAGTGGACATCTAACATATACGCCTATACCTCTCAAAGAAAGAGGTGTAATATTTCTGTGCATTAACATGTCTATTTGTTCCGTAGCTGGGTGTAAAATTTCTATATATGTATATATATACATATATATATACATATACATATATATTGACGACCGCTTAGCCTAGTGGGTAGCGACCCTGCCTACGAAGCTGGAGGTCCCGGGTTCGAATCCCAGGTCGGGTCAGTATTTATATGATGAATATTAATACTAGTACCGGGTCTTGGTTGTTATATGTATGTGGTGTCTTCGCTTGGTACCCAAAATACAAGCTAATGCTTAGTTTGGGGCCTAGACGTTGTTGTGATGTATACATTATTATTATTATTATTACTATTATTATTATATTACAAAAATATTTAAGTACTTATGTATATAGTATGTGTATCAGTTGTCCAGTACCCAAAATACAGGGTCTGCCTGGTTTGGGACTAGATGACCGTGTGTGCGATGTTCCAGATACTATTATTGATATTAATATTTGCTACTAAACATTTTGATTGATTCCATATGCATCTGTGTATTACTGCGTATGTTTGATCGAAGGTATGGATATATATTCAAACACCTCTGATAATATTCCTAGCTTACAGGGAAAATTGTGTTTTAATTCCAACGGCATTCGAGTTTTAAGAGGTTGAATGTCTTCGTTTGATATCAAGTGCTCTGAATTTGGAATATAATAAAATTATAGTATAATCTCAAAACTTTCTTACGTAAATTTTCTAACTTGATAAAGTGTACGGGCTTTTAACAATTTGCATATACTCTGAAGTTTATGTAATGATTCGACAAATATTTGCTTTGATTATCAAATAAACAACATGTCATAATAAATATTGTCACATTCCTAACGTCACTAACTACAACATGCTGTAAGAATTTTGTCAGCATACTGTTTAGGCCAGAGTATTCTTTATAGGTAAGTCGACAGTTGAATGTGTTTATGTCAGAACTCATCTCTCAAAACTATATATTGTCTACAAGTATGTGTGTCGAGATATGCTTTCAAGGTGTGCGAGTATGTTAACTTATTTTTCAATAAGTGGGACACGCTGCTAATGTTAATACAATCTTCGTGTTGCAGAAGCGAGCTGTTCGAGCAATTTATAAACTGGGACCTAAAGTATCACTTAGAGAAAAGTTTAAGGAAATTAATATAATGACATTGCCATCTCAATATATATTTGAAAACATTATGTAGGTAAAAAAAAATATTACATTATTTAAAAAAAAATAGTGATCGGCATAATGTTAATACAAGGAACAAAGATAAACTTGCTAATCATGTCAGCCGCCTCAATAAAATCACGAAATCTTTTAAAGGGCAATGTATACGCTTTTACAATAAGATCCCAGCTGACATTCAAGATCTACCCCTTAATAAGTTTAGTTTACACTAAAACGAAAGCTTTATGCAAAAGCTTATTATAAAGTATCAGACTACTTAGATGATAAAAATCCATGGGTGTAAGCCGCTCGCCTATCAGTTTGTTTCAATAATATTGTTCTTTAAGCACTTATTGTTAAATTTTTTTAAATAATTTTGTTAAAAAGAGCGTCCCTCAGTTTCTTGCGCATTCTTCTGAGAGGAACCAGCATTTTTGAATGCGCCTTTGTGGTCACGTTCTTCCACAAAGTAATAAAATTCACTCTTATGACGTATTTCAAGATTATGTTACATAACTACGAAATAAAGATATTTTGATTTGATTTGAATACATTTGCTATTAATACGGGCTTTATGACATCAAAACTTGTACCGTAATAGTGTATTTTACAGTACTATGCCTTTTACTTCACACCAATAACAAACGAGCATTCTGTTTGTGATTCATGCGTAATTTGCAAAAAGCAACTCGCTCGCGCCCTTAGCTCCCGCCTTTCTTACATTTGAAGTATCTATTTGATTTTAATCGCAAATGTATTGAAAAACGTCGTATGATGCTCATACGCAGTAAGCTGGCTAGTATAGTCATCGGTTTATTATATGCACTCGGCTTCGCCTCGTGCCTATAAACACCTCGACTATAATATGCAGCTTGCCACACATCATAATGCACTATTATATATTTAAAAAAAACCGGCCAAGTGCGAATCGGACTCACACACGAAGGGTTATGTACCACCATACAATATGAAAAAAACGAGCGCGACGTTTTTTAAGAATTTAAGAATTATTGTATAAATATATGTCACTTTTATTTCGTTAGTTATTTAGAAGGCGCTCGATCGTCTCTAGCTAATCTGAAAAGTAATAACATGAGTGCACTGATAGCTAGAGACAATTTTTATTGCTTATTTTATTACAGTGAATTTTTGACGTTCAGTATCGATTGTGAAGAGAATAAGCTCCGCAAAAAATGCAAATAACACGCTCTGTCATTTTCTAAGGAATTTCCACAAAATTTTTACTTACTCTATTACTCGTTAAATAATACAGTCTAGTTAGCTGTCATAGTTTTCTTTTTAACTACGTTATACATACTCCCGCCAGAAATTTTTTCCAAATATCCATAAATAACGGTTTAGCTGGTAAAGGGGGGGGGGGGACACATGACTCTAACAAAAATTAGGATATTAGGAGTACATATCTCAACAACAGCTGTTGACGAAAATAAAAAAAAAAAATTCAAACTTTGATATCGTTTTTTAAGACTTTTCGTTGGCACATCGGCGGGTACATACATGAATTATTTTTTTTCGTGCTTCAGTTACATGTATGGCGACCTATTAAAAAAAAAATTTCTTAATTTCACTACGTTGTTGTGTAGCGGTTCATAGATTACACCTACCTTCCAAATTTTATCTATATATTGCCAATAGTTTCCGAGAACAACAGACGGACAGACAGACAGACGGACGAATGGAGATGACGAAACTATAAGGTTCCTTCCTTCTTTCCATTTGGCTACGGAACCCTAAAAAAGAGCATGTGTGTGTAAAAATATATACATACGTATTATAAAATCGTGTAGTGAATCTCGTAGCACATATTTCTGCCTTTACAGTCGCCATTAATTTGAAATTGTCTTAATTTGTTTCGCGTAGAAAGTACATTTATTTCAGGAGCCGTGTGGTTCTTGAGCTTCGCGCTGTTAGGGTTAAATAACTGTTATAGGATTTTGTTACGTAAAATTTATGCAATGTTGTTGTGTTTTTGTGGAAGCTTCGAACACGTTAATTGTATTTTCTTAATTACACACAATAAAAAGAAAATGAAGGGCTTTTTCCGAATAATTTAAGAAAAGTAATTTTTAAAGTTTTTAATAAATATATTATTTAGAAAGCTGACAAGCCTCGAAGGTTGGCTCAAGTATATTTCTAGCAAATGTACTATATACCGAGTTAGTGTTAGGACTTAGCCAGAGTGTTGAACACATAAAATGGCAAACTATCTAAATAGTTTGTAATATGGTGACATTTTAATTATTTTTATTGTCATAAAAAATAGCAATACTGTCTCTCTCTTGTTTCTTGTCTTCTCTTGTAAGAAAATCTACAAAACATAAGTGTCTGTATTACTAAATGAATAGTTAATATCGGAAACGTTATTTTAAAAATACATTCCACGTAATCACATTGTTAATGCTATTGAACCAGCAGAACATTCAAATACATTGAGCATTCGTACAAATTAAATATTCTGTGCTTCACATAGTAATGTTTTGTGAAGATATGATGACGACCGATGGATTGGTTCTTTTGAAGCTGTTCTTAGCTTATACTTCAAACTCCTTATCTATACTAATATTATAAAGCTGAAGAGTTTGTTTGTTTGTTTGTTTGTTTGTTTGAACGCGCAAATATCAGGAACTACTGGTTCGAATTGAAATTTTTTTTTGTGTTGGATAGTCTATTTATTGAGGAAGGCTATAGGCTATATGTATAAAATAATACTATCTGTCTGTCTGTCTATTCGAGCAAATCTCCGAAACGGCTAAACAGATTTTGATGAAACTTCACAGATGTGGAAAGGAAGTGATCAAAAATGATATACACTACTTGTTGTATGACTGTATGTACGTCCATCTGTCTATTCGAGCTAATCTCTAAAACGGCTAAACAGATTTTAATGAAATTTCACAGGCGTGAAAAGGAGGTGGTCAAAAGTGGCATACGCTACTTTTTGTCCGTCTGTCTGTCTGTACGTCTATGTGTCTATTTGAGCTAATCTCCAAAACGGCTGAACAGATTTTAATGAAACCTTGCAGACGTGAGAGAAGGTTGTAAAGAGTGACATCAGTTACTTTTTGTGGCTGTCTGTCGTTTGTCCTCACTGATATATCAGCGTAGATAAAGTCGAAACTACTAAATCTAGGAAGCCGAAATTTGGAACAGTGGTTTATTTTATAACGTGAGTATTAATTTTTTTAAAAAGGAATATATAGAAATTTCAAATTTAAAGAGGGAGGGATGGAGGGGCTTTGTATAAGAGTCTTTGTTCTTTAAAGTTAGAAACATAAAAATTTTAACATAAATAAATAATGACTTGTTTCAGGGTTTTTGGATTTCCACATTTTAAGGGTGGGAAACGGGAGGTGAAAAGTATGGGAGTATCGGTTTTCTTAAAGGAGTGGGGAGAATAAAGATTGAAAGTTTGAATGGGTGTACCCAATATTAGCATTTCGAATGTTAATACTACCTAAAACAGGAATGTGTAGTCTACGCAAGCGAAGCTGCGGGCGGTCGCTAGTCACAAAATAAAATAAGATAGAAGCTCAAACCAAATACCTATTTCAAAATCTTTAATAGTTGCATGTTACAGATATAAATTAATCTATGGTTTTGTATTCATAGATAGCGATTCCCTTATGCACTATTCATTATATGTGAATTTTTTTAAGTACTATAAAGTACAAAAACTACCCTTGTAGGTGGTCTTGTTTGGACGACGTACTAAATTATATTTTGTACTACTTTACAACTCTGATTAGGTTAAGGAAATACGCAAACTGATTGTCCAGACTAGCAATAGTTTTCTGGAGCACTACTGTCAATTATCAGCGAGTTGCACCAAAAGAGATTACGTCAACGTATATCGTATAAAGTAAAAATTGACAAATATACTTTGATCAGAACCATAATGTCTTTTATGATCGTACTTGGTTGTACCAGACATGAAAGTCATCATCGTTCCAATCAAAGTATAGCGGTCAGTTATTAGGCTTTTGGTGCAACTCGCTGTATATGTTGATAGATATGTCGACGTTCAAAATAAAATATATAAAAAAATACTGTTCACATACGAAATTCAATTATTACCTGTCAGTTTAATTTTAAACTTAAAACGCCTACAGTTATGCCGAGGTCTTTTATCATATGTTTTAAGATTTATTTGAATATCTCTAGGATACATTATCATGCTTACTTTAAAGGAACTTTTATCCTTGCACAACAAACTTGCTACCCATAAGTAAAGAAACACAAAAACTGTTTCTACTCAATATTTTTTTACACAGGCAGAATCGAAATAATATAACTTTGAGTCAGTGCCATAATAATCTTATTGTAACAACTCAGATATACTGTGTCAGAGCGTAATAATCGGCTTCTGTACCATAAACCTCTGATTATATACACCATTTTAGTGTCTCATAGTTTTTGTGTTCTATGTGAGCGCGCCGCGTCGATCACACCTGAATTTCAAATCTGTGTGTGCAATAGATATACACTCTTAAAAGCGGTATTCACAAGTTAACACATACGCACTGACAACCAAGTGTCGCTTCTGTTTACAGACGTATTCGGTGTAAAAGCTAAGCTTAATATATAGTGAAACATTGTCACATAAATTGTCACTTAAAAACGTAGTGGGATTACGTTTATTTACAAAATCCATAACTTCACGTTTAACGAGACAGAGATTATTTTGTGTGTACAAGATTTTGTTGTAAATCCCCTCTTTGGTTTTAGTACTCGTTAAGTTATATGTGACCTCGGCTTTATAGCTTGTATTACAAGGTTTTACAAGGGCATGTTGGCAGACTACAAATTTGCTAATATATTCGCAATTTATGTTTAGTACGAACGAGCACGTATTTACGATGAAAGCTTAATATCATAATCGAATTAAAATTTCTTTTGCGTAGTGTGTACAATGTATAACGAATATTACTATAATAAATTACAAAAATTTACAGTATTTTTAGCACCTTACTGCATGTATGAAATTCCATTTTATTTGCAAATTACCTATCATATTTGCTTAGCTCCAGTCGCTTCGTAGGTGTACATCGTACCCCGAGAAAATGTCCATCATCAAAAGACCAATGGAGGAAAACCCATAGTAAAAAAGGAGTAATGTGAAAAGGAAAAAAATATGCGTCAACGGAAATTATGATGGCGTGTAGTTTTTCTTTCTCGGTTTATCTACTGGTGGTGAGCCATCATATTTTTCGAAGAACACTTTTCTCAGTATATCATGTAGATATATGACAAAAAGAAATCGATTCTATTATTTTGGATATTGTGAACATTTGTCTATGTTCAGAGCAGCTACAGTATTTTTTTTTTAATCTTAACAAACTAATCTAGGAGGTTTACCAAATTTAGTTGTTAGCGCTGAAAGCATAACAGGCGTTGCAAGTAATTACAGTCAAAATTGATTGGATTTAAATCTACATTATCATTGGTTATTGTCACAGCTGTCGTCAATTTAGGGTTAATACTAAAAAAAATTGTTATTAAGTATTTTTTATAAAGTTATATATTTCTGCTTTATTAGATTTTGTGTTAGAAGGATTTAAACGTAAAGCTCTCCAAAACCAACAACACAGACAACATTAACAACCGTGTTCTACAACCTAATAGTGCGTCAGTGCCACCTAGCAATGTCATTTGGCAATTTTTTTTTAAAAGAAAATTTCTTTTACTTTCATTAAAATAACTTTTATCCTATGCTATCGGAAATGAAAAGATTGGGGATCGGTTTTGCTTTAAAATACATACTTTGTGACTTTGTTGCATTTGGATCAATGTTTACGCGTTTATCTTTTTGTGTAACTTATTTCATCATGTTTTTTTTTGTACGACAATAGTTTTTTTTCTTTTTGTGTGTAACTGTAACTATGATTATCAAATAAAGATTATTATTACTGTAATTATATTAATATTTTACGTTCTTATATTATAAATGTTATTTTTTAAGTACTTTGATATGATTTGATATCATCATCATCAGCCCATTCTTTACCCCACTGCAGGGGTTTAGGCCTCCCCCAGGGTGAGGAGGGGCGCTTGGAGCTTAAGTCCACCACGCTGCTCCACTGCGGATTGGGAACTGTAACGACCGCCATCTATTGACAGCGTCCGGGACCGACTGCTTAACGTGCCCTCCGAAGCACGGAGTCAGTGATAGTTAATGTACTTAAGTCAGAAAAACTCATTGGTACACGCCCGGATTCGAACCATGGCCCTATGGGGCCTTATAAATTTGAGACAGGTTCGTTGCGCTCTGGGCTATCACGACATCCTATGATTTGATATACAATAAGTAATTGATTCCTGACATAATGTAACTGTGATTTCAGAATTGTAGTTTTAAAGTTGTTCTGTATTATGTTTTATTGTTTTAAGCGTATGTTTTGTTGGACCAACCTTCTATCATATTAATTTTATATCTAAATGTTCAGTTGTTCATACCACGTAATAAATAATAGTACTAACGTGTGTTAGTACGTTCCTACTGTATGTAATGATTTGTGTTATTTTTATGACGTGAAAAAGTGTAGTTTATTTACCTATTTTCAATAAAGAAAATTTAGTTTGAGTTTGAGTTTATTTAACATCAACTGATGAAACAATGTTATCGGCTAATCGAACCCAATAGAGTCTGAGCCGCAAATTGCTAATGCGCTCGGAATCAACGATGATAGAATGTGCCGTTTTGACACTTTCAGTAGCGTTAGCAATGGTTGACGATACGCCAGAAAAATTAAATGAAAATCACTATCGGTTCGAGTGGCACAAAAAAATTTTAACTTCAAAGTAACGGTCAAAATCCATTAAAAAAAATTTCTTAAATAAAGATAAGGTAAATATAAAATTTCTTCATAAAAATTGAATAATTTAATTATATGGTAGTCAATTTCTTACAAAAAAAAAACATATTAATTATCAAATTTATAAAATGGAACTTTCGGCATGTAAGAAATGATTTTTATAAATTCACCTCCAAGAGGGTATAATGCACTTACTAAACTGTTATTTTAAAAACAGAGAAACTTGCGGGCGGAAAGTAGTTTGTAATGTTTGTAAGATGTTTTAAGGAAATTGTTGTAATCGAATGGACTGATTAGTGTTCATAGAATTTGGAATACATATCATCGATGGAATATATACAACAGTATTAAGAAAAGTAATAAAGCAATTTTATTTGAAAAAAAAGTATTTTTGTTAAAATGTAAGAAAACTACGTTAAAATTTATGTAAGTCAATACTAAGTTACCATTCATTAAAACAACGCAAGCTAAGTCGTAAACAAAAGCCAGCAAATATGTTTTTCTTGTATACGTTTGTTCTCACTAACAGCTTGGCGCCCATTTTATGTCGGCGGCCCTTCCCGTCTAAACCTCAAACAAATCTGCAGTCTCCCCTATAAAACGGACCTATCGCTCTTAATAATGAAGGATCACGATGTAGATTGATAAGCGAATCCTAAGCACGTGTTATAGACTTACATATGTGTAGATATGACGTGAAGTTTTTGTATTTTAATAAATAAAACGAATAAAAGTTGGAAGTACAAGTTAGGTACACCAAAAAAAAAAAAATTGTAATTACAAGTTCTACGTACTTCTTCATTAAAACAATGTCTGTTGCATATAATTATAAGTAATAGACATTGTTTTAATAAAGAAGTACGTAGATGAGCAAAGTATGCTTAATTTAATATTATCTATAATAATAATCTTTTACTTCTTCAAGTGTTTCCCCTTAACAGGAAATTAACGATCACCAATTTGATTTTCGCTTTGGATACCGCGGCATTTCCGCTGTTTCAACAGCGATTTGGTTTTCCAACCAGGATGTCTTCCTTCTGCCAGGTGGTCTTTTGCCTTGAATCTTGCCTTGAATCACCAACTGAATATGGCCGAAATATTCTAACTTCCTACCCTTAACAGTTTTGATGACCTCCAGGCTATTGGATAATAATAATAATAATTTCTTTACCAAATAACATGAGATACATTACGGAAATTCAATAACTATACCACTAGACTTATAGCCTGTTACTAACTAAACGTTATTATTAACCTTTTTTGTTACTGATATACTGAAAATAAGTATTTATTTAAAATAAAATAATACTATTCATACAGATTGATAGTCTACCATTGCTGAAAAATGACTAAAAAGTAAATTGAAGAACTTTTGACTTTACCCTGTTTACCTGAATATCAGAGAAACCAAGGTATAATACTAAAAGCGAAAACAAGCAGTAAACTGTAAAGGAAAATTTGTAGTGAATGTAAATGAATAGAAAGACAGTGTCTATTGCCTAACCAGTAGTAAACTTAATTCTAGAGTCAAGCAGTGAAAAATTCCAATCACATATCATGATTCTATTTTATAATTGACCGATTGGCCGAGTGGTTATAGTGTACCTTCACTGCAGAGTCAAAGGTCACGGGTTCGATCCCCGCCCGAGACAAATACTTGTGTGCATGAATATGTCTATTTGTTCCGTGTTGGTGTAAAATATCTATAGACGCATACATTATAAATAATATTTAAGTATGTAAATCAGTCATTTAGTATTCAGAATACAATCATAAAACTTGATTACTTTGGGACTAGATGGCGCTGTATGGGATATCTCAGATATTATTGTTGTGATTTTGCTAGATACAAGACTATGAGCAATTTAATGCCACGTAGGTACATAAAAAAAATCTTTTTTCTAGTTCATATAAAGCAACACATGAAAAAATAAACTGTCTAATATTTTCATAGATCTATACGTTATACGTGCTCATTACTTAAAAGGATTACAGTTTTATCCTGGCGAGCTCCCAACCTATCTCTGGC
The DNA here is from genome assembly GCA_949709985.1 of Luffia ferchaultella. Classification (NCBI taxonomy): domain Eukaryota; kingdom Metazoa; phylum Arthropoda; class Insecta; order Lepidoptera; family Psychidae; genus Luffia; species Luffia ferchaultella. Next base: position 5,575,383 of record OX453251.1, read on the forward strand.
TTGGGCTTAATCTTCGGTTAGGTTTTAACTAATGATCGATCAGTGTCAAAACTTTCATTACGGTGATTAAAGTTCTTAATTCATAGTGTCGTATTATATTCTGTTTTTAAGTATTAGTGTAATAGAAGATAAAAAAGCTTTAATTTAATCTGATTAATATTATCCCGTAAAAACCCGTATTATCACTTAAATTTTCCAATTAGCGAATTGGATGTTGTATTTATATGTACTCATAATAATAATAGGATATCAATACAATATAATATTATTATACTCTAATGTGTTTGGTACTTATAAAAATAACAGTAAATAAAAAATCTTGAAAAAGAAAAAAAATTGTATCGAGAGTAATAATAATAGTAGAATACAATAGTACTTTTTTCATTTTTTTTTAATTTTTTTGCACGACTTATTAAAAAAAATATTATTTACTCTAGGTACCGCTGAACAGATCGTTTCATATAGATGTTAATAAAATTTTAAAATGTTTGCAATTTAATAATTATGTGATTTTACATACAATATGTAAATAATTGCCAGTTCTTATATTTCTATTTCTGACGGTATAGGATCAAAACTTTTGTAAATAATATCCAGACAAAGATGATTGTATTCGGCAAAAAATCTGTAAAATATTTCACTAAAACATGCCTAACTTCGATTAGAAGTTCTGAATTGAAAAATCTGATGTTTTGTATTTTATTATTAAAAACCTATTCACTTTTTTGTGCGTATAACTAGCAAATGATTTCATGTCATCCTATCCAAAGTCATTTTTTTTATTACTTACGTAATAATTTGTTACAGATGGCATAAAATCGATTTTTTTATTTTTTGTTAGTCATTTGTTTGATAGAAATAGAGTTCGATAAAGTTAAATAAAACATATCGTTATCGGAATATTTGTATTTAATGTAACTGTTGAATTTAAGACGTAATTTATTATCTGCCTGTCAAAAATTTATGCTTGTAAATCCTATTCGCACTTTACCGTTTTTAGAACTCCATACACTTAGCTGGTTTTTTTTTATATTGACTAACAGATCATGGAAACTTATAAGGTACTTCCGGTTGAAGTTGAACCTTGAAAAAAATCTGTAAGGCTTCATATGACCAAGACTACAAGTAATACTCGCTTGATTTTTTTGCCACTACTTGATATTCTTTCAAAGTGTGTATAATTAAAGTGTTTAAAGTTAAACACATGACATAAAACTCCCATAAGGTAATCTTCTTACTTACAAGTCGCATCAAAGTATTTAATTTTCCCAAAGAAACCGGCACTTAGGATGCGATTTAGTAAATTGTCCCGACTCCAAAAACTATAATCAGGTAAACGTTTTCAAAACTCTCGATTGATTATACGAAAAGGGGTTATTTTGTTACCTTCGTTCTTGGTATAATTTCATTTGAGACATGATTAAACTAAATGTCCCATTAATAAGTACTTTCCAAGGACCTCTGGTTGCTTAACTTTAAATTTTGTATATGTTCAGATAAATTATGTTAATTCAAAAATGATGAGTTGCTACATGTAAAATAATTTATTGTTTACAAGTCGAAATTTTGCAGCTCACTACATATTATAAAATAAAGTCCCCCGCCACGTCTGTCTGTCTGTCAGTCTGAAAGCGAGAAACTCAAAAACTACCAAACGGATTGGCATATTGTTAACACCAATGAACAAAGTGATTCAAGAGGAAGGTTTTCGTGTATAATTTATTAATGTTTTGTGAAAATTTGTTGAAATATGACGATTATTGTTGAAGAAGCCGGAAAAAAATCTAGCCGGCTGGGATCTTTCATTGAAAACGCTACCTAATCCTTTTGAGATATAGCAAAATAATGTATGGAGGAATTTTGTATCTTATATAGAACTAAAGAAAAGTCCGCAATGGCATATGTCTATCTTTTTATCTTTATCGATAGCTTATTATACCTATTTATATGATAAAAAAATGGTGTCATATGTTGAGGTAATCGGAAAGCAATTTATACGGATACAGTACTAATCTTTATTAAATTAAATACGTTATTTACCTTCAGAATTGTATACACATTATGTTTGCCCTTTACACTATACAATTTAAATTAATATCTTAGGAGCCATCGCGAAATACATATATATCGCGCGACCAACCGGGCGGCCATACGGGACGACGCGACACGCGTTGTTAGGTTAGGTTAGGTTATATGTACTCATTCTTTACTTTTTCAAATATTTAAAGAATTGGAAATAAAATACTTTAAAAACACTCCAAGCAGGATGAACTTACTTCACATTTAATGGTAATTAAATCTAATCCACATGTTCCACGCAACAAGCTGATATGACACTACGACAGAAAAAACATTACGGCTTACATGCTCTGCTACCCGTGCGAAGCTGGGGCGGGTCGCTAGTTTATCATAAACCATACATAATGAACAAAGTGACGAATTCACAGTAAAGAGTTATTGTTAGACTTTTTAATGACATTTAAAAATAAACAATAATTAGCGTACTGAGCACTATGCAGGTACTGTAGGTACTAAAAAAATATATAAAATACTGTTGTATATTATGTTTCTTAGTTTGACGTTGTGTCTTTAAGTCGCTTTGACAGTAGGTATGCACAGACATATAATTTTATTTAAAAAATATAGTTCGGTCAAAAATTTACTGTGTTGAGTTTTCTATTTGCTTATTTTAAATATTAATATTTGGCGGTTTCCACATGAGTAGCAGGGACAAATGAACTTGGTCTTTGTGTGAGTGGGGCTGAAAGTACAAGTCTCGTTACTGCAACGCTACTTGTGCCTCTTTAGAGCGAACAAGAAGTTTGGCATTAGTTATGCTGTGGATGCTAGGCAGGCAGGACATGGACGGACGAGGATGCACACAGTTTAAACCTATTATCAAAAAACAAACGGTCGGGGTACAGACAGATAGATCTGCTACACTATCGGTGTACAATCACACGTGCGCAACACTCATTTCCCTTTTAGTAATAAGACTTATAATGTTACTTAGATTCTTTTGGTATTAAATATTCCTATACTCACCTACTAACCTTCTATGGAACAAAGGCATATTTAAAATAACAATTGTTGATTTATACTTAGCTACTTTTGTAATTTTATTTGTATAAAATTTAACTAATTGTTACAACCGTAACAGAACACATCACTGTACGTTAGAACAGTCGATAATATATCCCTATCGCGTGTTTACTAAAACGTATTTAATAGATCTACTAAAGTAAAAAAGAAAACGTTCCCCGAAAGTTGCGCGCGCGTCGAATGACCATTTGATCGACATTTAATAGCACCGTATTGGCAGCTTGCACTCATCTCTTTGGCGCGCAACGATAATTTCGTCTAATAAAAAATTAAAAGCATTTCGAAAACATTATAATGGGATAATTGCTTAATGACAACACAATTGGGAGTATATAATATTATTTATTCATGAGCCTTGCCGATCCCTGCATGCGATCGGACGTTCGCGACCCGAAATTACCTAGTCCATTATGCGGAGCGTTTTATGAATCTAAATTCTTTATTATACGAATTAAATGTCTTTTTATAATGCCCGCGTCACGGTTGCTCTGCTCGCGATTAAGGGTAATATAATCTTTACGATGTTTAACTAATAGCTAATGGCGTCTCCTGCCTACGAACATAACGTTCCTTCTATTTTCAGGGTTCCTTATTAAAGAATTTTTGTTGTTACCTACATCCGGTCTTATAATGATAATAATAACGTCAACATCACAACTACGTCTAGGCCCCAAACTAAGCATTAGCTTGTGTTTTGGTTACCAATCGAAGACAACACATACATATAACAACCAAGACCCGGCACCAGTAATAATATTCATCATATAAATACTGGCCCGACTTGGTATTCGAACCCGGGACCTCCGGTTTTTGTAGGCCGGGTCGCTACCCACTAGGCTAAGCCATCGTCGTTATGTGGCAACTCTTCGAAAGTATATGCCTACACACAGAATATCATAAAAAATTTCGTACGCAGAAGTACCTTACGAATGTTTAGAGGAGAGGTTTACATAAGGCTGAATAAATTTTATTTAAAGATCTCTTCTAATGTGTAAAATATATATTAAATTTAAAATATAAGCCTTTACATTGTCAAATTAAGTTATGGTACGTTCGTATGTGATTCAAAATCAGTTCATTATGCACATCGCTGATCACTGATTTTGATATTTTTTTTAATTTGTAATTTTATTTATATAGTAAATACATTATTATTTTCACGTAATACTGAATTTAGAGAATTTTAATTCAACCGACTAAAATAATTAATTAGAATTTTAATTTCCAAGCTACCATCACATAATCAACTTTATTTTAAAATTTCACACACCTATTTATTTAAACCTGAAATTATGGAACGTTATTTTTAACAACGTATGCTCTTCTATAATCAATGTTAACAGCGTTTAAGACCAACACAACCGGACTTATAATTTGGGTGTCTATTCTTTGTGGGAACGCCACACATCGAGTTCGACATGTAACTAAACCGTTCTATGGTCCGGAAAATTAAATGCTAATATAAAATATTATATTCCGTTCTATCTGTTTAACAACATTATAATGATGGATTCTCCGAAATGAGATCGCTGCGAGCGCTGACTAATTTGGGCGGATAATGGCGACGATGTACTGATGAAAAAAATAAATGTTTTTAGAAAGAAACCTTTACATTTTTTATTTTAATTAAAAATGTAATTAAATTACTTGGTTAGCTAAATTTTTAAATATGAATATTGAATATCTTTTGTTGTGGAGATTAACATAACAAAACGTAAAATAAAAATTTATTAAGTAGAATAAATAATTTAACGTTTTAAAACCTTTTTGCTGAATGAGCGAAATTGATTTTTGTTCACTACTTTTAATAACATAAATAATATTAATAATAATACATGGTTCTACCCACACATCGCCATCTAGTCCCAAAGTAAGAAAGTATTATGCTTGTATTATGGGTTACTAGACAACTCATATACATACTTAAATATTCTTTACACTAAACACACCCAAAACACAAGCTAATGCTTAGTTTGGGGCCTAGACGTTGTTGTGATGTATGCGTTATTATTATTATTATTATTTATAAATATTCTATACCCAGACACGGACGAAATAAACATGTTCATGAACACAAATATTTGTCCCGGGCGGGAATCAAACCCGCGGCCTTCGGCTCCGTAATTAGGGTTTCTAACCACTCGGCCATTCGGTCGTGCTAGTTAGTGTTGTGAAAACATAATGAAAAGTATGTTTATGGGATGTAAATATCAAGCTTTGAGCATGTACTTCGTTGTGCTTACGCCTGTATTGCTCCCTCATTTGCGCTAGGCATGTAAAAAGCGACTTAGATTCATTCACTCGTTTCAAAGAGGCGCGCGCTGTTATTATTTTTTTTACCATTATATTTTTAACATTATTATAATCTCATACGATAGATAAATTGTAAGTATTTTAATATGAGTAACATCTTTTGACTGACCAATTGGCCGAGTAGTTAGAGATACAGATATAAATATTTTATATATGTGTCAGAACTAAAGGTCGCGGGTTTGATTCCCGCTGGGAACAAATATTTGTGTTCATGAACATGTTTATTTGGTCCGTGGCTGGGTGTAAAACATCTATGTATGTATAGTATACATGTATGTCATAAAAAATATACAAGTAATATGTACATCAGTTGTCTAGTATTCATAATACAAACATAATACTTGGTTACTTTGTGACTAGATGGCGCTGTGTGGGAAGAACCATGTATTATTATTAATATTATTGTTATTTATGTTATTAAAAGTAGTAAACAAAAATCAATTTTGCTCGTTCAGCACAAAATGTAGATGGCGATGTATAGGATCTCCTAAGTATTATTACTATTTTGTCAATTAAATTCAATTTAAACTATTAAATGGTCCAATAATTTTACAAATAATTGTACTATTTAATAGGAATTTTTTTTAATTAAATAATCTTGTAACCAAGATAACTTGATAAAGGAACCTAAAGTGAAATAGTAACACTTTATAAACCACAAAACAATTCGAGCTGGAAAAAACCATACCCTTACCTATCACGCATGAAAAAATCTGGAAACAGATATAAAAGAAATTCGCAAAACTTTTCGATATGAATCATACTAAAACTCGTTGATATAAACACGGAGACGTAAAAAGGGAAAAGCATTTCTCCGAGCTTTCGAAGCGACTGTGGCCGGACATAAATATCTTTTGACTTCAATGAAGGCCGAGTCAGCTTATGGTAGAATACTGTCATGTTCCATTTGTGATTCTTAATAAAAATTTGATTAATCTTTCCTAACTCAAAGAAAAAAAAAATTAACCTGATTACTGAAAAACTTCGGTTTGAAAGACGAAGAGTGGAGAAAATAATTAAGGCCTCAGTTAAAGTTAAGAAAACTGGAGTAAGAGGTTACCCGATTTCAAAAAGTGCAAGTTTTCATCGTTATTTATGTTCGGCAAGTTCTTCGTGAATAAGGTGAATATCGGTTTTGAGTAGATTGTTTTAGGTACGAGTGGTTTACATATGACAATTTATTCATATTGTGATGCCTATCTATAATAGCGCGTCGACAGGTCATCGAACTCACAAAAATTCCCACGGTCATTGTAGAGGTTTGAAACATGAAACCTCTTTGCAGACTTAAAGTGTATAAAAAAAATAAAATATGAGTTTTGACTTAAAATAGTAAAAATAGTTGTCAATAAAATACACTAACAAGAACCTAAATATAAAGTTTTATTACGTTTCATACGTTCCCTTACAATTTTTGGCGACCGTGAGGAATTGAAGTGTATTGACAACAACCTGGAATCATGGAAAAACTATGTAAGAATCGTACCATTCTACGGCGACAGTTCACAAGATATGCCAATGAATTTGAAGAATTAATGAAAAATATGGAATTTGATGATCCTTGTATTCCTGAGCATTATCAAGCTGTGTTATATGTAGCTGAACAATTATTTAGCGTTGATGATGCCATAAAAGATGAATGGATGCGTCAAGAAGCCGTAGAGGAAGAACTCGAAATGTACGAAAAAGAATGTGATTCCACGTTAGAATATAGGCAACGATGGATAAAACTAAAGGTACGTTACGAAAAATTATCCATCAAGAAAACATTTGATTCTATTAGAGATGACCAAAGCGCAAGCAGAGAATCAATTAGGTCGTATCTAACTACAGAGAAGAAATCAAAACTGCAGACTTCCAAGAGTTCCAAGAGCGAAAGTGAAGAATCTCATAAGTCCGTTAAAAGACGTTTCCGACTACCGAAAATAGAACTTAAGAAGTTTAATGGAGACGTCAGCAATTGGTTAGCCTTTTGGGGACAATTTAGAAAGATTCATGAAGATGAATCCATAGATGATGATGACAAATTACAGTACTTAATTCAAGCTACGGAAGTCGGTAGCAATGCTAGAGAACTAGTAGAAAGTTTTCCACCATCAGGTAAAAATTACCAGAGAGCAGTAGAGGAGTTAAAAGCGAGATTTGCACGTGACGATTTACTAATTGAAAACTACGTGAGAGGTTTGTTAACTTTAGTATTAGCCCGAGATAAGTCAAATGATAGATCACTTCGACAATTATTCGACAAAATATCTTCACATTTAAGAGCGTTAGAAACTCTCGGTGTTACGACAGACAAATATGCTGCAATGCTCTACCCTATGATTGAATCGGCAATACCCGTGGAAAATTTAATAGCATGGGAGAGAATGAGACAAACAGACGAAGCTGACCGACTCATGGGATTATTAGAATTTTTACGAAAAGAAGTCGAGAGTGAAGAGAGAATTAAACGAGCTAAAACTGAGTTCCCCAATATGCTCAAACAAGAAGATAATACGAATTTTACTAAATTACCTACTGCATCGTGTCTGGTTGCCAATGAAGGTAGAAAAGAAAAATCATGTATTTGGTGTGATAAACAATCTCATAACAGCTCAGAATGTTATAAAGCATCACAACTGACATTAGGCGAGAGAAAAGAATTTATAAAAAAGAAGAGAGCTTGTTTTATTTGCTTAAAAGTTGGTCATAATGCAAAGAATTGCAAAAGCAACCCTAAATGCCTCGCATGTTCAAGAAGACATGTAGTAATCATGTGTCCAGGGCTGACTAAATCTGTAAATAAGGAACAGAAAGTGAAGCAAAAGAATAAAATTGACAATGAAGAGAATAATATGACCTCTGAAGTATTAGTATGTTATAAAAATATTACAACCTATCTACAAACCTTGATGATAGAAATAATACACAATGGCAAGTCAAGGAAAGTACGAGCTCTTCTAGACAGTGGCGCACAGAGATCGTATATAAGAAAAAAGATTGCCGATGAACTCCATCTTAAAGCTATTGACAAAGAAAAAATCAGACATTGTTTGTTTGGAGGAATAGAAACAAAGACAGAAACTCATAATGTTTATGAGATAACGATACAAAATTTAGATCAAGGTTATAGTTGCAAGATCACTGCACTTGCACAAGAAAAACTGTGTGGGGTTATACCTAGAATAACGGACGTACGTATAATTGAACAATTACAGATGCATAATATAACTTTGAAAGATGTCGAAGGAGATTGTACAATTGATGTTTTGATAGGAGCAGATTATTTGGGTTCCCTATTGACGGGTAAAATAGTTCAATTTGAAAATAATTTAACGGCTATAGAAACAAAATTCGGTTGGACTATTCAAGGAAAGAAAAGAATCGATAAGTCTCATTCACCCTATATGTCTAACATCACCTTAAATGATCCTTGGAAATTAGATATTGTAGGAATTAGAGATCCTGTTGAGACAAAAACCAGAGAAGATATTGCACTAGAAGTAAAGTCCTTTTTTGATAAAACGATACATTTAAATAAAAAAGGAAGGTATGGGGTGCATTTGCTATGGAAAACAAATCGTCCAAATTTGATGTACAACAGAAACTTTGCTGAGAAAAGAAAAAGAAATTGTAACACGGGAAAAGGATGATACCACCCATAGGACATCCAAATTCGGTGGTATCTTGAAAATTCCCTTAAGATTAGACTTATAAATATATATTTTAAGTAACCTTTTTTAAATTTCAATCTATCTTTGTTATATAATGATAATACCTACAGGTTTGTAATATTGCAATATTTTATATTCTTGTATTGCAAAGTGGGGAGGATGTAGAGGTTTGAAACATGAAACCTCTTTGCAGACTTAAAGTGTATAAAAAAAATAAAATATGAGTTTTGACTTAAAATAGTAAAAATAGTTGTCAATAAAATACACTAACAAGAACCTAAATATAAAGTTTTATTACGTTTCATACGTTCCCTTACAGTCATTCAATAAAACAGAAAAATCCCGATAGAGAATTAAATTCCACGAATTGAAAAATTAAATCCACGAGGCGGTGTGTACAAACAATACATCTCGATATTTCGAAAAATCAACGCACATTTTATTAGGCGCCGTGACGCTTAATAAATCGTTCCCACGCTTCGAGTCAGCTCTAAAAATAGAAAAGTAATTGATAAATTAAATGTTCGAGAATTAAAATATTCCCGACATCTGACTTGTGGAGGGGATATGAGTATTTAAGGCGATGATCAGAGTCGAACGGACGGTTTTTTAGGAAATAAGTTAAACGCGATAAGTTGCGAAATTCGGAGTGATATAACGATGTAATTTGTGTTCGATATAGATTGTTTTTCAGTTTATTTGTGATTCTGTTTTATAATAAAATAAAGTGAACTAAAATTAGTGTTTTAGTGCATCCTAAATATCCGAACACTAGTCCGTAACAATATTAATATGTCTATATTGGAAAACTTAAAGAATGGGTATTTGTTTGATAATCCGTCGTAATTCAGGAACTGGACAGGTTGGAATCACATTTTGTATTGAAATTCTTTAAGATTTTAAAAGATCAGGTCCATCTTAGAAGCCAGTTATTTATTTGTTAGGGAGTGCAATTTAATAGAATTATATTCGCAAATATCTTCTACTAACCGAGCGAGTATGTATATCCACTATCTGAAATGAATCCAAAAAACTGGGCCATTTTATATTTGTCATATAATCTTTTGTACGCTGCTCGTTGGTTGTTTCGAATAGCATATGATATATCAACTATAAGGTATTGGAGAAGATAGGTACCGTATAACGAACAGGTAGTATGTATAAACTTGAATATCGAGCGGTAGCAGAAAGTCTTTTTCAATACATTTGCTATTAATACGGTCTTTATGACATCGAAACGTGGACCATAATATTGTACTTTACGGCCGAGGCCCTTTTACTTTTCGCCAATCACAAACGAGCGTTTTGTTTGTATTGCATGCGTAAACCGCGAAAAGCTGTTTCGCTCCCGCCAATATTACATTTGAAGTACCTACATAATTTTAATCCCAAATGTATTGTAAAACGTCGTATGATGTTCGTACTTAGAAAGCTGGCTATTTTATAGTAATCGGTTTATTATAACCACTCGGCTTCGCCTCGTGCCTATGAACTCCTCGACTATAAATCCAGCTTACCGTATTTGCATCATAATGTACTATTAAGAAAAATATAGAAACCGTGGGCTTCAGAGTAAAAAGAGTTTCAAATTTCTCTTCAAATTGCAATTTACAATGGAAACATATAAGGCTCCAACACTTACTTACCAAGAGGCAACCGCCAACGTATAAACGGTCTCTTTTAAGTGCTAACCACCGATTATCCAGATTATATGAGTCCACTAAATCACAAAATACTTAGCCGCCTTTCCTTGCATACAAGCAAGGCAGTGTGAACTATGCGCTATAAAATTGAAGTATGACACGTAATATATGAAAAGGGTTTCGTATTGGAAGTTTTCTTAACAATGGTATGTATATGACATAAAAAGCCAGTAAATTTCTAATAACTTTATGTTATATGTCGCCTATTATTTGTCTTCGTATAAAGAATATTGGTTCGAAACCAGACGATTGTCGTTATATTATTAAGTTAATTAATGTTTGGTTTTATCGTTCTCACAAAAGGTTTCAAATATTTAATCGGATTTTGTATACATTCTACTTTAATAATAAAGTTTAGTCTAATAATAGTTTTTAACGATTCATATTCTACTTTAGGGGGCAAAATAAAATAAAAAAAAAACTATTTTTAAGTGCATCATAACAAATAAAAGTGCTCGTTTAGAGAAATACAATTATCTATCTCTACATATTTTATAGATTTACAATGCTAAGACTTTTGGGAAATATTAAAAAAAAATATTATTATAGTTCAACATTTGATACATAAACACAATGAAAGTTGTCTCTGAAAGGCTTCACCCATAATTTACAGGAAATTCTAAAAGAAAATCTTAAATATTTAAATTCCCGTGGAAAAAGATAAATATTCTTGAAGAGAAAATGCATATAAAGTGCGTAGATTTAACTACGAGTATAAGTTCAGTTGGTCTAGTGGTTACTATTGTAGTCTACAGATACTGTTTGATTTAGACTTTAGAAAAATATAGTAAGGAATATGATGATATTGATTGTACGTAAATATCTCCACGTCAGTTTGAAACGCATTTGTCCGGTTTTTAACCATTTTTAAATAGGAGAAAGTTCTATGTTCGTCTATATATTTTTTTTTGTGTATGTTCACCGATAACTTCGTTAATTGAGATCAGATTTGGTAATTTTTTTTTGTTGGAAAGGCTATACTCTCGAGTTGGTTAGCGTTGGTATAGTTACTAACTCTTATTAATCATTTAGAGTGTTTGAGCTCTTTTATGACGTTATTCAGTTGTTTGCGTATTTTTGGACAGTTTCCTCGAAACGGCGCGGCGCGGCGTTGTCCCATTCGAGCGGTGCGCTTAGAAGACTTACACATACTGAATATAAAAGAATAACACGCGTGCCCGGGCGCGCGGAAACTCTACAGTTTAATCCGCCTTCCCACCGCAAGGGAAAAAAACGGTTATTGAACAGTAGAAATTAAAAATTAAATGGATTTTTACTAAAAAATAAAAATCAACTTCAGGACTTTATCTATACATAAATTAAAATTAAAAATAATAATTTTACTTTAAAGAAATTTAATTTTAATTTAATTTAAATTAAAATAATAAAAAGAATGTTAATGAGCTCCTCTGAGGTGATACTTATGTATTACAAATAATTACCCAATCTCTTTACGTTTGACTCGTCATAAATTTTTCATTATTTATACGATCACTTTGTACTCGCTGAGATGTACCGATTCTATTTTTACTTTTATATAACAAATATATTGCCTGGTCGATACATATTTCTCTCTTGTATAATATAGATTTATTTCGAATTCCAATTTCGTCAAGGCACATCGTACATATTCTGTGAGGTACGAGAACCTATCTAGTTTTATTAAACATTCCATACAAATGAAGGTGTGTCAAGGTTTGAGCTTTATCAGAATCGTAAACTCTGTTCAACATTCCACTGAAAATGTTTGTATTTTATATACGTAGGCCCTAATAAAATTGTCGTTTTACGAGTTAATATACCGAAACAACAAAATATATTATACCTATATATTTCATGTCAACATTTATAAATATGTTTGGTTAGCATTTTGCCAATTGTCTAAAATAAATAAATGTAGGTACACATTTTTTTTAAATTGTGGATCACATTTTCTTCTTATCAGCGGCAGGTATTTGATTGCACGGGGTTCATATAATAAATATTTTATGCTAAAAAAGATCTATAAGTATTTATTATTATTAGTAATCTATCAAAAGAAATGTCTAAATATGTCAAAAGTCAATAAAATCAAAAATTCTCGTGTTTACGTCTTAATCACGCAACACTATCAATTAGTTCGTACGTGTGTGGTATCCGTATACATGATCTCATAAGCCACTTTCAAATATAATTTAATTATTGATACATTACATGCAAATTACGTAATTTGGTTTCTTCGACTCCTATATGAGTTTCAGGAGTGAATGCGGACAGTGTACAATATCGAGTGTCGCAGACTGACAGTTATGCCGGCGGCGGCATCTAGCGGCTGAGCCTAACGAGACACTCTGGTAATAACTCGGCTTTTCCAATTACCGTCCAATACGCAGTCAATCACGCCCTCGGCGGACAGTTCATTTGAAACTCGCGCCACTAAACTCGCATCAGAAGCCCTACTCTGAACAGTTATGTCGATCTCATCTCGATTAACCCTGAAAGTGTGCTGTAAATTACGTTCCACTTGGACAATTTGCCTTGGGAGAGGCCTATATCCAGCAGTGGACGAATGTGGGCTGATGGATGGATGGATGGACAATATATTAATCAATAATTTTACTATTTATAAGGTTACGTTGAGTCAGTATTTTAGAAATCACTGAAACCTTTAGTACAGTCGTACAGCTGCTGCTGTAGAGCTTCAAGTTATTCAAACTGTGCTGTAATTTATCTGTAGATTGTGTAGTGGAAAACAGTTAATACTAATCCAACTATCACACAGACTAAAATAATCAGCGTGTTAAGAACGTTGAGAGGTATTATATGACCAAAGATGCCGGTCTCTCAGTAGAATACAAGATGCAGGATAGTAATACATAACTGTTATGGTGCTATAGGTAATTAGAACCAGAATCGAACCAGTAGCAATATAAGAAGGCTTTTGTAAATCAGGTTCTTCAATAGCGTCGATGACCACTCTTAGAGCGCCAACGCAATGGGACATCGTTTAGTAATTTCTGTGCCACTTAAGGCAGTACAATATTCATAATGATTGCTATTGTAGCACCATAGGTACTACAAAATATCATTAGAAAGATTATATTGTTGTGTAGATAAACGCTAAAGCAGAGTTAGACAATACTGAAACAAAACCAGCAGCTACACTAAAGCTTTCAAATACAGCCCTTCATAACTTCTAGCTCTACACGTTCTGTTTAAAAACTGTTTATATTCTCAAAATTCTAAGCTGGCATGAGTAAGAGAATGTGACATATCTTTATTTCCATAGGAAGTTTAATTTTGATTTTGTGTGGTTTATGAAGGATCACCAAATATCCGCTAATTAACCGACAGACTCAATTTTTATGTGATTTTGTCACATATTGGGGTTAAATTCCAAAGAATACTGAAATGAGTTCACCATTGTCCCAATCGAACGCGTGGCCACAGTTGTATTGTATTCATTATTCATTCATTATCAGCCCATTTTTACCCCACTGCAGGGGCTTAGGCCTCCCCCAGGGTGAGGAGGGGGGCTTGGAGCTTAAGTCCACCACGCTGCTCCACTGCGGGTTGGGAACTGTAACGACCGCCATCTATTGACAGCGTCCGGGACCGACTGCTTAACGTGCCCTCCGAAGCACGGTGTCAGTGATATTATGTACTTAAGTCAGAAAAACTCATTGGTACACGCCCGGATTCGAACCATGGCCCTATGGGGCCTTATAAATTTGAGACAGGCTCGTTGCGCTCTGGGCTATCACGACACTCTTAGTTGTATTGTATGCTACTTGATAATAAATGACCGAAACAATACAGTACCTAATTAATTCCACTATTATATAACTATTAGCTTTGAAATTTGCTACTGTACCACTTTTGTACCGCTTCTTAAGAACTCGCGTGCCAGGTGAAAACTTTTCTCTATTTGCACAACAAATGCGGTGAAAGTTAGATAATCGTCTACCATATCCAGCTTACTAATTTAGATCTGAATGAAAATTGAATATTGGGAGTAAGGTCCCGATAAACTGGCTGGCGTCAGTATTTAAGATAGTTTATTCTCTATTTGACATGCGCTTACGACTTATTGTTTAGTAATATCCTGAAAGTGTTAAGTAATTTCAAATAAACGCTTATTTCGTTTAAAAGTTAAGTGAATGTTCGTTTTGAGTACACTTACATATACTTTATTAGCAGTCCAAATTATTACATTGTTTATGGAGTTGTTACTGAATTTCTGTTTACTCAAACATTTTAGTATTTACTTAGTAAATATGATAGTTATAATTTCTTTATTTTTTCTTGAATTAATTGACGTCTCACTGTATCTTTTTTATGTGATAACATTTTCTAAAAGGTTCCTATTAATTGTTTTTTAAAGTAACGAAATTTTGAAAGCATGATTCTAGTCACCGTGTATAAAACTATCATATTAAGTAAAAGAAAGTAAAAATTGGGTTAATTAGTTTTTCATCTAGAACGTTGTAAAAAAATATTATAAAAACAAAAAAGGATTCTTATACTTATTTTTTCGATTTATGATACATCATAAGAGAGTAAAAAAATTTGACAGCAGCGTTTGGTCATAATAGTGATAAGTGTCACTTCACAGTATCGAAAATGTCAGCCTTAAATTCGCGGGGGTAAAGATCGGCGCGGCAAAACCTCGCGCACTGAAACTCGGACTGAAACTTGCCATCTACTAGCTAGAGTACGAGTGGTCAGACGGTAAACGCAGAAGAGTGTTTCTAGTCAATTCATACTTTTATGGAAGTAAGTATTAACTAAGAAAGATTTTTTCGCAAAATCACCCCTAAAAAAAAAAAAGTGTTAAAAAGAGTGGATGTAAGTTTTACATTTGATTCTGGATACGTGAATTAATAAACAAAAGCTACATTGCGTAAACAATGGGCATTTTTATTTTTAGTTTAAACATACTGACAGAAAGGACAACATTTATTGCATGAATGTTATAAATTGTTATTCAACTGCAACTTACAATAACAATAATAATAACGTATACGTCACAACACCGTCTAGGCCACAAACTAAGCATTAATTTGTGTTTTGGGTACCAAGCGAAGACACCACATACATATAACTACCAAGACGCGGTACCAGTAGGTATTAATATTCATCATATGACTACTGACCCGACCTGGGATTCGAACCTGGGATTTCCAGCTTCGTAGGCAGGGTCGCTACCTACTAGGCTAAGCAGTCGTCAAATATAAATACAACGATATAAACGTACATGAAACAATGTCGGTATATTTCTAAATCGCTAACGTTGAAATTTTATGTATAATTAAATACAGTTCTTCACTGTAAAACGACATTGAAGCTACTATTTTTTTTGGTTTCGATCGCCTTAACATTTAGGGCTACTATTTAAAGTAGTTCAATAGAAGAATTGTTAAAAAAAATAAGGGTTTAAAAAAATACTAGGACCACTTATTACATCATAAAATTTATGCAGAAAAGCGTATAAGAATAAAGCTGCTCCTTTAGCTACTACAGACACAATATTTTTGACAATATTCATATAGATAGAATAGAATTTTGGACAAGTCTAAATGTTTTCGTATTTGATATAATTTATTATGTGGTACAAATATCAAATTGCTTGCAAATTTTTTACTAAAAATGGATGTCAACTTGATGCTATATCAATTAAAATAAAAACATCGAGAAAAAAGTACAGGCTATTTTAATGAGGCAATCACTGTGGGGAAAACAGCTTTCGCTCGTAAGCTGTCCCGATATTTTTATATTAGTTCCGATTAGCCATTTTCCGCAATTCGCTTAAAGTCAGTCATCTTTGTTGCTCATTAACGGGTCGGGGTAGAGGAAATGAAGAAGAAATTGCGACGCCAAATTGTAGCTGGGAGGTTCTACAACAAAAACTATCCACTTACGTAATGTATATTTTCAGTGTTCACTGAGTAATTAGAGTCTGAAAGTTCCAAAACGTAAAATAGTCTGAAAATGGGTGTAAAAATAAAACCTATATTATCGTGATTCGTTAAAAAATACTCTTCGATCAACATTAAAGTGTTGTGTAAACTCGAGTTGAAATGAACTTAGTTATTTTCTATCAAGATCTATGTTACATTGGGATTCACATTTCACATCGACGAAGTCACGAACATAAAACACCTTTGTTATAATCTCGAGCGTATACTGGCGCTACTAAGACATGTTCTTATTTGCGTAACAATAAAAAACCTTCACACATTATATGTAAAAGTTAGTAGCAAATAATTACATTTATTAATTGCTCTTTGACCTTTATATCACAGTGCGAGAAGTAAATGTTACCAAGTAATTATATGGTGTACGTCCATATAAGTAATAAACGTTGGATTAAAGTGTTGGAACGCTCTTAACATTTCGACCTTCGTAAATTTAGCAATAGGTTATATATATCTAAGTAGCGTAACCATTATAACTGCGTTCGTTAGTAATGTGTTCTGATTTTAGATCTTTTTTTTTACAGAAATGGAGAATATGGTCTGATTCTTCATCTGCTGCATTTTCATCTGTGAACCGATTCTATTACAACTTGGTATATTCACAGCAAACAGTTTTGATAACATTACAAACATTACAACATAATGGAGACCATGGAGACCTGGAGTTGATCTGACGAAAGACAGTCGAGGGAATTCCTCAACAGTTTATAGCAGCTATCTAACATTTGGCTTATTTGATTCATCTTGATGAATATTAACAGTTTTGACAGAATTAAGTAAATAACAACAGCTTTAGTGAATTAGGGCCCAAAAGTGAAAAATCAAAATTGAAATTTGAAATAGGTTCATTTGTAATAATCAAATATTGTCTGAAGAAATTTTCTAAGCCCATCATCAAAGGTTCAAATTCTTAAGAATAAAATTTACCAAGAAATTTTACGCCTGTTAAAATCCAACTCGTAAAAAAACGAATAAGAAAAATTTAAAATTAATGTAAAGAATACAACACAAGCAGAAAAACAAAATAATACATTGAAAAATTATCCGAGGCATTCAAAATTTCTTTGTATTTATAGATTAAAAATATAAAGCAGTATTAAATCACCCCTTTAATATTATTTTACAAATTTGCTAAGAGACAAACAGTGAACCCTGGAGGGAAAATACTGCTAATATTTACTGTAAAAATAGCCGACTTTATTGAAAGTAAAGTTTACTTTATTTTTAAAAATGAGCAACTGTGAATTCATGGAATTTCGAAAAGTAGTTTGTCTGAGTCGGGAAACGAACTGACTCAAAAAAAGAAACTACAGGTGTTTCCATAGCGCCAATCGATAGTATTAAATTATAGAAATTAAATTATTGTTAAAAACATTGTGTCTAAAATTACTACTTTTAACCTGAAATTAAACAAATACCTTTTCAATTTATAATATATATATTATATAGATATATAATATAATAATAATAAAAACATAATGACGACCGCTTAGTCTAGTGGGTAGCGACCCTGCCTGCGAAGCTGGAGGTCCCGGGTTCGAATCCCAGGTCGGGTCAGTATTTATATGATGAATATTAATACTGGCACCGGGTCTTGGTTGTTATATGTATTTGGTGTCTTCGCTTGGTACCCAAAATACAAGCTAATGCTTAGTTTGGGACCTAGACGTTGTTGTGATTGTGTGTGTTATTATTATTTTACATCGTTCAAACAACTTACATTTAACATGTTATGTTTTATCTCTTCCTTATTTTTATAAATAAATTATTATGTAATGACTTTTGTTGTAATATAGCTATTAAAAATTAAAAAATTAACTAATTTATAATAGTAACATTAAAGTGTAAAATAGTTTAATATTAATTGTTGTTCATATACGTACCTACACGCGTCTCATACAAGGTCCTAGAAGCAATTATTTAAGACAAATAAATTAATTCCGGTGATAACGCTGTTAGAGATAATCTAATCTCGCACAACGTTACATTTCCAAGTTTTTAATATTTGTAACACTTTATGTGAAACGATTGTGTGAAAATATTTATTCAGTCATTTATTATCGAATAATAACTTACCTATGTTTTATTTATAATAATAACAACAATAATACATGGGACATCCCACACAGCGCCATCTAGTCAGAAAGCAAGCAACTATAATGCTTGTGTTATGGGTTACTAGACAACTGATGTACAAACTTAAATAACCTCTTTTTTTAAATAATATATACATATGTAAATATTTTACACCCAGACCAGATTTTATGAATGCGTACTGAAGAAATAAAAATAATTAAAATCTGTGTAGATATATTTTATTGTTCATACATATTCCAGTGCTTTAAAGTTGACAAACTGTTCAACGAGAACAAACATACCTAGTGGACGCAAAAACATGTACCACTTTTTATACCACTAATAATAATTATTATTATGACAATAATGACGTTTATTTACCAAATAATTTAACAATTTTCGACTCAAGACTTTTAAATAATAATTTTCGGCTAAATATCCTTTTAGTAAATATCATTATTGTAATTACGTATTCCCCCAATTTTAGTCTTATTAAGGAACCGACAAAAATCATAAAAAAATAAAACAATTAAACTCATGAAAAATCTCTTTCATTCAATCATTATTAAAATGCCACATCCACAAAGAGGAAGAAAAATAAGCAAAAGGAAAATAATTTACCAAGAACATTTGTAAGGATGGAATATTAGTTGTTAATTTAATGAGTAAAGTAGCCCATTATAATTAAATCTATTTTTTTTTTTCGTTTGGTATTTCATATACGAATAAACAGAATGCGGAAATATTTATGAAATTCTTATTTCAGTATTTTTTGATCATATTATTATCTTCCTTAAAAATATATATTACAGATATTACGGGGAAACAGAAACATCGTAAGGCCTCAAAGTTTCATCATTAACTTATTTTCGGAATATTGTAAAGTACAGATTTAAGTTAACCAGGGAAATAGCGTCGAACTTTGTGCGCTCTCAAATAAGAGTGCAGGCACAGCCACTAATTAGTACTTTGTCCTCGCGTTCAATAGACACCGCACCGCTCGACAGTAACAAGCCAGCCAGATGGCGCGACCTCGTCCTGGGAGTTTGTAGTGTAAAGGCAAAATTTCGTGAATGTTGAGTATGAAACTACAGCGGACGCTTGTGATTTGACAATCTACAACTGTTCAAGACAGTCCAGTTTATCGAAAGAGTTGGATTATTGAATTACCAATGTCATTGTTTTACTACAAGCCCAAATTGATTTTATATAAAATAATTCCCATTTTTTGGGCACACCGCGTACATAATATTTGGTTAGGTAATAAAAGAGTGTGTTCTGCATCAAGATTTCGAGTTTATGTCCGAGTTTCAGTGCGCGAGGTCCCCTTGCGCCGGTCTTCAACCCCGCTAAATTGCGTAATGTCATTTTTATACTGTGAAGTGACATTTATGACTCTATTAAAACCAAACGCTGCTGTCAAATTAATTCACTCTATGGTGTTCCGTCAGGCTCCCAAATAAAGTTTAGCCGAACCGAGAGGTTAGTGAAATTTAATGACCCTAGTTAGCATGGAAGCCGAGTAGGGCAAGTGATGCGACATTTGTGTGAACGATTTGAAAACGAGGCCTACTGTACTTGACGGCAGGCGGGTCTTCGACTGTGAAATCACCACCCAAAACAATGGTGACTTCTAATCAGGCAATCACTTGTTGCGAAAGTTAAAATGTGTGATTTTTTTTAAATATTATGTTAAACTCCGAATGCTGCATGTGATCAGTTAAACGTACGGCAAGTTGTTTACTGGTGCATATCGCTGAACAACCAAACAGTTCACAGCGAAATACGTCCACTAATATTATAAGACTCTTTGCTGTTCCTAACAACTTGACTATTTGTTTTGTAAACCTTATCTTTTACGACATTGTTATCATTTGACAGTCATTTTAAATCTCACTATTTCACAACGACGCGACAGCATACGTGACTGTGCTGTCCATAGAGATATTAATAATAATAATAATAAATACAACATAACAACGTCTAGGCCCTAAACTAAGCATTAGCTTGTGTTTTGGGTACCAAGCGAAGACACCACAACATATAAAAACCAAGACCCGGTACTAGTATTAATATTCATCATATAAATACTGACCCGATCTGGGATTCGAACCCGGAACCTCCAGCTTCGTAGGCAGGGTTGCTACCTACCAATAATATCACTAGAATAGGCAAGCTCCGTAGAGCCCTGTATGTAAGGTTGAGTATGGAAGAAAAAAGGATGCAAAATAACTGTACCTACTTTGTTGTATCCTCACTTTATTTTTAAGCTGCCGCGCTTAGGACACTTATTTGATAGTCACATTTGACACTTATTTGATAGTCATTCGGTGGTCACAGCTATCAACCAAAGAACTATTAACTTTGTATACTCAAAATAAAAAGAGATAGACTTATTGTAATTCCGTATGAATCGATGTATACTTATTATCTGTCTCTTTCTGTTGAAGCCCGCATTTCGAACTGGCTTGCCCACTCTATCCCATTATCTCTATGGTGCTGTCACGCCTTTGCTTGGTTTCTGCATCGTTTCCATATGGAGATCGTTTTATGTTGGATCTGCAGTTAACTTGTCAAGCCTGTATACTTTTGGAAGGGTTTTTGCGCCTTCCGAAAAAATCCCGCGATGTAATAATAATATAATAATAATACATGGGACTTCTCACACAGTGTCATCCAGTCCCAAAGTAAAAGCAAGTATTATGCTTGTGTTATGGGTTACTAGACAACTGATATACATACTTAAATATTCTTTATAATATATACATATATAAATGTTTTTGCGAAGACACTACACACATATATCAACCAAGACCCGGTACCAGTATC
This sequence comes from Luffia ferchaultella, assembly GCA_949709985.1. NCBI lineage: Eukaryota > Metazoa > Arthropoda > Insecta > Lepidoptera > Psychidae > Luffia > Luffia ferchaultella. Next base: position 5,597,019 of record OX453251.1, read on the forward strand.
AATCACATTAATACTGACCCGACCTGGGATTCGAACCCGGGACCTCCAGGGTCGCTACCCACTACGATAAGCGGTCGAATAAAACTAGTGACGTGAAGATATTCAAAATCAACGTCGAGAATGGACACGAAACAATATTTGGACATATATTATAAAATAATATTTGAAACAATATGGACAATATTTAATATCGTATAACCTCACCACATCTAGGACATAGGTAGTGCGAGGACGTGATGAGTAGTAGATAGTAGAAATTACGCCATACTATAAACAAACATATAAGTTTTGAAATCACGAACCCCCACTGCGAAATATTTCAACCCTTCGACATAATTCTATTTGATTCGTTGCGGACTCGTTGAAAACGCACGTGCGCTTTTAAAAGTAACTATAGGTTAATGATCAGATGGGGTTAAGGGAAGCGCTCTACAATTGTCATCGCGGCGTGGATAATTCATGAACCCCGATAATATGGATTCGGTTATTGTAATACTCCATGTAACTGTTAATATTAGGTATTTATTTATTCAATTTTTGGGATCCTTACTTTCCAAGAGATCCCTATTGGGATCTCTCTATTGTTATATAATTATGCAACGGTTTTGTCTTTCAGCGATTTCAAACAATGCCGGCCGGTTACCGCAGTGAGATTATATGAATCAGTTGCATTTATTCACTCATATTAAAAATTAATATCATGTGTATGTGATTAGATTGTTAATATGTATTTCATATTAAATAAATTTGTTAAATAATAATTTGCTTAGGATTAGGGGGTATTCATTGGTCAGCAAATTGATCAACGATTTGGCAATATTTTTTAAAATGTATATATCTGTTTTTTAAATAAATATATTAGATTTATTTTTTGTTATTTTGAAGTGTTATATTTGTTTCATATACGAAGTTAATAACGATTTGCCCTGGGCTTACTAGCGAGGCAATATGACGTTTGGGCACGAATAAATATTTTTTTCATAAACTTTGCATTTTTCACGGGATTTTCCGTTGGATAGATACGCATTTTCGCCGGGCGGTGCTCATATGCCATTTTGCGTATATTGCTATAGAAATTACCGCCGGACGACGAAACACCACCATCGAAATCGGTACGTGTGTCTTTGTTCATTTGTTTGCCCGCTGAACAAAAAAATATTATTATGCAAAATATATTCTTTTATTCGAAATAGTATGTTGAAATAGGTTTTTGCATAAAAATACATTTAAAATTCTTATTATTATCCACAATAAATAAATGTATATTCTAACATTAAAGATGTTTCACGAAAGTCTTTATTTGCCTATCAGAAACTGTTTGGGCGTCTTCGGAAATCTTAATTTCTGCAACTAAAATTACATATTTCCTGAAATTTGTAATTGTATACTTCATTGTAAAATGACGATGACTTAATTACTACAGAAATTTTCGACAAATGTACCGTGTTCAATATTACCAAGTACAATCGTTGTCGTACTTTGTGTTTTCGTAGCAAACAAAGCCAGATGTATCTGTTAGTTAGCGTTATAGACTTTCCATAAGGGTAGCAGATAAAGAGAATTAGGGTAAAGGGTCAGCAGTAGCCCGTTCTATGTAGAAGTGGGTGCAACAAATTGTAATCCCTCCCGCCTTTGTGTTTGCCCTACCTACCTCGCCGTACTCGATTGTGCTTTTGTGTGCTTCCATATTTAGAATAACGACGTCTAAGAATAAATAGACCTATTCATTTTCTTGACATTCAATTAAATCTTAAATTAATAACCTTGTAACGACGTATTTTACTTTTGTTCTATTTGGTTGATAAATAGTATGACAAGAGAATGTATAATACAGACTCTGTAAGAGACATATTCGATGAGAGAATTTTAATTAGATTTAAATAGAACTTTTTAATCTTTTTAGATTAGAATAGGATTCAAGTTATTCTTTATGAAGGCTTAATTCTGGTCTTGTGTCTGTTTGTTTTCATAAATTTCTTAGTACTTTTCAAATAATTTACTACCCCTGGACACATATTAAATGTACATGCCTAGAAAACACAAACCAAAGTTCCTTTTAGAACCTCTATTAATTGCATATTTACAGATATCCGATATTCTGCGAAAAGTAACTACATATAAGCTCGACACTTCCCTCGCATTTGGATGGCTGTTATCTCGTTAATATCTCAATTCGGAACCCTTCGGACGCGTTAAATCCGTCCCTACGTCACTCTATCCGTCCGTTGATCGAGTCAAAGTTCAAGTAATTTCAAGTAAAATGACTATGTGTAAAATTGTACACACGATTTACGAAAAAGCTTTCGAAACGCATAAATTGAAAAATGCAGCACGGATAAAAGGCAGAAACTGAGGAATTTAGGTTTTTACAATAATCAGAATTCACAACCTATCACAAGGCTACTAATGTTTCTTTACGGAACAAAATATAGTGTAAATTCACTGAAAATGCGTTTTTAATGTTTATTTTTTCATAACGGACAGCTATAATTCTGATGTTTAATTCAGATTTATTAATTCATACGTAATATTCACAATCCTTCAAAAAATTTATTTCAAGTTATTTTAATTATATTTTTATGCTTTAATTCGCTGAGAAAAATTATATGTTCTATCAAAACGCTTATAGAACGTAAAAAAATATTTAAATGAAAAACCTGAATTATTAGACAATTTTACGCCGCTTGCATTTGAGTTCAATTAATCTATGACAGAAACTATATCAATAACTTTCATAGCCATATCATAATAGAACCGATAGAGATTCGTAATACATCCATGTTCACATCCGCAATCGCATATTTATTGCAACCCTGCTTATTATTTGGTTCTAATGCATGTACTGTACCTTTTTTATGTTCTGTGATCGAGTGCAATACGTATCCACTCGGCGGTCGCGAACAATCGCATTAAAACATGCCTCGAAAAACCCGTTTGTTAAATCGCGGGCCCTAAATAAACAATAACAAGAAGGGACTCGATATGCGCTTTTACTCAGAGTTTGCCCAGATTAGCGACTATGCAGATGGACGGACGTTGGATAGGGGACGATTTTTTTCCACTTATTACTTAGATTTATATTAATATTTATATTTTTAACCTTGAATTGAATATTCACTCTAAAACCGTGAAATTCTGAAATAGTATTTATTTTTAATATAGTATTTTTATTTTAAATGTATCGATTCGAATTAATTTCATTACAAGTAGATCGAATTGAGTAAACTACAATTTTTGGTTCAATTAAACATTTTATTAATTAACTTCATAATACAGCTTTACAAAGACAATTAATAGCAAGAAATTGCATTTCATAAATCCTGTGAATATTAAAATTATCCAATATATGTTCGGATAACGCACAATAATATAGATATCATTTTTATTTATATATTAAGTACAACTAATTGGTTGATTATAAATAATAATAATAATAACACACACAATCACAACAACGTCTAGGTTCCAAACTAAGCATTAGCTTGTATTTTGGGTACCCAGCGAAGACACCACATACATAACAACCAAGACCCGGGGCCAGTATTAATATTCATCATATAAATACTGACCCGACCTGAGATTCGAACCCGGGACCTCCAGCTTCACAGGCAGGGTCGCTGCCCACTAGACTAAGTGGTCGTAATAAATGTAACAATAGGCTAAAAACAAACCTAACTTATATTCTAAAATTTTAGAAATAGTGGCCCATTAATCTTATTTGGCCGAATTTCATATCGACCAATAAAATTCTGGGTTGCTTACCACCCCGCTCCATTTCGTTATAAACAAACCTTACTTGATATAAGAATTTAGAAATTAACACAGGCAATACACATTAACCCCTTTGAGTTAGAACCAAGGTCACAAGCTTTAGGATGACAATTGATTGATAATGACTGATGGCAAGTTAATAGGTGGTGTACCTTAACGTTCCCCGATGTAAGACCGGAAAGATCATAAAAAGAGGAAGAAACAGACTTTCGCCAGCGAGTTTGTTGGATGTGTTGGTAGATCTCAGCATGCACTGGTGTGTGTTTAATACACAGCATTTAGGGCGTTTATAATGTCATATATACATCATTAAATACAAGTAAGCGACCAAAAAGTCTGAATTTTTGCAATTTAAACTGCGATAGCGGCTAGTTATAAATAAATATAAATCGAGTCGAACAGAAATGTGCCGCGTAGGAGAGGCGTGAGCACCGTGGGACGCGGCCACATGCGTCCCCTGTTATAATTAGCGAACAATGTTTGGCTTTAGCAAATCCCTTACGGGCGTAAATTAAGAGATTTCGCCAGCGGACGGCTTACCGAGACGTTTTATTTAAGCCGCAAGTTCTACTGGAGATCGAATCATATTTTTATACTAAGTTTCATCAGTATAGAAAACGATTTGGACCATACAAACTAGTTTTATGTCTGCAACTTTGTCCATATAAAAAATTTGCATTATTTTTCAATCTACAGTACTTGTTAGGAAAAAGTGTTTTTGGCGTTTCGTGATTCAAGTCATTTATATAATCCATTATTATGTAACTTGTTTTTCTCTTTAAAGTTAATTATTTTTAACGCTAACCTATATACACTCAATATACATTTTAACACTCATTACATAAGAGGTTTTTTGTTTTTATTATTTCACTCCAAAAGCTCTGGCAGCCAAACAGTATGATTAATTTCTAATAATTTTATTTATCTTAAAAGAATATGAAATGTGAAGAAAATAGTTGAGACACAGAATCGCGTGGCTTAGGTAACAACTTCCTATAAAAGCATAATATTAATTTTTGTCACAATTACATTATTTACCTACTACACTCAATATACATTTTAACACTCATTACATAACAGGTTTTGTTAATAATATTTCACTCCAAAAGCTCTGGGAGCCAATTGTCAGACAGCTTACGATTGGCTACCAGAACGATATCGTCGTCCATTTACCAATAATGTGCAAAACAATTATTTGTACAAGACGCTCAGTTAGTATTAAAATAAGTATTAAATTTAATAAAGATTTTAACATTTGGTGTGTAGGTATAGGTAATTCTAAAGATATGAGAAGGTATATATTTGATACAAGTGAAGCAGTAAAACATAAAAATCAACATTCAAGGCCAGATATGCAAACAAAACGAAATCATATTTCGGGACCAAATTTAAAATGCAAAAAATAAACAGATTTCCGCAAATGATGAGTGTTTCAATTTCAACGTATCGCCGGGACCAAGTTTACACACGTTATCTTGTTTGCATATCATTTCGCGGTGTCCAGAACATTTGCATATTTCTATTATTGCGGCGGTCGGTCTATTACGAGTACTCTGTCGTATCCCTACCCCTTGGCTCGGATTTCGTGTTTGTACAAATAATGTTTTACATTTTTGTATGGGAAAACCCGCTGAGTGAAAAACCTGGAAAACAGATCATATTTATTCTATCAAAGTGGATTGTTAACTTTTATTCCAAAAATCACAGAATTATCATCGGTAAAAGTTATGATCTAAAACAAATTTGTAACAAATTAAACATTTATACTTAAATTAGATTCTAATAAAAAAATAATTATAAAGCCACTCCGTTGTTTCAGTAGATAAATTAACTTTATATCAGGTACGTTAGATAGCTTTCGATAAAAAAATAAAATCGGATTATTAGCATGTAGTATATTACTCGTAAAACAAAATCTGCCAAGTAAAATACTAGAAAATAATTTATTTTTAAGTATTTTTAGTTTTTAATTAATTTTTAATTTGGTATAAGCTTTTATTTTTAATTTATACATGATACATATACAATTATACGAAAATAATTATATTAGAATAAATGCAGGGCAAACAAGGTTATAAAATAGTTTTCGTATTAAATTAAAATATACTTAATTTTTTACACTTGTAATAATATACAATTTTCAGTACTTTTTCTGAACAGCATCCAAAAAACACTGCCAATTTTTTTTTGGGAAATCTTTACGCAGACGTCCATGGATCATAATATATAGGAGATTTCGGATCTACATATGGATATATTGTGTCGATCATGGATATCGTTATGAATTTAATTGCAGTTAAGTTTTTAAAAATACAAGCGGAGTGTAAATAAGAGCGAAAACTTGTTAAAAACTTTCACAATTTAACCTCTGCCATATAAAGTATTTGAAACAACATGTAAATTATCAAAAAAAAAAAAAATTCGTATTCGTTACGGTTTTGAATATTCTTTAATTTTTTTTTTAATATAAGATAGTTTCCGTTGTGATTATGCAGCTTTATTACATTTTTGGTCTCCAGGCTATACTAAAGGTGTAAACGCGTACGACATGTAGATTGGCATCCCTTATGAAACCTTTTTTTTAGCGGTCTCAAAGGGCATATATTCAAACCATCTGAATGAAGAAGTGTTACACGCTGCACTGCAAGAATAATACTCAACAGCGGCGGGGAGACATCAATAGTCATTATATATATATATATATATGTGGGATGTGACTTTTTCGATCGCCTATGGTGCTTTATGAGAACGACGACAGCGCCACTGTGAAAGTGAAAGACAATACGATAGTTTAGACTATAAAAGACCCACTAAAGATAAAAGCCGTGTTGTATTTTTATCTAAACAAATAAAAATATGTTGAAGTTATTTCGTTTAAGTATTAATCTCACATATATTTATATTTGGTATATAGAAAGTAACAAAAGTGACCGGGGCTTCTGTATTAGTGCCTAGTACTAAAAATTTTACTTAAGTTAATTTGTTATTATATAAGATCGTGTATATTCCTCTATCACCGTTGACTAACGTTTCAAAAAATCATGATCGAAATACTGAAAAGTCAGACTTTATTAATTTCGAAAAAAATGATATCGCAATGAAAAAAAAAACCAAATCAATTCCGCGACTGCGAAGTGTCGAGGCAACAGATGCACTGTGGTTGCGCTTGTATGGAGCGTGCGTCATAAATCATTTGTCAATAAGTTTCTTGGGAAAGTTAAAGAAAATAAATTGTATTAGATTAAATAGTATTTATTTTACAATTTAAACGTAACAATAAATTTTTTTTGTAAATGAATTAGCGATCAAAAAAATAAACATAACAGATAAAATTATTAGAATTTAATATATATCCAAAAAAAAATTATGATCAACTAAAAACAGTGAAATTACATATTCTTTAATAGAAATAAGTTATTCTAGGCTTTAGAATTATAATTTGTTAATTTATTTTAATTTGGTAAATTATCAGCTTACGACAATAGGACAGTAAATTTTATAAGAAAAAAACCCCCACACCCAGCTAAGAACAGATTTACACCTATACAAATCAGATTATAAAAAGAGTAATCTAAGAGACAAAAAACTAAAATCAAGTACACAAATCACGTAAATCAATCGATAAACCAAAATCCAAACAATTTACACGTGACTGCAAATGTGCGAAGTTTATATTTTCTTTGTCAATCGACTCGGGTAAATTCATAAGTAAAGTTTGAAAAACTTCCACATTTCTTTGAGTCGATGTGCCTAGTTTTGTTTGCCAAAGCTCATACACGTACATTCTTAATAGGCTGCAAGTGTATGATGTACCTGCAATAAAAAATTAATAATTATTTAATGAAGCCGTAATCCAAATTTGTCGTAGCATCTGCTACGCCCTTTTGACACTTGCGTAGACCTCGCTTATCTCATCGAGTAGATAATTGTAAGCTCTATAACCTTTTTTACTTTATAGAATAAACTATGAGCTACTTTTTACTGTAAAAGTTATTATTAAAGAAGATTAAGAAACATGTTAAAAGCCTTGTGCAATCAGGTATTACGAAAAAAATTTAACAGTGAATACAGGTATTACGTAGACCCTAATTATCAAGTAATAGTATTAAAATATAATATAAATTCTGCAAGAAAATAAAAACACATACCTTGCACTGAGATATCCATCACAATTCTTGTTCCAACTCGGTACAGGTTCGTCAGTAAGTTCAAATAAAAGTATGCGCGCGTTAAATTACTTTTACTTAACAATCAGTAATAATGCCGATGCGTGCACTTTGAGTAGCAAAACAACACTGATGATAGGATTCCAAATGATTATTATTTATATTTTCATAAAGTACGGTAATAGTACTTCCTCTAGTAAGTCGTTAAAGTGACAAATTAGAGAGCTCCATTTTTGAATTTTGTCATATGCCGGAGCCCACTGTGAGATGTCACAAAAAGTTTTAATTGGCGCGACGGGATTTTTTCCCCGGAATCGGGGTATTTCTGGGAGGCGATCATTCGTCGCCGATCGCTAACAAAACGCTGTACAAAGCGGCGATATGTTCATTAACGTTGTCTGAATTCCGTAGAGTCCATTAGCTGGATATTTTAATTGTTTCGACGCGACGGGAACGGGGACGGGCGAAACTTCGCAGCTGTGCCGCCTACCGCGACGCTCTATTTAAAGATAAATTGATTTTGGTGGTGAACACACAAAAGGGGACGTTACGTCGTAAATAACATATTAATTATGTCATCATCTTTGTGTATTAAGTGTTATTAACCATTGTATATTAACGTAAAGTATAAACGAAACTTTTGTATGTACATGTAGAAATTATTCACAACATTCCATTCATACATACTAGTAAATAGGCTTCCGTTTGATTCACAGAGAGACAAGCAGCAACTATAGATTTCCACTTGTTAAGTACCCTTATATACCACTTTCGCTTCATAGCCATTCATCAATCGTTTCACGTAGGCTCTCAGTTTTCGAGTGTTTAAATATTAAACATGTCATTTTGTATTATCTCTCAACCTCATAAATACAATATGAACGTAACATTTTGTGGCGTATGCAGTTTCTAGCAGTACTTCTGTTAATTTTACATTTCTTCAATTTCTTCAATAATTGCAAAACTATCGCAAACGGATTTATCGTAAAAGTGGGTAGAAAATTATAAGTGGTCAAATTTATATCAATATAACTTGGGAAAATTTTCAATAATATCCCACAAAAATACTTTTCTGAACAGGAATCCATATTTTATAGGGCGTATATGTTTAAAAAATATAAAAATCTACTGTTATCGAGAGAAAAATATCCAAATTTTATCCTAAAAAAATAAAACTTATAATAATGCACCCAACTAGAAAAACAAAATATATCTATACACTATAAAAACATTGTCTTTAATGTAATCCAAGCATTGAAATGTAGAGACTGTATGTTTTTTATTTTTAATAATTATTAGTACGTATTTATAAATTTTGTAATGTTTTTTGGCGCTCTGTTTGAAAAGGTGCTAGATCTTATTTGCCTCTAGCCCGTTCTTAGTGTATGCGCACGAATTACAGGCAATTTTTTCAATATAGTTATTTTGCGTCATATTATTGAGCATTTGGGTGGACATGATTCATTGCAAGGGTTTCGAGTATGAAATCCTATAAATAAAGTTAGACGTTTGTTACTCAATGTTAAAACTTTCGTAAACAGAAAGTTTTAGATCGATCTTCTACAGAACTTACTGAAATTCAAAATTAAAATTTTTAAATGTTCAAATTATTCTGATATCAAATAATAAATAATAATAATAACGTATACAAGACAACAAGGTCTAGGCCCCAAACTAAGCATTAGCTTGTATTTTGGGCACCAAGCGAAGACATCACATACATATAACAACCGAGACCCGGTACTAGTATTGATATTCATCGTATAAATACTGACCTAACCTGGGATTTGAACCCGGTATCTCCAGCTTCGTAGGCAGTGTCGCTACCCACTAGGCTAAGCGGTCGTCGCAGTTAAACCCCAAAGCACAAAAAACTGGCATTATATTACATGTCCAAAGAACAGTATATAATTCCCGATTAATATGCATATCCGGTAACATATATACCAAAAACACAACCGCAGTCAAATAAAAAAGCATACAATCATATTACCGCATTACAATATGATAAACACGCAATTCCAATCGAGACCCCCGCAACATAGAAGCGTTCGTCGACGACCCGGAGCCCCCTTTTATGCGATAAATCATGTTCGTATGGTAATTCAATAAATATGTGATTTCTGACCCGAGTCGAACATTTGCCACGTGGGGTCGTCGAGATAAAAAGAATATAATCCGACTAGGCGTGAAATTATTTCTCCACGATTCACATGGGACAGCTTATTTGAGCTAAATAATTTATGCCGCAGTAGATAAATTCAAAGCTAGTGCCGAGATTAGCTGAAATAATCGAATGCGAGATTAAATTTATATGCGGTCTCTTATCCTAATGTGGTAGACGCGTGACCGTTTATTAAATAAAAACAATTGAATTTTTTTATTATTAAACCGTAAATGGTTTTAGATGCGGTAATAAAGGGTCGAGTCAAAATTCAATGTCATGTGGTTTTCATAGTGTTATTTAATTGAAATATATTGTAAAGAGATATTTGAATTGAAAATTATATTTTAAAAAGTTATTATATTGAGCGCAATAAAAATTAAGTATGTGCCATGTGCCAATTTAATTTAATAATTTGATTTATAGAATTCCACGCAGTCAACTATTATGTTTGTGTTGAACCTACAAAAACCGAGACATGAATTTCTATTTTGTCATTGGAAATTACTTTCATTTCGTTGGGAGTTTTGTGAAACAGGCATATTGCACCAAGAGTTTTCGAGATATCGGGATGAACGTAATATCAAAAGACGCAGCTTGGTGAGTTCTACAAGATTGCAAAAAAACAATTTGGAAAAAGGTAAAAAAAAAAAAATATCGGCAAAAAACGGAAAAAATCGGAATTTTTTTCTCCGATTTTCATTTTGGGAGCCCGATATCTCGAGAACTAGGTCCGAATAAGAAAAAAATAAAAAAACGGCTCGGGGTAATTAGACGGGGGATCGATTGAGACTAAAATTGTTAGAATCGGACAACCGGAAGCAGTGGCCATGGGCGCCCTTAGTGGGAAGTCGGATATACATCGGTGATACATTTCGTACTAATTCGGTTTGTTCGAGCGAAATGTCGTACAGAATGTTATATTTCGAAGTTTTAAGCTTATTCAGATACAGTTGTGTTATTTTTTTACGAAAAAAAATTATTTCGAATAATATTATCCAAAATATGTGTGTTTACTTTATTCCGTTAGGTTCATTTTTAATGTCGTAAGAAGTTCATGCGAAAGCAGAAGATCCGTAGATTTTTTTTTCCTTGTCCAGTTTTATAGATAGTGTGGTAGAGGTTATTATTGATATTTACGAGGTCTAATAGATACTTGTTTTTATCATATGAGTAACTTAAACAATTTTGATTTGAATTTTATAGTATTATTTTTCCATTCCACCAGCTCATTATGTCCCACTGCAGGGACGTAAGCCTCTCTCCAGGATGAGGGGGTTTGGAACTTAATCCTCCATGCTGCTTTAGTGCGGGTTGGTGGATTTAGTAGTAATTTACAATTTATTTTTTATGTATACTCCACTTAGTTTTTGAACACTGTTACCCTTGCATAATCATATAACGTAACGTGTTATATTCATTACTACTACGTAATCATGTATCTAGATGAAGATATTCTTTAGCTTAGGGAATTTACGTGGTAATACAGGGGCAGGGTCACTTTAAATCATAATCGGACCTTTACATGTTTTTGTATATAGATTCGATAGATAATGAAACTCTGATTTGATAAGAAATGAAAAAGGGTGCCGATGAATAAAATTTGTTTATGAAAATATGAATTATATTTTCATACACAAATAAGTTCTTATTAAAATTATTTAAATTAAATCGTAAGAAATTATAAATCGTTACAAAATACCATTGACTTTTTATTTTTCATATATTTCTAAAGTGAAGATAATTTACTAAATATTTAAAATGCATAAATATTTTATAGGGGCTATTTAGGTATTTAGATAGAATTTTGGCTGAAATAGTTTTATATCCATTACTGTAAAGTTGCAATACTTTTACCATATTTCTTAAAATTTATAATAATTTTGACCACGCACAAGAAAAATTAGTAATAATTGACCGCAATAAGTAATGCATATTTACCTAAGTGAATAGAATGAAAACAAAGCAAACCGCGACTTCTTAGTTTAAGTAAGTACTTTGCCTACACGATTTTTGTTTAATTTGTTTACATACGCTCAAATATCTTATATTTGAAACCATTGCGAGACGTTTAACGGAGTTATAATTTTTGTTATTAACAAAAATAGCTTTTTTCGCATTTTGGCGCCTACCTCTTCAGCCATTTGCTTAGTTTTTATGATATTTTTATTAACAGGTCTACAAAATACTGAAAAAAAACTTTTTAATTCTTATAACTTAAACCTTAATTCATCATTCACTTCAAATCTTAAGTACATTAATATAAAATGGGAAATTTTGACAATAATAAACACTAGACAAAGGTATCGGTCGTTTCAAATATCTCTTTAGAAAAAAATACATCCTTTCGTTGTTTCGTACCGAGTAAAGAAGACAAATTTTAAATCAATTAATATACTTCCATCGGGATAAACCTACGTTACTTTGTGATATTAAATATCACTTGGTTAGGACATAAATTTTTAAATGTTTCACATTTTAAGTCAAAAAATATATGGTAGTCATATTGTAAGCTACGGTCAGTGTGTCGCGAGTGAAAAACCCTTACGAACAAACGTAGAAGCTCCCGATATTGTGTTACCGAGTAAATACATGATCCATCAACTCGGATCTCCGGTTACGCTTAAGTGACTTGTCGTTTATTCCATTAAAATGTTTTCTTAGGCTTGCTAAATAATGACCTACTGGCTAAAAACAACTGTTTATTGTCTTATGTAGAGATGTATTCAGTCAGCAGATTCCGTTTTTATTTTCTTCATTCTAGCAAAAAACCGGATCAAGGATTCCTTTCTAAATAAGGTGATTAGAGCTGCTCGAATTTTTCCTTATGTATTTTTAGATAACATTGTATTGTATGTACTAGGCATATACAAGATGTAACAGAAACCTTATCGGAATCCGTATAGGGGTACACGGATTCTAGTGTATATAAATATACCTATCAATGAAAATAATCGTGAAAACAAAACATTAAAAGAAATTCACACATTTTTTACAAATCTATGGTCTCAAAAGACATAAAAAAGATAATATATAACATATATTTATATGATTATATAGACAAGTGTTTTTTAGGTTTTTAGAATCATAATCGAGTCCGAGCGAGTCCGAAATACGTCGACGCATTGGAATGGCAAAAACAGCAATGACCCAACTGGGCAAGATTTGGAGAGACAGCAACATCTCGAAGCGAACCAAAACCAACATTGTTCGCACGCTTGTCTTCTCCATTTTCCTTTACGGTGCGGAAGCGTGGACCCTAAAATCCGCAGATAGAAAGAGGATCGATGCGTTCGATATGTGATGCTGGCGGCGATTGCTGCGGATCTCCTGGACGGCCCATCGGACTAACGCTTCGATACTAAAGAAGTTTAACATCGAAAAAGAGCAGAGACTTTCGACAATCTACTTGCTAAGAATGCTCCAATTTTTTGGGCACATAGCCAGAAAAAGTAGCGACAACCTGGAGAAGCTGTTTGTGACCTGAAGAATGGAAGGGAAAAGACCACGGAAGCGCAGTCCGAAACGGTGGTCGGATCAGGGGACCGAACATCTGGATGTTCCGATCAGCACAGCCCTCCACTACGCGGTAGACCGAAACAGGTGGAGGAGGATTGTGGACAGAATGCGTCGGTGAGGTCACGATCCTCAATCCTGAGGAAGCGATCAAGAAGAGAAGAAGAGAGAATTATAATAATATTTGGAAAATCCCATGTAGTCTCAAAGTAAGCAAGTATTATGTTTATTTTGTGGGTACTATACAACTGATATAGGTACCTGAATATTCTTAATAATATATGCATATATAGTCATTTTACACCAATGTGCGTAACAAATAGACATGTTTATACACACAAGTATTTGTCCCGGGCGGAAATCAAACCCGCGACTTTTCGTTCTGTAGTTACGGTCTCTAACTCTAACCATTCGGCCAGTCATATATAAATGGTAGTATTTTTTAATACCTATGTACTACATTCTATTAAAATAAATGACACGATCTGGAACGTGTTGTTAAGTAACATACTCTCTAACAAAGAAAAATGATCGGAATGAAAACAATTAAGCAATACGCTTTAATTTTACGTAAACAAAGACGATACGACACGGCGGCGTTGTCTTTTCCCCAGAAAATGGGTTAACTAGTAATAGCTTTTCATTAGGGACATTATTGAGACTGATAGCTTAAGGCCTTCACCATGAGATCATCTCGATATCCTAGCGATGCTGTTTTTAAAAAGAATAAATAACAAATATACTAATTGGCAATAATTTTCGTAATTATGCATAAATATTTTTTATTAAGATCATATTATAACAGTTTAAAAACCATATGTTACTTGTGTAAATTTTGTGTAATGAATTTTAGAAATTAAAATACGAAATTAAGTTAAATAATAAATTGGATTGCAAATCAAGATGTAGTGGCATTCGTAATTATATAGCTATGTATATTTATAAAGAAAAAATAAAAAAAACACAAAACCCAATGCAAAACTAATTAACTAGAAAAAAGTTCTTACCTGAAAAAAAAACAAAGCTATATTCTATAGAATTTTGTTTGAACAGCGCAGAATGCACTAACTATTGTTTTTTTGTCCCAAACTTAATTAATTAGACATTAAAATAAACTATCATATAAATGTGACTTGATTGGTACATGGTGTTGCAGTTTTTGTCTCCAACAAAACTACAAAACATATTTTGTTGTAAAAAAAATATTTTCAAATACAGACTACCACAAAACATATTTTGGTTACTGTAGGTATCGTACAAAAAAACATTGCATGGTGAATTTTGGGTTATTCAGACTAAATACAGGTTGTAAAAATAAAGAAAAAGCTACAAAATAAATTCTATAAAATATAGTTTCTTTTCATTTTTCAGTCGTTTTTTTTAAATAATGTAATTAATTTAATTTTTTTAAGTTTTATAAATCAGCAGGCATTTACATTAGTTTTTATTACAGCCCAAACAATATATAACTCGTATACTGTCTTTGATTTAAACACACTGTTTTTTAGATTATATCAAAATGGTGGCATAAAGGTGTTGGAATGGGCTATTTATCACTAGCTTTCATTTGATACCCATATCGTTATAATGACAAAAAAAAAAAATCATTCTCAATTCCTTTTTTCTTTTCTACATTACATAGTGTTATCCAAATTGTTTCCATAATTAAATATGATATACCCTATGTCACTCCTACAATTAAGACGAATCTCACAACACCTATATCTCCAAATCCATCAAGCCGTTCTCCGCTGTCGGGTATAAAAGCAGCAGTATTAATACTTATTTTGTAAGTATAAAATTCTTAGTCAAAGGTCGTAAGGAGCACAATTGCTTCGTTAGTCGAACCAACTACGGTTAATTGTTGCAAATGACCACCAGTTAAACTGCAATAAAAGGAATTGCACCGCTTCCGATAACATCTGAGTATGCACTTGTCGTATCTAGGCCGTTAGTGCAATGGGCTAGGCTAGTTATAAAAATAAAATAATGACTGTGTTTCCAGATGCCTGATAACAGCATCACCTACTATGTTTTCAGAGTCTATAAATAATTAAAAAAAAAAAAATGGATAAGTATAGAGAAAAGATAAGAAAAATATAACCTTTATGACAAATTTGCGTGTTGTCAGATGTTGTTACTGAATTTCCAAAAGATCAATTTTAAAAGTAGTAATTTTTAGGACTATCAGAACAACAGAATTAAAAAAAAAATTTTTTTTGAAAATACTTTAAGAGAAAGAAGTAGATGTTACAATTACAATAAAATAATTTTAATATGTCGTTTGATATTTATTAATTTAATTTTGACATGCCTAATGATATCGAAAAATTTACTATCCACAATGTAATTTAAGATGGGGTATGTATTGAAAATATTTGCCCTAGGCATACTTTTCATTAAGAATGCCTATATCAATTTTAAATTAAATGATAAAATTCATTTTATATTACAGTTAAAAGTAAAGTTGCTAAAAGACATATGTATATTATTATTTTAAATATGACAGAATTTCTAAAATAAAAATATGGTGCTAAATTAAAAATAATAATTAGTAAATAATTTCTTGTACAATTTATTTTAATAATTTTATTGATATATTTGTTCCATAGTTTACATTTAAACATTTTTCCTTATATAAAATTTAAATAATATTCTGACATTTCGAATTTGAAAATCGATTCTTAAATTTTTAGCATGACGTCAATTTTGTCTTTTTTTGATATTGTTGTCTATTCAGATTATACTTATTACATATTATATATCAATCTGGAATGTCAATTACAAATTGTTAAGCATGAGGTGAAGCACAATAACCCTCTATTCCTGAAGTGCAACGTGCAACTTCCATTAGAACAATGGTGTAATAATAAAACTTTAACTAATTATAAATCATAATTGTGGATTAGGAATTAAGCGAATATAATACACAAAAATATAAACCAATAAATATAAAATGGAAAGCTATTACTATCTATTATTGTATGTTGAATGTATTTCTAAACTTTCATACAAAATTTAAAAAAAATTGTACCCTTAATGTTATTTTGCTGTTGTTTTCCTTTATCATGACAATTATGCGAGAAAAAAAATTCTGCTGAAATTCGTACTTTGTCTGAAAACCTTTACTTTTTAGAAAAAAAAACTTCGCCAGAGTTTCGTACGAAATATCCGGCGACTTGTTTAGGAGAAAATATTTGACGTGCCGTGTTTACATTCACTCCCTCTAAAATGTTTCAAAGCTCGCAGATTACATCGAGTCAGATCTCTCTATTTGTACATAACTTTGGTGCGCTTTCAAAACTCTGAACTGTTGTAATTAATAAGAAACTTTGCCTATCTATTAACTTGGCTCGCGATGGCAGTAACGTTTTAATCTGAAATATCGCTGAAGAGCACTTGAAAGAGATTGGGGGAAAGAACTTCCGAAGTTGGGACATTAATTTAAGCTCAATAATCAATAAAAGCTTCTATATTCATTTACTCTCTTCTCCTTTGCTTGTTGATCTGTGTTGTTTCACACTCATTCCGCAACTTACGGTATACGACTAGGTAATAGTTTCTAGCTTGAAGGAAACTTTAAACTAATTACAACTCATTAAATGTAATAATAAATATATTGCTTCCTTTCGTTCAAATGGAATAACTAATGACAGGAAAACATATGAGAGGAATTATTCCAGTTTATTACAAGTTTAACATCAAACTACCGTCGTCCATTATACCTTTACGCCTTATAATTTTCCTAGTTTTCTGAAGCGGGACTTATCTCACCTTCTCACTAAATTAATATATTTAAATAAAGCGTTTTATGATTACCATACCATCGGCCCATTAATGACCACTGGAGAAGTTTAGGTCTCCCCTCGAGGTGAAGGAGCTTGGAGTTTAACCCACCACGCTGCTCTAGTGCTTGCTTGGTGGATTTTAACGATTGCCATATATTGATGGCGACCGGGACCGACGGCTTGACGTGCTCTCCGACTCGCGGAGTCAATGGTAGTTATGTACATATGTTAGAAAAACTCATAAGTAAATGCTCTGGGTTTCGAACTACGGTCCTCTAAAGAAAACGCGGACTCGCTACTACAAGGCTATCACGACACGTTTTATGAATACCGCCATTGAAATATTTGAGCTGAAAACGGGGACAAGACAAAAAAAATATTCTGTCATACTGGAATTTTCACCATAATAATTAATCAAAGGCCTGACACAACGCGAGCTACGTACCTAAGGGACCGGCATTATAAAATAAAACACGCAAATCGAGTCAGCGATTTATAGTGAGGCTTATGCCACGATAAATCAGGTCGAGGTATCGTGTCTTGTAACTATTCATAATTACCGATATCGACTTCTTTGTGCTTCCAAGCATGCAAATGTCCCAGACTTATTTATTAGGCCCCCGGCTCGGGTCGGGACTCGAGTCGGTGTGTTCTACTTTATGATAACTCGTAATTAATGTCGCCCAGAGCTTTGTTGTCTTGTTTGTTGCCGCAATAAGTACTAAATAAGTCGTTGTCGAAGTGTCTGTTGTGAACAGACGCGACGATGAATTGCGTTAAATATTGTTTTGGGCTACAATTTCGAGTATCAGTGTTCGTTTATTTAAAAAGGAAATTATATCGAAAGCTAAGGCTTAAAGTATAATAAAAATACCTAGGATATCCCACACAGCGTCATCTAGTCCCAAACTAAGCAAGTGTTATGCTTGTGTTATGGGTACTAGACAACTTATAAACATAGGTACTTTAATATTCTTTGTAATACATACATATGGTATAGATATTTTACACCCAGACAAGGAACTTATGAACATGCAAACAAATATTTGTCCCGGGCGGGAATGGAACCCGCAATGTAAGGTTCTGCAGTTACGCTCTTCCCCCTCGACCGAGCGGTAACCCAAAAAAGTATGTTTCCATCCATTTTTCCATCACCTATTTTCATACCCCACTTCAGGGGCTTAGGCTTCCCCTCAAGATGAGGGCGGCTGGAGCTTAAATCCACCACGCTGCTCCAATGCGGATTGGCGGACTGTAATGACCGCCATCTATTGACTGCAACCGGGACCGACTGCTTAACGTGCTCGCCGAGGCACGGAGTCAGTGATAGTTAATGTGCTTAAGTCAGAAAAAACTCATTGGTACACGCCCGAATTCGAACCACGGCCACATGGCCTTATAGATTTGAAACAGGTTCTTTGCGTTCGGGCTATCACCACAAAAAAGTATGTATTTACAGATAATTTTCTTTTTGTGTTTCCTACGAATAAATATTTTTTTTTTCATTCATTCTTTCTTGCAATATGTTTAAACTAGTAATAAATTTACTTCTAAGAAATTTGAATGAAAAGAATAGTCACAGTGAAATGACGAAAAACACAATTAATAATGAATGTATTTTTGGTCACAATTCAAGAGGCTATGTAGAAAATAAAAATTTCCGATATGAGTTTTACAAAAATCTTTATATAATATAATGAATACATTAATAAGAATAATATTACTTTCATGCATATAAAATTGAAAAAGAAACCTACTTTTGACTTTTAAAATTTACCTACTTTCCAGTGAAATAAATTAAGTAATTTAAACAAAATATATATATTTATTTTTTAATATAACGCAGACCATTATAGTAAAAACTGTGATGTGAACCTTGTCACTTTTATTTATATTTATCTTTTAATGTATATTACAAAAGCCTTATTAAATATACAGTAAAAGATTATTTTATTATAACGAAAGTGCTTGTAAACAAAGAAACACATTAACAATCCACACACTCAAAGAGTCGTATGAACGTTAAATGTAATAAATGACATTTTACGCCTTTCCCGCCATTTCACGTTCGAAGCACGAAAGCTGCACGTTAATAACGCAGTCGTTTAAATTAACGTCAAAGCGAATTAAAATATTACATGTCACCGTCACGTTATGACAACGGTTTTAAAGTTTTACGTCCGAATATCAATCATCATTAAAAATTTACGATGCTCTGAATATAACAAAGCCATTGATTTTATAACAAAAAAAAAAAGTTATTTTCAGCCGTGTCATATAACTTATTTTTTAACATGGAAAGTCATAATAAAATAAATGTGTAAACATACTTTTAAATTATTTAATTTTTATCAAAATGGGTGACAATATCTCCCTTGTCTAGTAATGTAAATATTGTCAACTCGATAGAACAGCTTTTAATTTTATGTAATACGGACATCATGCGTCTCTGTGATCATTCCTCTAAAAAGCTTGGTTTATACTAACTTTCTCCTGTTCATGTCAACAGCTTTCCGACGCATCTTTAAAAAAAAGGTGTGCGTTCGTTTCTCTTTAGTTAATCCGACCAACTAATATTTTAAAAATTATTTTGAATTTACTAAACGTCGAAATCGTGACATTTTGTTCTCCTTATATAAAAATAGTAATTAAAAAAAAATATATAATTAGATTGCTGTTGATGATAAAGAATAGAATGGAGTAGAAATATATATATTTATAATAAACGACTTTTTTCGAAATAACGACTATTTAAAGCTAAAATTCCCTGTACGATCGGTGGATACCGGCGCGGTGCTAATATGTAAAATCATTTTAAAAAAATGAAGTCAACCACCTCACTGACCGATTTTATTTGAACTATTATTAGTTACCGTCGCGCCGACACCCACCCGTAGTTCAGAGACAAATGGATTCGATTTTTTTATTATATTTTTTTAAAAATAAGTTTTAGATGATTTGTAATTTTGATAATCAATACTTTAACTATCTGTATCAATATAAGCCCATATAACTGATACAGTGGGTACAGTTACAAACACATTTAAACAACATTTCAAAAGAAACGGCGACCAATCGAATTATATGGAAGATTTCTGGAAGATGCGAGAACATCCGCGAAAGACGAAATACATAAGAAAACTGTCAAATGAATGCGCAAAGTCAAAGCGAAATCTGAAGTGACAAATTAATCTCGTTGGTGACAATGTTTGCGCGATAATAGCAACAACGGCGCGGCGCAGCGGTCAAGTGTTAAAAAAAATACTTAATAAATTTTCACTTACAATTAAAGTGACATGTTGAATGAATATATTTTCCTTTTTAGAAAATATAAATGTAAAAACCTTAAAAAAAACAATATATAGGTACTTAAAAGTCTGGCGTAACAACGAAATAAAACACACAGACCAGTACAGAAGCTATCAAACAAACCATTTGGCCAAGAAATACAATTTTTATTACAAAATACATTTTTAACTCGCGTCTGACGTAACGAACTATTTCGAAGCTCATTTCAACTCGTAATACGGGTTTAATAACACGCGTTATTAAATATGTTAGTACCACATGTTGCACATGTGTTGCCAATACCATCTCACCGCCAAACATACTTCCATTAGAACACGGAATGCTTGTGGAGATTCAAATCAAATTGATAGCACAGTCAAAATTATCAAAAAATGGTATTTTATAAATAGTTACGTTTTACCCCTGTGACGAGCTGCAAAAATACTAGAGTTCCCTGACTACTTTACGAATAATATTGCATTATTTGTTTTTTGAATTCTATTTTAATGTATAATAATTATTAAATGCATTTACTTATGTAATTGCTGACTTATGCATTTTTGTAACTCGCCGTGTGTGAATGCACTCTAGAAACAACATATTACAAAAGTAATTTACATTTACATATTTAATTTTACACTAGATATCACCCACAGACTCCATTTTCAGAAAAAATTGTAGGTAAAAAATTTTCACTTAGAAATACTTTTCACGAAATTATTATCGATACAGCGTGGTTACTAAGTCAAACATAAATATTACATATGAGAAAGGTTCTACGCGGGTATAGCGGGGAGGGATATCCCGCCGGTGGCCGGTCACCGACGCAATTGTTAAGCGGCCGCATATCGCCACTATAATTCAATAACTCTGTGGTATCTCTCAATATTTTAGTACAAAGTGATAAAAGGCAAAAAAGCGTATGTCATTATTCTCACTCAATACAGAAATCCTGTTGATAGAAATACATAGAATACAGACTGTGACACATGCAACCTAAGCAAAGTAAGCACGGTACAAGAAAGTATGGTGATTAAGTATTTTACTTTCTTGACGTCAGATTAGAACGCGGTTAACGTATTTAATGATCCGGTTCTGAGGTGATATCTATGTTAAGCGAGAAACCACATCGAAATTGACTTAGCTGTTTTAAAGGAACATATCTGCTGCAGCGCCTTTAATGGTATATATTCGTTAAACCTGACAAAAACTTACTTTGATGTGATATCTTATATAATACAAAAACCGACTCAAGATCAGCTTAGCCGTTAAAGGAATAGATGCTCAATGGTGGTTCCTGACTATCTAGGTCAAGTATGGATATCGCAGGCTGCTCTTCAGGGGAAGACTCCTACACTTTATGTGATTAAACTGGTCGACGTCTACCTTCATTAGACAACCTCATGTACTTTCTTTATTTTCAAATTCTTAAAATAATAAAGCACGTTCACGATGAGCTGTCTTCTAGATCCGTCTAACTACTTACGAGTATATCTAAAATATTATCTACTTCTGACAGGCAATTCGTTTACTTTCTTTTCTTTTCAATTAATAATATAACCTAGCAGCTGTCCACTAGTTCCATCTACTACTTATCTTATTTTGTATATAAAAAAAGTGCTATTACAATGGCAACTACAAAAGAGAAATAATTCGGATGCAGTGCCTCTTGGTAGCTTTCCCATAAAACGTACCTACCCAATGTCACTTCTAATATCATAAGGTACAATTTAAAAAAAAAATGCATTTCAATGTACCCGAAACTCATTTTAATTTAGTGTAAGTTAATTGGTCATTATTAGTAAATGCAAACCTATAGATACACAATATAGCTTAAGGATTATTTTCGTACTAACCAATTTTATAATCTTGCTAGCAACAAGATTAAATTATGCCATTTTATAATTATTTATTTTATGTTAATTTGATTGAGCTTTATTTACTAATTTGTTAAATTAATTTATTATGTAAATTTCAAATAATTTAATAGCTTCCTATAGAAATTGTTTTATCAAAGACTTCACGTTGAAACGTGAAATATTTTAAGCGATAGCTTTAAAAAAATATCTCACAAAAAAGTTTGTAAAAGATATGCAAATCCATTGAAATCTTGAAATAATTTCTAAACGGAAATACGATCTCAATTAATTTACCGGTACGACGACAGAAAACATCGTGACAGGCCAATTTGATAACGGTAACAAATAAATTTAGCAAATTTTAACATTTGTATTCTGTCACTTAACTAGAGGTTGGAAAAGGAAAGCTTTGCCAGTAGCCAATCGTAAATTTTTTAATATTTTTGAGACAGAATATACCATATTACCTACTTAAAATACTTTAAAGCTGTCACCGTTTGTTAAATCTATTGTAGGTGTAAGATCTGTAAAAAATACGATACTATTAAATACGTTGGAAAAACCTCTTAATATATTAAACTTAATATTATTTTTAAATCTCTTCGAAGTCGTAGAAAAGCTTATAAAATACGATTTTCATTCCGGTAAGAAACCTAAGTTATGCGATTATAAATTTCCGTTAATGATTTTAAATAATTGTATGATTAACTCGAATTATTTATCGTGTTAATACGAAATATTGTTATTTTTTTCCGTGAATTCTAATCGCGTGCCTCATGAAAAGCGTATATTTCTCCATAACCAATATTTGCGTTTGTAATGACCCCTTATTTATTATATTTATGAATGCTCTTAAATCCTTTATTAGTGAAACGCCCAAAATCCTACTTATTTTGGAATTATGCTAAGGAGATTATGGATATGTAAATGCTTCCGCTTATTTCGTACGTTATTAAAAATATATATTGTGGCTGTGATTGTGGTACTAAAGTAAAATTTATTAGAGTACGAGCTTGAGCGACGTTACGCTACGTCTAGTTTAAATATATGTTTTATGTAAATTAAATAATCGGCTTATAAATTTACTATTACAACTAAATGCTTCCATTCATTGTATTCATCCATTTTGTGAAATTTGTTGTAAAATTCATTGCATATACCTTTTACATCCCAAGTATACGTAAACCAGAACAAAATTCCGGCCAAGCGCGAGTTTAGCATCAATATAGAGTTCCATAGCATATACTACAACCAATTATCTTATGATCACCAATTAAACATACTATTTGTAATTGGAAATTGTGTATGCCTTGAAAACTTGTCAATGTAAATTTTTTTAAACAATTTTCTTTAAGACTAATGGTTAAGTGCTACTACGTTGATTATTTATGAATTTTTAATCCTACGGTTGAAAAGTTATATGACGCATAGTTAAACGAATTTTTGAGCTTATTGATGCGAAATTTTCACCTAAAAACACTAAAAGACCTAGAAAACCTAATAAGTTACTAAAACCTCCATCATATTTTCAAACGTCTATTTAACGATACCCCATATGTTGGGGTGTGTTAAAAACAGTTTATTCAGAACAGAACGACAGAACAACAGAAGCGACGTTTCGCATTTTCGGGGGGTTGAAACCGGTGTGCGGGGATTTCTCGGGGGTGAAGAGCGCCACGCGGGGACCTTGCATACTGAAACTCGGACTAAAACTCTCCATCATACACCAGGTAGCTATAGTATGAATGGTTAGACGGTAAAAGCAGAAGAGGGCTTCTAGTCAATTCGTACTTTTGTGCGAAAAATGTACAAGCATAATACTTGCTAGACTATTAGGACTAGATGGCGCTATGTGGGATATCCTATGTACTATCATTAACATACCATCAGCCCATTAATGCTCCACTCCACTTAGGCCTCCTTCAGGATAAGGGGGATTGGAGGTTAATCCACTACGCTGCTCCGATGCGCGTTGGTGGATAGGAACGATTACTATCTATAGACGGAAAACGGGACCGACGGCTTAACGTGCTCTCCGAGGCACAGAGTCAATAATAGTTATGCACATGAGTTAGCAAAAACTCATCGATACATGTCCTGGGATTTGAACCACGGCATTCTAAACAAGAAGTGCGCTCGCTATACCACTCGGCTATCACGACTAACAAAGTTCTATTACATAAAATATTATGATTTGTCACTGAACATTTTCACGACTTATTTCCTAGTTTTTTTTATGTGATTTATTTGATTGAATATCTTCACGCTCTACGAAAGCAATTTAAGTACAATTTAAGTACAATTTTTTTTAAATTCTTTTTTTTTCTTAAGGCAACGGTTAGCAGTATATTATTAATATTTTGACCACGCGACGTCACGTAAGGTAAAAACAAAATTCATAATTAATTAAATAAACGTGTTAATAAAATTTATTCTTTCATTTTAGAAATATTGTAGCATATGCTTTAGAGGAATTCGATGGTGTAGGCAAATATTAAGCTTGGATTTTCGAAATATGTTCCACACTTCGCGCTGATACTGTCACGTCCACGGGTGCCGATTTTTTTGTCTGCTTTTGTTGGTAATAGTTCAAACAAACTAGTTCTTACCTATAATATTTTTCATTTACAAAACAGAAAATATTACAGATGTACGTGTAAGTTAAGTTTTCAAATTTTATTTATAACAGTTTTTCACGATAAATACTATGGTCAAAGTTACCGCTTTTAAGTCATTAGTGAATTTTTACAAAAAAAATATATAAACTGACTTAAAAATTTAAACTAAAATAAGAAATATAACATTTTTAATATTATTAACAAAAGAGTATTAATGGGTGGTATATAGTTTATGAAATTGGTGTCAAGTCATATACTTTGGATTGTGTTCTATATTTGTTATAACAATTTGTTACAGTGGTAAATAAACTGACGACTGAATGGTAGATTGGTTAAACACCCTAACTGCGGAGTTGAGGGTCGTGGGTTCGATTCCCGCCCGGGACAAATATTTGTATGCATTACTATGTTTATTTCGTTCCGGGTCTGGGTATATAATATTTGTCTATGTATATATTATAAAAAAAGTATTTAAGTATGTATATCAGTTGTAATCCATAATACAAACATAATACTTGCTTACTTTGGGACTAGATGGCGCTGTGTGGGTTTTCCCATGTATTATTATTCTTCTTCTTACTCTAAATATTGGAGTTATTGCAATTTTATACTTCCATAGTTTTTTTTGTGTACGAAAGTGTGGGCCACGAAGTTCATTTTATTGGTCATTATATTATTAGCCCTTTTTTATATTCTAAGTGATGGGTAATCTCGAAATATGTCACAAAACTAAAACTAAATTTTATTTCACGACATAACTTCTGATTATATTCGGTGTTAATGTCATTCAGACAAAAATGATTCACTACTATGGGCAGATTTGATCTGGTTACATTCAAAAGCTAATCAACTGAAAGCTCGTGGGGAGGAAGGCAAATATTTGCGATAATTAATGAAGGGGAAAAAGTGAGAAAACTTTCACTGACTTAAGCTACGTGATTAATGTACCTCATTGTGGATTCCATAGCCGAGGATAATAATCATTCGACATCGTGAAAAATGCGTTGGAAATTTTAATGGTGCCCTGAGAAAAAAGGATATGCTGGGAAGTCGTTTGCACTACACTTTTTAATTTTCCTGTCTAAGGTGGAAGGATTTTTTTGTTTTTATTAAACTAATGATGTATATATATATAACATATATATATAACATCAGTTTAATGTGTATATAAATATATATATATATATATATAATTATAGATATAGCTATTAAAGTTATTTTATAATTTATAAACTATTAAGTGTATGAAACAAAAATAGGACATGTATAGAATGAGTCATTCCACAAATTTTATCTATATATGTAAAATCAAGATTATCAGGAGTAACATAAGGTTACTTTTTGTTTGTGTTTGACAGTCTGTTTGTCTCATCTAATCTCCGAAACGGCTAAACCAATTTTAATGAAGTTTTGTAGACATAAAAAGAGGTTCGTCAGGAGTGACAAAGGCAATTTTTTTCTATGTATATACAGGATGAGATTTTAGTCACCAGCCAAAATTATTCTAGATGTTAAGTATTACCAATAGACCTCATTACGTAAATAAAAATATAGGTCAAATATTCATAATCAATAAGTACATCGTAAATATTTTTTAACAAAATTTGGCTACCTTCTACTTACATACAAAAGGGCGGGGCATAGGGCATGTAGGCGGAGCGCGTGCACGTGCACTGGCCCCCTCGTGAACGGTGACTAATAATATTAGTAGTTTTGGGAAAGGTTTACGTAGTCTTAACTGAATATTTTCCTATTGAACGATACTTAAAAGGAACAAGGCGGTCAACCGATTTTTATCAAAGGTCATTATATTAAAATTTGGCTGGTCATTAAAACTTCACCCTGTATAATCGTAGTGTTTGTCTGTCAGTTATGTACATCTGTTTGTATGTCGGTATGAGGTTTAAACGGTTAATACTCGAAAAAACCTTAATGTATTTGAACGGAACTTTTACTATTGGCTAAATAGACCTTTATAAGTGTACCTACTTCAATTGAGGGACTCAAAAGTTAAATAAAATATAGTGGGAAAGAGAATAGTTGGCCAGGTTAAAACGTGGCTTTTTTCTCATCATCAAAAAGGCTTCGCCCATACTAAGTAGCTTAATTCCCCATAGCAATTTGTAGGAAAACTTAAAGATAAAGGGAAGGCAAAATGTGGTAGGGAGGGGCATGAGAGTGGAAATATATAAAACTATTCAGGATTAGGATCGAGACTTTGAACGCTAATCAAATTGGTATTGCATTGGGAACACATTCGGGATTGTAATTATAATAGGGATCAGAGTCGGGATCGGGACCGGGACTGGAATTGTAGTAGGGTCCCGATCGGGACCAAAACCAGAAACGAAATCAGGAATTTATGCTACGTCATTTCAACGGCGCTCGGCAGAGTCATATGCTAAATACTAAAATAAATAAACACTCATCGCGAATTTGTGACTTCAGTTTTGAAACGGCAAGGAGAAGCTGAAAAGAAAACAATAAAAAGAAAAGTGGACAAAAAAGTAATTTTTTTATAGTCTTAAAAAATCGTTATTTATATATGTACGCGCTAAAAAGATTTGTTTTAAAACTGATGTAATAAATAGTAGGTCCAAGCAGGCCAAGCTGGTACCGGATGCTAGTATTGTGTAAGTTATCAACTAGTTTTACGTTTCCTTTTATTTCGTTTACAATAAACATAAATAAGATTTCCAACATCTTATGATAAACTGTCGTTTATTGCTCATCTGACCTTTGTTAAATTTCCGCTCTTATTAAATGCCCTTATTTCTCCGTTTCTGAAAATCGAGCACAATGATATATATTCTAAATACTAAATCGTATTTATTTCAAATCCGATGCTTTAGAAACACGACTTGAAATCTGAGGGTGTCTGGCCAACTTTATTCAGTACTATGTGGCAATTTTTCTATCAACGTATTAAACCGACGCGACTGCAATAAAAGTTGACGTTTCGTTTTCGTTTTTTTTTTTTGGGTATCTAGTATATATTTATTAATTTACATGTACTCATTACCAACAAAACCGTATATTATGCAACCAACGGAAATTTCAAGTATGTACAGTATACATCGATGGTTAAGGATGGGCCAAGCCTTAGTAAATATGCTCGAAAAATGAACCCCAAAATATTGAGGTACGCATTATGTTTTCCGTTTTTATTTGGGAACCGCAATTGATACAGTTCCCACCTTTTTTACACGAGCCAAGAACAGAACCAACAATGTAACATTAAAAAAAAATTAACTTAAATAAAAAAAACATAACTTATACAGTATTTTTAATTCACTCAAAATCAATCTGATTATGAGAATCTGATTGAGTTTGAGGGACTATTTTTTTGGTTTGAAAGGCCCACCTTTAAACATCAATGACATTATATTACCGATGCCAATACCGGTAACGATATTACCAATTAATTGCCGGATCGGTCGAGTGGTTAGAGATCCTAAATGCGGAGCCAAGGATTGCGGGTTCGATTCCCGCCCGGGACAAATATTTGTGTGCACGAACATGTCTATTTGTGCTCCGTGTCTGGGTGTAAAAGTATCTATATATGCATATATTATAAACTATATTTAAGTATGTTTATCAGTTGTCTAGTACCCTATAATACAAGCATGATACTTGCTTACTTTAGGATTAGATGACACTGGGTGGGATGTCCCAGATATTATGATTATTGCCAAAAATAAAACTGGATTTTGTTGCAGTT
This sequence comes from Luffia ferchaultella, assembly GCA_949709985.1. Taxonomy (NCBI): domain Eukaryota; kingdom Metazoa; phylum Arthropoda; class Insecta; order Lepidoptera; family Psychidae; genus Luffia; species Luffia ferchaultella. Next base: position 5,625,910 of record OX453251.1, read on the forward strand.
TATGCAGTATTTCTCTAGTAAGGAATTCCTATATTCGAAATGTAATATGCCTAGTAAATCTCATTGTATTAATAAATATTTTAAACAACATTTTTAAACATTGACAATTTTTATCGGCTCCCTTTACATAGACGGTTATTTGTCAAACACCTCAATATAATTAGGTGATGTCGCTACAGGAAACAATATTTCATTTTAATTTTATATAGTGCCGAGAGCGGTATAAAAATGTCGCAAGTTATAAATCGGTAGGATATTAAACTCAATTGAATAATTAGACGACTAACAGCAATATAAACTATCGGATTTATGTAGTGAAGTTAATAAAAATATTTTGGTATGTTCTGTAATAAATCGACCAAGTTGATGCAACTAATTTAAATAACAAGGTTCTGTAGTTAATAATAATGTATAATGCCCGCGAGGTATGACCGACGAGACGGGGGTACTAGAAGTGTTATTTATTGTGATTTTTATATTTTTTATGGTGTATGTTCACTTCATTGGCTAACTGTTTTACGAGTAACTTAATGACCGGAGCTTTTAAGTGAGATAGGGCTTAAAGAAATAAAATTGATATTTAAAATGAAATTAAGCTTTAGAAAATAATTAGCAGTTTCTTAGTAGTAACTTTTTATTAAAGCTACTGTATGTATAATATTTATATAATATAATCTGCGACATCCCAAAAAACACCATCTAGTCGCAATGAAAGCAAGTAACGTACTTGTATTATGGGCACTAGATGACTGATATACTTAAATATTCTTTATGATATATAATATTTACATATGAAGATATTTTACACCCAAATGTACAGAACAAATAAACATGTTTATGCGCACAAATATTTGCCTCGGGAGGGAATTGAATCCGCGATTTCTGAATCTGCAGTTAGGGTCTCTAACCACTTGACCAGTCGGTCAGTGAAAAATTATGTATTTACATATAATTTAGTAAATAGTATGACAAAGGTTACACGATTTGTTCTTTGTGGGGTTGTACAACCATTGTAGAGTCATGTAATAGTTACATGTACTTCACTTCTTCATCAGCCCATTTTTACCCCACTGCAGGGGCTTAGGCCTCCCCCAGGATGAGGAGGGGGGCTTGAAGCTCAAATCCACCACGCTGCTCCACTGCGGTTACATGTACATTATCAGATAATCGCTTGATTTCGCGTTTATTAATCAAAATGCTGCTGAATCATAAGCCGTCTTTGTGGTCCGTTCAGAATTTTTAACATTTCGTAAAGTAGTAATGGCCAATCGGTAACTGGAAACAGCCCCGAAAATCTAACCGTTTCCAGTGATCTTTGAATGTTACAGTTACAATCAAAATTTATGGCAAATCCGAAAGTAGGCATAAGTCGCGTTGCAATAACCAGTTTTACCTTACCTATGCGAGTCCGTTACGCCTGCCGCACATGCTGTCACTCGCATTGGTTGTCGGGAGCCAGTAGTACTGAACTCAAATGTAGACACCAGTCGACCAATATCAGTGTCCATGAGCGCAGTATCGTGAATGAGTGCGAATGCTAGCATGTGCGGCGGGCGTTAGTGTTGCATTCACATCTGCCATAACGTTTGACACGATCAGGACCAACGGAAGGCTAAGTTCAAGCGGTAATGCTTTCGGTTGTCCTCTTTCCTACATACGACTCATTAACTAGTGAGTAAATAGCCTTTATAAGCCATTAAAGCCAAGTTACTTACTAGTACATGAGTCATCCTTACGATTTATGGAACTCCAAAAATCAGAGTTACCGGCCGTACTCAAAAAAACAAAGTAAAAAGCGTAAAATTTTTACACCTACCCGATAATTGATCGAAATGCTTCTAACCTATACACTTAATCGTTTTTTATGTGGCCGTACTCCGCCATCGGAGGTGTCTTCCCCCACTAATATCCAATTAATATGCCGTTTCGTTCGGTCCCCATTAATTTATCGCGCACAACTCGATATACATTCTCATTAGTTGGACACTCACGGCTTATTATGCCGACTTGGTCGTTAGATCGTTGTGATAAACTACCTACCATACAACCGCGACGAAATTGAGATATTGACCCTGTCTATAAGTTTTTAAGCTACCGTTGTCGCTCTGTGCCAACAATCCGATTAATGTTGAACTCTTATCAGATTTATACCGATAGCGACTTCTTAGTGGGAGTGTACAACCATTAAGGTCCCACACTAATTTATTAGTGAACTGAATGTGAGTAATTAATAACTATCAAAATTAATTTCGCCGGCCGTTCAGAAGAGTTAAAAGCCGTTTAGGAATTTCATGATCAAGTCATTATGATCATATAGATAAGCGACGACGTATCCAAGTAGTAATTCTTTAAAAAGCGTTAACGATTAATTCGTGTTTTATATTTGAATACAGGTTTCGTTTATCTGCCCCTAACGTGCTGTAAATGGCATTTTCTGTTCATAAACTTGTTAATCTCTCTATGGCTTATAAGAACTACTGAACGAAAGGATTATCGATATTGAGTTTAATATGGCATTACGTAAGTAATTAAAACCGTTTGTTAATGACTAAAATCATACTTACAGCGATATAACTGCATATCACTGACTCCGTGCTTCGGAGAGCACGTTAAGCAGTCGGTCCCAGTTGCTGTCAATAGACGACGGTCGTTACAATCCGTCAACCCGCATTGGAGCAGCGTGGTGGATTTAAGCTACATGGCCCCTCATCTTGAGGGGAGGCCTAAGCCTCTGCAGTGAGGTATAAAAAGAGCTGATGGAATGGAATGGAATACTTACAGCTAGTATCAAATATTGTTTGCGTAAAGTAGTAGGTTTAAAATGAAATCCCAGAATCATAAATGTAGGCATTAAACGATAAGGTTTCATTAAAATAAATACAGAAAAGTCACTAATATAAGAAAAGTATATTCCGATGAACTTAATAAGGAGACGTGTAACTGGGTTATATATAGATATAATATGTTTATATATAGAAGGTTTAATGAAATCATTACTCCGAGTGGGGCTTGTTCGAAAATAAAAAAAAAGTATTTTTACGGCCGAAGAACACACGGCTAAAACCGATCGCGTGTACATCTGACGGCCACGGGGTGCGCCTAGAAACGCAAATAACAGTCGGGAAAAAACTTCCACTCACAGCACGACACAACAGTTTAATTCGTAAATTATTAGCGTAATAAAAAGCAACGTGGCTGTAATGTATTCAAGTTGAGACGAAATGGTATGTCACTACCGATATTCGATCGACAGTCGATGGAAACTCGATTTCAATTTCATCGATTGTAGTGTAGCAAATCACCTGTGAAGTTAGTGCAGTTCAAACTAATTGTTATCACTAAAGTAAATTGAGATCAATTTTACTTAAAGTACTGAGTAAATTACATTACAATAAAGACGATACTTATCATAAAAATTAAGAAATTTTTAATGAAACCGCTCAAGTTTGAAACTAATTTATACATCATAGATTTTAGGTCAGGTATGCATACAAATACACATTTACATCTGCTCTCAATTTTTTTCTGTATACCAAGTAATACTAAGGACCCATAACAATTTAAAAAAAAAAAAAAATATTCTTTGGTTCCAGTACGTTAAGAAAAAAAGCATGTCGCTGTTATGTAAATTTTTGTAGGTGGTTATACTTGGTATACAATTATTTTTTGTTTTTGTGTAGCATCTCATTGTTTAATACACAAACGTATAACTGTAAAAATTTTTGAAGCTTATGTGCATATCTATTACTTCCAAATAATTAAAGGGTCATTAGTCTTCCAATTAGTCCTACAAGTTTATATTTTGAAAAAATAATTATTGTCAGTGTTGATAATACTTTTGAGTGTTCTTCTTTAACGAACAAACAGACGAAAAGACAACGAAATCTAAACATAAGTTTTTTTTATTTATTTTTTAAGGCTCGGAAATGTGAAATAGTAAACGTGTACCTATACCCAAATACCAAATTGAAAAAAATGCATTAAAAATCGTACGTAATAACAAAATTAATATACGGCGAGTTATCCTTATACACACCGATGTCTTAAACTAACACTTTATTGTATGTAACTCTATATATTATATATTGTTGTATATTGTATATTGACAGCATACTAATATTAGGTTACAATAATACCACAATAAATATATAACAGTATTATGTGACGTCATATTGTACATTAAATCGTATAAGCGTAAGCCCGTATAAACAAAACTTGGAGATAGCGTATCTGATATTTGGTTCGATCGACTACTAAATCGTGTAACAGCGACATCGAGTGTCGGTAATAGCAACTTTGCTGCGTTCGAAACGCTTTCGCTCCTGTGTTTTATGTAAATTGAAGACGAGTCCTTCTATTGAGATGTTCAGTTATATTATGCGATTGCCTCAGATGTTTTGGTGGCGCAAACAAGAAATTAAAACGCTCGTAATTATAAATCATTGAAGCTTTTATTTAAAGTGTATTCTCAAAATACGAATATAATTCATAAACTGTAAACGAAAACTTGCTACGAGAAAGGGTTTGCTGACCTCTCAATTTTATTAGTCTCTTCAGGTGTTTTAATGGGCATTTCTCAAAACTTTGCAGCATGGTCCAAAAATTTTTGTTTTTAAAAGAAAAGATTCAAAAGAAAATAATATGAATTTTTTAGAAGCGTAATAGAGATATGAAAAGAAAACCTAATACCAGTGCCTAAAACATTATATATTTTTAAAATATATATTCGTATTTTGACTAACATGCTCGTATCATCGGTAATCAGTTGCACAATTTGTATGTTCAACTTCTTTAGAGTTTTCTGCTTATCTTTATTTTTACTAGGTCATATCCATATTGCGCTGCTATTCTTTTGATGACGTATTCCCCGGTTTCTTTTACCAATATTAATACTGGCACCGGGTCTTGGTTATGTATGTGGCGTCTTCGCTTGGTACCCAAAATACAAGCTAATGCTTAGTTTAGACCTAGAGATTGTTGTGTTTGTGTGTGTTTTTATTATTATTGATTTTCGGATAGTTAAGGTATTTCGTCACACGGGCCAGTCCATCATCAAGTTTTTGAGTTTTCTAGTCATTGTAATATTAAATTTGTATGTTTACGCATAAAGTTGTGCTTAATGATTGTAAGATTTCATCGTTGTTCAACTGTTAAATAATATTTTCACATAATTTTAGCATTTTAGAATATCTTTAAGGCAATGGGCTTATACCAAATTTTTTAACTCTTTATTTTTATATATTTTTTTGTAATTATAGGCCAAAAGACCAGTAATTTGATAATTGACCAGTAATACACAGTTAGAAAGTAATATCAGAAACACCATATTACAACATTGTCTTACAAACTTGAAGATTTTAAAGGATTATTGGGCCACTTACTGCAATATTTTATCTTGATACGTCTGCCCATTCCTGAGGAAATGGGTATATTGGCTGATTAGACAAACAGACAGATAGATGGACAACGCAGTTATTAAAATTCCGTTTTACCAAGCTCTAAAAGCAAAGTAAATATTTGACATGCTTTTCTCGTTTCAATTAAAAAAAACTAAAAGATACACTTTAGTGAATTTTAAATAAACGCTTTCATTATTTTATTTCTATTTATCCGACGAAATACCATTTTAGCTAAAAAGTAGTGTAAAAAATTTATATAAATATTTGATCTCTAAAAACATTTGATCAAATTAAGAGAAGTAGGAATGTTAAAAGGTAGTGGAAATATTTTTGGAAGTGTCTGATGGCATACTTTATCATGAAATTGTGACGAAAGGGTTAGAAATTTAACTGTCTGGAAATGTACTTTTTGGGACGTGAAAATCTTGTTTTCCGAAGATACCCGAGTATTTTCCATGCCAAACTTTCAGTGAAGACTTGCAAATGACGCAGCATGTAATAAAATACTTGTATGTCCTTTTCGTTGCTCTAGAATTTTGAAATGTTGCTTCAAGAATTTTTTAATAGTAGGAGAAAAAAAAACGTAATTATCCTCTTTAACAATTATGTATCAAACGCTATTTGACACGCTAGAGTATAACACTCTGATAAAAATTATACTTTTTGAATTTCAGGAAAATACCGATTATTGCCGGAGATATAGCAAATCAAAATTTGTGTTTTTACATCACACTAGTGACGTCACTCGGTGCCGCTACGTACAAATTATCCACGTCGGGCCATAGTAATGTTATATAACCGAGTGACGTCATAGCACGATTTATTTTAATAATTTGTATCTTCTGCATTTTTGTAGATATCAATAAAATTCTTTCACTTATCAGTTATTCTTAATAAATATAATATATTTCTATAAAATGCAAAAATGACATGACTCGCTCATTCTAATTCTAAATGGTTTCCTAAGGTTTATTTTTTTTTTTTTTATTTGGATAGTTCCCAGTACATACACATATTATTAAGTTAATACAGTTACATCATTTTACATTATTATTATTATGTTGTACTAATTACGAATTAACATAATTTTTTTAGTGTTTTATTCTATTGAGACTTAAACTACAAAACAGTCAATAAGTCTATATAATTGGCCCCGATTCTCGGCTAGGATTCAATTTTAAAGTTAAACAAATAATATACTGAACTCCCCATAATAAAACGGTACGGAACCTTCAAGGCGCAGAACTGAATCGCTTGTATTTTTTCTTTATTGTAAATATCAAGTTCATAAATATCTACTGTTAGTCCTTTGTTCATTCGGCGTTGAGAGTAAATTATCGATACCAGACAAGAGATAAGCTGCAGCCGAATGACTTTGCTGTTTTACGGTATTTATAACAAACGAGCTTTGTTACATTCTGTTGTGGCTTTTAAACTAACGATTTTGATCGTGGTCTTTTTTCAGATAACTAGCTATTCGGCACCTGATTTGAAAACATAGTAACATAACTGAGCCAAACTATAGTGACTAAGTATAGTGAATGTAAAATATGTATGATGTATTGGTGCATGGATTTTTGTTTAAATTCTTTACAGTTTAGGTAAGTTCGCAATACTTACGATACCTACACAAAATGTAGTACTTTTTAAGGTTTTGTACCCTAAGGGGAAAAAGTAGCCTTATTGCTGTCACTGTGCTGTCTGTCTGTCCGTCGGCCCGTATGTTACGGGTCTTTCTTCAGCTCGTTAAAGGGATGACTGATTTTGTGTGATTAATGTTAATTTTTTATTAATATTTATATAAAATTAATATTTTTTTAGGGGGAATGGTCACGTACATATAACATACACGAAAAAGGAGCAGTAAACAAATTTGTATCTGGAAGTTTTGGAACTCAGTGAGTAGTTTTTATTCTCTAAAATTAATTATTTCCTTTAAATCATGAACAAATATAAATTTGGGGTCGTCAAATCAGAAAGTTTTGACAGTTTTTGTTACGGGATCTACCTCAAAAACTAAACTAGTTAGGTATTTGGAATTTTTGTATATTATCTAGGTACAATATTCACAACAAATACTGAAAACGCTTGCAGTTGTGAGCGAAATAATCAAAGATTTTCTTTGCGATGCCTAGCTTGAAAACGAAATATTTCAATGTAAATATACGAAATAATTCGAATCAGACCCAAAATTTGGATACTTTGTGTAACGTAACCTTAAACCGAATATGAATTATACATTTTAAAATTTTTTCTATTCTCCTTACGTGGGATGTCGTTGGTTAGCAGTACAAAATATTTATTATTTGTCCGTTTCTAAAAACAAAGAAATTAGTAGATGATAATGGTCAACATTGCTTTATGTTATAATTCTCAACTTACATATTATGTAAGTTGAGAATTATTTTAACCTGGTATAATGATTCCATAGTTAAAAAAAAATGGTAAATAAACACAAAAAAAAAAATTGAAAATTGTAACTGGTTTTCATTTTATGATTATTCACGATCAGGACATAATTTCATTGATGTGAAAATCATTTTCGAAGAACTAACCGAGGCGAGATTGAATTTTACATTTTAATGTAAAATGTGTACAGGATAATTTATTATTAGGATTAATTAAAATATAATTTATATAGAATTAAGAATTTAGTTACAAATATTTTTTTTGACATTTCCAGTTTTTAGCTGATAAGGTGAAATTTTGTATGCGTCTTGCGAGTGCAAAATATTTTGTTTTTCGTGAAATAAATTCTAATCCTGACTTATAACAAATAATTAATTAATGTTGAATTTTCGTACCTAGTGTTACAATCTAATAGCATAAAATTATATTTATTACACAAAAATTAATAATATTAAAAATAGACGCATAGAAATTCGAAATAAGTAGACTACAAAAGAAAACTCGGACAACAAAGAACAATAAAATACACAATAGAACAATAGAATAAGGTAACACTTGTTAAGAACTTCTCAAAACTGACCCATATTTTTGTAACAAGAGATGACGTCACAGCCAGTTACTGGGTCATTAGGGCCTAGCCATTGTCCGGCTATACGTAGATTTATAGCCCTGTTGCTAAAGACGTCTTCATTCTAGGATAATTTATGACAATGCACCTACTGCCTTTCAATTGTTTGTATTATTTGACAAAACATCTATTCAGAATGCTACCGGTTTAAAAATTACCCTTTTGTGTAGGTGTAACTATTTGCGATTGGTTACTCTCAGCGGGATATTATTATATTATTGGAAAAATAAAAAGTTTTACTTGACAAATTTAAAAGGAAAGGAGGATTCCCATTAATGGTATATTACAGGTTTTTCTCATGTATCAAATGAAAAACTGTTTGTGAATTAAATTATTATATTTATTTTACAAGTCGTAATTCCATTTCTCTGCTTGTTTTGTACAGGACATTTATATTTAGGTATTATTAACGACAAATTATCACCTGATATTTAATTTATTTTTTTTGCATAAATTGCACAAGAGAATCGCCATCGTAAATAAACAAGATTGTTGAGATAAAACTCCGATCAACATTGTCATCGTTTACAATTAAAAATCAAAAAAATATAACGTTCCTGGTAGTAATTCCATCATCAGGTTATGTTACATTTTCTGTAAAAGCTTCGAGAATCCAGTTTTGATTCTTCTAATTACTATATTGATAGTAAATTGTTGTATTATAGATCGTTTAAAACAACTTTGGAATTGACGTAATATAAGTACCTACCGTGATCCATACTTCGATGAGAATTATCCTTTACCGGTTGCAATATACCTACGTTTAAATAGAGTAGATGATTTTCATTTCAAATGTTTCAATTCCATAATGTCTACATTTTGTAAAACACAAAAATATCAACGACACTCCAAATAACACAGTCTTTGCTTGCAACCCTTGCAGTTAAGTCAGTTTTTAATTAACTTTGATTAGATGAGATCTAGATAGAGAGAAGGCGTTAAACAACTTAAATAAAAATAGCACCTAACAGTTCGGTTATAATTCACACACGCACACAGAGATGGTGTGTACATGTTTACAGTATGTGGTCTGTTGATTCACACACAAAAAATATGGAAAAGTTGGCCTATCATTTTTGTTGACATTGTACTGCGAGGGTCCATACATAAATTGTATAATTATAAGTACCTAGGTTAAACGTTAAAAGCATTCTTCGGTCACTAAAATGTTGAATATTATTTTTCAACGATATTCTAAAATCCAAATTTCTGCATTGTAAGATGTATCGGAATGCAATCAATACATATTTCGTGTCCAATTCCATTCATGTAATATATTACTTTTAAGACTGCTTAGTAATCATTGAATTACATGAAAATTATTTTTATTAATTTTGCAAACGGAAACAGCCATATACCTATACCATAATCTGGCAAGTGTTTGGCTGATTATTTATTTATTTTTTGTTAAATAACTTATTATAAAATTACGTATGAAAATGTGTCGTGATAGCCCAAAGCGCAACGAACCTGTCTCAAATTTATAAGGCCATAAGGCCATGGTTCGAATTGGGGCGTGTACCAATGAGTTTTTCTGACTTAATTACATAACTATCACTGACTCCGTGCCTCGGAGAGCACGTTAAGCAGTCGGTCCCGGGCGCTGTCAATACATGGCGGTCGTTACAATCCCCAACCCGCAATGGAGCAGCGTGGTGGATTTAAGCTCCAAGCCCCCCTCACCTTGGGGGAGGCCTAAGCCCCTGCAGTGGGGTAAAAATAGGCTGATGAAGTGAAGTGATGAAGTATGAAAATGAATGATGAAAATGAAATTATGAATAAAATATTTACGCAAGGTGTACTAATAAAATTAATTATTTTTTATAAACCTTTCCGAATTCAATTATTATCAGATTTATAATCATAATAAAATTTGGACATTTCTAAGTTTGAGATTACGTTTTCACTAAGCCCTTGTCAAATTCACGTCATCTCAGCCCTTTTGGATGTCCGACAGACAGAAGGGATTAATTTGGATGCGAGTTCTTAAATTCAAATTACATTTACTCGCTTAAAAATGTCAAAGTTATTCCCCCTTAAGCAAAAACTAAAGAGAGGATTATGAGTGAACACAAAAAGATTAAATTTTGTTGACTATTCAACCCTAAGGAATGCAAAGGTGCCACGGGAAGGTACTTCCAAATTTATCTCGTGACGATCTAATATACGATTTCACGCTCTTAGACCACACACTGCCATAGAATTTTTTAATATTTTTTGGTCAATTCCATGGGATGTGACCAATTACTCATTTCTCAGGAATCTAGGAAACGACCTGACGCTTTAAATAACAATCATTTAATGAATATTTATTATGATTTACAAAAATATCTAGTTAAAAAAACATTATGCTAACCAATATACGTACCTGCATTTTATATCCTTTGTTAGTTTATCTACTTAGCTGTACATTCCACCTCAACCTATTAATAATAATATACAGAATATTTCACACACCCTGAATCATCATATTCATACCATACCATACCATCCGCCCATTAATGCTCCACTGCAGGGACTTAGGCTTCCCTTCGGAACGAGGAGGCTTGGAGCTTAATCTAAAACGCTGCTTCATTCCAGGTTGGTGGATTATACCCTACTATGCTATTAATAATAAAATCAAAATAAATAATAAAATACAGAGTTTTTTTTATGTACCTATGCACAAACATTATACGTACATTCAATTATACGTCAATCATACATACGTTAGGGAGCACACCAAAATTTCGTATCTCGAAACGCTCGTCCACCAAAAATTCCATATAAATTAATGATCGCGTCGGAATCGAGCGAGCGGGGGCAAATGGTATGGATGGCCACATTCCATTGTCGTGTAACTTACGCACATCGTTCATCAAGTTGACAAGCGTTAATCCAGTTTCCTGTTTGAAATGTCCGGGAGTGCAGAATCTTTGTGGGGTAGAAGTGATAACTCTAGAAGCATCGATAAATATTTTGCATTATATTGATTAAAATTTCTGACAAATCAATAAATAAATAAAATAAATAATCATTTATTTCAGAGTTGGGTTCATAATTCCTTATTATATATACATAATTAAATAATATTATCTGATATTACAAAATGAAACAAGCAAAAGTTGTTATTACTATAAAGTAAAATAAAACATAATTGCCTAGTATTATTTAATAAGATCAATAGCTGTCCCCACCTAGTAAAAGAGCGGGAATCAGCGGGATTCCGTTAGAAAGGTTCCATGGGTTTAAAATGAGAAAAATTGCTAAAGGTTTCATTCCACAGTATGATATTGTACGCAATATATATATAAGTACACAATCACTAAATTTATTTACATATATTTCATTCTTGTGGACAGTTCACTATTATACGTATATACGTATATGTTGCCGGTTCATAGGTAAAACAGCTGACGACGAGCGTTTGCTGATACCCGCGCAACTACCTTCACACCAACCACTTGTCTGCATGTTCGATACATAGTTTAAACTGAGAATGCGTACTCTACAATACCTTATGCTTCTGTCAGTTTCGTCACTTTAAGATTCTATAGGTAACTCGTCTATTGTTGGGTTAGACAAAAAAATTACACGTTGATTCTGATTCAAATTCAATCGTAATACAATTTCGTTATGTATTGTTATTTTTAATGTGCATATTGTTACATGATTTTTACAGCAATTTTATTTTTGAGAAATAAAATATATTCACTTGAACAATATTAAAACAATAGTCAAAGGGAATTCGTACATACATCTTAGAAAAATAAATTACAACATCTATTTTAAAACACTCAACCATTTCCATCAAATAGTGCCTGTGCAATTTCGAGTTAGGCTGGATTACTATGAAAAAATATTTGCAATAAAACTCTGGTTCGTTCCTACCCAAACACGTTACCTGTCAGTTCTAGCGCAATGCTTTGTTCCATTTTATACGCCCCGCGACAACCGCTCTGTATCAGGCAGAATCTCGCTCGATGACAAATCGTTGCGTAAATGATAGTTTGTCGAGTGGGCTTGTTTTTGTCTCATGATGTATGTCTCTACGTATTGTTTCTATGAGTTCAAATCTAATATTTTTTTATGGTCTCCAGCAAAAACAGTATCTCATTCTTTGCTTCTGAGGATAATGTTGATTTAAATTCAGTCTAGATCTAAAATAATGAATCTAGCTAGACGTTTCGGTTGTACTTCAAAGCTGTCCCTGTTACGCTCTTAAAATAAAGAAATGTTTAATTAAAGTAAAAGGACATTTTCATCAAACATTCCACGTCACCGGTTTTGTTTATTATTCATGATGCTTCATTTGTTCTTGCCCAAATAATGCGGCAGATTTTTGAACTAAAACTGATACACACCAAACGGCAATATATACACCAGTAAACTGGTTTAAGGCAGTTGGAGGAAACGGAACACTAGTAATGCTTTGTCTACTTAATATTCAGCATTTTTGTTTATTTAAAATTTTAATTAATTTAATTTAATTAAAATTAAATTTTTCTTTATAATAAATCATCATACTTATATTATTTGCCTCAAAGTTTATTAAAGTAACGGAATCTTAAAGCGTTTTGATTTCATCATCATCAGTCCGTGGCTCTCCACTGCAGAATATAGACCTCTTCTCAGGCTCGCCACCACACACGGTCCTCCGCCTTCCGCATCCAATTTCTCCCGGTATGGTGCTTTAGATCATTAGTCCACCTGACCAGGGGCGAGGCGTCCAATGCTTCGCTTTCCGGTACGCGGTACGTCAACTCTATAGGTTGTCGGTTCTACAAGAAAAGTGACCGGCCCATTGCCACTTCAGCTTGCTACCTAATCACTTCGGCTACGTCGACAACTTTAGTTCTTTGGCGGATTTCAATATTCCTGATTTTACCCATCAAAAGAACACCGAGCATAGCTTGTTTCACAGTGCACTGAGCGACTTCAAATTTATGACATGACAATTTTTTGGCATTACGTTTTACAGTCACATTTGATTTTTTTGTTTACAGCTGAAGAAGCTCGGCGATTCATCAGAAGGGTGACAAGGATCAAGACAAAATAAATTATGTATTTTCATTTTAAAAACAGGCGCTGTACACATAGTATTATGAATAAGTAACTGAAATCCAATTATGGGACTCTTTCTTACCAAAGCAGTTTGAAGCGTTGAAAACTATACAGGCTGAAATATTTATCACCATTCCTTCAATATGATCTTTAGTGAAAATAATGACCCATCAAAAACAATACTTGTCAAAAAAACGAAGTCTCGCAACTCAGTTGTTCTGCGGTAAAAAGTTGTGAGATCCATGTAATACCAAGTCGGTTATTAATTTATTCAGTCTCTACTTAAGCGACTTTCTGTCTTAATACGTCCAGTCTCTAAGACCACGATCGTGGTCCATAACAATTGAAAATCAATTGTGTCTGGAATCTCCGTACTCGAAGCATTAAATTGTTACGTAATAATTAACAGCATCTTATAGTGACGCATATCAATATTAAAATTCTTTAATGTTTTATATAAATATATTGAAAAATATATATATATTAAAAACAAAGTGCGCGGAACAAGTCAGTCAACCACATTGACGACCGCTTAGCCTAGTGGGTAGCGACTCTGTTTACGATGCTGGAGGTCCCGGGTTCGAATCCCAGGTCGGGTCAGTATTTATATGATGAATATTGATACTGGCACCGGGTCTTGGTTGTTATATGTATGTGGTGTCTTCGCTTGGTACCCAAAACACAAGCTAATGCTTAGTTTGGGGCCTAGACGTTGTTGTGATGTATACGTTTATAATTCATTCGGGAAAAAATATTTTTAATGTGAATAAATTTGACTTACTTTTTTCAAAAATGGAGTTTTTAGATGCTACATGAAGCTCAGAAAAAATTTGGTTGGGATAAAAAAATCACTTGGTAAATAAATTTAAAAATACAAAAATCCGCTTGTTAATACCACAACAGATTTATGTCTTCTTTACACATACGAACGACTATTATTTATTTTTTAAACATATCATTTAGGTTAATGATATGTTTAAAAAATATCAAATCAAAAATCATCGAAATAGCTTCACTTCACGACAAGGAACAAACAGCCTTTTACATGCGCGTAGGTATATTACCGGTAGTGTCATATAAAACGTCCCTTAATTAAATTTCACATAATTTAAGTGATTATCTTATATAGCTACCCTTTACGCTAATTATTTTAACCGGTTCCTTCCGCGCTCGTATTTATGTACCATACAATCCCCTTCACTCGAAAATCAGATAAGCCAGCAGCTGGTTAGGATAACCGTGGTGGGATCACGGCATGTGGGCCGCGATGACATGGACTGAATTACATAATTAATCACCATTTACTTCAAAAACCCTTCCGCCTCTATTGAATTATTACATACAAAACGAAAACATGTCCAGGGGTTCGCCTGTTAAACGGACGGAACCTTTTCTTATCCGATTGTACAGTTAAAAAGGGCAGAATTTTGAATCCTAACTTATTAAAATTATACGTACGTCTGTTTGTACGAGGTTTGTAACATATGAAATCTCAACTTACGTTTAGACATTGGATTAGATATTTTATCCGAGAAGATGCTAACACTTCAAAACTAGTCGAATCACTCTAGCTCTGTATAATGTACGTCAACCTAACTACATAACTTATATACGACAAATAAACAAAAACAAAGAATGATACCTAGATTCTATTACCAATGAGCTTACAATCACTAATCACCAAAAAACGCTAAAAAAAACACGTTTTTTGTATAGGGACACGCTTAAATTTTTATCTTTATAATATTTTTATGATCCATTGTTTTTGGAGTATAGTCAACACTTCACTTCATCAGCCCATTTTTACCCCACTGCAAGGGCTTAGGCCTCCCCCAGGGTGAATGGGGGCTTGGAGCTTAAATTCACCACGCTGCTCCAGTGCGGGTTGGGGATTGTAACGACCGCCATCTATTGACAGCGCCCGGGACCGACTGCTTAACGTGCTCTCCGAGGCACGGAGTCAGTTATGTACTTAAAGTCAGAAAAACTCATTGGTACACGCCCGGATTCGAACCATGGCCCTATGGCCTAATAAATTTGAGACAGGTTCGTTGCGCTTTGGGCTATCACGACACGTGAGAGTAGATAGTTAACACACTGTGTAAAAAATTCAAGTATATACCTATTACGGTTCACACAACACAGCCCTATGACAGACGGACGGACGGACAGCGAAGCCTTCTAGCTTAATAGGCTGCGCTAAATGGAGCGTAGCCTTAATAATGGGTACAATGGAACCCTAAAAACAAGAATAATCAAAACAATATCTTGATCGCGTCTATACCTATTCGAACGTAAATCGTTCATCAAATGTAGTTTTTAATGCTCAATCCAGATGCGAATGTTCCACTTGTCTTTGTAATGTTCGTTATGTTTAAAACATCGTGGAATAACTAGGACAAAATATCGATAGAAAAGGTCAACTTACTTACTTATATTTTAAAAGAAGCCAATTACATGACAATCTTTGGAGACAGTATGTGTTACCCATGAAGTTTTAATTCAAAATGCCGACGATGAGTAATACAAAACGTCGTCGGTATATTCCCTTTGAATTCAAAAAATTTTAAAGATTAAACCTGTAGTTATATATATAATGGAATTATAAATACAAATCTTCATATGTAGGGTAATCGTTATTTTCCATTTTAAAATAATTAAATAAATATTTATGTTCTAAATATTTTATTTTTTTGTAGTTACGTCCAAAAGAATATGTTTTTAATGAAAATAAAGTTGCAGAACAACATATGCCCAAAACCACGCATTTCAATTAGTTTTAGTGTGAATTTTAAAATATCCTAAACTTTAATATTCACTAATTTATTTAAATCATAAACATAAATATCTGCTACTGTCTGCGCTACTGTACACAAAAATGATTTATCGCCATTAGATCAAGTTTAATATTTTTATAAAGTCAAACATTGATTTTTAATTTGTTTTGAATGAATTTCCGTTTCAAATCGTCGACGGTCCGTTATGGCGATAATCATAAAGTAAATAAAATTGACAGCAGCGTTTGGTTTTATTAGAGTCGGAAATATCGTTTAAATTTCGTTGAACGCAATTTCGCAGGAGTGAATACTGGCACGCGGGGACATTGCGCATTCCGATTGAAGTATCACATTGAACAAAAGACACCAGCTGACTAGAAGAAGAGTGGTTAGAAGGTAAACGCAGGAGAGGGCTTCTAGTAACTTCGTTCTTTTATGGCGATAATAGAACATAAATTAATACTTTTATGTAATATTAGTTATGCATAGGAAACATTGAATATGTAAGATGAAATAAAACTATGATTACGTAAGCTATAGGTAATTAAGTATCTCTTGTATGCAAAATAGATTTCCGTTCAACCCACTCGTCGGTGACATAGATTTTATAATGTAATATCAGAACGATGAACGCGTTACTGTGATATCTTACCTTGCCTGTTGAACCAATAATTCCGTTGAAACCCTAAAAACCGGTTAAAGTACATATCAGTTTTAAAAAAGGATGAACTCTTTCCTCAACTTCTTCTAGTGACAAGGAAACAGAACGGGAATAACGTCGTTGTAATTTCTGAGGTCCCAGGTAATTTCATATGTATTTTTTTGATTTCCTCTCTATGCGTAAAAAAGGGCCTCGGGGCGTTGCGTCTCTCGGATTTCAATTACCGCACGACATATTCCAGAGTACACCGTCACAATGTTTTGCTTTCATTCTTTTGAACCGAAAATAATCTGTACCGCAAACAGGGCTGGTACAGTCGACTCGTCAAATATAATGCCTCCTTTGATGCTCCCAAATCGATTATGGCCTTTTTGTTGTCAAAATTGAGGTTCGGATTTCTCGAGTTACACAATAGTTCGATGTTTATCGCGGCCAGGTGCATTTGCCCTTAAACACGTTTTAATTGTGCGCCCTGAGGAAGATTATGTTGCCCAACGTCTAGTGCGGTAAGCTATTCACATCTGATGAAAGAAAATATTAATTTTACACACTATAGACTCTGTCAAATCGAACATTAAAAATAGTGTTTTGTCACTCGATTAAACTTTCGTATATTTTATATCTTGTAACCATAACAAATTCTAAAATTGTAAAAAAAAATTGGACGACTTAAATTAACGATAGATTTTATAAATAATCGAAGTACCTAGTGGTTATATATAAATGGCAATAAAATTAGAACTGAAGCCAACAGGATGCGGCTCCACGGTTTGAAGGTTCTATCTAGCTTTACGTATCTCCAATTTCGGATCGGGTTTTGTAAAATAAAAAATAAGTTATTACTAAAGAAATATTTTAGTTATAATTTTCAAAGAAGTACCTACTAAGTGTTTATAATAAAAATATTGTCTGGGACATCCCATAAACAGTGTCATCTAGTCCCAAAGTAAGCAGAGCTTGTATAATGGATACTAGACAACCGATATACTTAAATGTTCTTTATAATATATAAGCATACGTATATAGATATTTTAAACCCAGACACGGTACAAATAGATATTTTCATATACTTACATAAATATTTTTCCCGGGCGGCAATCAAACTCACGACATTTGGTTCTGCAGTTAGGGTCTCTAACGATTCGGTCAATAGGCCAGTTAAATATGATTAATACACGGTGAAAATATTGACCGCTACGTACGTAATAGTTGTTTATCGTCCGTTATATTAAATTTTTGTTTACTTTATACGTATCCTATGATATTCCTCCAGTTAATACGAATTGATCGACACCTCACTTAATAAAATAGGTCAAAGAGTATATGTAGGAGTTAACACATACTTATGCATCCATATACACTTAAATAAATACGCGCGAAACACATAACCTTCCTTTTGGCTTCGCCATAGGCCGTTAAAAATTAACAGCAAGTCGTGAAAAACTTTTCGTTTTTAAAAGATGTAAATAAGGACAATCGTGTTATTATTTTAATTCGAACCTGTTTTTAACTTGCGGCTATTTAATATTAAAATTCAACGAATACGATGACATTTCACTACTCAAAACGATTAACTTACAAAATAGGTTGTTAATAATTACTTTGAAAAAATATCAGTTAAGTGATACTTAAGTGTACCTATTACGAGTAATAGGTACCTACTTAATATATTAAAAATGTGATAAGTTTTATAAAATAAGTATGAGTGCAATTTTTATAAATATTTTGAAAATGTCTAAGTTAGATGACTCAATAATTAAGTAATTTCTTGTGAAGATATTCAATTAAAACTTTGCAAATACGTTTTGTTTGGTAAGTATTCTTTAAATGTGAGGGGTGAGATATCGTGTTGCAGTCATAATTACGATATGAATGGATTTTCCGTAACAGCAATTCACGCGCCATCGAACCTACAAATCGGTGCGTTTGTCGGTACAGGCAAATCTACCTCCGTCTGTTATCTATAACAGAACTGCTTACTTATTAACATGTTGCAACGTTACAGGAGTTCAGCTGTTTTCAAGCTCTTAATTATTTTTTTTATTAAGAAGGAATAGGCAATTTCAAGAAACTAATTTGAAAAACATTTTTTAGGTCGATATTTACGTAGATATATTATATTGAAAATTTTATAGCGTGGCGTTACCACGTGAAATTATAAGTTTAGCCATTGCCATTGCATATTCATAAAAACAATGACAATATTACTGTTGAAAGTTCTTAGACTGACATTGTTTTTATAAACTTGCAATGCCCTAACCATAGTATTCTACTCGGTGTAGTTACGCTATAAAAATTTTCAATATATTCATCTGCGTAAAAACCGACCTGCAAAAAGAAATTATTAGTTACTCAAACCCATTCTTACGAAACAAAATATAACGGACTTTAGTTCAGAAATTTGGAAAAGGTGAATTACAGGCTTCAAGTATTGTACTAAATATTTTTTGAACTTTAAGCTGGCTTGGTAAAAGAAAACATCTACGAACAGTTGAATTTGCTGTCTCAATATGACTGATTGTCATCCACTGATCTTAAAAACATTTTAAGAACATTTTGTTTTTAATTCGACATCCAAGGAGATGAAACGAGTTAATAGTATTTTTACAGGATATCCATATCTCTGTAACAGCTAAAATTGGATAGAATATAAAGTAAAGGTTTTTTTAAGTTTAATATATGATGGCTAACTTAAATAATACTCAGCACTAATGTGAAGTCAATCGGTAACAGGACAACACCAATAATTATATTACAGGACTATCTGCAATGAGATATCGTCAAATTGTAGATTTAATTTAGGCGAAAGTGGAAAAGCTGCTAGTAACTACCTACTTGTATAATCGCCCGCTCTGTTAACCTCTACACCAGTGCAATGTGAACGTATCCTCGCCACACAGTACGCGGCGCCTGTTTGGTCTACTTGTAATTAATTTAACGTCACGTCTGGGCATCGAAGGGGGCTTTTTGTTGCAGCTCACCAAGTTTGATAAACCAACACACAGTAGTCAAACAGGTACGTGACTGAATGTAAAATATTTTGTTCCAACAAATGTTCGAAACGGAAAGTTTCTTGATGCAAAAGATTGATTTCAACTGAATGGAAAACTAAATATTTTCTATTAAATCTATTACCAGTAATATTTGATTAATTTTTTGTACTTATTTTTAATACAAGAGTGTTACACATGACAACTTACCGATTAGGAACCGGAACTATACGACTAGTAATCTTCTTCTTAATCTTCAGTAAACTATCTTAATTTAATTGAAAGTTATTGCAACGAGCGTCAGGCTTCCACATTGTTGATCTGTCGTTTGGGACAGCTGCGGATTGTTGCGCTAAGAATTTTTTGGCTATTTTTAAGATCTAAATATCTGAGATCTTACGACTGCACTTAAACACTTTTATTCATTGCTATTCTGTGACAATTCATTTATTTATACTCATTCATTTATAAACTAGTTTGATAATAAAATAACATAAAACAATTTAAAGTTACATAATTTTGTTATTAACAACCTAAACTTTTAATACAAACACGTGAAATGATATTTTCCTTACGAAACATCTAAATCCAGTTTGCGAAGTTGTTATAAACACATCCATTAGGGTGTTGGGATTTGGAGACCTTTAAAATCCCGCAGCGAGGCCGCAAGTCCTGGCTTTAAAGTCCAACATGACACCCATTTGTCTATTTTCTAGTCCAGGGCCTCAAAGAAGGGACAAAAGACCCTTTTAACGGTCCTTACGTAAGCGTAGATGAGATAGTTACGGCTACATAAACAAAACGTGATATTCAGAGAGGATTTAATTAAGCATTTCTTAGGCATAGTCTTTCACCCTCAATGCACTAGCAGAAACAAAAAAGTTTGTTTTTATGTCCGACAAAACAATATAAAAATTGTGTGTTATCCTGATTGTTTATTTGTATATATTTTCGCACTAATAATAGAAATGCACCAATTATGGTGTATACCAAATTTAGTGCATGTATATAATAGTACATTATGACGCAAGTACGGTAAGCTGGATATTATAGTCGAGGTGTTTATAATAAACCGATGACTATAATAGCCAGCTTATTGAGTATGAGCATCTTTCGACGTTTTCGACGAATTGTATTAATGGCGGAAGCTAAGGGCGGAAGCCGGTTGTTTTTCACGGTTTACGCATGCGTTACAACCAGAATGCTCGTTTGTGATTGCTGTAAAGTAAAAAAGCCTTGTACTATAAAATACAACATTACGGTACAAGTTTCGATGTCATAAAGACCATATTAATAGCAAATGTTTTGAAAATTATATTTGTATAAGATTGTCAGCTATGAATAATAATGAAATTGTTCTCTTTGATTTATGTATAATCGTACACATTCACCGAATTTTGAATTAGTTCAATAGAAGAGTAATGCTGGTAATTTATTTCGATAACCAAAGTTGTCTCATTTGAGCCACAGGATAAGGAAGGGAGACGGGCGGGTCACAACTAAGTACCTACATACCATTGAATGAAAGGCAGATGCCAACAAATAATTTTAAAGTAAATAAAGTTGACAAAATTTATCGGATTTAAGTCGATGAGTTTGCAAGTATGCGCCTTCCAGTCCGCTACATTTAAAGTTTGATGTACATAGAGTGATAAATGTCACTTCACAGTATCGTAGTGACATTACGCAATTTTGCGGGGTTAAAATCGGCGAGCGGGGATTTTACGGGGGTGAAGACCGGCGCGCAGGGACCTTGCGCACCGAAACTCGCCATCTTACACGAGCTAGGTAGAGTACGAATGGTTAGACGGTAAACGCTGAAGAGGGCTTCTAGTCAATTTAGTCAATCTAGTACTTTTTTTGTTTTTGTCATACATTTACGCATATTACTTGTACATACATACATTTTTCTAAACATAGTTAAGTAAATTATCCACGGAGTTATAATACTTGTATTTATATTTCAGTGTACAGTATAAATAAACGCAGGTATTTCTAAAACCCTCTTGTATTTGTATTACAATGTAATTATAAGATTTGAAGTTTACAAAGGATTGTTTAACAATAGTTTATATTCGATATTAAATTACGTAGGATGAAAGTAACTTCGCTCATTAAAATTATTTATTATCAAGATAACTTTCTATTCTCAAAGGCTTTTCTAACTCTGTGAAGTAGATGATTATGTCGGGCGCAGTGAATCCTAATTTTCCGCTGAGCTTTGACACACCAAGAAAACATATATTCCAAATATAGATTTATAATAAACAATTTGATGTTCGTTTTGTTTTGAATATACCTGTATTTTATTTTCCATTTTTGTTATATCAGCCCATTATGCCGCACTGTAGGGGCTTAGACCTCCCCTCGGGATGAGGGTGCTTGGAGCTTAATCTACTACGCTACTACAGTGCGGTTTGGTGGATTTTAACGACTGCCATCTAATGATGGCAAACCTGGATCGACGGCTTAACGTACTCTCCGAGTTACGGAGTCAGTGATAGTTAGAAAAAACTCATTGGTACATGTCGCTTTCTGGGATTCGAAGGTCGTGCCTTTTAAACAAGAGGTGGGCTCGCCACCACTTGGCTATCACGACTTGTATGTTATTGAAGTTACTTGCATATTCGGTAAGTATATAAATGTAAAAGGCTTTGTGCGTTCAGATTTAATTCAAATTATTTAAATGTATTTTTATTATGCAGAATACCAAGCAATCGATAAAAAATTAAAAAGTACATAAAAATTAAAAACAAGTAGGGCTGTTAGCATCCTCGTATATTGATTACCGTAACGTACTTACTGTACATACCATGTGGTATATGCTTACTTAGGTGGTATATGTGCAGGGCCGGCGATAGGGGATGTAAGGGTAGTAGTACCACCAGGGCTTGGACTAAGAAACGGAGGCCCGGTTAATTTTTTTTTTTTTCAAAGTAAGGTGGGGTGGGCCCCGCAATGTTTTTGCCTCTCGCCGGGCCTGTATATGTGAGATACGCATGCCAAGCAATACGCATGTGACGCGGGCGGGAAGCATGGCGGAATATGGCAGGTCCGCCATTCTTCCCGCCGAATTACGTCTATGAAATTATATTACCATGACGTTTTTACAACAAATTTCAGAGCCGCACATATATATGACATGTACTGTAAAATACTTTATGATTCTATTTGAGTAACGATCAAAGCGACATCTGATTTGTCTAAATAGGTTGACGCATTTAAGCCATGGATGGTTAATATATATTTGTGAAAACACTGCGCTCCTTTGTTATAAATATAATTAATTATGAATTATGCAGTTTAAAAAGGGCTATAGATATTTTTAAACCGTTTTCATGTCAGATATACGGTTTCCGAGATAGTCGCCTTTGGGATTTTCTTTAAGAAATATTTCTTAAAGAAAACTGATATCTGATGCCAAATAAATGTTTTTGGACATATAATAGCCGTCATAGTACAATAGGTATACCACGTTCCCGTGCGGTACGGCATGTTAAGGTTGACCTAAAGTAAAACAAAAGTGCTTGCAATAATTTTTATTTTTTTTTATATTTTTCATTTCATCATTTACAAATTGAAAAATAAAAAAGTAGAGTTATATGATGAAAAAAAAATGGAAAAAAATTGTTTAGTGGATCAGAAGGTTCCGTACATCGCGTTATGCCCTATACAGTCTGTTACCAAACTATGTAATTTAAAAGCGAGAAAATCTGCTATACATAGAGAGAGTTTGAACTTTGACGAATGTTGGCCATTGACAAAGAGGAATCTCAGAATGGCAAAATCTTGAGTAGAGCTTATCCGAAATATTATAAAACTATAAAGGAGTGAGGTCAGATGAAAAATATCGTCAGGAGATTCATTCAACCATATGGTTAATTAGTTGAGTGAAATGAATCTCTGAAATGATTTTTTTTTTTTGTATACATACTTGAGTTATAAATATACCTGTACCCGTAGAACTTTTATTTTGTTTGTTTGTTATACCACTTATAATAACTCATAAATTATTACTCAAGTATACAAAAAATAATAATTAGAATGAAATTTTCTCATTTAAAAAGATAAAAATCATGATTCAACATATTCACAATAGTTATAAGAAAAATATGTTTTATGAAAACCAACAGGTTTTTACAAAACAAATCATATGTGAAAAAAACAAAATGAAATGTGAATAGTGAAAACAACACGAGCGAAGTCATAGACAAAACTATTAATAAGCAAGACTAAAAGACATGAACAGGCAACACAATCTGAGTTACTTTTGTAACAAAACGAAATATCGGTAAGAAAAGTAAAGACAAAGATTGAAAGGCCGAAAAAAATTGTAACAGACAATCTTGTCAGAAAAGAAGCCGTGCCGCGGCAAAAACCAGACAACGTTTCAATTTGAAGCTACAGCGGTAAATCACTCGCGGGTAGGATAAAAACGAAAGTGTTCGCTCGGCTAGAAAATTTATTTCTTTCTTCTACATTTCACTTCCTCGGGCAAAAGTTTTAATTATTCGCCGGATGCGCTGAGCCCGTTCTGTGTGGATCATTGCCCTCCTCGAGTGGCGCTGAGTTGTTCATTTTAGGGCTCGTTACACTCCTATACGATGATGCATTGTTTCGTGTTGTTAATTTATAGATAACTAAACATGCAAGCTTTATCTCAATAACTTCACGATTTGTAGTAATTTATACAAGCAGAATTTTTATTTATCTACATAAATATTTATATATTTCTATTACTAATTAGTTACTAAAATTTAGAATTTCTATGGTTTAAAATAAATACATGTTCCTAATGGAAACTTTCTCGTAAATGTTAGTGAACTAAAGCAGCCGATGAGTAAAAGAGTAAATATTGTGTAATCCTATCATGAGAGGCGACAGCGCGAAATCAAATCGATTGCATGCCCTCCAGAAATCAAGGAAAGTGTGATCGTCTCGTTTATAATTTACTAGCAACCGTCGCCGGCTTCGCCCGTGTGGACTTCATTTTAATATCATTTCTGGTTATAGAAAAAGAAATGCTACAGAGCCATCTGGTGGCAAGTAACAACAAAGTGGATACCGCGAAAATCTTTTCTGTGTTCGAATACTTATTTACACCAATTTTTGGATAAAAAATTGTTATTGTGGGTTATCCCTAAAAGATAGCCATATTACCATTGCGGACTTTTTTGTAGACTTTTTTGTGGTGTCCAATACTGTAGTACATTATTTTGATCTATCTCGTAGGATTCAGCCAGCGTTTGCAATGTAAGCGTAAAAAAATGTGTTTATTTACGACATCACATTAGAAACCTCTAATATTATCAATGTTCCTCTACTATATTATATATATCATATACATATAAACCTTCTTCTTGAATCACTCTATTAAAAAAAAAAAACCGCATGCAAATCCGTTGCGTAGTTTTAAAGATCTAAGCATACAGGGACAGACAGCGGAAAGCGACTTTGTTTTATACTATGTGGTCATGAATTGGGGTCTATTTTCACGTATTGTATATCATGTCAAATGCCTCACACATATATAAGCTTTAATCTTGACAAATAAATTAAAAACAAAAATTTGGAAGAACATGGTGATCACACTGGAATAGCAACTAAAACAGATTTACTGCGTATCGGATCGGAACCTGTGCCATAGAGTATAGAGAGTTAGGTAAATAAAATCAACTAAATAAATAATGAAGTAATAAATATTTTATAGCTCAGTAATAAAGCCCAGTGATCACCAAAACATGTAATCGTTATGGACATGTCCAGATCTTTTCTACGTTTAGATATCGATTTTTATAAGGCCTGAACATGAATTACTATGTAGTTCATGTTCAGGCTCCATAAACTGGACTAAAAATTAAAAATAAATCGCATATCTCATTGTGTGGGGTATGTAAGACAGGTTGACATCTCTCACACACAGGGTCATTTTGACTTAAACCGGACCGGACAAACCCTCTTTAGTGTGTAGCGCGTCACGTGGAAATATATTTTACACCAGGCTGACATAAAATTAGAAGAAAACATAAAGATATTGTCATGTTATATTTTACTACAAGTTTTGTCATTTTCTGCGACTTGAGCTTGGGTGAATATTAGCGAATACGACATATATTTTCACATGTGTTTGAGGGTCATCCAAATAAAGATGACTTAAGGAATAAAATGTGATAAAAAAAAAACATATTACATAAATCTTTCATGTGTGAGTGTTGTCTTATAATCAAGTTGGAGCAAATGTAATGTGTAAGTATTGCCCGCTCGCTCATAAATTCTAAAAACATAAAAATACCTATTAGCAACGTAAAATTGTCTACTAAACTTGACAAGGAACTCTATTGTCAGAAAATATAATTCTTGAGCAGATGGGACTGTTCTAAATTATGAAATCAAATTGTAATTGATGTTGAACGAAATCTTAGCGTTCTTATTTAAACAATAGTACGTAACATATCACTGATTCCGTGACTTGGAGAGCACGTTAAGCCGTCGGTCCCGCATGCCATCAACAGATAACAGTCGTTAAAATCCATCAACCCGCACTGGAGCAGCGTAATGGATTAAGCTCGAAGCCCTCTCACCCTGGGGGAGGCCTAAGCCCCTGTAGTGGAATATAATGGGCTGGGGGAATGGAATGTAAAAAAAACACATTACATATAAAAGGAGAAATTTTACCAATAAAGCGCATCACGAGCGCCGAAGATACTATAAAATATATTTTAATATACTTACAGCTCACAATACAATCGAATCAAACGGAGCACCACACACGGTGAAGAGTGTAATAATAATAATAATATAGGACATCCAGCACAGTACCATTTAATCCCAAAATAAACAAGTAATAAGCTTGCATTATGGGTACTAGACAACCGGTAAATAATACACACTTAAATATACTTTTGTATACATGTACAGATATGTTACTTCTAGACACGGAACAAATAAACATGTTCATGCACACAAATATTTATTCCGGGCGGGAATGGAACCTGCGACTTTTCGTTCTGCAGATAGAGTCTGTAATTACTCTTCCAATCGGTCACTCAAAATGGTAGAGGTACTAGTATATATTTTACAATATGCATTAGTATGGTAATATTATTTAAGATGTTAATGTACCTTACTAAATAAAAATGCTTTAACATATTCTTTTAACAGGCAGGGAGCCCGTCACCAAAATAGTTCACGACCTTCTAAAAGTTAGATTTTCCTATAAGTGATATATAGCTACTTACTGAACTCATTCACATATTGCGGTCAGTTAGCTTTGATCGTTAGGGCTGTATATATATATAATATAAATATAATATAATATAATATAAATAAAATATAATATAAATATAATCAAACTTAATTTGTTGTATAGTGATAGTTCTTACATAAAAAAAAAGAGTTCTGGTACTAGGAAGACAACCATATCTTGGTATTCACTTCACTTCATCAGCCCATTTTACCCCACTGCAGGGACTTAGGCCTCCCCCAGGGTGAGGAAGGGGGCTTGGAGCTTAAATCCACCACGCTGCTCCACTGCGGGTTAGGGATTGTAACGACCGCCATCTATTGACAGCGTCCGGGACCGACTGCTTAACGTGCTCTACGCAAAAGTATAATAAGGTAAAATATTGTCGTATCTTAGTCGTTGAACGAAACCAATAATAGAAATAAATCTGTGTATACATGAGCGCATTCGTTCATAAAACCTGTCTGTCTGTCTGTTACATACTTTTAATTCTTGGATTAGTCGAGAAGTTGAAATTTACAAAGACTGCTTGACTTTATCAGATTATAGGAGAGAATAAACGGTACTGGTGATCGAAAACTAAAAACGGTGACAGTGAGAGCGACAACGAATTGATTTTTAATTTGGAACATGCGTAGGTTCAGCTGTAGCCAGTCAGGCACAGCCTCTAGTACTTCTTATATGTTTTGGATGAAAGCAAACACCTCCTTTTGCAAGGGTCCCGCGTTGTTTGTCCGATATAATGGGGCCACTGTTTGCGGAACGGCCGTGATTGATGCCCGCGTCCCACCGCTAATGGATCGATTCTCGATAAACTCGCCCCACGTCTGACGTATGGATTCCGTCTATTATTTGTTTTACGCGCATGTAACGTTGAAGGGCATTGATTTAAAGAAACGTCACTGCAATCAATTCCGGAACGCCGAATCCGTTGATTATACTACACGTTGTGATATACATTCATCC
The DNA here is from genome assembly GCA_949709985.1 of Luffia ferchaultella. NCBI lineage: Eukaryota > Metazoa > Arthropoda > Insecta > Lepidoptera > Psychidae > Luffia > Luffia ferchaultella. The sequence continues at coordinate 5,654,026 of OX453251.1, forward strand.
ACATCATTCAGTAATCAGCAAAAGAACTGTAGTAACCTATAGCTCACAGAATCAGTGAGTTGAAGTGGGCATGGGCAAGTCATATCGCTTGCAGAACTGTTAACTGCTGAGGAAGAGACGTTCTCGAGTAGTGCCCACAAAGCGGAATAGCGTGGGGTGGCTTCCAATAGGTAGACTAATTATCTGATAAAGGCCGAAGGCCATGTGACGTTCTGTATCCAGTAGTTCACGTCTGACAGCTGAAACGACGATTTATTTAGTACATTATTACAACAAATGGAGTGTACGTAAGGTTTCGGTTCTAAGGGTTTAGAAATTTAATTAATTAAAATATTAAACATTTGGCAATTTTGTACTAATCTATGTTCTGAACCCTTTTCAACGGTACCCTAAATTCATTTAATCGCCTCGCCATTTTTTTATTTATGCGGTAATTTTTAACTTCTAAACCTTTTCAGATGTCGAGATGAAACAAAAAACAGGTTATAAGAACGTATACCCTCTATGACCGCTAAAATATCATTAAAATTTATTCAGACGTTTTGAAGCCTATTTTGGCCAAACACTGGACTAAAAATTATTAAAATTTTCTGCGTAACTATAGTATAAACTTTTTCATAAACTTATTCCATCCTTTTGCAATCTTTAATATCTTTATCTATACTAATATTATAAAGCTGAAGAGTTTGTTTGTTTGTTTGTTTGTTTGTTTGTTTGTTTGTTTGTTTGTTTGTTTGTTTGTTTGTTTGTTTGTTTGAACGCGCAAATCTCAGGAACTACTGGTTCAAATTGGAAAATTATAGTTGTGTTGGATAGTCCATTTATCGAGGAAGGCTATAGGCTATACTACATCACGCTACGACCAATAGAAGTGGAGCATCAATGAAAAATGTTGCAAAAACGGGAAAAATTATTCCTTTTGAGAGCTTCCGTCGCGCGCGCTGCGTAAACGGTTGATGTTAACCAAAAATCATGTACTACAGAATTGTTCTCCTTTAAAAGTTCTAATCAAAAGTTCGGGACAGCATATGTGTATCTTTTAAGGTTAACTTACTATAACCTTTTTTATGACAATCAAATTTGTTCTAACATTATGTACTATTTGCGAAGATGTTTTTTAAACGTAATATTAATCCTTATCAAATTAAATTCGTAAGTTGTCTTAAGCATTTCATGCATATTATAATTGCCCTTTACACCATACAATTTAAATTAATATATTAGCAGTTTTTATCGAAATATGAAAACTATAGCGGGAGAAAATAAATTCGCTGTCTGCCTCTGTTCGTTAACTTTTTACTTCCAAACCACGCAATATACTTTGATACGGTTTTCAGTAATATCTTATTTTCCTATTATCTTATAATCTATTAATCTATATAATAGAAATACTATAAAGCTGAAGAGTTTGTTTGTTTGTTTGTTTGAATGCGCTAATCTCTGAAACTACCAGTCGGATTTGAATTTTTTTTTGCCTTTGATAGCCTGAATCTAGCGGAGGGTTATAGGCTATGTATATGAAAACAAACTGTCTGTCTATTCGAGCAAATAGGTTTCGGCCAAAACAGCTTAACCGATTTTGATGAAACTTTACACATATGGAAAGGATGTAGTCAAAAGTGATATACAGAACTTTTTGTATGTCTGTCTGTACGTCCATCTGTCTAAACAAATTTTAATGAAACATCACAAGTGTGAAAAGAAGGTCGTCAAAACTAACAAATGTTACTTTTTGTCCGTCTGTCTGTCTGTACGTGTATCTGTCTATTTGAGCTAATCTCCAAAACGGCTAAACAGATTTTAAGGAAACTTTGCAGACGGGAAAGAAGGTTGTCAAGAGATTTGACATTAGCTACTTTTTGTCCGTCTGTTTGTCTGTACGTCTATGTGTCTATTCAATTCAATTTTATCTATTCGAGCTAATTTCCACTACGGCTGAACAGATTTTAATGAAACTTTGCAGACGTGAAAGAAGATTGTCAAGAGTGTCATAAGCAACTTTTTGTGTTTGTTTGTCTGTCTATCTGTCTGTCGTTTGTCCACACTGATCTATCAACTACTACAGCCAAAACTACTAAGTCAAGGAAGCTTAAATTTGGAACATAGGTTTATTTTATAACGTGAGCATTAAGTTAAGAAAGGCTTTTTTAGAAATTTCAAACTTAAGGATGGGAATGGAGGGACTCAAATAATGACGTGTTTCAGGGTTTTTAGATTTCCACATTTTAAGGGTGGGAAACGGGAGATAAAAAATTGTATCGGTTTTTTTAAAGGGTGGAAGGGGAATTAAGATTGAAAGTTTGAATGGGTGTAACCAAAATTGGTTCCAGCAAAAAGTACGTATAAACCATCTCGAACGTTAATAGTACCTATAACAGGAATTCGTAGTCTACGCAAGCGAAGCTGCGGGCGGTCGCTAGTTGTAATATAAAATAATAAGTAGTTAAAAACAATTTTTAAGCTTTTAATATATAAAATAATTTCTATCTTCAAATTTTCTGTGATTGCTGAAAATTTTACAAAAATCCATTCAGCCTTTTCCAGACAGAGAGATCTTTCAAACAGATAACCTCTTAGTATTTAACAATTTTGTGAACACCTATAGGCCGAGGCCTTTCCAATGACACCCTAAACTTCTTTCTTAGTATCTGTCAATGTGAAATAGATATACAGACAGAAGATAACAATTATAAAAGAAAGCAATTTATCCTTAGATATAAATACTCATAACACATTCCATTTAGATATTAATTTGGAATTCGCAGATAGTGTCCGACCAAATATTCGGTTTCTGTTTCGGCTTTCAAGATTTTCGGTCGTTTTTTAAACTTTTGGCCAAAATTCCGTTTCGGCCGCAAGAAAAATTTGTCTTTCGGCATTATTTTGGTTTCGGCCGAAAGAAAAGATAATTTTCGGTTCAAACCGAAATAAATTTTAACATGTCGCAACAAGCTTGCTGGACGAGCAGGTCGGTGACGATGCCCGCCATGCCGCGCTTATCGTCGTACTTTTTGATTGATAATTGGACGTAGGGTTGATAGGTAGTGTCAAATAGCTTAAATAAGGGGTTGAAAAATATTTGCTAGGACCTCGTGCTTCACGTAATATTCATACGGCTGCAATATTTCGGCTTTCGGTCTCGGCCGAAAGGAATTATAAAGTAAAGTTTCGTTTTCGGTTTCCGGCCGAAAAAAAATACCTATTGGGTTTCGGTCGGAGTCTATTCGCAGACATACATTTTACAATAATGTATTTTATATGTACATAAAAATTATTACTGTTCTGCTTGCCTGGTCGATATCCGTATGGTGTGCTTTTTGGCCCCCCAATTTAGAGTCTATGCCCTTATTCACACTTCTAATTTGGCCTGCTTGATGTTTTCAAATCAAGACATTGACTTTCAATGTAGAATTAGAAGATAACTATAGGTATTTTCCTTCATTTTCTGGCATCTTTTACTATTTTGTGCTATTTTCCCAACCCTTTTTTTTATGACACCATCAATTCGAGTTTAAATGAATACGTTCCCTTTCAAGTTTCCATTATCGTCAATTAATCCCAAGGGCATAAGCGGAAAATAGCGGAGACTGCTTTCCTCATGCTAGAATATGTCTTGAGTTGAGCTCCGCTCGTAGTTTATTCTTTATATCTTTATTCATCTTAGTTCCAAAAGAGAAGACCACAAATGTAGTTTGCAAGAATATATAAAATGACAAGCTCACTGATTTCTGCTTACAGTGTATATCACATTAAAATATTTTTTTTCGTGTTCCATGTGGGTGAAAGTTACAGGCAGGCAGTTAGTAAGTTACAATAAGACGCAGCAGGTATACGCTACTGAGGAATGGTAAAAGAAATAATAGCCTAGACTAAGCATAGGCTTAGTCTAGGCTATTACTGAGGCATATAATCTTGTGGGTTGTATTATATTAACTTATAGAAGTTAATATAATACAACCCACAAGATTATATGCCTCAATCATAACAATATTAATGTACGAATATTAGAGTCAACGGCTAACTCAACTCGTTATAAGTTCCTAAAGTAGCTTAATTGGCCCGAAACAGTTTTCACAAAAATACAATTTCTCGACAACGGCAACGGATACGTTATTTAAAACGGTTTCGTTATTTTCGTGCAGGAATTAACGAACTTTTAACAAGCCCGTCTGTCAATCTAGCAGAAACCTTCGATGCAAGTAAAACACCAAAGTCCTATCGTCTGTTGATTTTAAATTGGACATCGTGTGACACTTTATAATGTATGACTGTAAAAGCCGCATGAAATACTGACATTTTGCATATCATACTGGTTGGAATATTAGAACTGCGGAGTCTACCTGTATATAGAATATGCCCACAATTAAGTATTTTTTACCATAACTTTATTTGAAATCAATAACAAAAAATGTTTTTTAGCAAATATAAATGAAGAATGAAGAAAATCCACGTCAAAAATTTAAAAAAAATTGGCAAAAATATCGTGAAAAAATATTAAAGAATTTCCTGTCGACACTAACGTGCTGTACCTACCATCGTACCCTACCTACTACGCGGGACTGTGGCTACGTACCTACTAGACTGCGAAAGCGATGTATATTAGATGCCTTCAACTATACTATGATTGGCACCTATTATGAGATGAAACATTACAAAAAAAAATTAAGTGATGAGTTAAAACCGTGAATCTGACAAACAATTGTGTTTTAAAAATTTTATATGATGCAATCACCGAGCTTTGAATTAATACAATAGAAGAGCAATGCTGGCCATTTAGTTCGAGAACGAAATTTATCACATTTGAGCAATATGATAAGGGGACGGCGGAGACGGGCGGGACTCATGTATATGCCCCCCGCGATTTGTTTCTTGGATGTTTGTGTTATGTCTAGGTCTTTCTGGGGGCACGGCCGTGCCCCCACCAAGTCGAGCGAAAAAGCGTCACGGCCGTACCATCCTTTTCTCGAAGCAATTCAGACCATTTTCGACCCCCTGTAACTTCGTTGTGGATAAAACTAGAAGACTGAAATTTTCAGTAACCATGCAGGCATATTATATAAGCATATTTTCAAATTTCATTCAATTGGAACCAGTATTTTTAAGAAATTATAACAGGTCAAATTTCTTCATTTTGTCACTCACTCACTCACCGATCATCAAAATTCTAAGGCACTTCTAGCAGACCTAGAAGCTTCAAATTTGGAATATAAGTAGTGTTTGGTGTATGAATCAAGGAAAAACTAAAAAATCTAGAAAAGACCGCAAAAAAAAAAAATTAAGCCCATACAGCCAAGTCTTCAGTTAAATTTTTCAATATTGGCTTTATTCGTAACGATGTTTTATTACGGCAGTTATTATTATATTGCGTGCGAAGCCGCGGGTTTAAGCTAGTCCCATATAAATATAGGCGCATGGTAGTGCCCCTGCCAAATCGAGCAAAAAATGGGTATTCCCGTCATGAAAACACGTGTATTAATTTATTTATTAATGCAAAAAACGTACCTACGTGCGTATTCGTACTTATTACGAGTGCGTAAGGTTGTATAATATATCATAGAAAAACTGTTGCTGATGCTCAAGAAGTAGTACCGGAAAAGAGAAAACGGAAGGCTACCTACAAAAATAAGAAAAGTTCATAAGTCAGAGAGAGGGCTTTAAGAAAATTCGTTGCTGGTAGATATACATATATACAATAAGTAGAAGGTACCGAAAAGGAAAAAAGTAGAACTGTCTACAAAATACAAAAAGAAATGAGATCCCATCAAAAACAATACTTGTCAAAAAAACCAAGTCTCGCAACTCAGTTGTTCTGCGGTAAAAAGTTGTGAGATCCATGTAATACCAAGTCGGTTATTAATTTATTAACAGCATCTTATAGTGACGCATATCAATATTAAAATTCTTTAATGTTTTATATAAATATATTGAGACTTGGCCATCGCCTGAAAACACGTGTAAATTCAATCGCCTGAAAACAAATGTAAATTCAATTATTTAGTGCGATGGCCAAGTCTCAATATATTTATATAAAACATTAAAGAATTTTAATATTGATATGCGTCACTATAAGATGCTGTTAATAAATTAATAACCGACTTGGTATTACATGGATCTCACAACTTTTTACCGCAGAACAACTGAGTTGAGAGACTTGGTTTTTTTGACAAGTATTGTTTTTGATGGGTCTGTATTACCCGTCACAACTATATACGTACTAGTTAATGAAAGGCCGATAAAAAAAAATAAAAAAAATGTAATCGACCTTTGTCGGCTTTAAGTCGTTAAGTTTAACAAGCGTGCGCCTTCTAGTCCACTTCATTCAAAGTTCAAGCTTGAGAGTAGATTCCATATATAGCTGGAACTAAAACCCCTTTTAGTCCTCTTTCAACCTGTATAGATATTTGTTTTCAATACTTTTTAGAGAATAAAAATATCAGAAGTTCATCCTGTATGAACTATTCTTAATATACCAATCACTTTAATTTTACATAGATTGACGGCCTCTAGAAGGCAGTACGAAAGCACTCTTGACCAGGCAGCTCTGAAATCCCATGATCAAAAGTAATAACTAATAAAATACATAATTAAAAATGAATAAAAATTTCTTAATATTAATTAAACTTTGACATTGTAATCTTAATAAAATATGCATTAAAATATAACTCTTGCTCGATCAATAAAATTAATTATTATAAAGTGTTTATTAATTTTAAGTTTTATTGAGAAACTGCGTAACAGCTTACCTACTATATAAAAATTCTGTAACTATTATAATTAAGTATATAAAAAACAATATGTATATTGCCATAAATTATAATATGATAATATATTCGTCCATATTTAGCCCTTAAGAGAACAAGAGGGTCCACGGAGAGCTCGTTAACATGGAATCAAAATATTTATTATGAATTAATTTACATAAGAAACGCACGGCCGTTGCACAGACAGAAAGAATAACGATACCTGTTATGATTTTTTACGAACTCTTTTGTTCCCCTCCCCTTACGACAAGTACTCGACAAGGTTTATGGTTTCCCCACAGATACAAATTATGCAAAAATTTATTTATACTCATAAATACTACGTAAATTCTCATCACTGAATAACTGATACGCAGTGCTTGTTAGTATAAGTACTTAAAGTTTCCACAAGTTTAAAGGAATGCAATATAAATAGACTTGCTATTCTCTATTTAATTTTACACCCATAATGAGAACAAACATATAGTTTCAATATTATTTATTACTATAAGCTCTTTGGATCTATCTAGGCTATTCTATAGACATCTAACTAAATAGAAGAAAACCGTAACTAATTTTTAACATTGCCCTGTTCAATACAAGATATTTATATGTTACTGCAATTTTTTGTATACTATTTTAATCTCAGAAAAACGATTTTTTTTATTATTTTAAACTGAAAATTGAAATAAATTTAAAATTCATTTAAACACATGAATTTCGAAAATTCTTGGCGATATCTATATAATAACAGTAAGTTATTTCACATTTTGTAAGTCTGCAGTTTTAATCAAAACTCAGTTTTACTTTTTGTTCCAGATTGGCGTTAAAACGGTTCAAAGCTAACTACAATAAAAATAAATTGTCCTCGTCATTTTTATATTGTTTTTTAGTCTGCCGAAACGAGTGAAAGTACCTACAAAATTCACTATATCATGACATTTAATTACCAAAAAGAGAAAATGCGATACAAGCTGCAAAGAAAATTATTGTCAATTATGGACCTGATGACATATCAGTAAAACCAGCACAAAGTTGGCTTAAGCGTTTTGAATTTACGTTAAAAATGCAGTTCATTTTAATTACCCTGCTATAGACAAAATTGATTTCATTTATGAAAAAAGTAGACCAAGGTCGCCATATTAGTGTTACGACATTGCAGAAAGACTTGGTATCGACCATAAAATTGTTAAGGCTCATTTTAAAAATTTTGTATACAAAATTGGTCTTTGGTGATGAGTAGTGGTTCATTAACGATAAGAACGTTTGCAAAAAATCATGGTCAAAGTGCAGCCAAGCTCCACGGACAGTGGAAAAATTTGGATCAACGCAAAAGAAAATTATCTTGAGTGTATAATGTTATCGGAAGGGCATCGTTCGCCATGAGCTTTTGATAGGAAAAAACGTCTAGAATTGATCAATGGATTTTTGATTTATTCTGACAACGCCAGAACATACATATCTTTAGCCACTCAGGATAAATTGAGATAGTTTGGCTGGGAAGTGTTAATGCATCCACCATGAAACCCTGACTTTGCGCCCTCAGATGTCAGGTTGTTCAATGTTAGCCATGAAAAAAAAAACGCCCTAAATTTGTGTTTTATTTTTCTTGGTCTTGCTTTTATTTAAGGTAATATGTTATTTAGTAGAAATTGATTATTATGATTGACCTTACGGATTGGTGCTATAAATAATAATAATTTTTATATTACAGATGTTAAATTCTCGCCTCAAGCAAGTTATTTATCAAAAATTTTGAATGCAATTTTATTTATTTTCGAATGTGTAGGAATTTTACTTTTCTCTTTTTGCTATCATCAAAAATAAGTAGATTCCTTCCAACATCCGTGTTTTATTTTCATCTTGTAGGTGTATAAACAGGTTGAGATTTTAGTCACCCGCCAAAATTTTTCTAGATGTTAGGTATCCTAAATATCCTAAATATTTTTTAACAAAATTTGGCTACCTTCTACTTACATACGAAAGGGTGAGGCATGGGGCATGTGGGCAGGGCGCGTGCACGTGCACTGGCAGCCTCGTGAATGATGACTAGTAAAACTGGTAGGTTTGGGAAAGGTTTACGTAGTTTGAACTAAATATTTTCCTATTGAACGATACTAAAAAGGAACAAGACGGCCAACGGATTTTTATCAAAGGTCATTATATTAATATTTTGGATGGTCATTAAAATCTCTTCCTGTATACTAGAACGTGTGAGCGATGTCACTTTAAATCTTAAATAATAAAATATAAAATAATTGATAATATTAGTTGTTCTTCTTTCTTTATTTTCGTTGACGACTGATATAGGCAAAATAAAAACAGATGTTACCCACTATAGTTAAAAAAAATAAACATTAAAAGAGATCATCGTATATTTGTCGAATAAATAGGCAGCGAGAATATCATCAAAATTAATTCTACGGAACGAACGCCGCGTCAAACTGGGCGTTATGTTGATGCAACTTTGATGACACACTTGAAATAACAGGCGGTATAGGCCCCTTTTGGCGCGGTATCAAAGGATTCAACATCTAATAGAAATTGAACGAGGCGTGCAGTTGTCACGCCTTGGCTAACATCGTAATAATTTTTTTGTTATACCACAACTTCCTTGTAATCTTGAGTATATAATATGTAATAGAAGCATTGTAGTTGTAGCCCATGTAGAATTACCATTATAAGTGGTAGTGGTACGGTTTTGGTACTTATTTACTTTTCAGTCTGAGTGCAAATGAAATTTTATTTAAACGAAATTTCATTTCACATATATATAAACTTATACTAATTAGTGAGAAATAATGACTTATGTAAAAAAAAAACAAAACGTACTAAATATAAACAATACTAAGAAACTCTAAATTAAAATCAAATTAAAAAAAAAATAAATACAAATTAAAATTACTATCTAAATAATGGTTTAAATTTAAGTCTTAGTTCTTTTTCTGTTTAAAACCTAATAACTCTTTCTTCTTCTTAAATGGTCTTGGAAATGCCCTGGAATCATTGATATATTATTACATGAATGCACATGGCCCGCTAATTACATTAGTGGACCATTTTTATTCAGTATTAATTGATCTGCATATTAATAATACTAGCGACCGCCCGCAGCTTCGCTTGCGTAGACTACGAATTCCTGTTATAGGTACTATTAACGTTCGAGATGGTTTATACGTACTTTTTGCTGGAACCAATTTTGGTTACACCCATTCAAACTTTCAATCTTCATTACCCTTCCACCCTTTAAAAAAACCGATACAATTTTTCATCTCCCGTTTCCCACCCTTAAAATGTGGAAATCTAAAAACCCTGAAACACGTCATTATTTGAGTCCCTCCATTCCCATCCTTAAGTTTGAAATTTCTAAAAAAGCCTTTCTTAACTTAATGCTCACGTTATAAAATAAACCTATGTTCCAAATTTAAGCTTCCTAGACTTAGTAGTTTTGGCTGTAGTAGTTGATAGATCAGTGTGGACAAACGACAGACAGATAGACAGAAAAACAAACACAAAAAGTTGCATATGACACTCTTGACAATCTTCTTTCACGTCTGCAAAGTTTCATTAAAATCTGTTCAGCCGTAGTGGAAATTAGCTCGAATAGATAAAATTGAATTGAATAGACACATAGACGTACAGACAAACAGACGGACAAAAAGTAGCTAATGTCAAATCTCTTGACAACCTTCTTTCCCGTCTGCGAAGTTTCCTTAAAATCTGTTTAGCCGTTTTGGAGATTAGCTCAAATAGACAGATACACGTACAGACAGACAGACGGACAAAAAGTAACATTTGTTAGTTTTGACGACCTTCTTTTCACACTTGTGATGTTTCATTAAAATTTGTTTAGACAGATGGACGTACAGACAGACATGCAAAAAGTTCTGTATGTCACTTTTGACTACATCCTTTCCATATGTGTAAAGTTGCATCAAAATCGGTTAAGCTGTTTTGGCCGAAACCTATTTGCTCGAATAGACAGACAGTTCGTTTTCATATATATAGCCTATAACCCTCCGCTAGATTCAGGCTATCAAAGGCAAAAAAAAATTTTCAAATCCGACTGGTAGTTTCAGAGATAAGTGCATTCAAACAAACAAACAAACAAACAAACAAACAAACAAACAAACAAACAAACAAACAAACAAACAAACAAACAAACAAACAAACAAACTCTTCAGCTTTATAATAAGTATTTCTATTATATAGATTAATAGATTATAAGATAATAAGAAAATAAAATAATACTGAAAACCGTATCAAAGTCTATTGCGTGGTTTGGAAGTAAAAAGTTAACGAACAGAGGCAGACAGCGAATTTATTTTTTCCCGCTATAGTTTTCATATTTCGATAAAAACTGCTAAGATATTAATTTAAATTGTGTGATGTAAAGGGCAATTATAATATGCATGAAATGCTTAAGACAACTTACGTATTTAATTTGATAAGGATTAATATTACGTTTAAAAAACATCTTCGCAATTAGTACATAATGTTAGAACAAATTTGATTGTCATAAAAAAGGTTATAGTAAGTTAACCTTAAAAGATACACATATGCTGTCCCGAACTTTTGATTAGAACTTTTAAAGGAGAACAATTCTGTAGTACATGATTTTTGGTTAACATCAACCGTTTACGCAGCGCGCGCGACGGAAGCTCTCAAAAGGAATAATTTTTCCCGTTTTTGCAACATTTTTCATTGATGCTCCACTCCTATTAGTTGTAGCGTGATGTAGTATAGCCTATAGCCTTCCTCGATAAATGGACTATCCAACACAACTATAATTTTCCAATTCGAACCAGTAGTTCCTGAGATTTGCGCGTTCAAACAAACAAACAAACAAACAAACAAACTCTTCAGCTTTATAATATTAGTATAGATTTAAACGAAGCATTTATAAGCAAAAACACCTAAAAAATCTTCCATCTGTAAGCATAATATTTCTGAATGAAACTGAAAGCAACGCTCGAGACACTCGAGAAAAGGCACCTGCAATGTCTACATAATTACAGTAAACATTACATCAGTTTACATCACCAAAGCTAAGACCACAGAATAAATTTATTTAAATTTTTACACTTTTCGGATTGTGTAGTTGATAACGTGTGTGATAACTTTAGAATACTCAAAATGAATGATTGCACTGTCAGTGAGCAGTTGTTATACGTATTTAAAAAAATATTATTCTATTAAGATACATCGCCTTGAAAAAAAACCCTCATTCACAGCAATTAAAAGTAATTAACTCCTATTGTCCAAAGGACTTATCTCGATGACTGATTTTATCGCCGACACTCGTTATTAAGAAATACGTAACCAGCAAAGTGGATGTAGTAATTATGAAGAAAATTGCTCGAATGTATATACGAAAACGCCACCGAAAATTAAAAGCCAATTTAAAGGAAATGTCCGTCTACTAGGTGAAATTACGTAGGCGGCCCTTCATTAAAGCGTCGTAAAACATATAATTTTATGGGACACAAGCGATGAACACACTCTAGAAAGGCTAGTATGCGGCAAAATACGTAGCCCCATAATAGCACACTCTGACATTCAACGAAATTAAATTTTGCACAATGAAAATTAGACGGTGAAATAACGCAGTCGTTGAAGGTGTTCAACAAACCGTGAATGAAAATAATAGGGCAGCCCGTGGTAAAGGAAAGCGCGAATGATATTATAGTAATTAAGAGCGAACTACCAGAAAATTTGTCGCAGAACAATGTCTTTGTGACAATGATATTGTTAAGACACTTGTAAATCAATGGAAATGGCAGTTAGCAATTCTGAAATACGACGTTGCTTTAAAAAATCAACGGATCTCCTGCTTTCGCACGAACTCCTTACGACATTGGAAAGGAACCTAACGGAATAAAGTAAACACACATATTTTGGATAATACTGTTCGAAATAAATTTTATATATATCGGGCTCCCAAAATGAAAATCGGGGGGAAAAATTGCGATTTTTTCGTTTTTTACCGATATTTTTTTTTAACTTTTTCCAGATTGTCTTTTGCCATCTTGTAGAGCTCACCGAGCTGCGTCTTTTGACGTTCATCCCGATATCTTGAAAATTCTTCGTGCAATCTGCCTGTCTCACAAAAATCCCAAATGACTCCCTATGCTCCAACGAAATGAAAGTCATTTCCAATGACAAAAAAAATAATCAGGAACTGTAAATTTTGTGAGAGTTTTTTCTTATCTTTTTTGGAGACCGCTAAATGACGCGACGGTTTTGTTGTAATCAATGTCCAATGCTGTGATATAGCTCTTTCTATAAATTAACTGTTAAAAATATGTAAAACTTAACAAATTGCTTTTTCGTGTGATTTTTAATAATTTACATAACATTATTTCTCTTCAGATGTACGGTGATTGTTTCTTTTCTAAGAGTCGTATGCTTTGCTTTCTTCTATCGTTTTAATTTTTTAATGACAAGAATTATATATAGTTACCGAAGCCTTCTGTGAACGATTAACTTGGCATTTACTTTTCAGTGTAATAAATCAGAGAGTATAAAATATCCTGAGCACACATGAACATTTGCATAGGTTCCACTAATTTTCACCCAATTTTTTTCTAACAGCCCAAAGTCATCGCTTTGATGCACTTTATTCTTAGAATCTTGTTTTTTGGAGTATGAGAATCAGTTTATTTGCACATATTGTACAGCAGACAGTCGTCGTATCGTAAATATGCCTATGATGATCGAAATCATTATACGTGGTAAATAAACTTCTGTTAGAAGCAAAAATTTATATGGGCTGAGTTGTTATCATAATTTTTTTAATAAGAAAAAAGCAAAATTTTGAGGTCATACAGCTATTGTATCTTATATCATATTATAACATATAACTTGTTTATAAAAGTAAGGCAGTGAACATAAGTAGGTACATTGTGTTGGAGACTTTTAACTATGTGGCTGGTATGTCTCCAACGTGAATTAATATTGATTTTGTGATATTTCGGATCAGAAGGAAAAATATTAAAACACCACCATTGCTTTGTTATAGACAAGAGAGAGTTTTTTATTTCATAAATTAAAACTATAAGATTGTGTTGCCAGTGCAACTTTAATTATTCTACCCTAATACCATGTTGTAAACACATTGCAGTTAGTTTTACTTTACACGTATAAATATCATCATCTTCTGTTGAATTGTTTCAGAACTAAATTTAACAAAACCGTTCATTGGGAGAAACCAATATTCTTACGTAGTAGTGAAACTTTTTTCAACTTCACATATATTTGTAAACAACGAATAAGTAAAGAGTAAAAAATGAGAACATTATTTCTGAAATTGTTAATCTGTTGTAGGCAGTGTCATAACAAAAATATCGTAACCCAAATAATTAAAATAAAATGCTACGTTAACGAAACATCAAATAAAAAAAAAAACAAGGTTACCCAAAGAGCAAACAGTCGTACACGAAAATTAAACACCTTGATAAATTACAGCGTCGTAACTTCAACGTCACACCAAATTACATAGAAAGTGCCCAATGTAAACAAGCCACGAAGCGAGCAAATAAACCTCACCTTCTCATACAACGATCTAACCCATTTTTTAGGCCATAAAATTATTCTCATCTCGGCCATCATTTTGGCCGTAAAGCTTGTTATCATTCCGTGTTTGTACGGTTTATTACTACGAGCAGAGTTTGCGTTTCTTTAGGCAGGATACAAAGAAAACTGACGCGTTTTAATTTCGTCAGAGGCGCTACGTCAAAAGAGCCGATGTGGAAATACCGAGAAACTGTGACAAAGAGAAATTAATGATGCGTCGGCTGAGAAACACCTCATAGCATAGAGTTCTAGCTAACGATGTTTGGGAAGTTAACGCGAGCTAAGTACGCATTGCAAATACCTATTCCAGACGGGAGTCTGAGTGCGGTTGAGCTGTTTCAATTATGTCTTCTACGAGTCGAGTTATCAATAATTGATTTGTCATGAGGACGGATAATATTTGGTTTTTTTTTTTTTGCATCAGCCCATTTTACCCCACTGCAGGGGCTTAGGCCTCCCCCAGGGTGAGGAGGGGGTTTGGAGCTTAAATCCACCACGCTACTCCACTGCGGGTTGGGGATTGTAACGACCGCCATCTATTGACAACGTCCGGGACCGACTGCTTAACATGCTCTCCGAGGCACGGAGTCAGTGATAGTTAATGTACTTAAGTCAGAAAAACTCATTGGTACATGCCCGGATTCGAACCATGGCCTTATAAATTTGAGACAGGTTCGTTGCGCTCTGGGCTATCACGACACGACGAATATTTGGTTGTTTTGATTAAAATATTTATACATACAATATGGTAAATATAACCTAAAACAGTTTAAGCGGAAACAAAATTGATGACGTCTTGTATATTTATTTATCTGCGCAGTTTGGAATAGAACAAACTAGATAACACTTAACAAATTTATTGATTATTTCGTATGAGAGCGCTTACTGGCCACGGAAATATTAAAACCACACAAGTCGCGACCAAGCCATCCAGAGATATACACAGTAGTAATAAAACTAGCTCGTATAAGTCCGGTTGTACAGTATTTCATCTAGGCGTATATTAAGCTTGCAATTGAAATTCAAGAGCCAAAGCAAGTGGCGGCCGCGGCTGCCGGCTTGAATACCGAAGCAGCGGTTCTCTTTAAACTATTTCTATTTCCTGACCTCGTATTAAAATATAAATTTTATCGATGTATATATTGAAAAGACCGTATGTTGCATTGATAGAATTGAAATATTTGATTCAACAATAACACAAATACAGGAACTATAAACTGAAAGGACTCCATTGTTGTTGTTTCATAAATAGGCGTAGTGTAAATAATGAGAAAGAATTTATTTTAATGTAATCCTATTAATAGTAATTAAAGCCCTAAGCTTGTTTATGCAAATTCATAATTAAGTTGCTCAGCGGAAGAGTGGCTCAAGCTACAATAATTAGAAAATCAAGTAAAGTACATAAACATTTTAGTACATGGCCTAACATAGTTTTATGTGGTATTGATAGATAGCATTGATCTTATAAAGTTCTCCCGTCATACATTTTATGATAATTCTAAAATCACACTGGCCTAATTTTGATTAGAAGCAGAAAAAAAGACGATTTTCCTGTTCATTAGTATCGGATCTAGAATTAGATATTTTGTATTCAAATGAACACTTCAATGAGAAAAAAATATTACGATCTATTACAACTTACCTTACATTTGAATCCCTTCAGTGCAACATGTATTTTACTAGAACAAAAACGAATTAGGTAGACTATACAATAATTACTGCTTAATTTTGGGCTTGATCAAACAAAAGAAAAGAAAAAAATCTGTTAAAATACGGTACTACAATTAAATATATTATATTTGTCAAGAAAATATAATTTTATCTCTGTCTCTTTCTTACAACACAATATTTAGAATTATTTTAACTTGCCGTGCCGTGCCGTACGCAGTGCGGTATTGCCCTCTCTGTCTAATAGGACATTTTAAACATTCATAATTTCGTTAATAATGATTTATTATTTAAAATTTTCTTACATATAAAACAATTTGAAAAAAAAAAAATTGTCAACTAGCCTATTCTTAATCACTAATTGCTCATTATATTCTACATTATATTGAGTAAGATTAAGCTACTCTTTCGCTGAGCGACTCAATTTGATTTTAGAAGTTAGCCATATCTTGTTTTCATCAAATTATAGTTTACTGTGAGATTAATATTGAATTTCCCTTAAATTGATTTGAAATGCTTGCCTTGTAAACAGTATCGATAAAAGGCTCGCTTGCAAAACATCGTTAACGTTATTACGAAAACTGTCAAAAACCTTTTGAGTGACAATTTAATGAGTTGGTACATTACAATAATTAAAGGCGTGAATGTGTTATTAAACTCAAGGATATCGGTTCAATGTATGAATGTGAGATGATCTTCTAGTTACGTAACAGTATATGAAGACGTATGGCGATTACGTGATCTTTTTATTACCGAGATATTTTGACACCATTATGCCAATTCGACCTAAATCTCTTTGTGAAGCCAACTATACTTATGCCTCGATGGGTCAGTAATTGGCCACGTTACGAAATGATAAATTGAGTCTTCATGTTACCTACAACGACTATTGCAAACAAAAGAACATTTCTCGTAGATTAAAGTTAAAGCTTCGAATTTAATACGTCTTGTTCTGTTGAGACAATAGGCTCGTTTTTCCGCAGTGGACGAGAAAAGGGCTGTTAATTATGACAGTTTGTTTCAAAAATTAATCAAACGAAAAACTTCAATAAAATAAATAAGAGTAGAAGCAGAATACCGGCTTAACAACTTCATACCAATTATTGTACTATAGTATTGTATTGTACTCGTAATCCAACGTTTTACGATTTTTTTAATACTCTGTAGTCTTTTGTTATTTTTTTCAAATAAAATATATTTATTTCGTAGTTATGTAACATTACCTTGTAATATAACAATAATGCGTTTTCAAAAAAAGTGCTGTAGCCTCACAGAAAAATATGCAAGATACCGAGAAAAGCTCTTTTTGAGAAGAAAAACATGTAGGTATAAGTAATCAGTTGCTTTTACAATTAATGCTCAAAGATCAAATATTATTGAAGACGACTGGTTTGCAATCATGGATTTTTATCATTTAAGTAGTCAGATACTTTGTAATTAGCGTTTGTAAATGTTTCGTTTTATTGTAGTTTTAAACTTGTTATGGAGTAAATCTTGAATGTCAACTGCGATCCTATTGTAAAATCATATACCTACATTATCTTAAAAAGATTTTGTGATTTTTTGTAAATAATAAATCATGATACCTAAACTAGAACTACGGAAAGTTTCAGTTCTGTACGTCAAACTATTTCCAGTTTCGGTATGAATCACGAAAAATATATTTCTATCTGTCCTAAGCGTTAGGACATATACTATGTATCTTTTGACAAATAAATCTTCCTATCCTCGCCGACTAATAAGTTATCATCTTCAGTGTAATTAGAAACAAGCAATCCACACTAGCAGTATGAACGAACATTAGTTAATTGCTTATTCCCAAATACTCATTAGCGGGGAGTAATCAATCAGTAGAAACAACAACCGTGTACGAATATTACCCCAATGTGAGATGAATTCGTAATGTGTTAGATACACGCAGACATTAACTATAGTCACAATTTTAGTCAAATCACAGAAACGTGAAGATACAGATTAAGGTAATGTCTCTTTGATTGTTAAATCTATAACTCACTACTGTCATTACTGTTTATTTGTGGTCTATTGTTACTATGAATATGTTTTGTTTTAGTGCTATCTGTTAGACAATCTACATTCGTTTAATGTCATATTATTACCTCTATACAATACCCCTACAATAAAAATCGAGAACAGTTTCTTTTTTTTTTTGGTAAATGAACGTATACACAAACGCCTACTTTGTAAAATTTTTAATTTAAATCCTACGCTACCGTCTGATATTGTAAACTCTAATGGTAAAATTGAAAGCTTCTTTTAAATGCTTTTGTGTATGAAAAGAGGACTTCTGTTTTCGAGGAACAAAATAAACACCGTCTCGCCAATAATAGAAAGAGATTCTCCGGATGGCAAAAATACAGTACAATGTAACAGAAGCATTGATTGACTTTTTTGTGTTAGAATGACAAAAGCAAAAGTTCAGGGATTTTCTTTGTTTAGTTGTATTTATTTTGACTATTGTTCACTGCCCTGGAGCAGAAGTCTCATAGTAAACATAACGTAATCAGATAAATTCTGCTACAAATGGTCAAAATTACACCAGTACTAAATAAACGCTTAAGTTATAAGCAAATTTATATATATCAAAAACCTATTCAATGTTTCATACCACAATTAAATATTATTATACCTGAAGTGATATAAATGCAATTTCATATGTATCACATTAAAATAACACCTTTTTAGTTGTTTATTTTATTCATAAGTATAGGCTTAATAATAATTCTTTGGACTGTTAGAGCTTTAGCTTTATATTTATATATAGATATTTTACTCACCGAGCTCTGAAAATCACAATATTTATAGGCCATCGTCTTAATACATTCGTTCTACATCAGAATAGTACTGGTCATAGCAAATCAAAATGTATTTAAGTAAATAAGTTAGAAATTCGGCTCTACAAAATAAATAATATATACATATAATATTGTTTGTAAACGTTTCTCCTATAGTGCCCTGTAGTCGCGTAGCCAGAAAAAAATTACTTACGATAATTCCAAGGATCTTCGTTTTTGGTGAGTGGATAGATAAAGTGCATTCTGAGCTATTGTCAAAAAGTTAGAAGTTTTAGGGCTGTGCTAAGGGTGTGGCTAGGTATTTCTTAATATTTTGTGTAACACCCTGTATATAGAATTAAAATTTGAAATTTTGATTAGTTTTTAATTAGAACTAACTTACGCTCGCGTTGTAAAATTTTTAGAAAGATAACATAAGGGATATTACGAAAATTTAAAAAAAAATAACAGTCTGGTCGTAGGACATTAAAATTCATAAAAATTTTTTGATAATTCTTAAGCTGTTCCTTTTTTGATGAGTGGATAGACAAAGTGGATTGTGAGCTATTGTCAAAAAGTTAGAAGTTTTAAGGCTGTGCTAAGGGTGTAACTAGGTATTTCTTAATATTTCGTGTAGCACACTGTATATAGAATTAAAATTTGAAATTTTGATTGGTTTTTAATTAGAACTATCTTAACCTCATAGTGTAAAATTTTTAAAAAGATAACATAAGGGATACTACGAAAATTTAAAAAAATAAGTTGGTCGTGGGACATTAAATTTCATAAAAAAGTTTTGAAAATTCTAAAGCTGTTCGTTTTTTAATGAGTGGATAGATAAAGTGCATTGTGTGTTAATATTAGTAGGATTAAAATTTCAAATTTTAATTCTATATACACTGTGTTACACGAAATATTAAGGAAAACCTAAGCCATTCCCTTAGCACAGCCTTAAAACTTCTAACTTTTTGACAGTAGCTCACCATGCACTTTATCTATCCACTCACCAAAAACGAACAACTTTAGAATTATCAAAACCTTTTAGTAAAATTTTGTGTCCCACGACCGGACTATTGGCATTGGTTACATATGAAATTGTTTTCAAATAATTGCAACTGAATACCTGAATTTTTCGAGTTTTTTGTGGTTACAGTTCGGCTTCTGCGGAAACCAGACTTAGTTGGCATTTACGAAACATCCGCTTTTTGTTAAAGTCAGGTACGGAACTGATAAGGAACCAAACCAACAGCTTCGTGCAAACCGAATTTGAAGTGTTACCTAAATTGGAGCTGTGTGTGAAAATGTGGTACTTATTTGATAGTTATTTTTTTTTTTAAATACGCCAATAAAAGTTAGTTACAGATTCAATAATGAAGTGTTTAAATCTAGACCAGTCAATATTGCCTGTTATAACAAAATTCTAAAACACCTTCAAATAAATATGTTTTGATGACATTCCTTTATTCAACATTGTATTTCATTGGCATCTCAGCATAGACGAAATCATTACGCTAGAGCTTAGGAAGCTAAAAAAATACAAAACAAGGTATATGGGTAATTGTGCTTCAATATTACACATAAAAACGACGAACAGCATACCTATGTTCAACACTCATACATAACTAAATAGCATGTTGTATATTTTTCACAGAAATTTCACTGAAGATCACCGAAAAGAAATATTTATTTTTTTATTTATTTATTGGAAGATACAACATACAATAAACGCAATTAGCAAATAGGTATAATAAAGGTTGTACGGAAGTAGTCCGAAGTAAATATAAATGTCCTTCTACTAGATTTCAATCAAACTTGAAAGTATTTATAATTTCATAGTATAAATGATTTTCAAATTCCGTTGTTGAGACGTTTCAGCAGTTCGCTCTTGAAAACGTGTGAAGGGATATAACATACATATTTTTAAATATAACCATTATCCAAAAAAAAAAAAACATCAATAATCTCTACAACATGCTCGTATTCTAATTCTAAGCCCAAACAACTAAATAATCCGCAAATAATATCTGGCTGTTACCTATACCAAATAAATCATTCATTTTTCTACTGTGAGTTATTATAATTTTTATTATATCTCTGATCCTCATGTCATAACCCAACAAGGAGTAGGCGTCTCAACAATTAGACTCAATTTATTAATCCACGACTTCTCGAGCGAGTTAAGTGCCAAGTGTCATTTTTAACACGACATAAATAATCTCCGGTATAATTCGCCTCTCACGCGTTTGTGAATCATCTAGGATGTGGTATTAAATTGCATTAATTAAGATTACAGCTGCTGTTAAAACTAAAAACCGCAGAATAAAAAAAGATTAAAAGTAATACACTTTTCGGAAAATAACCAGACAAGATTTTCTTTTTAGAGTTTCTTAACTCAAAACGCATGGAGCTGCTAAGTTGAAATTAATATCAAATACTTAAGTATACGGTCCCTTGTAGCTGCAAAAAATAAAGCTTCTAAGTCAACAAAAATTGTTTAATCATAGAAAGTTATGGCCTATTATGGTATGTTGATTGATCATATACACGTACATCATAGCCTATGAATTTCTGTGAGTTTGAAAGAGTTCCTGTATGTGTAAACTATTGTGAACAATTTTACCAAATGAAATGCGATATTTGTGAACAGAAAATATTAGACTGCCAAAGAGTAAAAGTCTAGTTATTAATTATTTATATATATACAGATATCATAATTTTATAACTTTATGTAGATTCGGGAAAACTGATAGCAGCTTCAGATTTTGTTAATAAAAGTTTAAGTGACCATAATGTCATATTATAATTCCGGAGTCGACTTGGTGCTGTGATTATGATAAGGCCCCAAGAATCCAGCTAGGTCTCGGCCGTTGTATTCACCTCACGTGCGTTGAATTCAGTCTTGATTTTTGTCGGTAAGCTTTGATATACCTACCTTTTCGTTTAATATTATCAACTGATTTGTAAATAACCATCCCAAAATAATAAATTAGCATACAAAGAACTTAAAAAAAGTCAACAAAAATCAATTTACCCAAAACATAAATCGAAATATCCAGCCTTAGTTTGTGAAATTGTTTTCAATTATAATGAATATCTATAATACACAGTTTAATGTAGAATAAAGTGTTCTGCACAATCTTATTTCGAGAAAGTAAATAAATTCTATAATATTCAAAGAGTAAAACAATGCTTTCATTAAACCTAAACTTCATTAAAAAGTTTTTAATTTGTTTATCAGATATTTCGAATATTCAGTAAGGCAGTTATTTGAAATATGAGTTTGGACTTTCATAAATAAAAGAGTACATCAAAAATTATCACAATGGCTTTATTCAAGTATATAAATAGTATACTAGCAACTTATATGAACATGTATTTACAGTTATTTACAAAACATACAATATAATATTCTACAGCAGTCTTATAGGGTGATTTATTTACACATACATATTCTGAAATGACCGCCTCTTTGTTGGCGCGAGATTATAAAAATAGATACAATTTTGATTATTTAGTAAAGCGTGCATAAGGATTAACATTCACAGAAAGCCGTTCCGATGACTAAATGAAAATAAACTACGAATAACTATATGGGATTTTAATGGAAATTAGACGAGATAAGCTTGCCCGCCGGCGGATTGCGTGCCGATAAGAGAGGCGGGGGGCCATTGCCTTTGCTCCCGTCTGCGGTTGGGAACGACGTTGGCTCCTCGCTCCAACGAAGAATAATCGGAATCTATAGAGGAATATATATGGTCTGAAGACGGTCGGCCATCAGGACCGTAAGCTCCCGTCTGTGGCCTTGCTTCAACTAAAAGCTCGGCCGGCACCCGCACGCCCTCTGCCTGCGTTCGCATTTTCTCGGTAAAAGAAAACGACCTTGTCGTACCGTTTTGAGCGCTCGCATTATATGAATTTATATTTTTCCTATAGTTAGTTGATTTATATTTCCGATCCGGCATCGCATATCGCAACTTATCCCAGAACTTATTTTCGCCCCACCTTACTCTTGAACCCGTCTTGAGATATGGCCTCAAATCTGGGTCGCACTGAATTTCCGGAAGAACTGAACTTTCTTGTATTGTAATAAGACTATGTATACGACTTTTTAATATTTCGTGTAATGCTTGGCGAAACTCGAATCGAGACCACTCTGTTTCGATGAAATTTCTCGTCAATATTAAAATGACGCGTTTAGAAGCCTCCGCCGCCTCTGGGAGAGGCAAAGTGCATTGTACATAAGCAGCCCCGTGCTGTGGAATGTCTCTGTAGTGTAAACACAAGTGATATGACGGATTACCATTCTCGAGTTCAGCGGCTAGAGTTTGTATCACGAAATCGTCATCTTTCGGACTGTAACAGACGTAAGCGTCGTACAGCTTATCTGTGTCGTCCTGTGCTTTACTAAATAAAAAAAATCTAACACCGAAACTAGTATATAGCCAAACGCGTATAATATCTCTAAACAAAAAAATCACAAGTATGACTAGCATGATCAACATGAACCCAGTGAGAGTGGTCAACATCATAGGCATGTAGTTAGATACGAGCGTCGTGTCGAGAGCGGAAATGCCAGAATAATAATCACTACATATTGTACCATTCAAATTAATGTCTTTCTTTTGCGTTGGCCTCGATTCTGTACTCAAGCA
The DNA here is from genome assembly GCA_949709985.1 of Luffia ferchaultella. Classification (NCBI taxonomy): domain Eukaryota; kingdom Metazoa; phylum Arthropoda; class Insecta; order Lepidoptera; family Psychidae; genus Luffia; species Luffia ferchaultella. The sequence goes on from OX453251.1 coordinate 5,677,453, forward strand.
CCACAAATCCGTCACGTCCACTATTTTAGCTATATTTTCAGAGATGTATGAAGTGAGTTTTTGTAAATAACGACATTTGCATGACCAATTGTTGTTACCTATCGTTAAATAGTTTAGATTGTGATTGACATTAAAATTCCAAAGTGAAAATTCTATTAAGCGGTTATTGTCTAATCTCAAAATTCTCAATTCGTTCAGAGTGAAAAACGTAGTGTTGCCGATAAAATTTATAAAATTGTGTTGTAAATATAATTCTTTTAGATGATACAAGTGTTCGAATTCGTAGCCTTTTAACTCTTTGAGTTTATTATTTTCCAAATGTAATACGTTCAAAGAAGTTAAGCCAGCAAACGTTCGATTTTGAATTGTCTCAACGTTACTACCATTTACGTAAAGGGATCTCATCATTTTTCTACCAATAAACGCGTGATTTAGTAATTCACTAAAATCATTCCCGTCAAGGTATACTTCAGTAGCGTCCATAGGTATACGTTCCGGGACTTCACTCGCGTGTTGTTTCGAACAGTCGACAACGTTAGTATGCCAGGTGGGATCATGGTAACATGTACAGTTATTGGGACAAGTCATTTCGCAATCGCACGCATCAAAATCACAACAATGACAAAGAGTGAAACAGTGGGTCTCGTAAGAGCACAAAAAATCCGTCGATTTCAAATAACTCAAAGGAATGTGCGTGACCCCTCTGGTGTGTGTCATCTTACACAAAACATTTTCGAGATCCATTATTCGAGGGTATTGTCTCATAGCCGTCATGTTATTAATCAAAGGAAGCCACTCTATCGAACAATCACAATTGAAAGGATTTCCTCCTATATAGAAATCGGGTAGTGACTTATTTTGCGGAACCGGTGACAATCTTAAACTATTGATGTCTAAATGAGAAATTTCGTTGGCATAAATATCAACCCGAGTTAAATTACGTTTGTCCATAAACGTGTTTACTTGGACATTATTTATGTGGTTATTGTTTATGAATAGTAATTCGACACTATTGGGAATAGCCAGCGGGGATATTTCAACAATATGATTGTGACTCACGTCTAACGTTTTTATACGGATCTCGTGCTGCAGCTTATAGTAGTTGCCTAAGTGTTCAATAAAATTACCGTGAATGTCGAGCCATTTCAAATTTGGAGGGACGAAAGCGTAATCGAACCAAACTAAGTGATTTTCCGACAAATTTAGCCACAACAAACTGACAAGTGCGGAAAAAACCCCGTTTATATCCGATATAAAATTCCCGTCCAGTCTTATGGCTTCGAGTTGTTTGTTACGCTGAAAACTACCTCGTTCTACATATTGGATTTTGTTTTTTGCCAAATTCAAAACTTGTAAACTAGGCAAATCCCAAAACATACCTGCTGACAAATTACCAATATGATTATCTATTAATCGCAAACCTGTCAACTGTTCTAAATTTTTAAATGAACCGTTTTTAATATCTGAAATTTGATTTTCGCCTAAGTCCAAAGTTTTTAACAAAGACAACTCCCATACCGCTTCAGGAACACTAGTTAACTGATTCGAACTTAAATCTAACTCTTTTAAATCTGAACAATTTTTAAAAGATTTTATATCTACGTTCATTAGCAAGTTGTTGTTTAAATTCAATTTACTTAAAACAAACAAACCATTAAAGAGGAACTCGTCAATTGTATGTAATCGGTTTTCGGCTAAATTAAGAGTATGTAAATTATACAATGGAAGGAAGGTGTTCTCTTCAATGTATCCAATAGAATTATTCCTTAAATCTAAGATTTGCAAGAAAAATAAATCTTTAAATGTCTTTCCATCGATCCTGGTCAAGGCATTGTTTGACAAATTTAAAATAACTAAACGTATTAGTCCCACAAAAGTTCCACCATCAATATGGGCACTTGATAACTGATTATTAGACAGATCCAACACTAACAACTGTTCTAATCGATGAAACACACCTTTGGCTAGTTCGAACAATAAATTATTATTCAAGTAAATTTCTCTCAGCTCTTTAGTACTCACAAATGTGCCTTCTTGTAAAGATTGTATGTTATTATATGAAATATTCAAAATTCTAAGTGAAATAAGTCCATTAAATGTTTCTCCTGAAATATCTGTTATATTATTATGTTGAAGTCTTAGCTCCTGTAATCTCTTCAAACCTACAATTTCCGATTCTTCGGTTAAAGATTTCAATTCGTTCCAACTCAAGTCCAGACTTTGAAGGCTGGATCCACAACCTATTCCTAGACCTAGGCGGTCCACGTTCTTTATTCTGTTTTGCGTTAAATTTAATGTATTTAAATTATCTAGTGGGCAAAATACATCAGACGGTATCCCTTTTATGTTATTATTACCTAAATCAAGGGTTTGGAGCTCTCTTAGACCGTTGAAAGTTCCATGGGATAGTTCCAAATTCTTGTTAGGGCTCCAATCTAAGTTTTTTGATCTGATAGAAAGCTTTTTCAGTTCCCGTAAACCTTCAAATGCATTTCCAGGTATCCTGAGTAGTTTGCAATTACGTAGTATTAGCTCGGATAGGGTTGGGAACTTTTGAAAATAATTAGCTTCAAGGAAGCTTTCGAAAAGTAGAAGTTGGTTACACTCGACGGTAAGACGCCCAGTGCCATCTGAGACAGCCGATCCTAGACTGTTCCCGTTAGTATCCAGTGTCCGAACACGACACAGCGTACTCCCGACATCCTCGTTTGCGACTTTTTGGCAATTATCTACTCCTTTCGGAGCATAGGCAGCATTCACACTCAACGTCACTAACGTAAATGTCAGCAATTGAAACATTGTAATGCACACATTAGTCGCTGTAAAAACTAATTTCAAAGATGATCACATTATAATTGTCCTCCAGAAACTTGATAATCACAAATTATCGTCACGTTAACTGATAATACTGTACACAATCCAAAATTTAGTTGCATCGACACAACAACAATGTGTTTAATTGTCTATCGTGCGGAATAAAGCACGCGCAATTCGTTTAGCGATGAGGCCGCGCGCGTCGCGTCCGCATGTTGTTCAGCGTGCGACTGGCAAGCCCGCGCCAGCCGGTCGCGCCAGCGAGAGTGGCGGCTGCGAGTAACACCCCTCGGCCCTCGCTCTGCCATCACTCCGCTACCCGCACACCCCTCATAGCAACCCCCCTTTCCCCTTACCTTCGCCCCACACATAGTGACACGGTTGCTCGGACTCCCTCGTACGTTCGTACGACGTTCGTATGGCGCCACTCGCTCGCGCTTCCAACCGCTCTACCACAATTATATAATGTTTTCTTAATCAAGCTACCGCGCCGAGTTAGAAAAGAAAAAAGACTGCAAGTTATGATTGCAGTGAGTCGAAGACCGACGAGTGGGTAATTGAATGCCGTGATTGATGCGCCAACGTCGGGTCGTGGCTACGTTACAAATGTCTCGCATTGTGAGTTTGGACTCGTCAAGTAAACGATATATTATAAGTAGTCGCGTATTCCATACTGGGTAGGTACTTTGTATAGTTGTAGCTGAAATATTTTTATGTAAGACTGACTAAAATGACTGTCTAAGATTCATAGTTGATGTAACAACTTCATTTCACATAAATCACTTCGAGAATCGAATCGAATGAGTAACTATTCGAAAGATAAAATAAAATAGTATCTAAGTATTTTTCTTTTACGAACATCTGTATACGAATACATGGTTAACTTTTCTGTATTCCGTGAGCCGCTAACTTAGAGTTAGGCCCGTAAAGGACTTTACGTGTCGAACAGGAAAATCAAATTATCAACTCCTGCCGACTTGGCGCCTCGACACAAACGAGACACAGGAATTCGGTGGTCGAAATTCGGCCTTTTGTACTTGAAAATTTCAGACGAACCCTTAGAAAGTGTGGAAGGTCGAAGAGCGATGGCACAGTATGTACCTTTTATTGCTACGTAAATTCATTTTTAGGTTCTTACTCTAAAGTACTTCGTTACTTGTAAGTCTAGGAATGTATTTTGTTATGGCATTGTCCAATTATCAGAAGCCGGAATAGACTTTGTATCGAAAGTGAATACGTAATGTTGTTACTACTATTTTGTGGTTTAAAAACTAAACAAAAAGAAAGCATTTTTAAGTCATTTTCCTTTTATGTAATTTTAATATTTGTGTAGGTAATGATTTATATAACGCATACACCTTATCTTACTTTTTCAGGTAACTGTCTATCAAGCATATATAAAATCCTTCCATATAAAGTTTTTTTTCTAGCGATAATGATTATAGTATAAAACGGGTCAAATGCGTATACTTTAAAAGCAGTACACCCTTAATATTAATGTCCGCGGGCTGTGTCGCGTTTCCTGTATCGGAAAGTTCTCCCTGTGGAGAGTTCTTAGCGCTCGCTTGATAAATGACTTCTTCCACTTTTGCTAAAGTTGTGCGTATTTTTTCTCGACAAATATCTAGGAGCGGGCGTCGCGAGCAACGTGCTCAGACTGTCGATGGGTTAAAGCTAACTCGAATACATATCATCCCTTCGGCTTATTCGGATCACTGTCGCTTTTAAAACTTACTTTTATATATTTTTTTCTCTCTTCCCTTGTTTCTCCTTTGGATTTTCATCGAGTTCGTCTTGTATCGCTTATGGAGTTTATAACGTTCGTTTTAATATAACATGGAAAGTTTTAAGATAAAAGTTTTAAGTACGGTTTTTCTTTAAATAACTCAGCTGAAAACAGAGTCGTAAAAAACCTATACGGGTACCAGGTGTTAGTGTTTTGTTTGTTCGTTATATAGAATGTAACGTCTTCTACGAGATCTGTTATATAAATATTATGTAAATTCGGAAAAAAATAGCTACAGATAACAAGAATTCAAAATACACTTCATGTTATCTAGTTAATCTAACTGGTAGCTGAGGTAAATGAAATGCGTATTCCGCAACAGCCTGCGGGCAGATTCCAACTACCTACTTATCGTGGATCAAATTGCGTATTGAATGCGTCTGGAAATCACATTATTGGCTATAGCCTTATCACTGGTACGATTTTCTACTTAGAATATTGTTATGATGGTTTATGTCGATCGCTTCATTGTATACAAGGAAGTGTTCATGTCTGCCTGTCTGTACATATAAATGCGTTATGTAATTTAAAGAATACATATTGAATAGTGATGTGGTTTTCGACAGTCGTTGAACATTTTAGGGTTCCATAGCCCAATGGCAAAAACGGACCCTTATAATTTAGTACGTACTGTTATTCTGGCTGTATGTCTCAAGTGTATATATTCGCCACATTTTCATCAATTCTGAGAAAATTTCGCAGGTCAATGTCTTATTTGAACGGCCATATGATTGTGTACAGAAATTGTGAGTACTAAATTATTAAGTCCATATATTGAACTAAGAGATAGAAAAAAATCTCGCATTCCATCATGTGGGGTAGGTATCATTACACGGATATTTGAATGAAAGTTCTCTGGTGACTTTTTTATTTAGGTAAATATTTTGCGAGATATTGACTCCTAAATTCGTTTACAGAGTGGTTTCTCCCTCCGATCGTTTAACCGTGGAATTTAAAAAAATCAAGAAAAGAGCATTTCACAAAGAAAATTGTTTTGAACTAGATACGTTGACAAGTTTTTGAGATATACGAAAATTAATTTCATTTAATAAAAATTTTGTGTGATTGGTGATTATAAGGCGAATGTTGGTAGTACATACTTTGGAACCCTAAGTTGATACATATCCAACACGCACTTGGCTGGTTTGTTTACTTAGGTTTTTTTATAGGTGATTTATTTTTATGTTGGGTCAAATGTACCAATTTTGTTCTGCATAGAAATAACCTTGTCAATAAAACATTTATTTAATCAATCAAATATCTTCATTTCGTAGTTATATAACATAATCTTGAAATACGTCACAAGAGTGAATGTATTACTTTGTGGAAAAACTTCAATACAAAAGCGCATTCTAAAAGTGCTGGTTCTTCTCAGAAGAATACGCCAAAGACTGAGGGACAATCTATTTAAGAAAATTATAAACAATTTTTAAACGATATTTGCTTAAAGATTTATATTATTCAAGCATACTGATAAGCGAGCGGCTGACACCCATGGATTTTTATCATCTAAGTATTCCGATACTTTAAAATAAGCTTTTGCATAAAGCTTTCGTTTTATTGTAGTTTTAAACTTGTTAAGGGTAAATCTTGAATGTCAAGTAAGATCTTATTGTAAAGGCGTATGGTTTTGTGATTTTATTGAGGCTGCTGACATGGTTAGCATGTTTATCTTTGTTCCTTGTATTGACATTATGCCGATTACATTTTTTTTAATAAAACTTAATTTTTTTACGTACATTATGTTTTCAAATATATATAGAGACGGCAATGTCATTACATTAATTTCCATAAATTTGTCTTTAAGTGATACTTTAGGTCCTCGTTTACAAATTGCTTGAACAGCTCGCGAATATTAATATATCACAAGTTTGATTTACGTTAGATTTATTCAAATACACCAATGTGAAACTATTCCAATAGCCATAAAAAAATTAGTGTAAGTGGAATAATAATAAAAATATACATCATAAAAAATTAAATATCACACATAGCGTTTTCTATTCTTTACGGAACAAGAAAGAAAGGAATATTTTCGTACTTTGCAAATAATGCGTTAAATCCGGTATCTCTTTAAAGCATTTGTCTTATCTAATCTCGTGAAGTTAACGTTCTTTGCATATAGTTAACATTTGCCTCGATTACCATTCTTTGTGCATCTAACATGGGCAAATAAATACTAAGTGCTTTTACTCCCTCTATCCACAGTATAAGTAAAAAATCAGGGATAATTGTGATGTTTCGTTGACAGCTCCAATGAGGTTGGGAAAATGAACAATTATAATTCTAATATTTTTCGTATTTTTTGTTATGGCATCATAAACAACAATATAATTAATTAAATAATTATTAAAAAAAGGACATTTTAATAATTTTAACTTGCTATTAAAGTCTAGAGGTAAAGGGGATTAATTATAAAAAAATAATAATAATGCTATATAGACTGTCACATTTTAAACCCTAAATTTTTTTTCATTGTTTTGGGCTTATTTAATTAATCTACGTGAGCTTTGAATCATTTAAAGGTCGTTTAATTTTCAATAATAATAATAGTACTTATTACATCCACACCGCGCCATCTAGTCGCAAACTAAGCATAGCTTGTATTATGAGTACTAGGCAACTGATATACATACACAATTTTTTTTAAAAACAAGTACATAAATAGATATTTTACACCCAGACAAATAGATATGCACACAAATATTTGTCCCGGGCGGGAATCGAACCCGCGACCTTTGATTATGCAATTAGGGTCTTTAACCAGTCAGCCAATCGGTCAGTCGATAAAGGTGGAGTTGTCTATTATTTCAGGTCACGTGTATTGCGATTTTATTTTTATTAATTTTTGTCGTCTATATACACTGTTTAAGTAGCGCTAGTTTTTGTTAAAATACATTCACGTTACAGTGTAGTGTTAGGCTACTGGTCCCCACATTTACACTGTGCTCTATCGGCACAGTCGATCTGCAATCGCCACCTGCGGCCCGTTCCGAGACCACGCCTAGTGTAAAATTCAAATTATGTCGGTCTGTACTATACAGGGTATGGAATACGGATCGCAGTGATTGGGAACTGAATTTGTTACCATGTAACAAATATATGCAATGTCGTAACGAAGATTTATTAGAGGGGTTTGTCTCGACTGAAAATTAGGTTTTCGCAGAATATCTAATAACAGAAAAAATTTTTTTAGATCGCACTTTGCCATTTATTTTTGTCGAATGTCATCGATAAAAAATATTTTGTTTATTTTGTCCTTTCTGTGGGTACATTACTAGAGTCTTTTAATTATTTTAGGTTAACGCATTTACTTACTTAATAATTACAAAGTACATTATTAAATTATTCTATGTAATAAAATGAATGTATTTAAATACAGAAAAAAAATGTAATTATTACAGGAAAAATTTAATTATTTTTATAGAAATTAACTAAAAAACAAATGCTTATATTAAAATACATTTGTATTTCTCAATTCTGCGAGGTAATATATTAATATTAAATCGATTTAACTAAGTTCCTCTTGGGTAGTTGCGCATGGGGACCTAAGGCAGACGGCTGTTTGTCTTGCAGTCCATTACCATAATTAACTGTAAACATTACCTTACAGCGGTGACAAACTCAAACAGGGTGGTATCGGTACAAATTGCGAGTAAATAATTTTCGAATCGTTATTTGTATTTGTAACTCCACGTTTAATACCTAGCAGTGTACAACTTTTGTATGCTATGAACTATGAAGCTTTTGATCTTTCGACACTGATGACACTGACGCAAAAAAATACGCGTAATATCACCCACGTGTTGTTTACATTACAATAGATTTTATTGTATCTTATAAGGTAGCTATTTTTTTAAATATCGCACAGAACGTTAAACTAGATTCGCTCATTCGCCGGTCCTAGCAAGACTAACCGAGGAACAGTAAATTATTTCGTGAACAGTTTTTTGTATTTATAACAAAATGGGTATCAAATAAAAGCTAGTTAAAGCTTTTAAAGTTAATTCAAATAGACTGGCATTTTCTTTCTACCATGTGTTCATGAAATTTTAACTAGTCATATATTATAATAGACGTACAACGAGATATCGCGTTATTATGATCTTGTTTTCAATAGTTTCTAAATAAGCAAACGCAGTGTCTTGATAATTCTAATATCTAAGCTTAAAACAACATCGTTCATAGAAAATAAACGACCGTTTTTTGACGACCGCTTAGCCTAGTGGGTAGCGATCCTACCTACGAAGCTGGAGGTCCCGGGTTTGAATCCCGGGCCTGAATATGATAAATATTAATACTGGTACCGGGTCTTGGATGTTATATGTATGTGGTGTTTTCGTTTGGTACCCAAAACACAAGCTAATGCTTAGTTTGGGCCTAGACCACAGACAAGTCAACCTTTAGACCACGCTTTAATAAACGTCAGCACGAAAACGAAATCGCCAAAAAGTGGTGGGTTGCGGGGAGAGGTCGGCTAGTTTTCATTGGCTCGTCCAAAATTGACAATTTAATGGCTTCCAACTGACGGCTCATTAGTGATGTAGTTATGTAGTGTTACTACATAGCCTTGGCGAATGCTACTCTCTGTTAAAGCGTGGTCTAAATGTTGACATGTCTGTGGCCTAGACGTTGTTGTGATGTATAAGTTATAAAACCCATATACTCATAAGTTTTTTTTTAAATTTATTTATTGAAATAAAAATATTTACAATATTTATTTAACAGCACCGATAATCCCTTTACGGGTTTGTATGGTGCTTTACATCCACCGACTGTAATCACACACACATAGCAATAATTTGTAATGTATACTTATAGTTATACATTACCAATTAACATGTATATATCGCTATACGTATATCGTGACGTATCAATAACGCTGCCATTGTATAATTTCAGTGAAGGCTTCCATAGGTGTCTTATAGATTGACATACATGTACTTACAAAGTCAGTATGCCAGTTGCAAGTGTACCAATCGTTAACTAGGTTCCCACTGCGAGATTGGGGCCGAATGAGAACTCGGTCTAGCGATCAATCTGTAATATCCTACATAAGGGATTTAGTAACTTCGTAGTTCAGTGGCTGCAAGTTGAAATAACTACGAGTTCAAAACGTTTTCAGTTTATTTGTATTTACGATAAAGAAACTTTTATAATGGATAGGTTTATTATGTATATTATTACAAATTAATACACAATATCTATTGTATGCGTATAATGAAATCGTAAACTTTCCGTGTTTTAAACATTAAGAATTTTCTTAAAAAATAACTGAATAATTTATAAAATATGTTCTTTCTAACACCAAACAGTTCTAATTTTTTTTTCATTTTTTAAAGTTCGTTTTCGTCACAACTCGCTCGCACATACATAACTATATCAAAAATTATGAACATTAAATACCAATATTAGAACCATTTCATGTCAGGAAGACCAGAGTTTTTAAACTTAACGACAATTTTATTATTTACTTATTAAAATAGTAGAATGAATATAGCAACAATATAGTAGTCTATTAGTAGAGTTTCTTATTTCTGGCCAAATAAATTTTGTATGGAAATCAGTGGTACTATCGTTCAACTTTAATATTTTCAATTATTCTTTGTAGTTTATAATATAATACCACCTGAATAAAAGTTCAACAAATAAAACATAAGAATTTCGTGAACACGACTGGTAAACTTATTTTTATTTATTTATTTATTCCTCTTCACCTCCGTGCCATGTTTCGAAAAATCAGTAGAAGAATAATTTAGAATAAACAAATTTGACAGCTGAGTTTGGTTTTGATAGAGTCAGAAATGTTACTTCACAGTATCAAAAATGTCAAATGCAATTTTGCGGGGGTGAAGACAGGCGCGCGGGGACCTCGTGGAGTTAAACTCGTCATCTTAAACTAGCTAGCTAGAGTATGAGTAGTTAGACGGTAAACGCAGAAGAGGGCTTCTAGTCATAGTCAATTCGTACTTTTATAAAAATAACGACGTTAGAACGTGACGCGACATAGTGATGGACAAACTACAAAACTAAAATCATAATGTACCAGTAGTAATTTATAATGTCGCTGACGTCTAACCTTTGTGAGATTTCAGACTTTTTATAAAGTTGAGTGCGAAATCATACCCCAGCATGTTATATTTGTACTTATTTATTCTTACCCCTAGTGTATATAAATGATACAATTATTCTGCGATCATAGACATCCATGGAGTAACCCCATTTTGCACAATTATTAAAGTTTTGAAAGTTGTATTTTTTTTTTGGTTAATTATATAACTCTGGTGTCCTCTTATTTTTTCTTGTGGCGTGTCTGTGTAAGATAGATTTGTGTATATTTTACAGCAGTTGCTTTTCTGTAAGTTTTATTTTTTTCGTATCCTCTGTGTCATGGGATTTTTTTTTTCATATTCAATCAATATTTTCTTTCTACGACGATCAGGTTAGTTTTTATTTTGAACAAACTATTATATATTTTTTTCGTCTAATAATCCAACCCCTTGTCACCCCCGATGCAAAGTTGCACTGCCACATTGAATGGCAATAGAGAATCTCTGCGCCAGGAAGAACTCGTAGCAATGTCTGCGATAAAACTTTTGGTTTGGCAGATTATAATTGCACATCACCTTATGTTCAAAAAACCAACCAAGAACGATCCGGACTCGCGCATTGAGCGTTCTGTATAACCACGATATATTTGAGTTACGCATTTTCCAAAAAAATCTTGGGTTTTTATAGATAAAGGCAAAAAACCAAAAAAAAAAAATGTGATGAGATAACCAATTAACGCTTTTAGAACGTTTTACTTTACATGTGCTGTAAAACCTGGCTGCTTGCCAAGTTTTATGAATCTAGGTGAACGGAAAATACCCTTTAAGATTTGATTTATCTGCAAGCGTCAAAATATGTGGCATAAATGACCGTATTTTTGATTACAAACTTGATTTTTTTTCACCTCTAAGGGATTTTATACCAAAGTATTCGATGTAATTTTAACTTGATACCTCAACGCGTTCTTGAGAATAAGAGTCTCGACACATAGACAAACGGACAACCAAGTGATCCTAAAAGAATCTTTTTTTTCTTTTTGAGCTATGAAACACTAAAAATTATGAATAAGTTATCTCTAAAATTGTTCTGTTTGGCATAACACATGCTAAAGTCAAATCAAGATCGAATCACTACTAAATACAGTATAAAGACATTCATGCACATGTTTGTCCCAGGCAGGGATCGAATCCATGACCTTTGGTTTCACAGTAGGGCTATCCAGTAACTCAAACCTATCGGCCAGTTGAGTTTAAAGTCAACAATAAGTCGTTAATTAGCCGCGATCATAAATTGAAGCCGTGAAGATAGTGCAAAGCAACTCAATTATAGTGTGCAGGCGGCTGAAACGCCTTTAATTTCCTCGACACACAAACTTGCGCCTTCCCGTTCAAAACTGTACCAAAGCGGAAAACTATTTCGTGCGATGCAAAAGCTTTAGTTCACTCAGAGAGCTGGGACTGACTGACTGTAATTACAGGAATGATCGCTGAACTATCTGTCCTATCGTACATGTCGTTATATTGGTTGGTGTTTTGCATGTACTACGACATATACTGTATAATTGGCTTGAAACAATTACAGAGAATTGTATATTAGTGAAAAATGGCATATTAAGTCATCATCATTATCACCACCCCACTGCAGGGGCTTAGGCCTCCCCCAGGGTGAGGAGGGGGGCATGGAGCTTAAGTTCACCACGCTGCTTCTCTGCGGGTTGGGAACTGTAGTGACTGCCATCTATTGACAGCGTCCGGGACCGACTGCTTAACGTGCCCTCCGAAGCACGGTGTCAGTGATATTGTGTACTTAAGTCACAAAAACTCATTGGTACTCGCCCGGATTCGAACCATGGTCCTATGGGGCCTTATAAATTTGCGACAGGTTCGTTGCGCTCTGGGCTATCACGGCATCATATTCATATTCATCATTACGGCATATTAAGTATATTAGTGAAATAGATGCGGTATTTATTATAACTGGAAACGGACCAAATTTAAACCGAAGAAATATGACACAATAATGCAGAAAGAGATAGCAATATTACATTCAATTTTATCGAAATGACAGCGGGTTATTTAGCTACAGACCCGCTCGGTGATGTATGTCAAATTGTATGTCAAATGGACGCAAGAGGATCAAGTACACCAACTACGTGGTAACGTATGTATGTGTCTTTGTGTATAAGCTAATAAGAAATGTGTTATTTCTACCGGTTACAAAGAATTTGAGTACATTACAAATTTCATGTAATTCGCTATTATTGAAGTCTCTTAAGGTATGTATGGCGTGTCGCAAGCCATCCACAAATAAGGCTTACAACTAAAATTTTAACATTGCGTGGTTAAATCGACTCTAACTGTAATTTTTTTAAAGGACCACTCTTAGATCTCGCTTATGATGCATTAAGTCTTGGCATGTCAGAAATTAAACAGGGTCTTATCACTGATCTCTAATCTTATCTTATCTTTACAGACACCTATAAACATCTACAGATCGCTAAACTATTATAAAAAACTGAACCACTAATTAAAATTACAAAAACATTCCATAAAATTCGGAGAAAGTAACATAGCCGCAACTAATGGGCGCAAGGGTTCGCAATGCAATCGTTCGGTTCGTTTAATTTGTTTATTAGCAAATTACCAATATTTCACACTTAAGCGAGCTTTTAGCATTTCACTTAGCACACAACAGAAATTCAATACTGTTCTAACTCTGGGACGTTATTTTATTCCTAACATTACCTTCCCGTTTTTTAATTTGAAAGTTTTTTGAAAATTTGAAATTTCGTTTTGACTTCAATGATATTATTTACATAATGATGTGATTGATTAGCCTTTTAGCAACAAAATGTGTCTCAAAAAAACGACTCGTTCAGTCGGCAACAGAATCATCTTACTTAAAATCGGTTACAAAAAGGTGTACTGACGTCTGTAGTATGACACGCAATAGTACATGAATTATTTTGAACGTGTAGTGAGCATATTAAGCATGGCAAACTATTTACGTCTATGATATGGATACCATGTTATTTTTATAGAGACTTTTCTATTTTATTTAATTATAAAACACAGTAACGCAGATTCTGCATATGGAAAATGTTCTTGAGAAATTTATACCAATCGCTGAATAAGTAATTCCTGGATCTAAAATTTACGTTCATAATTTTTTATCTACCTGTAGTTATTTAATGCATAGAAATCAACATTAGTAAATCAATTTTTTTTTGAAAAATTTTCATTCAAATAAATAAGATTATAAATTAACATTTACGAAATCTAATATCACGCTGCTATGTTTATGGGCAGACCATTAAGAAGAAAACCTATTCGGAGTAAGATTTAAAAAAAAAAGTAAACTAGTTAAGAAAAACCGGCAAAATGCGAATCGGATTGTCGCACCGAGGCTTTCGTACTCCACACAATGTATTTGTGTTATTTTGACAATGTCAAACGACACCACAACCAACAAAAAAAACTTAAAAAATGGCGTTGTCTGGTCTGGCGGCTGTACAAATCTGTTCATTTGCCAGCCACGAGACCGAGACAAACAGACGGACAACAAGTGGTCTTATAAAGATACCTTTTCCATTTTGAGGTAGGTATCCTGAAAATAAATATCTTAAGTTGTGAATAATATAAATTACTATGATATTTACGTAAATTGAAAACATCGTAGGAAATAGCTACTCGTTAATTTCTATAGTGACAAAGCTCTTTTAATTTGAACAATCAGTTGAAGCACAGATGCTGAATAAAATTGTGATGAACGAGCACTGAGCGCGCTCTCACCTGCCTTTTGGCGATGAAGTATTGACAAGAGCTGTCTATGAACTACGGTAGAAATATGGTTAGGATAAATATATTTCTGCCGTAAATACTACATGCGGTTGACGTCATATGAAAAATAAATAGTATTTGTTATAATTTGTATATATTACATTTCGAACATTTTTAGCTATCAAAAATTAATGAAAGATTCGTAATCATCGTATTATTATGAATTTTATATAAGCTTTGTAAAAACACAAAAAAAAATGTTATCGGTAATCGGTATTTTATAGAATACCTAGGCATTTTATAGGTAGAATGCTTAAATCGATTAGACAGGGTATGAAATATCTACATTTAACCATAATTTGTCTGGGCATTCTATAGAATACCGAATGGATAGCCGGCAAAGTGTGATACATTCGTAGATGCTAATTGAAGGACGCGACGAAGGATAATTGAAGGAGTGGACGCGTTGCGTCTTCATTTTTGTTTATTAATTGTCATTTAAGTTAAATACACAATTCGTATATAAATATTATTACTCTTTCAGAACTACTTTTATAAAAAAAATATTGTAACGTGACATTTTCTTATTTTTTTAAAATAAGCCAAAATCCTTTAAAATTGTTTTAATAAGAAAAAAGTCTTTCATTCCACCCTCTATTTTTGGTTTGCAGACACTATTCTTAAATATTATAATGTCACTCTCACAATAATTGTGATCAATTTAACAACATGTCATGTGTTAAAATCCATATATAATTCCTAGGTATTACATACATTACCTAGGTAATAATAGATAATACCTAGGTAGTGTATGTAATGGTTAATAGATAAAATATTTTATACATTGCTTAGACGAATCTGGTATTGTCTGAATTATACACTTTGCCGCTAACATAATATACAAAAATAGTTCAATGCATTTCATCATAAAACACAGTAAACTATTTAGTGACGTCACAATTACTAAAACAAAAATAACAATGAATACCTATGTTTTCGCGTTTTATTTATCAGAAAGGTATGTCATGTCGTCGGTCAGATTCTAAACAAAAATTACATCTCAATAATTTTGTATCTAAATGAAGTGAGTTATCAACGATAATTTTGTTCTGTTTCACTATATTACCATCTAGTTTTAATGTTTCATTATACACTGTATACGTAATTATTAAAAAACAACAAATTTAGTTATATATTTACACAAAATCCGCCTAAGGACTATCCCAGAAGATTCTTTTGGTTACAAGGAATAAAAACGTATTTGTTTTAACCGAAGTTTTTTCTTCATACAAAAATTAAAACTATAATAAAATCAAGATTGTATTAGTAGCTTTATTAAAATGGGCAAGGCATCGCTCATATGACAGAATTATCAGTTTGAATACGTGTATTAGTTATTTTTCTAAACAATCTAATTAATTCTTCTCGAAGTATTAGTGAAGCAATTCAAAATTTAATTGCAAAAAAAAATTGAATGTTGTGTGTAAAACATACCCTGCCTGCCTACACTACACAAATTGGCAACACGTAAAAAGTAGAAAACAATACAATATGGATAATGAAAAATAGAGGAGTTAGGAAAAGTTACTTTGAATTTTAATTTAAGACCACTTGCGTGCGAATATAAGTACTTTTACAAAATTATGTGAATTTCGAAAGTGTGTAAACTAAACAATTTCGAAGTACTCGTATTCCAATCAAATAACAGAGCCTCATTTGCTCGTACCTACCTAGATAATGGCAAAACTGTCCTTAATTAACAAGCCGAAATCAAGCGTAAAGCTAACAGGATCAAAAACTCCATTTATGCGCAGACTATTCGCCAGATAACAAGCAATTTAGCGCAGATTAAGCATAAGTCACAATACAAGTTGCCGGAGACAAGGCTAATGGTCCAAAGCCCCTTCCCAAATTACAGGAACTTTCGCCCAGTAGATTAAACATCTTAAGGGATTCAACAGGCCAACGTCTAACTATTGTTGATACAATTATAGATCTCTTCATTAAGTAAGCTATGAATTAAAAACCACAAAATAACTCAATTTGTTGCTGCTTTAAGTACAAAATAATTGGAAACATGATTTCTTGATATAGATAAGGTTATGGCGTATGTGAGCTTTTTTCTCCTCATTTGAAGTTTTAATGTAATATTTTTCAAATTTACAGATGATTGTTGGAGCGCTGCTTTCTAAAATGTACAATAGGACTATTAAAAATCACATCTTTAAAGACAGTTAGGCTAACTAAATATATTGTTACGTTCACGTTCTCGACATGAATCAAAATTTTCCCATCACTAGTTTTATGCCAGAAAGTTCAATAAAAACCAAATTATCACAAAAGTTCTTATGAGAATTCACTAGAAGCCTTTTTCTGCTTTTACCGTCTAACCACTCATACTCTAGCTAATTGATGTGTACCCGTTGTGAGATGGCCAGTTTCAATCCAAGTTTAGTCCGCGAGGTCCCCGCGCGCCTGTCTTCCGCCCCGCGAAATTGCGTTTTACATTTTCGATACTGGGAAGTGACATTTCTGACTATTTAAACTAAATGCTACTGTCAAATTTATGAAAAAATTGTGGATTTGACAACGGCAGTCATAGTATTTAAAGGGTCGTAACAGTATTATGCTAAGTCTGTTTAATTTATAAAAATGACTTTATAAATCTTAAACCTACCGATGTCTGTACATTATTTCAACGTTCATCAAAACGCTTAATGCTGCGAGGTTACACTACGGTCAGATTGTTTCTACTATTTCATAAATAGATCGCTTTTCATAAAAGAAATATTTTTACACAAATTGTGGATTCAAGAAAACCGACTTCGACAATGCATGTAGCAAAAACTTACATCGCTTCTGAGTTACCACGTTGTCGTTATCTTGAGTTTATCTCCTGAGTTCCGCCGTCACCGTCGAAATTTTTTGCCCAGATCCCCGAAACCAGAATATGGCACGAGCATATAAACAGTAACTTAAAAACAAAACAACACACGCATTGTTTCGTTTACAAATAACAAAGACTCGCAAAAACATCACCACCGAAAAAACCGGCATCGGTACAAAACCGTGTCATAATATATCTCAGTTACCCGTATCCACGGCAAAGTGTGAAATATACGGCTGTTCAATATTTATTGTATTTTTATTTGTGTTATTTATTCAAGAGACACGTTTCGCCGTGGAGACAAAAGGAGATGGTCGCATCTTTGTCTTTTTTTTCGTTAGTATCTGCATTCATTTCAGACATCTTAGGTCGTATAAATAATGCATTATCACGCGTAGGGTCCACTCGCGAGGAAAAGGCCATCGTCGCAATACTCGAGGGCCGGCCGTCTATAAAATTCCACACTTTACACAGCCCAAAGTACATGACGACGTTTTACTTATTCAGCGGCGTCTGCTGTATTACGTAGTGAAATTAAACGCTGTTTATCTCGTTTGTTTGCTTTGTTCAACTCAGCATTCCTTGCTTCGAATCTTGTAAATTATTTGAGTTAGAAAGAAAAATTTATTTACCTTACTTGTTTCAGTTAATATTAAGGTTTGAATTTTGAATGTGTACATAGTATTTTCGCACTGTTCATCTTAGTTCGGTATAGTTCAAAATGAAATTAAACATAAACAGTCTGAAATGTAATGCTTGATTTACTCCTGTAAATCAAGCATTATATTGCCGCTATTTCTTTATACTCTTTGAAGAAAACAAACTCTCTTCGTGAAATAAAAAGAACGTACATTCATATTAAAACTAAAAATCTGACGTCAGATAAAAAAAAAATACCAATATTTTACAATCATTTTTTTGAAACTTCTGGAAATTTCTTACATTAAGAACTCCAAAAAGATATTCATTTGTGGTATCAGGTACAGGTTCCTCATTACAAAAAACTGATAGGCTTCATAGACTGCCGTCGACCTGGGTAGGTAAGATTATACACCACATTCTTTGAGTTTTTTTATACAAATTCCAAAAAAAAAATTCTAAATAGCATTGTGTCAGTCAGGACCAGCTATATACAAGTTTCCTAACAATTTATTAAAATTTTACCAATCACTCTTATAGCACATCAATAAACCTTTCGATAAACTTTCGAGAAGTAGGTATAACTTGTAACGGGCGTAATAAGCGTATATCTCTAATTTTTTTATGACAGCAAAATAGACCTTGACTCCATAAAAAGAAAAAGAACCTAAAGGACAGTAAACATGAATTTTTTGTTAAAAACGTACCCACGAAACATTACTAAAAATTACTCATTATGTAGACTGAAAACATCATTTATCGTACTAAATGAACGTCAGCTTTTACCAGTTAGTACATAATATAAGACAATAGAGAGCTGAGATGATGCGACAAGCGTAGCTTAGACTATGTCAATGTCTTGTTTTAATTAGAATGCAAATTTAATAGCTCCGAGGCGTTTACATGCCAATGGGCTGCTTAAATACGCAATCTTCGACACAAAGGCAGTGAGTGGCTTTCGAGTGGCCTCTTACTTGCTTTGCCGTATTGATTCCAAGTGCCAGAGGAGCATATGAATTTTGATCAGGTCATCGGCTCAGATTTTGAGACCATTCAGCAACTTACCTTTTGAATCGACAAGGCGGAAAGAAGACATACTTTTGATAAAATTAGGAACTGACTTTGGAGAAGATATCAAATAATGTTATTATTCATATAGCAGGGTAATCAAAATATATCCAAAATTAGCATGAATGAAGTAACATTTTTTACATAAAGAGGTTTCCATTCCATTCCACCAGCTCGTTATGCCCCCCAGGGTGAAGGGACTTAAAGCTTAATCCACCAGGCTGCACCAGTGCGGGTTGGTAAATTTTAACGACTGCCATCTGTTGATTTCACTCGGTACCGGCGGCTTAACGTGCTCTCCAAGGCACGGAGTCAGTGATAGTTATGTACTTAAATCAGAAAAATTCAATGGTACACGCCCGGATTCGAACCATGGCCGCATGGCCTTCTAAACTTCGAACAGGTTAAAACAAGTATTACAGTTTAAACCGGTATAAAAAGGATATGTTTTTTTAACTTCATCATCATCATCATCAGCATCAGCCCGTGTCTTTCCACTGCAGGATATAGGCCTCTCCCAAGGCTCGCCACCACACACGGTCCTCCGCCTTCCGCATCCAATTACCCCCGGTATGGTGCTTCAGGTCATCAGTCCACCTTGCCGGAGGGCGTCCAACGCTTCGCTTCCCAATACGTGGCCTCCATTCTAGAACCCGTCTACCCCATCGGTTGTCGGTTCTACGGAAAATGTGACCGGCCCATTGCCACTTCAGCTTGCTAATCACTTCGGCTATGTCGCCAACTTTAGTTCTTCGACGGATTTCAGTATTCCTGATTTTGTCCATCAAGGAAATGCCGAGCATAGCCCGCTCCATAGCGCGCTGAGCGACTTTAAATTTGTGGACCAGTCTTGCCGTGAGAGTTCATGTATCGGCACCGTATGTCATTGTGGGCAGGATGCATTGGTTTTTAACTTATGGAATTGATAAAAGTAGCAAGAAGCAAAATGTGATGAATGCTTCATAATTTTAAACCCTTCCTTCTTTAATGCGTCACAAACTAAACTTGAGGTATGGGTGGGTATGAGGTACGTTGCCATGGTGAAAAATAATGTCGGCTCTTGACTTTCCACGACGTTTTATTTTAATCACTTCTCGAAGTTCTTTAATCAATACGGCATAATATGAATACTGTAATATGAACCTGTGATGGGCATCCATTTTGCAAAGTAATCAATCATGATAATTTCTTCAGCGTCCCAGAATTCATACGCCATCATTTTTACCTGCGGGAAGTTTTGCACGTGATTTCTTCACAACTGGAAAATTCGGTCTTTTCTAAGACAAGCTTAGCTTTTTAGGTTTAGGGTCAAAATTAGGAATCAAAGACTTATACGTAGTAATATATCATCATAAACACAGATCTCCATCCGTCTTCTTTATGACCAATTTTTTTTGGAAATTGGAACTCGTGATTTTCCGCTCTACATGTGATTGTCTATTATACATGCTAGGTAATCATCGTGCAAAAACATTTTTGAAGTGTAAGTCGTCCATTGAAATTAATTCGACGCTACCAAAAGAAATGTTTAGCCTCAGGTATAATTTAGTATAGTTATTTTTCTAAATTCAGAAGTAGATCATAAATTTTTTAATGTTTTTTTCTGTTAGAGAGGTAGAAGGTATTCCTACTCTGTACTCATTTTGGCAACTTTTTCCCTACGTTTGAACTTCGCACACCAAAAAGCCACTGTAAAATATGAATGGAAATTGTCCCCTAAAGTAGACAGTAGACAAGTCAAACTAAATATTTTTAGTTGTAATTTTTTTTAGTACATAATATTAAATTATAACCCGAAATTAAGTATTCTCCATATTTAAGGATATTTAATACTGACATATTAAAATAAACAAATAAAAAAAATTAATGAAAAAGTTACCCGTCGCCACAGACAAGTCAATCTTTAGACCACGCTTTAACATGGAGTAGCATTCGCCAAGGCTATGTAGTGATACTACATAACTACGTCACTAGTCAGCCGTCAGTTGGAAGCACGTCGGAAGCCATTAAATTGTCAATTTTGAACGAGCCAATGAAAACTAGCCGACCTCTCCCCGTAACCCGCCACTTTTTGGCGATTTCGTTTTCGTACTGTTTTTTTATTAAAGCGTGGTCTAAAGGTTGACTTGTCTGTGCCCGTCGCGCAACGTAATTACACTGGTCAGTGTAATATTTTATTTGAAAAATAAACGTGGTAATTTTTTCTTCGGAATATGGGAATCCAATAACATAGGATAACTATTTCTATTACTTAAGGGTAAAATCAAGAAAACTGCAATAAATATTATCGTCACTTACAAATGATACGTCTACAGAAATCTTTTAAATCAGAAAAAACAACACTGAATTCAAAGTACCTAAGTAAAACTCTTCCAAAAGAACTAAGAAAAAGTCGAAATGCAGCGGCGTATTTGCGTGTACCTGCTCGCATGTGTGTTCGAGCATAAGAAAACGGAGAGCAGAAATAGACGAGCGTAACAAGTAGACACATACAAGTTTAAGTCAGTTTGACAAGTTAACTATCGCCGTAGTACATTGCCAAGCCCTTTATGCGAGAAAATACTAAAATTACACCTTAAAAGCCTTTAATTAAAAAAAAAATGCGTTCTCTGAGCACTAACATCACAAGGGGTCACATACTTAAAAAATAAGGAAATCAACTTTACTAAGGATCTGTGAAAACATCGTGAACAATGAACAAATGAAAATTATAAAATTCAAAGTTATTATATCATATTTTGAGGATCTTAGAAAGTACAAATCTCCACTTAATTCAAGATAAAGCCAGGCCATTTAGTCTTATTCAGTGTAATATTCGGTTTCCTTGCGGAAGATTATTTTGCCTCACCTCAAGTAATTTATTGAGATACATTTTCAGTGCATTTCTGTTAGTAACTAATGGAGATTCATAGATCGTTTGCGCGGTAAAAATCTAATTAACGTTGCATCTTGGGCGTGTTTATGGTCGCTTGGTGAGGGATTAAGTTAGTAATAACAGTGATGCCGTTGCTGTCTTATTTTGTAAAAATTAAAAATGCCTTATGTTATTTAATTTATTAATTTAAAACAAAATGGATACATGTAAAAATTCGTTGACAAAAATGTTTATAATGCCAATTGTTATGTCTAATGATACAATATGTATTTAGATGCAGAAAATTGAAAAAAAAAATAGGGTCTAACCAACTGGACATGTTCTAAACCATGGCTTCTGTTTGATTAACGTCTGAATTCCGAGCTGATAATACTTTCAAGAAGTGTGTGTAAATATAGTTATCAATACTTTATTTAAATAAAATAGAAGTGTCTGTCTGTGATTTCAAAATGAAAGCTTTTTGTTAAGCTCATACTGTTATTTGCTCCTTACCAAAACTTAGGCATGGTTTTGACAAACTTTTATCTATCCCTATGTTTGTTCGTTCGTTTGTGCTCGGGATAATCTTCAAAACAGCGTTACCTATTTTGATACATTTTTTTAGCAGATAGATGATTTTTTGAAAAAGAATTTAGGCCACTTTTTATCTATACATATCTATACAATAGAAATATCTGTATATGATAGCAAAATAAAGGTTTTTTTTTCATATGAGTTTATACAACACGGTATTCTCACTTCATTTTTGAAAATTGTTAAGCCAAAAACAGAACTAAAAGTAATAAATATAAGAGAGGATGAAAAGAAATGGATCTCCTGCTTGTTAAGTTCAATTACGGCGTATACAAACATATAGTCCAGGCGGACGAAGCCGCGAGTGGTCACTAGTCAAACATAAAATTAAAAAAAAAGACTTTTCTGACGATCACAAATGTTTTTTATTCGATCACGTTTCAGGTGAACAGTAAATCAATCTTAAAATGAGTTTTTAGGTATGTTTTTGGATCTTTTAAAATACATTCTTTAAAGATATGGTAACTGTTATCCTGGTTAATAGATAGCCGAGATAAATTAAGACCTCTTTCGAAAAAAAATCTTGCAGATACTTTTAATCAGGTGATAATTATCATATTTCTAATCAATATTATGTATCAAGCCTGACTAAGAGTCGAAAAGGAATTTTTCGCAATAAAAAATAAAATATGCTACTACGCGGTAGACGTATCGATTTTAATAGAACGCCGTAGACAGTGCTCTGTTTCAGAAGCAAGAGGGTGGTGTCGATTCGATTAAAGCCAACGATCGCATTTCCTATTAGGTTGTGTTGCATTTCCGGTCGTGAAGTGACGCCCTCTCCAGACGTGCTCTTAAGCCTGTTTTTTTCTCGTCTAGAAGATTCCTTGCTAGTTGGTATTTATATTCTATTGCGTTGCATAAAGATCTGTGCAATGATAGCTTACACGATCTAGAATAATAAATAACTTTTCGCTTAGTTCAATGTATGGAGGACTCACCCTAAATATTAAGTTTCCATAAATATAGTGAAATTTTACCACGAGTGATTGAATATAGCGGTTATTAATTGCATTATTAAGTTTGTGACGTATGAATGGACAGACGGACAGACCGACAGACGGACAAGATGTAATTAAAGGGGGGTTCTGATTTTGTTGCTTCACTCTAAAATACACGTAATAATAATGTTAGGGGCTAGTAGTCCTGATATTTAAAATGCACGAAAACACGGATTTAAGTTGTAGTTATACTTTATTAGTGGCTCAACACCTCGATTCTACCAAGTATAATACACTGTATTATACCGTATCATATCATACTGTATCACTGTCTTATACAGTGTATTATACTTGGTGAAAACGAGGTGTGAGCTTCTGCAGTGGGGCATAATGGGCTGATGAAAGAAGTGGAATGTATCCGTAGATATTACCTAATTAATATTTTATCTAGTCCTATTATTATTCGTTTGGTATCCCACAATTGACATTAGGTGGTATTTGATTTATGAATAATAAACGAATGACTTATTAACAAAACGACAAAAACTATACTAAATTCGAGATTGTATATGCAGTGCTTTGTTCGTTCAATTTCAATACAATACAAACAACGACAAACGTGCACAAGATTTGTTAGAAAACAATGCGTTCGAAAAACATAACAAATAATTTTATTTACATCACAAGAGGGAGTCAAATATGTAATTTAAAATAATACACTGTACCGTTCGCAATCCGAACGCAGCTAGCTAGGATAAGCCACAGAGTAAAAAGAGATTGCAAATTATACCGCCGCAACGCTCGTATCGTGTTATTACAACTGGTGGGAGGCACGGCGCAGTTGTCACCAACTGACTACGCAGGTCCTATTCTGTTTTAAACTAGCAAAGGGACACGGTTTCACTTGCGAGATTACAAATATTCATTCCATTCAATCCTTATAGTAATTGAAACGTGCTAAAAGTAGTACTGTAATAATAAAAAACCGCCCAAGTGCGAGTCGGACTGGCGGCGGCCTGAAGTTTATTATACAGTTAGGTATAAACGACATTGACGTTTTTATCGCTTTTCTCGCCAGAATGCCATGTAAACGCATTCCACTTCCACCAGCTCATTAATGCCCTACTGCAGTTGCTTAGGCCTCCTCCAAGGTAGAGGGAGATCGGAGCTTGATGCACCACGCTGCTCCAGTGCGGGTTGGTTGATTTTAACGATTGCCATCTGTTGATGACACCCGGGACCGACAACTTAACGTGTTCTCCGAGGTATGAAGTCAGTGATAGCTATGAACCTAAGTCACAAAAAAATCATTGGTACACGCTTAGATTCGAACCTCGGCCGCACTGCTTTCTGAACCCCCTGTAACCGCATATTTCATTTAATTTATAAAAAAATGTGATGTAGATCAAAATAACGATTATCATAATAATATTTTATATTCTAGTGGTCAGGGGCCAATAAATATAAAAAAGGCACAAGATTTAGTAATGATTGCCAGTCGCATAGTACAAATTATGCAACTGGCCTACCAACTCAACCGAGGATCCACCAAAAGAACTATAATTTTCTAACTATAGATATTTAGATATAGGTATAGTAATGCGTAACTTTTATGTTTCATACGTTAATTTTGTTTTATTTAAATAAGTTTTATAAATTAGATAATTAATTAAAGTATTTTGTCTGGTAATACTTTATGCTGTAAAACACCGCTTTCTCCATATTTTTTTATCTATCCTATCCTAACATGTTTTAGAAAGCACGCATCTCTGCCAAAAAAACTTTAATGTAGGTAAACATTATAATTTTTTTATTGCAAATCAAATCAGAAAAATAATTTTTGTTTCAATGTTTGTATAATAAATAGATAGTAAGTAAAAAACGAACTGAACTGTTTGAGTCAAACAGTTTTTTGCTTCTCCTACAAAAATTGCCTCAGTGGAGATATGGAGTTTCTGAAACAACAGATTCAAATATTGAGATCCACGAGAAGAGTCTAGCTACGAAATCCTTTTCGAAAATAATAAATACTCGAAAATTACTCGAAATTTCAAAAATAATAAATAATAAAATAATAAATAATCAACATCACAACAACGTCTAGGCCCCTAACTAAGCATTAACTTGTGTTGTGAAAACACAACATACATAATAATATTACAACCGAGACCCAGTACAACTATCAATATTCATCAAATAAATACTGACCCGACCTGGTATTCGAACCTAGGACCTCCAGCTTCGTAGGCAGGGTCGCTGTAATGTGAGATCCCGGTGGAACCACAATACCTAGGGGTTAACCGATTAGGGGTCACGTTTCGTAAATACTTATTTAAATTCAAAAAAATAATATAATACGTTAAAACTACTAAGCCTTAGACGTCTACAGTGTACACATGTCGAATTTAATTAACAACGCAATGACTTTCGACAACGGTTTCAGTTTATCCCCCGACTGACGACGCGCCGTAATGAATATTAATATCGGATGAGCTGCTATGAAGTTATTTTGTAATTTGCATTAAAAACTTCTCTTTCAGTTCTGTTATTTAAAATATTCGATTATTATTATTAGATTTATATGTTATTTTGTTGTAACTTTTGATAAATTCCACTTTAAGATAAATTCTGTGTTATTTCCCTGAAATAGAATAACAAACTTCTAACAACAATAAACTATTCTAGAACTAGCACCATATTACACGTGTCCAATGTATACACTGAGCCAAGATAAACTTACATTAAAAAAAGAGGATTACAATAGAATTAGTGTTAGCGTGTTTATGCAATAGCTTATGTTATTTTTTTAAATAACTATACTTTTAGTTAATCAAGATCGTTTGATTACGAGATCATACTAGTTGGATGACCAAGTTTCACTACGAGGAAGAATCCGTCGTGATAATAATTCTTTGTTTTATTGATTTTTTAATTTCGATTTGCACCACGGACAAAGCTATTTATATTTACGCATAAGAAAAGAATATAATAAATATATATCGCTTATAAAATATAATGAAACATGCGCTCGACTGACGCCTTATATAAACACAAGGCAGTTTGCGCGGTTCCCCTCGGGACTTTACAGGCTTTAATGAATATTAACACTACGCCAATAGTACGTCTCGAGATGTGATGTCTAGTTATTCTGCGATATTTACTCTGTTTCACCAATTCCCTTATCAAATTCTCGAGTGTTTTGTTTACGTTTTGAGTGTTTAATGATAGAGTTGTTTGGACTACCATAATTGAATCTAATTCAAAATGAAATATATATTTTTCTTTTTATTGTTATCTTCAGTTTTTATCACTCTTCAGCTTATAAACTATGTCTATGCGAAAAATCATAGCGATCTTGGTACAACTGTGAAGGGACCGCGGGTGCATAGTTTGAATATAAAATATAACTAATTTTATTCGCTGATACAGTGGCTTTCTAGAGGTGAAAGAATTTTTAAAATCAGTGTACAAATGTGTAGTACACGTGAGCGGAGTCGTGGGTGGAAACCTAGTATCTTGATAAATTATGTGTTATTTTAATGTATAAGCTATGTTATTATAAAAATTCATTAAAATCCATTTAGTAGTTTTTGCGTGAAAGAGCAACAAACATCCATACACCCATGCAGGATGGTAGGACATTCCAACTACTGAAAACAAAACAATTATAATATTCACTCTGCGTTTTTAATTTATGACAGCTAGCACCAAACTTCTAAGTCTAAGGTAAAACTCAAACGTCTAAGGTCAAAGCGTCTCAGTAAAAAAAATGAGTAGGGTATCAGCAAGAGCGAATTCCAAAACAGGCTTAATATTTTTTCGTTATAGATAAAATTAAATACTATCTAATAATATTATAAATAATAATAATAATCATAATAATAACGTATACATGACAACAACGTATAAATGAAAAAGTATGTTGGTTCTTTTCTCATGCCGTAACGGAAATACGAAACCACTAGAATTTTCGCACAGATATGATTGAAGGGACAGAGAGTAATATAGACTACTGTTTGTTCTGGTCAAAGATTAATACAAAACTAATAAAGATTCGATGTGAATGACAAGTAAAGCTACGAGTTGGGTGGTCTAATAGTAGTAGGGATGGTATCCAACAAGTGAATTGGAAGAAATTGTACAGACGACGCGATATCAAATTCATAAGTTTCTATACCTATGCCCACGGAGGTGCAGCCGTAGGCAAAAACGATTGTAAAATAGATGCAAAAATATTTTAATATGTCTTTAGAAACATTATTCAGTAAACCAATGGTCCCGGTCGCAGCAAATGTTCTATTAAACGCCATGGTAATGTATTCCACATCACATATAAGACGATAACCGGGATTTACACATTGGAACAAAGGCAAACACAGGCGAGGCGAGCGCCAAGGGAATCACTACCGAGATTTAATGTGCTTCCGATGCGTTTCTGATGTGATATGGTATTTACGAGACCAAAAGTGCGTTTGTTTAGAGTAGAGAAATGTTGCAATCGTTAATTGTTTCTTTCCTAGTCATGTAATAAACAAAACCAATGAGATATGTACACTTAGTGATGGCGGTGATGAAAAATCGTCGGTGATAAGTAAATGCACTCCAAGTAATTAGGGTCTCCTATTTTGATACTAACTAAACGATTTCAATGATAGTGTTCTTGTCGTAAAATACAATATTAAATATTTATAGAATTATACACAACTAGCAGGTACTGTTTTTTTCTGTATTTAAATTTTAATAGTACTAACTGTACTTATAAACTAAACTGCTATACCTACATGATCTGTATATAATACAATTCTAAAAAAAGCCATCACATATTAGTGATATTCATATATCAAGGATTCTATTCCCTGTTTTAATAATTTCTGTATTCTTCCTTTGAAATTTTTGACAAATTGTTAAACGAAATGAAAAATATCGTATCTTACTACGTATAGTGTGACTTTCATAAATTTTTTTCTTATAAACCTTTAAAAATCCGCAGACAATCGAATAATAAAAATGACCTCAATTAGTTAATTTTCCACAATTTTCAAACGGAACGGTGAGGCTTGATGCACTATTCTAAAAATAATGAACGGGATTGCATCAAAAAAGGATCGAGCGTCGGGAGTGTAACCTTTGAGTGTTCAGACTGTTTGCGCCGCATCCGATGCAACCGCTGGCGTGCATTAAAAGAAAATTAACGGAATTTGATGCACGGATTATGCAAATCGCCGTACATCCTCCGCATCCAGCCGTTATCACGTACCCCAAATGAGTTTTAATAGCCTCGCTGACGAGACAATTAGTTCGGAGTTTCTCGCCGCTAAATATTCAGTGTTTTGCCTCTTCGGCTTTGTTAATTAATTCCACTGTGGGAAGATTACCGAGGTTCTGCATAAATAAACTTATTGTTTGCTTCGCGTCTCGCGGTCCCGATCGATATTATACGACGGCCGACGAAATGTTACAACTTTGTTTTGCCATCAAACCGTTTTGCATACTAGCTGTTTACTGTTCCCGACAAACAGCTTACTTTTATATATCTATATAAATAATAGCACAAGAGTGATGGTCTATTTATACTAGGGTGTAACAAACAATAAACAATATGTATGTCATCATTTTCTTAATAATTTTACTTATTGGAAAGTGAGAGAAAATTTTAAAATTATTTTTGTATTTGTATGGGCATAACGGCAAGCCATAACATTGCAGCGTTTTTTTTCGGTTACTAAGAAGACAAAAAGAAATATAACGTCTTTATTGATATTTCAATAAACTTGAAATATATCCCTGCTACATGGTTACTACACAACATCAAAATATTTTTACAAATAACGCACTTTCTTTTTTTGCCATTTCATCATCATCATCATCATCAGCCCGTGTCTCTCCACTGCAGGATATAGGACTCTCCCAAGGCTCGCCACTACACATGGTCCTCCGCCTTTCGCATCCAACTGCCATTTTGCCATTTACCTATAACAATTTAATAGAAGAACTTATAATCGATATATTACAGGGATATTTTGTTATAGCACAGTCTGTGATAGGTATATGGTCAGTAATTTTTTTTCGATTAATGCATCGCAACCCTCTTGGAAGCAAGTAGTCCTTCTCGCTATCTAGGCTGGTATCTATAGCTTGATTTGATAATAATAACTTACGGACGGGAAACGTGGAAATCAGGGGGTGAAACAGCGGGTTGTGTTAGGGGCGTGAAAATGTTTATACACTTTCATAATTTCGAGGGGATGATATCGGATACTCTACAAAGAGGGGTGGCACAAGGAATGGGCTTTCAACAAAATACTTAATAGGGAAAATACGAAGTGGAAAACCAGGTTATTACGGGGGCTTTCGGGCGGGCTTTACTAGCATGAAATTGCTACAGAAAGAATGAAGTGCTCAAGAATATGGCACTCCATATAACCTTCATTTTCGGGCTCAACATCGATATCTTGGGAAAATATTACGACAAAATTATTATACTTAATCATTTCTGTGAAATTAAATTTTCTTTGCCCAAAGTAAACGTTAAAATTATTCTCCTCGAAATTACATAAAGAAATAAAAAAATATTCTTTCATTACGCTAAAAGTTTCCGAGTTTCGACCCGATAATTTGGGATGTGTAAACAGATCTATCAAAAGCGATTACCGAATTCTTTTGATTAAAGTGAAGAGAAGGTAATTAGGAGCGAGCGCGCTTTTTCTTTTCGGGGCCTTCTCGACTTTCTTTATTAGGCTGTTTTAATTGTTCTACATCGCGATTAAATTAAATTCGACGAACCGACATCATTTTCCTTAGATACCGATCTCATAGAACGGTATTAGTAGATAATAAAGGAAAAAATCACTGAAACGAAAATCAACGATTTTTCCTCTATTTCACTACGAAACAGAATAAAGTATTAGACCGCGAGGCCGACATCGGTAATGAAATGTCGGCAAGGAATAGGCTTTCGGTTATATTGAAGATTACCTTGTAGGGACAGGGGCGGGTCAGGATAGTATCTCGGATCTGGGAGCTTTAGCTACGAGCCTGTGGAACTTTGGGACCTTTTATTGCTGCTGTAAAACACGGTGGAAGCGATTGCGAAGGCACAGACAGACATTGGTGAGCAGGTGGGTCTAAACTGCTCCATGAACAAGGTATATATAGGAGAGGTTTTTCTTAAACAGTTTTACGTGGTATTGTTTTGGAAAGTAAACTGGACTGTATATTGGTTCCCAATGTTGTACAGATGTAGATTACGCGAGTTTTTAAATCGCAACAAACGTTATTCAATTAACGTTTAAACAAAATATATTTTTTTTTCAGCTAATCACTGCATGCATCAGACATTTACGTGTATTTATTTTATTTGAAATATATTTTCTTCTAACACTTTGATACTATTAAACGGTATTTTTCTGATATCAATAACTATTTTTTGTAGATATAAATCCACGTTACAAATGCATTACTATAGTTGACACTTCTTCCAGTTCGCGCTAATACGATTCATCTTTATGTTTTAGGGATGTGACGTTTGATAGTGTTGTACCGCGTCACATAAAAACACCTCTAACACTACGAAAACGGTCTAACATGTTGGAACATTGCACCGACTTTGGGAATGCACTGTAAGTCATCTTGTGTTATATAAAATTACTCAACACGGATTTCTGAAAAGTCTATTTCTTAGGGGTTGAAAAGGGGGTTAAAATTTGTATACAGAAACCACGGTGTTATAATGAACTTGGGATTTTGAACAAACAAATTGTTAAAAAAGTCGTTTACCGATTTGTTTAAACTGGATCTCTAACCGAGTGACCGTTAACACTTCTTGTGTTAAAGTTTGTAAAATAATACACGACGTAATCCAGAGAGAGTTTCCTTGTATAAATTATGTTAATAAACAAATAATTATAGACAACATTTTTTTCAAAATTAAATCACTTACAGGGTGAAAATAGATGTTAAGTTTCTATATCAACGCACAGCCCGAACCGCTGGGTCTAGAAACTTTATTTTTTGCGTATAAGTATTGGCAAAATAAATAAATAAATGATTGGCTCATTATGTGTCAAGTAGCGGTTGAAATTTACGGGTCATATTAATCAACCGTAAGCGATAATTACCAGTCCGTACCCACTTAACATTTTCCCACCGTGTCCTCATTACGAAAAAAAGGAAATTTAACAAACCTACGCTAATACTCGTACGTTAAGACAACTTTTGTATAATCATGACATCAAAAGTACTATATTATCACCTATAGCACGCGGACAGAATGGCGACCGTCAGTTATATTAAAATAAAAAATAATTTTTTTTTTGCGTTTTCCTATTGAATCGATTGCTCTATAACATAGTAAAATCGAGGACTTCAATATTACTATAGCAGCGTTAATTAAGTAAACTAAATTACTCGCAATAAACGATAAACGTTGTGTTCACAGTTTCGTCTATTTACAGTGGTGGTGCATAAAAATCTATTAGTTTAAAGGCAAGATTCTTTTCAGAAAATCTAGTATAACTTATTATTCAGATAAATTGTATACATTAGATCTGAACCTATGGTTTTACTAC
This sequence comes from Luffia ferchaultella, assembly GCA_949709985.1. NCBI lineage: Eukaryota > Metazoa > Arthropoda > Insecta > Lepidoptera > Psychidae > Luffia > Luffia ferchaultella. The sequence continues at coordinate 5,709,433 of OX453251.1, forward strand.
TTACTGACTGGTCAAATATCTTAATTGAGAATGCTGAATAGTTTATTTTTTTTTATTCGAACTTAAATATAGAATAGTTTTTGTCTAGGTTTCTTTTCGTGTAATGTTGGCGCGATTTAGTTTTGTAAATAGCTCAATTGTGATTACTTCATAATCTATACTAATATTATAAAGCTGAAGAGTTTGTTTGCTTGTTTGTGTGTTTGTTTGTTTGTTTGTTTGTTTGTTTAAACGCGCAAATCTCAGGAACTACTGGTTCAAATTGAAAAATTATAGTTGTGTTTGATAGTCCATTTATCAAGGAAGGTTATAGACTATGTTACATCACGCTACGACCAATAAAAGTGGAGCATCAATGAAAAATGTTGCAAAAACGGGAAAAATTATTCCTTTTGAGAGCTTCCATCACGCGCGCTGCGTAAACGGTTAATGTTAAGCAAAAATCATGTATTACGGAATTGTTCCCCTTTAAATGTTCCAACCATATGTGTATCTTTTAAAGTTAACTTACTATAACCTTTTTTATGACAATCAAATTTGTTCTAACATATTGTACTGTTTGCAAAGATGTTTTTTAAACGTGATATTATTAATCCTTATCAAATTAAATACGTTAGTTGTCTTAAGCATTTCATGCATATTATAATCGCCTTTTACACCATACAATTTAAATTAATATCTTAACAGTTTTTATCGAAATATGAAAACTATAGCAAGAGAAAATAAATTCGCTGTCTGCCTCTGTTCGTTAACTTTTTACTTCCAATCCACGCAATAGACTTTGATACGGTTTTCAGTAATATCTTATTTTCTTATTATCTTATAATCTATTAATCTATGTAATAGATTATTATACTTATTATAAAGCTGAAGAGTTTGTTTGTTTGAATGCGCTAATCACTGAAACTACTAGTCGGATTGGAAAAATTCTTTTTGCCTTTGATAGCCTGAATCTAGCGGAGGGTTATAGGCTATATATATGAAACAAACTGCCTGTCTATTATCGGCTTCGGCCAAAACGGCTAAACTGATTTTGATGAAACTTTAAACATATGGAAAAAATGTAGTCAAAAATTACATGCAGAAGAACTTTTTGGATGTACGTCCATCTGCCTCAACCGATTTTAATGAAACATTACAAGTATGAAAAGAAGGTCATCAACACTAACAAATGTTACTTTTGTCCGTCTGTCTGTCTGTACGTGTATCTGTCTTTTTGAGCTAATCTCCAAAACGGCTAAACAGATTTTAAGGAAACTTTGCAGACGAGAAAGAAGGTTGTCAAGAGATTTGACATTAGCTAATTTTGTCCGTCTGTTTGTCTGTACGTCTATGTGTCTATTCAATTCAATTTTATTTTTTATAAGCGAGAACCTGTTATTGGCCTTTTGTAGCTATTATGTGTGTCAATAAGCTAATTAGTGCTGTTGGTTTTCCATAGAAATAAAATAAAATCTATTCGAGATTATTTCCAATACAGCTGAACAGATTTTAATGAAACTTTGCAGACGTGAAAGAAGGTTGTCAAGAGTGTCATAAGCTACTTTTTGTGTTTGTTTGTCTGTCTATCTGTCTGATGTTTGCCCACACTGATCTATCGACGTACAACCAAAACTACTAAGTCTAGGAAGCTTAAATTTGGAACATAGGTTTATTTTATAACCTGAGCATTAAGTTGAGAAAGGCTTTTTTAGAAATTTCAAACTTAAGAATGAGAATGAAGGGACTTAAATAATGACGTGTTTCTGGGTTTTTAGATTTCCACCTTTTAAGAGTGGGAAACGGGAAATGAAAAATTGTATCGGTTTTTTTAAAGAGTGGAAGGGGAATGAAGATTGAAAGTTTGAATGGATGTAACCAAAATTGGTACCAGCAAAAAGTACGTATAAACCATCTCGAACGTTAATAGTACCTATAACAGGAATTTGTAGTCTACGCAAGCGAAGCTGCGGGCGGTCGCTAGTAATAATAATAATAACGTTGATTGCGTTCAATACGTTGATTGCGTTTTGATACCCAAAAACACAAGCTAGTGCTTAGTTTGAGTTTGAGACCTAGACATAAGTCTAGGCCTCAAACTAAGCACTAGCTTGTGTTTTTGGGTATCAAGCGAAGACACCATATACATATAACAACCATGACCCGGTACCAGTATCAATATTTATCATATAAATACAGACCCGACCTGAGATTCGAACCCGGGACCCCCAGCTTCGTAGGCAGGGTCGCTATCCACTAGGCCAAGCAGTCGTCGTCATATAACAACAACGGGGAAAAACACAACTTGTGATAAATATATATAACACTTCGCAAAACAATTGGTCGTATAAAAAGATAGTTGATTACTTGTGATGCTTTAAAACGATGGTTTTTCATATTGTGGAGCATTTTAACACATATCAAAAAACTTCAAATATTGAGCGCATACCTAAACGGAGAAAGACATATCGTGAAGATGATCGTGATTTCGTTCATTTCGCCAAACGAAATCTTTCTAAAGGGTCTAGCGAAATAAAATATTTCGCGAGATAAAATAAAACTAATATTTCGTTGAAAACAACCCTTCAGAGACCTTGGTACGCACTATTCTAAAACGTTTGGTAGAAGAGAATTTGCATGGACGGATGGTAAGGAAGGTTGAAACACCGCCATAGGCAAGCTCGTCTTACATTTGCAAGAAGGTATGAAAACTAGACGGTCAGACAGTGGTTTTTTTTTAAAGAGTGTGATCTGATGGAGAACGATATGATCGAAGCTCTCTGAATGCATTCGACTTCAAGTACAAAAAAATGACATTAAAGCATGGCGGAGAAAACGTAAAAAATTGGCGTTGCCTTTTGTTGGGCAGCCATCACAAGTTAGATTAACTAAGTTTTCGATTTGCTGGTACCTCTGCAACGTGATTACAATGGAGCTTTGAGATACCGCGAATCTGCAAGCTATTTTTTTCCTAGAATAACATAGAGCAACACTAGAATTGTGTGGCGTTTTCATTCACCACACCATTCTTTGACCCTATAGTTCAGTACAGAGAACATACGTTTGCACACCGGTCAGCTCAACTCGTACATATTCAAACTGATCGCAAACATTTTTCGATGCGTCTATTTAGAAAGAATTATACTTTTTAATATAGATATTATTTAGGTATCTTTTGTAACATTCACATAAACTTTACGTTTTGTTTGTGGTACAATACTCATGTATCGGTTATTATAGACAACAATTTAATTTATTTATAGGTTAATAGACATTCATGAATATTAGTAGGTATCTCAAGAAGATCGCTATCTATGGGTGGCGAACAAAAAATATAAAATTTCACCACTGACCGAGAAGAATGAAGTAAGTAACAGGTAATCCAGTCCTAACTACAGCAGCGTCTATTTTAGTAAAAAACAGGTCTCTAAACCACTACGATTACCAACATGCACTAGCCAAGTGTGGTGACTAACGGCACAACCCTACCAATGTCATATACACCAAAAAAGGCCCCGGTAATAGGTGGTCCAAAACCGTGTGTTGTGGAGATCTAGGGTAGAAATTGTTCAGCAGTAAATGTCTTAACGCTGAAATCATAATGATGTAGAATATACCACGTAACATATTAATTCAACGAGAACAGCCACTTATCTTCTGACAAATTTCATACGTCACACCAATAATATAGATGTTTTGTTTCGGGAAGAAGTTCACTTATTAAAGAATAATATTTCAACATGGGACACAATAAAACACGTATACGCCTTAGTAGTGGGTTATTTCGCGTGAGCACAATTTTCCTCGAGCAACTCTCTAGAGAATCAAAGACATGTCGGAGTTGTGTGCCACACAGGCGATACTTCCGTATGAGCAAGTATAAGGATGGTTTGCCCGACCCTGAAATAATTCACTTTTTAGAGTGTATGCCGATAACACATACTAACAAGTGTCAGTATCTCGTGGGATAGAGGCAGTGACGGACCCCCGAGATCTAATAAGAGAGTAGTAGTTGGAAACAATTTTCCAATCTCTTTGTGGCGAAGTCGGTGGCCGTAAATTTTATGACAAATTGAAACTCGACTGAGCGGAGTTGCTTTGACCGGGGCTTAAATTTTACACCTACTTTGATCTACACGTGTCAAAAAATGTGTTGTTGTTTTCATTTGAATGAAACGTTTAGAAATGGTGTTTGTAATATTTATAACTGCAAGGTTGACACAATAAATGTATAATTTGTGTTCTAAAATTTCTCTATTATATAACAAATTAATAATTAAAATTTTATTACAAATTTTTATCTTTAATAATCGCTAGCATTTTTAAAATCCCTCATCTGATCGATATGAAAAATAATTAGAGGATTATATTTTGAATAGAAGCAAAATTTTACAGGCAGACATGAGTACGAAAATCTTTTGCAAACTCGCTTTCGCTCTTTCTCTTCGGCACTTTTACAAAGAAGAAATGAAACACTTCATTAAACCCATAGAGATACAATTTTAAATATAACAAGAAAGAAATTAAAAAAAAAATCAATTTTAGCATACACTTAGGTATTCTGTAAATGTACTTTTGGAAGATGATCTTCAAAAAATTATAATTTTAAGTAGTAAAGCTTTTTGACACTTTAAGACTAAAATCTATAGTAATATTATTAACGCGAAAGTTTGTATGTATAGATGTTTGGTACTCTCTCACGCAAAAACTACTTAATGGATTTTAATGAAACTTTACAATAATATAGCTTATACATCAAAATAACACATATACTAAAATTTATAATGATACTAGCTTTCCACTACGGTTCTGCTCGCGTGGACCACACAGTTGTATCGGGACCGCTATAATTTTTTGTTTAGATATAATTTATAAGCAAAAAAGTGCCTTGCTTCTTTTATCTAAGGAAAAGGTTCCCTGATGTATAAGCTATATTATTGTAAAGTTTCATTAAAATCCATTCAGCAGTTTTTGCGTGAAAGAGTTACAAACAAACATACAAACTTTTGCGTTTATAATATTAGTAAGGATTTTAGTCTCAGTGTCAAAAAGCTTTACTACCTAAAAATTATAATTAACTAAACGGTCCCGTAACAACTGTGTAGTCCACGCGAGCGGAGCCACGGGCGGAAAGCTAGTATTAAAATAATTCACAACAGTTCAGAGAAAATTAAAGTACACATCTTCGAAAGTAAATTCCTTTGAGTTTTATAATCAAACATTATCTTTCAGCAAAGTTTTGGATTTGATGATGTATGTACATACATTTGTTTTGGTTCGATAACAAAGAATATTGGATTTGCGGCTTCGATTTTATCGATATGTCGAAATCGTTGTCGCTAAAATTTATCAATATCAGTGCGAGGAGCAACGTTGGATGTGATAAAACATTAATTTCTACTAGTTTTTTGATTATTGTCGAATGATATTTGACAAGTACCCGAGCTGTCGTATTGGCGTCTTTCGGTTCGCTATAACAAATATTATTGAGCGAAGACGACATATACTCTATCCAGTTGCCGAAATTTACAGTTCTGCTATTAGGATCGATCCAAGAGGCACTATTCCTATTAAATGTGTTCCCGGGACTACAAATCTATCGATATATATTACTACTACCCTGTACTATTGGGAGAAATATATTATGTAATATATTTCTCTAATACCAAATTTAGCTTCAAATAGACGAAAGCATTATTCAATGTGGTTTCATTATAGCATGAAGTAAAAAGCCTCAAACCTTGCGATGATACACCCATATGTTACCTGCACTAATAAAATTTGTTTTAAATATTCTGTCCATTTAATTGTCACATTGATTAAATATAGATTTATTAAACCCTTTAGTAAAAGATGAAAAAGAAATGGCAAAAATGCAGTAAATGTGAAAATATCTATTTAATTCGTACATTCATATAATAACTAACACTAGCGACCGCCCGCAGCTTCGCTTGCGTAGACTACACATTCCTGTTTTAGGTAGCATTAACATTCGAAACGGTTTATACGTACTTTTTGCTGAAACTAATATTGGGTACACCCATTTAAACTTTCAATTTTCATTCTCCCCACTCCCGTAAGAAAACCGATCATCATCAGCCCATTTTACCCCACTGCAGAGGCTTAGACCTCCCCCAGGGCGAGGAGGGGGTTTTGGAGCTTAAATCCACCACACTACTTCACTGCGGGTTGGGGATTGTAACGACCGCCATCTATTGACAGCGTTAAGAAAACCGATACTCCCATACTTTTCACCTCACGTTTCCCACCCTTAAAAGGTAGAAATCCAAAAACCCTGAAACACGTCATTATTTATTTATGTTAAAATTTTTGTTTCTAACTTTAAAAAACAAAGACTCTCATACAAAGCCCCTCCATCCCTCCCTCTTTAAATTTGAAATTTCCAAATATTCCTTTCTTAAAAAATTCATACTCACGTTATAAAATAAACCACTATTCCAAATTTCGGCTTCCCAGACTTAGTATTTTCAGCTTTATCTACGCTGATAGGTCAGTGAGGACAAACGACAGACAGCCACAAAAAGTAACTAATGTCACTCTTGACAACCTTCTTTCACGTCTGCAAAGTTTCATTAAAATCTGTTTAGCCGTTTTAGAGATTACCTCGAATAGACACATAGACGTACAGACAGACAGACGGACAAAAAGTAGCGTATGTCACTTTTGACCACCTCCTTTTCATACCCGTGAAATTTCATTAAAATCGGTTTAGCCGTTTTGGAGATTAGCTCGAATAGACAGATGGACGTACATACAGACATACAAAGAGTAGTGTATGTTATTTTTGACCACTTTCTTTCCATATCTGTGAAGTTTCATTAAAATCAGTTTAGCCGTTTTGGAGATTTATTTGAATAGACAGACAGACAGTATTATTTTATACATAAAGCTTATAGCCTTCCTCAATAAATAGGCTATCCAACACAAAAATAATTTTTCAATTAGAACCAGTGGTTCCTGAGATTTGCGCGTTCAAACAAACAAACAAACTTCAGCTTTATAATATTAGTATAGATTTGATGAAGCTTACAAATATCAAGCCAATCAACGTTAAGAACGTTTAATGTTACTAAAGCGACTCGTGTTTTCGCAAAAAAACCTAACTTTTTATAGAAAGATTGAATATAACCACCATTGTCAAATTATCCGTGTTTTCGCAAATTTTCGCGATAATTCGAATTATCAAATCATCCTACGACATGTATATGTATATATTCGCCATATTTCGCTCCCTAGACAGGAAAAATAATTTTCGAACTTATAAGAAGCTTATAAGAAGGTCCAGCACGTACATATATATAGACTCGTGTTTTGTTCCCGTTCCGAAAAACAATAATATCCCTTTAATACCACCAAAACCTAAACAATCAAATGACATTACTGAACGATACTCAACGATAGTTTTTCGTAAATGTTTCATTAATATCGATCCAATGTTTTCTCGTGATCACACACATACAATTGACAGACAAAAGTACCAGTAGTTCGCCTACTATATACTTAGTCTTTGTGATAACATTAATTCTGTTTCTAAGATCGGCCTACTAATTTCAAAATCAACAAATAAACTTTCCTAATAGATTCTACAGGAATTTCATTAGATCCCCTCCTTCGAAAACTTCAACGGGAAAATAACGTCTACAAATAAAATTAGCATTAGCACACATTAGCATAAACTCCCCTCCTAAATACAAACTGAAGGACTCCAGAGAGCAAGTGCTACGGAAAATTTTGCAAAAAAATTACAGTTGAAAAAATACTTGAATGCAACGTTATGCTTCTTTCACATCTGGCAATGAAAGATTAAATTTTTTTTTTTTTGAATTTGAGACGAATTAGAAAACATAATGGAAACTCAAGATGGTTTTCAATGTCATGTTGCAGATGGTATTAAAATATTTTCCTGAGAATGTCATTAGGTTTCACTATTTGCTTAATATACTCTTTAACCTACAAAAGTGTTAAAGCATATTTCGTACATTTTATGATAAACTGTTTTTTGTATTTCATTCTATTGATTTGTTAACATGTTAACTTCCGGTATGCTGCTTTTCGCGAGACTGATTTCGTGAATGCAACGGAAATGGGAACAGGAAGTAGACGGCGGCCATTTTGAAAAGCTTTAAATTACATGTGGACTGCAAGTGTCATTTTAGTAGCATTTTCGATCGATTGTGATGTGTAAATGTTTTGGCACTCCCTCCACCATAAATGCTTTGCTAAAGGTAATAGATATCATAATGGAGGGTCTTATTTAATTAAGCTAAATTAAACAATTAAAAAAAAAAACTAATTACGGTTCAGTTCCAGAAAAATTCTGCTGGCTCTTTCTTTTATTTCAAATTAATTTTACCTTTGTGTTTATATGCATCTTCTTGTATGTATCTCGTCCCTCACACTTTTTTTTTTTATATTTCACTCTACATTAATTTTCTTCTTACTACTCTCGTATCTAAATATAGCATTTGATATACATACGCTATTATTCAATGTATATATATTATTTCTTTACAACTGTATAATAGTGTATTCTCTTTGTTGGTTCGTATATTAAGAATGATTATTTTACTTTAACCTTATAAATTTATAAAGGGTATCTCATTCAGCAAAATTCTGAACAAGTTTCAAAGAACAGAAGCCAAGAATATGCAGTCAAGTAACAGTTTTGTCGAGCCACGTGTCGTCGACACCAAGGCGCTCTCAATGCAAATTTTATTTATTCATGTAAATTAATATCTATTCCGTACCGCCGCCCAGTGGAGCGCGAAATTGAGTACGTGCAAAAATAATGCCTAGGCGCACGGCTTATGCAAACAGTGCAGCATAGTGGGCTAGGCGTTACATAACGCGGTATGATAATTGAGTACTGGAATGGAAATTTATCCAGAATCTCCAAAGAGAGTTTTTTTCTAAATTAATCTGTCATATCATTTTTAGGGTTCTCTATTTAAATGGCACTAAACGGAACACTTATGATGTCGTTAGGTCTGTATATCCATCTGTCTGTATGTCACTACATCTCCGCCATCTTTACATCAATTCTAATGAAATTTCACAGGCCAATATATTATTATATATTATTACTAAGCACTGCCACACAATTCTTTAGAGCGACTATAAATACTAAAAAATTCAATAGTAGCCCTAAATACATATAAAAAAGGGATGAAATTTTATTCATTAGACAGTTTTTGATAATACCATGAAGACTTTAATGTTTTTTTTATGCAGGTGAATTTTTTGCTCCAAATCAGAAAAAATCAAGTAAGTAGCACTTAACAATATCAAAGAAAATTAGTTTGAACAAGAAACACCTACTGGGCGTCGTATTAGATGGGCGATGAGAGTTCGTCGATCATTTCACCTTGTCTTTGTCTTCCATGTCCTTACTTCTGCGCGCCAACCTCTCCACGATCACTTCTTGCCTGTTCCTCATGGCCATAATTTTCAGTTACCAATAAAAATTGTATGTAGCTGTGGTGATTATGAGTTCAAGCCACAAAACCTAAGTTGATGCATGTTCGACACGCACTTGACTAGTTTTCTTCAGCTATTTTTAGCAAATTTTTAATAAAAGTGTTTATATTGAGTGTTTTATTGGATAACTTAAAAAAAAAATCATATTTACTTACACAGATAAATAAATTGAAACGGAATTTATGTAATATAGCAGACGAAATAAATCATAAGGCTAATTATGGCTTACAAAGAAGGAAATATTGTGTCTTTGTTGGGTTTTTTTGAAAGCTTTTGTTATAAATGATAATGGCTCAGCAGTGGTAAATGGAAGTATGTCAGAATAAATATGCATTAGTACTGAATGTGGATAAGACTTATACGAAATAATTGTTGGGGATAAATAAAACGAGAAAAATGTATATTAAATGTACCCATTGGAGATGGCCTGTAATGATGGTTTTTAAATTATCTACTATATAAAAATAAGTCGGGTCTTCCTTCCTGACGCTATAACTCCAGAACGCACGAACCGATTTCCACGGTTTTGCATTCGTTGGAAAGGTCTCGGGCTCCGTGAGGTTTATAGCAAAGAAAATTCAGGAAAAATTCAGGACAAACCAACATTTTAAGTAGATGGCGCCGGTGCGTGATACATTGTTTGAAAGCTATACATTGTTCTCTGCTCAGTTAATTTCATGTGACAAACCGGTATTGTGTTCACTGTGAAATTGTGAAAAAAAAGTAAAAAAAATAAGTTATTCGTTTCCTAACATTTCAATTGGAAACCATCAAATCAATCACGTATATTGTGCAAATTTTTATTCAAAGATGGCGCCGTTGCGTGATACATTGTTTGACAGCTACTCAGTATTCTAATATAATATCCTTTCAAATATTATAAACGCTAAATTTTATATGTATGGACGTATGGATGTTTGTCGCTCTTTCACGCAAAAACTACTGAATGGGTTTTAATTAAACTTTAAGTAATATAGCTTATACATCAGAGTAACGCATAGGCTATTATTTATAAAGACACTAGCTTTCCGCCCGCGACTCCGCTCGCGTGGACTACACAGTTGTATACTGATTTTAAAAATTCTTTCACCTATAGAAAGCCACTTTACCAGAGAGTAACATGGGCGTAACATTTTATCAGGGAGTAACATTTTATTTTCAAATTAGCTTTCCACCCGCGGCTCCGCTCGCGTGAACTACACAATTGTACCGGGACCGCCATGATTTTTTGCATAGATATAGTTTATAAGCTAGAAAATGACCAGACTACTTTTTCCGGAAAAAGAGTTCCCGGTACAACTTTGTAGTCCACACGAGCGGAGCCGCGGGCGGGAAGCTAGTAATCAATAAAAAATGTGTAGTCCTCGGAGCGGAAGAGCGAAATGTAGACGGGATGTTGATGTCAAGTGGAATTCTATAGTCTCTGCTCACCCCTAATGGAAAAACATACATATATTATTTAGTTATTAACATAATGCTACCGGATTTACATATAGAAACCTACCGTCACCCACCGTAGTCTCCGTTTACTACTATTACCCCAAAGACGATCGATTGAAAAAATTCAGTTTCCGAGAAGCAGTAGAAATCGTCTCTATGATTTTTTTTGTGTCTTGCTCCCCGAATCGGCAATTTTAAGAAAGTAATAAAAAAAAATCTTTTTGGATCGCTGTTAACGAAGATATATTATACTGAAAATATATAAAATATATATATTATATGAAAATATATATTATAGAAATAATGACGCTATAACTATTGACTGTTCTAAGATTGACGTTGTTTTCATAAATATGCAACGGCAATGGCTAAACTTATAATTCCACCCTGTGACGTCACGCTATAAGAATTTTCAATATAATGTATCTTCGTTAATAGCGATCCAAAAAAAATAAAAAAAAATATTTAGTTTTTTAAGAATGTCTATTCTTTCGAAATAAAATATAAAACACTTTAGTTCAAAAATTTGAGAATGGTCATTTCTATTGCAAAACCATTCATGATCTACATATCAATGGCAGAAATACTTAGAGCACCTAGGAAATAATTTTAAATAAATAAATATTTATTTCAGTAATTTCTTGTTTTAATTCTTCCTTTATAAAATAGCAGATAATACCTCGATTCCTAACAATAAAAAGAATATTTTTTTCTTTGACCACCACGAACTGAAAGACTAACATATGATAAAAGTTAATAAAATGTCATCGGTCCGTGATTATTCTCTCATAGCACTTCGCGTACGCCTATAAATCATCCCTTGAAGTCTTTTTCATGCAAATGTATTAACCCGGCACGCGTGTAAGCGCAAACATGATAACTTGAAAGAAGTTTTTCTTTTAACGCACCATTTGCCGTGAAAGAAAATATGAAAAGGGTTCGGTTGAATTGCGATGTCACTTGTCAACCGGCTCAGCGAGCGTTTTGTAAATGGATTTTTTTTTTGTTACGAAATAAAAGTTTTCACGTCTCCACTACAATATAAAATGTCGCCGGCTTTTATATAGGTCGTGTCTATACTAAGAGAATCAATATTCTGTTCAGTTAAAGTCGTATTTTTACGTCTACTTTTTCATCACCACTATCATCAAAAATCCATTTTAAAGTCCACCAACTTGTATTGGAGTAGCGTGGCTATATAAAAATTCTATTAAACATTAAATTTATTTCTTAATATTTTTGTGTAAATGTGCGTCAAAAAAATATTTCATTCTTTGTCTTCATAGCAGAAATTGTAGTTAATTTTTTATTTATTAATATCGTTTGATGAAAATATAATTTATTTTTTTGAGTCTAGTTAATACTATATAATGACTAAAATTATTGTTTAATTAAAATTATCTATATATAACTTGTACACAGAAAAATATTACCAGGAACGGAAATTTAATCCACTTTCAAGTATTACTTATTCCTAATTAATGGATATATGGTTGAGCCACGTTTAATAGGATTCTACGTTATCAAGTTAATTAATTTTCCATGCTTATCGCATTAATTAAATGAAAGATAAATTTATGCTACAACTCTATAAACATGGTATATTAAAAATTATTATATTATCATATCCCCACGGATTTCTGTCATAGATATAAGTTATGCAAATTTTATTGATTTATTTTAATCATTTTTTTTCAGAGTTTGATTTTAAATTCGTTTTCTCTAATGTTAACTCAATATGTTTAATACCCATAGAGTAAATAAATTTGACAGCAGCGTTTGGTTTTAGTAGAGTCATAAATGTCACTTCACAGAAGGTATTGAAGTATCGAAAATGTCAATTTTGCGGGGCTGAAGACCGGCGCGTGGGGACCTCGCATACTAAAACAAGCCTACTTGCGGCAGCTAGCTAGAGTGTGAGTGTTTAGTCGGTAAACGCAGAAGAGGGCTTCTAGTCAATTCGTACTTTTATGGTGATAGCCAATAACTGGAATGATTATTGAAGATGTCCTCTTTATTTTTATCTAGTTAATTGCACTTCATCTGTAATAATACAAACTAACAAACATTTTTTTTAATTTTTTTCCGTGGAGGAAGTAATTTATGCCTAAATATCTGTCTATGATATGACAAATTTTACGAATTTTATAAATATGTTAGAAAATTCATCTGACGTTGAAATTTTCCTTGTGACTTTCCTCAGCTTTAAATTGTTAAAACAAAAAACAAAAGTAAGTACAAAATGTATTTAGGTTAGTCACTATATCATATGAAACTGTAAACCAAAGTATTATTATCTTATTCAGTCTTAGATAAACCAAACAATAAACATTTGCCCAAATAACGTCAGGGATTTATTATTAAAGAAATTTTAGAAAAAAAAATTTAATTCGATTGGTTTTAGTACAAATTGGTCTATATTGTTGGTAAAAAAATATAAAAATGTTATAATTAGAAATATTAGTCCAAGCCTATTCCCGCAATAGTATTAATAAATTAAAAATTAAGTGACAAAGTCTTTTATTCGGAAAATCTTTTTAAACTGGAAAAAAAATACTCATGTAGCTTTAGATGAAACTACAGCATATTTTCTACTTTAAAAATGAGTAGTAAAACCACGCTGGAAGAGGGTCACTAATGGAATACTGAAACACAATACGCTTCAACCGAATACATTATTCAAATTCGTCACGAAGAATTTAATCTGAAATGTGTCCTTTAAAATTTATGCAATTATAATCAAATAAAATAACTATAATTCTATTTATTTTTCACAACATTTTATGTAGAGGGTAAGGAATTTCCACTCATGATTTTTGACAAAGACAAATTTGCATTCTACTCATTTTGAATACCAACTTCGTTAGGTTAGTCTATTATTTTTTATGATGTAACTAAAGTTCCAAATAAATTATTCTAAAAATCAAATAAACAAATATAAAACTTTATACAATACTAGCGACCGCCCGCAGCTTCGCTTGCGTAGACTACGAATTCCTGTTATAGGTACTATTAACGTTCGAGATGGTTTATACGTACTTTTTGCTGGAACCAATTTTGGTTACACCCATTCAAACTTTCAATCTTCTTTCCCCTTCCACCCTTTAAAAAAACCGATACAATTTTTCATCTCCCGTTTTCCACCCTTAAAATGTGGAAATCTAAAAACCCTGAAACACGTCATTATTTGAGTCCCTCCATTCCCATCCTTAAGTTTGAAATTTCTAAAAAAGCCTTTCTTAACTTAATGCTCACGTTATAAAATAAACCTATGTTCCAAATTTAAGCTTCCTAGACTTAGTGATTTTGGCTGTAGTAGTTGATAGATCAGTGTGGACAAACGACAGACAGATAGACACACAAAAAAACACAAAAAGTTGCTTATGACACTCTTGGGAATCTTCTTTCACGTTTGCAAAGTTTCATTAAAATCTGTTCAGCCGTAGTGGAAATTAGCTCGAATAGATAAAATTGAATTGAATAGACACATAGACGTACAGACAAACAGACGGACAAAAAGTAGCTAATGTCAAATCTCTTGACAACCTTCTTTCCCGTCTGCGAAGTTTCCTTAAAATCTGTTTAGCCGTTTTGGAGATTAGCTCAAATAGACAGATACACGTACAGACAGACAGACGGACAAAAAGTAACATTTGTTAGTTTTGACGACCTTCTTTTCATACTTATGATGTTTCATTAAAATTGGTTTAGACAGATGGACCTACAGACAGACATACAAAAAGTTCTGTATGTCACTTTTGACTACATCCTTTCCATATGTGTAAAGTTTCATCAAAATCGGTTAAGCTGTTTTGGCCGAAACCTATTTGCTCGAATAGACACACAGTTCGTTTTAATATATATAGCCTATAACCCTCCGCTAGATTCAGGCTATCAAAGGCAAAAAAAATTTCAAATCCGACCGGTAGTTTCAGAGATTAGCGCATTCAAACAAACAAACAAACTCTTCAGCTTTATAATAAGTATTTCTATTATATAGATTAATAGATTATAAGATAATAAGAAAATAAGATAATACTGAAAACCTTATCAAAGTCTATTGCGTGCATTGGAAGTAAAAAGTTAACGAACCGAGGCAGACAGCGAATTTATTTTCTCCCGCTATAGTTTTCATATTTCGATAAAAACTGCTAAGATATTAATTTAAATTGTGTGGTGTAAAGGGCAATTATAATATGCATGAAATGCTTAACACAACTAACGTATTTAATTTGATAAGGATTAATATCACGTTTAAAAAACATCTTCGCAAATAGTACATAATGTTAGAACAAATTTGATTGTCATAAAAAAGGTTATAGTAAGTTAACCTTAAAATATACACATATGCTGTCGCGGACTTTTGGTTAGAACTTTTAAAGGGGAACAATTCCGTAATACATGATTTTTGGTTAACATCAACCGTTTACGCAGCGCGCGCGACGGAAGCTCTCAAAAGGAATAATTTTTCCCGTTTTTTGCAACATTTTTCATTGATGCTCCACTCCTATTGGTCGTAGCGTGATGTAATATAGCCTATAGCCTTCCTCGATAAATGGACTATCCAACACAACTATAATTTTTCAATTTGAACCAGTAGTTCCTGAGCTTTGCGCGTTCAAACAAACAAACAAACAAACAAACTCTTCAGCTTTATAATATTAGTACAATATATAAGGAACCTCAGCATAATATAAATTTCTGCGCTTGGTGGATACAAATCTTTCTCTTGAAATAGACAAAAATCTGCTCTCCCGAGTGAATTATGATTATTTTATTCATTCAGTATTTTGTATACCGAATTTAGTATAATTTAGCAAAGTAAAATGACACTGTGTGTAATATTTCTGAGTAAAAATTAATTTGATTTCTCGAATCGGTAAATTTCATTGTTGTTTTGGGTTAGTATATCTAACAATATCGATGATATGGACAGTATGGAGAGATACTCGACACTCAAATCTTAAAAATATCTTTAATATACATGGTTACTTACATCCGAAATACTTTTATATAAACACAAATGTGCCAACTCTATTTATTTTCATTTTTAGATAGTTCAATTATTAGAATTAAATGGGGAAGAAGAAATTTTATTTAGAGATATTATTTTATATATTAAATTCTGTGCTTATATTTCGCGAGTTCCACCTAAAACAAATTTCACATGGCATGTTCTTACGTATTACTTGGCCCATTCAATTATATTCCGATCGAGAAGGACCCTCAGGTACGTTAAAAAATATTAACGTTTACTGACATGGATAAACGGATGAATATGAACCAGATATATAGATTATATTATCTATTTTAATAAAGACAATTTCGAGGTTGATTAAGACAAAATCAGGGCTAAACACTAGTTCCAGTATATTGTGTGCTGAATTTCGTAATGTTTGATCTCAAAAAACATAAAAGCGACAATGAACGTCTGTTAGGATTTTTTCACACGCTCAGAATAGCATCTCGAATACAAACGTGTGTTTGATACTCTTTTCTACCGCTGCGACAACAAGAAGCGTTCCCGCGCTATTGTCCAACACGTTGCTTTGTTCGTATTACTACATTAATTTCTTTCACATAGTCAATATAATGATTAATCACTGCTCTAATTCAAAGAGTTAAATAGGATCGGTTTGGATAACTAAATTAATTGTATACATCTTACTACATACTATCTAAAACATATTGTGAACACGAAAGTGCGTTTGTTTGTAAGAGCAAAGATACGACCTTATCTTTGCACGTATATGAAAGAATGAAAAATAACATAGGCGCAAGCCTTTACTTGCAAAATTATCTCATTCGTCGAAACTGCGGGCATAATAATTACAAAAATCGTAACACACAAAAGAATTAATTCCTATTTTATATAGGGAGACAATCGGTATTTTTCGTAATGACAGCTCGCAGAATAAGTACTTTTTATTTGCCACACCAATGCATATAGCTAAATGGGATTTGACGACCGCTTAGCCTAGTGGGTAGCGACCCTGCCTACGAAGCTAGAGGTCCCGGGTTCGAATCCCAGGTCGGGTCAGTATTAATATGATGAATATTGATACTGGTACCGGGTCTTGGTTGTTATATACATAAAAAAAAAAAAATTATATATGTATATATTATAAAGAATATTTAAGTATGTATATCAGTTGTCTAGTAACCCATAACACAAGCATAATACTTGCTTACTTTGGGACTAGATGGCGCTGTGTGGGAAGTCCCATGTATTATTATTATTATTATATATTATTATTATTATTTGACCAAAATTATTAACGTTTTTTTTATTTATTATATTATATTAATTATTAACCTTTTCCTGAAATCGAAAAAAAAAAAATTATACTATTTCCTTAATGATTTTTTTCTAAAATTGTTAATAAAATTTAGTAAAACATCCCTATGACATCATCTTGACAGATGATTATTATTTGTATTATCTAAGACTAATTAATGTCATTAAATTTTGATTAATTCATGAAGAATAAATATAATTTCATTTGACATAGTGACTAGTCTCAATATTTTATGTTCACTTTTTGTATGCGTTTCTCACTGTAGAAAACAGTGGAATAAGTTCAAATGTCTAGATTACGTCCAGACTGGCCTAAATAGTAAATTTTAGCCAAGCTCTTTTGCCCTGGAAAATATCTCTATATATGAATAAATAAAATTTGAATATCTAATATTTTTTTTTATGTATGTTGTACGTCCGTAATTGGGTCATCAAACTATGTACGTGTGTAACGTACCGAATTTCAACTTTTTTGTCCAGTAGATTCGGATAAAATAGGCTGTGACCGATAGACACACAGACAGACACCATAGTGATTTTATATAAGTTCCTTTTTTCATCTCAGCTGAACGAAGCCCTAAAAATGGAAAATTTGCAAGTGAAAACGCGGCGAATATAAACTAAACGTGTAGTCTATAACACAAAGTAAAGTACTCATTTCATTTACGCTAGTGAGTAAACTAAATGAGTACGAAATGATTTTTGAATAACACACCTAAAACTACATTTATAAATATAACATAACAGACGTAGGTCCAAATTACAAAGGGATTGTCGAAGGGTTTTAAAGTGTTCTACACTTATTTGGTGTTGAATGTAAGTGTTGATTCATTTAATTTTGTCATGTCTCGTGAGCAAGAGTTCCATTATCACGCAAACCCACTTTGTATGCATCTGTCTGTTTGCTCCATCTGCTAACTTAATGACGTGTCTTTGTTGTAGTAATTAAATGGATTTAAAGTTTATTAAAGTTTTATTTGATTTGTCACATTAGGGATTTTGTATTAGGGCTAAACGAAGCTGGCATATGTTTTCTGAGTTATTATGTTCTTGTACTATATAAAAAGATCCCGACCTATCTTGTGAAACTCCCATTCGATACCCAGGCAAAATATTGTTCATATACTATAATTGTACATACGACGTTTATTAATACATTTGTGATTAAAATAATTAAAATAATACTTCAAATGTAATAATGGCGGGAACCAAAGCCGCGAGTAGGTTGTTTTTCGCGGTTTACGCATGCGTTACAACCAGAATGCTCGTTTGTGTTTGGTGTAAAGTAAAAAGGCCTAGTACTGTAAAATACAACATAACGGTACAACTTTCGATGTCATAAAGACCGTATTAATAACAAATGTATCAATAAATATTACCAAGGAGGATTGTCAGCCTAAATTCGACCCAGGCTATGTTTTATTAAAATTGTAATTTTTTTTTAATATTAGATGAGCTTTTTTCACATATGTATTTTTGTACTAAAGTTAATGCACGCTCTAAAACGTGTAACTTCCAAGGTATATGTGGCACCAATAAAAGTATTAATGATAATTATTGTTCTAATGGGAAACAAAGTTTGATTTTAACTTTTAAAACTTTTAAACTTTTAGATGTTTTTTATACATTTTTGATTCCGATTATTTTTATTCTAAAATAAATTACTTTTATTTTTAATTTTATATGTTTAAATTTACTAAACAATTTTAACAAAAATTTAATGGACCAAATTTAGGGTGCCAACACTTCATAGGAATGACAGGTCGGGATCTTAGACTATTAGAAAATATGCTAGGGAACATTTCTTTCAGCATAATTTTACACGTTTGTTTATATTTTTAAGGGTTTTTCACCGCTGAAATTAAAGTGTCTGGTTGATGATTTGTCTGTATGTGACTTCTACCATAAAACCCAAGAACTTTACCTTCGATATATCATCCAATCGTCGAATTCAAACAAATTTACTTACTTCCTTTGATACCAGCAAATAGCAATACCCTGTAACCCTGTGAAATGCTTTGATGTGAGAAACTAGATGTTAGAGAACACTAGATAGGACTACTTGTTTTATTTACACGGGGGGTGGGGGTGCATTTATGTTTATATATAAAATGATTTCATCTTGAACTTTATTTAGCACAGCTCAGTAAGATTTTATAAAATATGTTTTGGCACAAAAATACTTAGCGGTTATAGTATTCTATTATAGTGGAGCGTCGCTAACATTAAGTGGATCGCACACTGTCATTAATAGAGTTTTTCCATATTACCCTATTATTCTTCACTGCAGGGGCTTAGGTCTCCCATCGTTATGAGGGTGCTTGTAGTTGCTCCAGTGCTGGTTGGTGGAACTTAACGACTGCCTGTGATATTATGTACTAAGTCAGAAAAAAACGCATTGGTATATGCCTGTTTCTGAGATTCGAACCACGACCTTCTAAGCAAGAAGCGGGGTCGCCACCACTCGGCTATCACGAATCATGATGGAGTTTTTATTTGTCAATAATGATTGTGGTATTGATTAATATCTTGCAAGGTAAAGTTTTACAGTGAAAATATAGGACTTGTTTTTAATTTCCTCTTACTATTGAAAACATAGGGCGATTAATTTTTTTAAGGTTTTAGTCCAATTTTGATGGTTCGTATGTACATTTTTTTTTGTGCAATATTTTCCACGATATTTTTGATTAACTGAACGTGTGAATTTGATAAATTTTCCATTAACTCTAATTCTTTAAATTGAAAATTGCTGAATATTGATTACCAGAACAGCATAATCGTTTAACAAAATTATTAAATATATTGTACCGTATTTGTAGTACGAAACAATGGGCTCATATGTTGTATATGGTAACATTATTAGTATTATCCGGGGACATATTGTTAAGATAGAGATTGTTAATAATCGTACATTGATTGACAAGGATTTGTAACTAACAGTCACAGACAAGTCAACCTTATAGACCACGCTTTAACAGGGAGTAGCATTCGCCAAGGCTATGTAGTGACACTACATAACTACGTCTCTTGAGAGCGGTCAGTTGGAAGCACGTCGGAAGCCATTATTTAATTGTCATTTTTGAACGAGCCAATGAAAACTAGCCGACCTCTCCCCGCAACCCGCCATTTTTTGGCAATTTCGTTTTCGTACTGACGTTTATTAAAGCGTGGTCTAAAAGGTTGACTTGTCTGTGCTAACAGTATAATTAAAGGTATGTTTAAAGAAACAACGTCTTTACATCGCTAATCATCCTGAATATATATATCACAGTCTAGTTTTGGCCAGTTTGGTTTTTATTTTATTACAGAATAGCTCAAATCACAAAATTATTATTTCGAAATCGGTCAAACCAGTCAGTTGAACACCTTACGTTCTACAATACAAAGATAAAATCCCATTGTTTACGAAATGCACCTACAAAAAGACTCGCGGCCAGTAAACAAATGACCAGATATTTCGCACGATCCATTTCCCTCGGTCGCTTACTTCATAGTGTTCATCCGGTTGATGTGAAGGTTTCGTAATCGTTTGAATAAACAGATTTAATACACAATACGACTGTTATCGTGTTTACAAATGAATTGAACCTCGTGAATACAGTCGGATGAAAGGTCCTATTCTAAACGTTTTTCAATGTGTTTTGTTTTAATTACATAAATGTTTCTATACATTCTAGACGAATCAGTGCGGATGTATTCAGTGTTTGTGGCCTGAAAATTTTCCTAGAAAAGCGTTTTAGAAATGTTTCTATGTCTGTAAGCTTTCTTCTTCCATAATCTGTTTGCTAGAATATAGTTATCACCTCTGAACAGGTTCTTGTAATATAAGCCGTCAAAAGGTGTTGTAGTAGATAGATAATCTTTCATAACTGGTTTTTTATTATCACGAGTCCATATGAACACGGAAATACGGACCTTTAAAAAAAACTGGGAAAGTAAAATAAAAAAATATCATTAATTTACTACGAAAAAACATTAAATGTGAAAATATCAAAACCATGGTCGTTATAAGTTGATCATCATCATCATCAGCCCATTTTTACCCCACTGCAAGGGCTTAGGCCTCCGCCAGGGTGAGGAGGGGAGCTTGGAGCTTAAGTCCACCACGCTGCACTGCGGGTTGGGAACTGTAACGACTGCCATCTATTGACAGCGTCCGGGACCGATTGTTTAGCGTGCCCTCCGAAGCACGGTGTCAGTGATATTGTCTAGGTACTTAAGGCAGAAAAACTTATTGGTACACGCCCGGATTCGAACCATGGCCCTATGGGGCCTCATAAATTTGAGACAGGTTCGTTGCGCTCTATGCTTTCACGGCTATTACAAGTTGATAATTTTCTAGAAATTTCTTCAATGTCCAGGATGGTGCGTCTCTTACATAAGAACGATTCCAAATAAAATGACAAACTTATACTCATGAGGCCCTCATGATACTCCAAATAAAATGACAAACTTAGAGATAGGACAGACCAAATATCATTATCATTGATCTAAAAAAACACATGAAATATGATTTCAGAATTTTCATTTAGTTTTCCAGAACCAATTTTATATGTGGGTCACCCAAAATTTTATTTCACAGCAAATATTTCAAAAATTGGCGTATATTTGATCTACAGCGTAATTTTATTTGCTCACTTTTTTTTTATCACAATGCGGTATTTCTGTGAATATCCATCGGGCGAACCCGTAGGCGGAAACTATCTTACAAAAGAGTACGTTGTCGTATAAAAAAATGATACGAAAATAGCAATCGCATAATACTCAACCGGCTAAAGCCACTGTAAGACGTTTTCAAAGTGCTCAAAGCTCCCAAGTACCTATCAAAAGGAACTGACAAATATATACAAATGCAATGAATAAATATATGAAATACCGAATATATTTCCAAATATAAAATCTTATTTTTCTTTTGACGTATATATACTTTGAATATATTTCGTACTAAACCTCCTATTATTGTAATTTTCAACCACAAATACGGCCCAGCTAAGTCTGAGGTGGATATGGACTATTTTAGGTCTTGAGACTTTGAAAAATATATGTGTACAATCATCATCATCATCATCAGCCCATTTTACCCCACTGCAGGGGTTTAGGCCTCTTCCAATGGTGAGGAGGGGGTTTGGTGCTTAAATCCACCACGCTACTCCACTGCGGGTTGGGGATTGTAACGACCGCCATCTATTGACAGCGTCTGGGACCGACTGCTTAACGTGCTCTCCGAGCCACGGAGTCAGTGATAGTTAATGTACTTAAGTCAGAAAAAACTCATTTGTAATGTGTACTATGATTAGAGCGAATTCGTTGAATTAAGTAGATAATAAAACTATTGATACTTGGGCTATATGACGTAACAGGATTTGGCAGTTTTGAGTATATAATGGCTCTATACTGTCTCTTTCTGTGGGCCTCATGAGTAGCTGAAGGTCACTCAACAAGTAACGGAGAAGGTAATGCTCGGCATCTCTTTGCGAAATCGAATCAAACTGAGAAGATCCGTAGTCGAACGAAAATCACCGACTTAGCCCAGCGGATTAGCAAGTTGATGTGCCAATGGGCAGGTCATATAGCACGTAGAACTGATGGCCAATGGGGACGGAAAGCTCTGGAAAGGAGACCACGCCACGGCACGTGCAGAGTAGGACATCCAACCATAAGGTGGAAAGATGATCTTGTTAAGGCAGCGGCAGGACGCTGGATGCAAGTCGCTGCTACCAATAGGACTTATTGGAAATCAAAGGGGGATGTCCAGCAGTGGACTTCTTATGGCTGAGATGTTAAATAGCCCTATGTTGTTGATATCCATATACTGTCCTGCTAAAAGGTGTTATTTTGGTTTAAGTT
Organism: Luffia ferchaultella; assembly: GCA_949709985.1. Taxonomy (NCBI): domain Eukaryota; kingdom Metazoa; phylum Arthropoda; class Insecta; order Lepidoptera; family Psychidae; genus Luffia; species Luffia ferchaultella. Next base: position 5,732,495 of record OX453251.1, read on the forward strand.
CTGTTTAAATAAAAAAATAAAACGCACAGCACTTTTTAATATAATAGTAAATATAAAATCTAAACACCACTTTGATAGTACTGACAATTCGTTTGTTTCTTCTCTGAAATTGACGTTATCTAGGTTGTAATTCTTCACTGTGACCCTTTACTCTGATTTGAGGATCCGATTTGACTCGTATTCCCCTTGTCAAGTTTTCTTGGAGGGTTCAAACGTCGTGAAGTTTTCCAGAAAATATTTACCAAATCGGGCGCATGCCTATGTGCACGTATCAATCTAGATACAAATGTAAATAGATTGCAAACCAAATAAAATAAATAGTGAACAATAAATAGAGTGTGAAGATCTCGAACTACGACTACTTCCTACTTGGCGTCATTAGAAAGTCTCATACGAATCGCTTTCTTAAGAGCCAACTTTGATAAAGCTGCGCCCAAGCGTGTTTACGAGCCGGCCGTAAAACTGTGTGTCGTCTTAAATGAGACATAAACAGAGGGACGTGTAAACGAATGTCGCGCGTTTATTTTATTAGTGTCATTCATTTGGCCGCTTTCGTCGCGTCCGAAGCGTGTCGGCAGAACAAATGAGCGTGAGATGAAAATTACATTATGTTTCGGATGCGTGTGGTCTAGATAGCTTGTCTGTCTGTCGGCGAGACGTTGCTCTTCGCAAATGTTCTTGAAAGAGATCAAAGGTATATTGAGAGAGTTCGGCGTAAATTAAATATTTAAGTAATTTACTATCGCCAGTTTTATATTTTGTGTGAAGTTTTGAAATTATTAATTTGTAATACGAAATAAAACAAACAAAACATCTAAAGCTTAAACAATTTAAGGTAATTTATCAAAATAATAAACTAAATAAATAAGTAGTATACTGTTAATCAAAGGTGCAAAATTTTCACTGCGTTTCGCTACCACCAAATAAACAGGTAATGATTTAAGATACAATTAATATTTGCATTAGTCGACGAATTGTCAATAAAATGTTGACAATAAAGATAATTTTCCAAAGAATTTTCTATGTAGCTTTTATATAGTGTTAAAATGGATGTGTCCCAAAATCTGTTAAGTGTGTATGTAAGCCATCTCCAGAAACAATGTTCCATATACAATTTGGATTCGTCACAGCTTAAGACATAGACGTACTAAATAGTTTACTATTCCTCTTCGAATTCTCTCGTTAAAGCACTAAGTTTACATTATTTTTTACATTACTGAATTATAAATAAGTACAATAATTTACTAGTCATAAATATTACGATGACCCGATGTTATAGTATGCCTGACAAAGTTACTTTACTGACGAATCTAGTCATTTTTTTTTCTGTATAATGTTGAAGCCTTTTCTATGAATAGCAGCACATATACTCAGTCTTCTTCAGACTTTGTATATTAGTAGAAAATAATTAATACATAGACAATATCTGTATTGAAGGCAATATAGAAGTTCCTTGAACACTACAGAACGTATCATTAGGTATAGTTTGACCGGAACCGCTGTACCGCGCCTTAGGAATGTGCGCAGCGAGGAGGGAAGGCAACTCCTAAGCGTTGACGACGGGCTGACGGAGCAGATCTGGCTCCCTCTGCGCCGCGCAACAAACCTAAGGCGCGGTACAGCGGTTCAGGTCAAACTATAGCCATAGAATGCAAGAGGTTTTGTAACAATTATTAATCACATTTATCTTTACTGAAAAATTTATCTGAAAATCATTTCGGTCGTAGGTTGCTAGTCTGAAATTAGAAAATTAACATTTCTTGATATACTTTGTAAAATGAATGTATAAACACAAACATTGGAACACAGTCTGAAGTACACAGATAGGTTGAGGTCCTTGAGGTTATACATTTATTTCGCAGCTACTTTAGTGTTACCTACTTGTAAGAGTCAGTTAAAGCATTGCATTCAACGTTTTTGGTCTCATACGTTTCATACATTTATTTGTTCAGGTTTTGAATTATAATTATTTCTCTACACTGGGGAGCAAAAATAAAATTTGTTTCCAATCCGCAGGTCAGTAATGATACATTTCCGAGACCTGAACTAAAAAGAGCAAGAGTATGAGAGCGGTGGAGTATAAATGATAGAGAATTCGAACTGCAAGGAACTTTAATATAAAAGTTAACATTCTGGAACAATTTTTTATATTTAAATGTTTGTGCCGAACCACTGCTGTCTCAGCTAAGTAAAAACGAAGTCAGAACTTCCATTTAAAAACAGCCACTTAAGATAAACCGTTTAACGTTGGCTTTTCTCTAGATAGTCAAAAGTTTAAGGCGGAAGACCAGATTTAGGTGGTAATGTTTCAGTCCCCTTGTTTTCTCTACTGAAAGCTTTCTAGTTAAGATTTAAACTATTTTGTAATAGGAAATGTACGAAATCACGTTAAAGCAAGTAAGTGAACAATTGCTCCTAGTACTAAACTTGAGTGCGAGTTGTGTTTTTAAGGATTCTCTCTGAGAGTGGTGTACTTCAAATTCTTTTGTGAAGTGGCCTTTGAAGAAAGGCGTACGATTTATTTGTAAGAAAGGGGTTTCGTTTGAAAATCTTATATTTATTATTTATATTTAGCTTACCATGGCTAATATCTAATTTATAACGTATTGTCACGTATTCTTATTGAATATTATTCCTTGTTAAATGTTTGAAAATGTGTTTAATACATTTTTTCATACCTATTTAAAGTGAAAAATAATTAATTATTTTTAAATTAATGTATCTTTTAAACGGTGATATGTAACAACAAGGTGTCTGTATTTTTGTCTTTATGTTCCTCCTTCGCGCTTTAGGAACAGCTTTTTTTTATTTGTAACAAAATCCAAGCCCTTAAAGCTAACTAATGTTTATAATTGTTATATTACAATCACAGACCAGTCAACCTATAGACCACGCTTTAATAAACGTCAGTATGAAAACGAAATCGCCAAAAAGTGGCGGGGTGCGGGGAGAAGTCGGCTAGTTTTCATTGGCTCGTTCAAAATTGACAATTTAATGGCTTCCTACCAGCTTACAACTGACGGCTCACTAGTGATATAGTTATGTAGTGTCACTACATAGCCTTGGCGAATGCTACTCCCTGTCAAAGCGTGGTCTATAAGGTTGACTTGTCTGTGATTACAATACACAAGGCGAATATTGGATTAATATTTTATGTAATATCAGCTTTTTATACAGCTTGTCAGCTAGTAGGTAGGTTATCTATAAAATGAATAAATATGATTAAAATATGTGCATGTGTAGTTTTACAGAATACGAGATACAATAATTATAGACAGTTATCAACATTATGCAGATTTGTTCAGAATAGTATTTGTTTAGAATGAATATGCACGAAACACTGAACACTTGAACACGATAATTTAAGAGTTTTCTGATAAATAGATGGGCGTTTCGCTGCGGACGCGCCAAGTCGTTTGATAAGTAGAACACCTCCCACGCCCATAGGACTTAACCACGTGATACTCGATCGGACGGTGTGTTTTCCAATAAATTATCCAAAACAAAATTTCTGTGCTATGTAAAGAAAATAAAATTATTGCGTGAAAAATGCAATTTAGATAATTTGGATTGTTCTACTTTTGAGAATTTATAGACATAGGTACTTGCTTATTATAAAACAACCGCTACGTATTAAATCTAACTGCTTTATTTCATTTCACGGCGACACGATATTGCTTTTGTAGAAATTCAAACAAGCATCGCGTGTGGATGCAACACATATAAGATCAGGTGGATTCTGATACCGAGTTTTCATACAATCTTAGGGATATCAGTACGGACTTTGAAAGCTATTTGATACTAATTTATTATTGCTAATAGTGTTGCTATTGCTATAATAAATTGTTATAATAAAAAAAAATAGCAAATAATATTGCTAATAAAAAAAAATAATAAAATTGCTAGTGTATATATATATTTATATGTCCTATTGTCTATTCACTTACGAAATAATTTAAATTTTTTACTAATTGTATAATTCCAAATTTGCTTCAATTTATTCCCGATTATGCTTAAACGTATGTTTTTTATAGTTTTCAACTGTTTCCAAAGGTTTTCACGTACGAGAAACTTTTTAAATTGTGCTTATTAAAAATCTAATCAGAAATGGCAATGTTTTAAACATACGAGTTGGCAAATAAACTTAAAAGCATTATTATACCCTAACTGCTTTATTCATAAACGTTTAATAACAGTGTTCCAACTAAAGTGTGGTTTGTCTTTGTCTTTCATAAGAAATATGGAAGTGAGCAGAAAAACACAAAACACAATTTAGTTGAAACACTGTAACTAAAAATTCATGTTTTAGGCAGTAAAACTATACTACTTCTCTATTTCGTTTCGTTCCGTCGAGGTTAAATAAGAAAATCAAAAGCTGAAATTTCATGGATGTGAATGTATTTTGTTGTGCATGTAGTTTGTGAAATATCAGGCGGAAGAAATGCACGCGAGCTTATTCTATGGAAGGGTTTGCAAAATAAGTCAAAGGTGTTAGTATATTTTTAAACTATTTCGTTGGGATAGTAGTTGATGGCTCTTTTTCATATATGTGACCCGGAATAACTTTTTTGAACTTAATAATGCTTTAATTATGAATTATAGCCGGTCACTCCCTTTGAGTGAAAATAATTCACGATTAAATTTCTTAATTTGGGACTTTTTCACACAAAAGCGGCTGTATTCTAAATTCAAATACAAAAAACAATTTGATAATATTGTTTTGCAATTGTAATCACATCGCGTTTGCAGAAAACACAATAAGGGAATACACAGTTTGAAAAAAAAATAAAAATAAAATAAAACAGAAATACAATAATAATATTTTTTTATAAAATACAATAAAAACAAACATGACTAATAAGTATAGCATGCGTTTTTTGATTACGCCGTTTTCGCAGTAAAAATTTTCACTTGCAAAATGACCCGAAACGTAGGCCAGTTACTAAGGCAAAAATGAAGAATTGCAAGCCATGGTGGAGGCCGATCCGTATCATTCTATTGCAAAATTACTAGTATGGTTTGAGGTTAGCATAATCACAATTTTGACCAATTGTCATAAAAATGGGAAAAATAAAACATTCGAAAAATGTGTGCCCCATGAACTGAATGATCTGCACAAAAGTTTACGCGTCGATGTTTATATTGCATTAATATATACAAAAATGATGGGATTTTAAACTGAATTGTAAGTTACGACTCATATGGATTGTTTAGGATAACGGCAAGGAAAACCGAACGCATAAATGTAGCTGAGTTATTTTTCAATGTTAGCTTTGTCTTGTTATCTTCTATTTGTATTTTTATCTTCATCAAGATCAGGATAAGATATTTTATTTTTTTTGTATATAGACGCATAAAAGCATAAACACCAAAATTTCTCTACTTAGATCTTTCGTTTAATAGCAAAACGGTTTAAAACATAGTAAATGAAACCAGAAGGCTCAAAGTTTGAAAGATTTGAGGCATATACTCTATAAATAAATTCATGCTATCGTTTATCTATATTTAGCGTACTGCCTATTTATTAATGAGTAATTAGTACAGAACTGAGGGTAAATTTTCGTGACGCTAACTTTCCTTGAGCGTGTGGTGTGAAACGTCGTCATGTCCAAAACGTGAAGGAATGTTACTAGATTACTCCCACAGTAATAAAAATAAATACTTATCCGAGTATCTATATCAGCAGGAATCACTTATCTTTTTTTTAATTTTATTTCTATTTTTTAATATTTTTGATGAATTAAAAGAAGTACTTTCTTTGTTCCGTAAGTTGAATTCTTGGTGAACATTTCATAATTTTCATATTACAGTTTTCTGAAATGCCTCCATTAAAGCATTTGTAATTAAAAGAGGAGGCGAGCACACCCAGGGAATGGAGGAAGCAACAAAAGCGGATTGTTATTATAACGAGTCTTTCAATCTCTAAAGATAAATTCAGAGTTTGACTTCCAACGAAAATACTGACTCGGCGAAAGGTCCATTCGACGAAATTAATTCGGAAAGTTTCTTCAGTTGAAGCATAACGTTAACGAGCGCCGATGTGCCTCAAAAGGTAACTTTTACACTACGTTTGATATATTTAATGGTTTTTCTATTTGATGGCATAAATAAGTTAGTTAAGGTCTGTTAAACTTAATACGCTATTTACATTAAATACACAACTTAAAGAATACACAGAATAGAAAGAAAATTAAACCTTAAGAAGACTGTGGAAATCGAAAATGTTTGTATGTGTCTGAAGTGTTCGGTTCGGTTTAGCTTAGTGCTTTTTCTGTTCTTTTTTCACTATATTAATTTTGGATTAGAGAGGTCTACCATACTTGTGTAAGTAGATACTTATTTCACCGACCCATCCATCACACAGTAATTAATAATGAATTGAACTTAGTTACTCGCTAGTTAAAAGTCTAGCAATGAGAAATCGGCATGTAAAGCTATTTTTTTTTAAATTTCTTTTTGATACATCAAATTATTTTGAGAAACTAATTTATATAGGCCTTGCGGCAAGTTATATTTTTAATCATTTTTCAACATTTTCAAAGTGGGTAGGCTGTATTATATGACTTTTTCTTTAGCTAAGGGTAGTAAAGGACAAAACACAATCTGACGTATGACCTATGACAGTTTACTCCTATTATTATTATTATTTACGTTCACTACAAATTATTTTTAATAATACCTCTTCATATTACTCTGTGTAATAGACAATGACATTTTTTCTCTTTATTACTTGGATACTAATACCTTATCTACAAACTGTCATAATAAAAACGTGAAACAGGGGTCAAACTAAGTTCAAATAGTAAAATTTATTTTTCTTGAAATAATTACTGTTTTAAAAGCTCGTAATAACAAAATATGGCTAAGAAACATTTTAACTCCAAACTGTTTCGAATTTAGCCTAATCAATTTTTTACATTACAAACGGAATTTGAATAATAATAATAATAATATCTGGGACATCCCACACAGTGCCATCTAGTCCCAAAGTACGCAAGTATTATGCTTCTATAACGGGGTACTAGACAAATGATATATATACTTAAATATTCTTTTTTTTATAATGTATTCATATATAGATACTTTTAAACCCAGACACGGAACAAATAGACAAGTTCATGCACACAAATATTTGGCCCGGGCGGGGATCGAATCCGCGAACCTCGGCTCCGCAGTTAAGCCTTGATTACACGTACCGAGTAAATGAGAGAGACAGTGAAATTGTACTAGGCCGAGACAGCAGCGACGTGCGAGTAGTGTTTACACGTATTTTAGTTTTTGGAGGCGAGTCATTTCACTTTTGAAGTATGCTCACAACATGGACCTTTAAAAAAATTAATTAAATGTGCCGAGTGGCGAGTGCAAACTGACCGAGTGCATGTTTATACATGCCGAGCGAGCGAGCGAGTCAGTGCGGGGAAGCGCGGGGGTGGGCGCTCGGTCTAGTAAAAAGATTAGGGTCGAGTGACTGTCTCGCCCTCTGTCTCGGCCGAGCGCTCGGCCGAGCACTCGGTGATGTGTTTACACGTACCGAGCACTCGGCCGAGAGTACTGTCTCGCCAATATACTCGGTACGTGTAATCAAGGCTTTAGGGTCTCCAACCACTCGGCCACTCGGTCAGTCAATGTAAAAAATACTTGTCATAAACGCTTCGTTCTTCTGCAATCACTGCTTCAGGGCTGTGTATCAGAAAAATAAAAGACAAATATCAATGTAATTTTATATATCGACTTGTATTCTGAGATAGAATGAATACAACAAAAACAAGTTATTGATTTTAATGAACATTTATATTTTACAAATACTCGTAGGTGAGTAGGTTTTAGTAGCTAGGTAGGTTTTCAACGTAAGTTTTCAACACAATTCCCGGAAAAATATCTTATATTAATTATTATTAATATTAGATCATATTTTCCAAACGTATATTGTAACACGTTTTATATGTTAGCTTTAATTTAAAATAATACGCTTCATACATTTTGTTTATCTTATGATATTTGCTACGTTTAACGACATTGAAAAATGTGGAAAGCTGAGTGTGAGCCGTTTTATGAGCAGAGGGTGTGTCACATTTCTTAAGCTAACCATCGCTCATCTGTTATATTAACACAACGTATGTGTTTTTCTATGAAGTAATCATATATTACGCTTATTTATTTATGATTTTAAAATGGCCACCATTTAAACGGTTAAGAGAAAATTGAGGTTTCGTATAGCTCCAAAATATTTTCTGTCTGCAAATATAACGAATTGAGGAATTACTTCCCAACTAGCAAATATGTCCTTAAATTAGGTTTTGTTCAATATTTTAATAATAATAGAATTATTAACAATTTGATTTGAGTTTTATCTATACCAATATTATAAAACTGAAGAGTTTGTTTGTTTGTTTGTTTGTTTGTTTGTTTGTTTGAACGCGTAAATCGCAGGAACTACTGGTTCGAATTGAGAAATTCTTTGTGTTGGATAGCCCATTTATTAGGGAAGCTATAGGCTATATTTTTTGCTTGTTTGTTTGAAAGTGCTAATCTCAGGCACTACCCATTCGAATAGAAAAATTATTTTTGTGTTAGATAGGTTATTTATCGAGAAAGGAGGATTGGAGGAGGAGTGGAGCATCAATAAAATGTTGCAAAAACGGGAAAAATTATTCCTTTTGAGAGCTTCCGTCGCGCGCGCTGCGTAAACGGTTGATGTCAAGCAAAAATCATGTATTACGGAATTGTTCCCGTTAAAAATTTCTAACCAAAAGTCCGTGACAGCATATGTGTCTTTTAAGGTTGACTTACTATAACCTTTTTTTGATTGATTGATTATAAATTGATTGCAAGAATTCAAGGTGGCTATAGTCACTTAGCTTCGCTTGGTTCCTTGCATTGACAGAAGCAAATCTAACCTAACCACAACCAAACCAATCTATTTAAAATTAAACGAAAATATTTTTTAAGATCAACCAAGCCTTCGTGGTGTATTTTATCATTCACTTTTACCAGCAAGCGTGATGAATGTCTACACGCACTAGTGTATTTTAAGACGTGCAGTATTTCGGATATTCAGCGTGACATAAAGTGTTAAAAAAGCATTGTTAAATCAGTATACGTACCGTACCATCAGCTCATTAATCCCCCATTGCAGGGGCTTAGGCCTCCTCTCGGGATGAGGGGCTTAGAGTTTAATTCACGACGCTACTCCAGTAGTGATGTATGGTGGATTTTAACGACAGCCATCTCTTGATGGCAACCGAGACCGACGACTTAACGTGCTCTCCGAGACACAGTCGATGAAAGTTATGTACAAAAGTTAGAATAAACTCATTAGTACATGCCCTGGTATTCGAAATTCAGTATAAAGTATAATGATTCTAATGCCGAAATAAAAACTAAATAAACACAATTAATATTAAGTTACTATACAGGACTGCGAAAGACTTTTATCTTATAAGAAATAACCATTTTAATAACGCAATTGACTAGACGTTTAATTTATGAGAAGAAACTTTGGTTGTGTGCTTCGACTAATAACGAGTACCTAAAGAATTTATAAAGAACTTGACACGATAATGGGATCTACGTTTCGATATCGAAATAATTTTGGTCGGTGGAAAATTTCTTAGCGTTAATTAATTCAGAGGTTTTCAATCTGCTCTGTTAGGTACTTGCTTTCAACAACTTTCTTTGTTTCCATTTTACAGTAAAATTCACCGAATTCTAGTACACGATCGTTCAATTTTAATGGTTACTAAAGTTAGAAAATACGATAATAGAAATCTAACCAAGTGGTAATCAAACTTTTAAGTAAAGGGTTCCGTAAGGATTTAATAATTAGTTAATTAAAAAATGTGAAAATGAAACTTTTATTTTAAGATATTTTTGTTAGGAATGCAGCAGATACTATTTTCAACAAACGTGTTTCGTATCTAAAGGTACTAATAAGGCCTATCAGTTTGTTTCAATAATATTATTCTTTAAGCACTTATTGTTAATTTGTTTTTTTATAATTTTGTTAAAAAGACCGTCCTTCAGTTTCTTGAGAGTTCTTCTGAGAGGAACCAGCATTTTTGAATGCGCCTTTGTGGTGACGTTCTTCCACAAAGTAATAAATTCACTCTTATGACGTATTTCAAGATTATGTTACATAACTACGAAATGAAGATATTTTGATTTGATTTGATTTGAATATTGTGAAGAGGAATGATTAGATTTTTTGTTTGTCTGTTACGGATTAACTCAAAAACTACTAAAGTGATTTTAAAATTTTTGTCACCTAGAAAGCTACATTATTAGCGAGTGACATGGGCTATAATTTATTCTCAAACCAGTGTGTAAGCTGAAAATGACATACGTTACTTTTTATCCTGGAAAAAAGGTCCCGGAACAAGTGTGTAGTCTAATGAGTGGAGTCGCAGGCGGAAAGCTAGTTAATAATAATGTCTGGGACATTTCAAACACTGCCATCTATTCTTAAATTAAGCAGGGCCTGTACTATGGGTATAGGCAGCCCAAGGACAGCTGGACAGGCGATTTACTAACACCAATGCAATTACATGTGCGTGAGGAAAACAAAAGATATTGTTTGTTTCCTTTACACAAACGCAAATCCGTATGTGTTACTAAATTCATGACCTAACTATCCTTGGATGACCTCACACTAGACAAATGATATTATTATTTTATTTTTTTAATAATACATACATGTGATATTTTACACCCAGACATGAAACAAATAGACATGTTCATGCACACATATATTTTACCCGCTTAATTTAACTTAGAAATAATATACAAGGTCGCATTGTTTATAATTTACATAAAGGAAACTAATTTTTGATATGTAAGTATATTTTATGTGGTAACCAATTTTTGCCTTCAAAGTCTTGGGCAAGAAAATAACACCACCGCTTTATGATTATTAATAATCAACTTTTTCAGGAAACTGTAATAAATTCAGTTAAAAAATTTATTACCTATTATTATTAATTTATAAACATTAAACATTAACTATTTTATTTCAAATAAGACTAATGATTTCAACTTTTAAAAAGTAACACTTTGCGCAAGTTTACGGTCATGAATATCTTATTATTTTTGGAAATCCTAATAAATAGATTCCAAAATTTTACGAATACATTGCGATTAAATTTTTTTCCTAATTAAAAGATAATATCCTAGATTTTACATTTCACCAAGAATTTAAAATGAACCGTTAAATGTAAACATGACTGTTTTATGCAAAACGAAAATGTTTTTCCGACTCTATGTTAAACTGTGGCAAGAAAAGCGGGCAACGTACAAAGGCAAGCGTAAACATGGGAGGGCGTGGCTCGCTTTTCCGGATGAAGTATCTACGTTAACTTTCAGCCTGAATTCAACTGAACCATTATAATTAACAACGTAGGAGACCTAGCTCTTTACAGTAACAGTTCCACTCTTACGTTATAATGTGTATGTAGTATATGCGAGGCCGAACTCTGTATTAAATTCACTAAGTAACATCCTGTGTGCCGACAATTTAATGCGCGGAATATGTAAACGACGTCTTTGGTCTTCCTATTGTAAGCATTCTCTTTTTTCCAAGAAATTAGTTGCAAACTTTCATCACTGCTGTTGTTATAATATATGCAAAAAGATTGTTAAGCCCTTGTATTGTATTATATTATTCACACAGGAATCGGGGCAATTGCCCCCTCTTAATACACGACCGGAACAACTAATATTGACCAATTTGAAGCAAAAAACCTAAAGTTTGATAATTTTTATTTGCTTATAACGAATTTTCTACAAAATAAGTAAAATCAAACAAAATGTTGCCCCACCCTTGAACGAAATTCTGTATCTGCGCCTGATTAGTATTGTATCACTACCGAATAATGTTCAGGCCAATATTCGGCATTGGACTCAGACAAATATTTGGCAAAATATCGAATATATTATTCGTTACTAACATAATCTACCCAAATATTTGTTTTTTCTATCCATTGCACTGAAAGATAATAAGACGTTTCGTGATCATCATCTATTTTCTACGTTATTCACTGTTATTTAGTTTTGTACCGCATATTGTTTCATACAGTTATTACAGTTATCGTACAAAATACAATATCGAATTTATTCATACAAAGATTTTTCACTACAATACTTGTATAAGATATCCATTAATCTTATGCGAAAAAACGTACGTGAAAAGAAATTTTTTGTATATTTATATGAAAGAGTGCAAGCTATCGTATGGGTATATTGCAGGGGTGAGTCAAGGAATGGTGCTTCATCCATCCATTACTTGGAGGCAGCTTGGAGGCGTAACGTACACATCCTGCATTCATTAACTAATGCTAAAATGTATTTCCTTGTAGTACCGGAGACTGCAGGGGAGTCAAGATGTTTATTTATGGTTATGTTAAAAATCTTACTGCGAAAGCACTGTCGAAAGTTATTGCAAGTTCAAACTGTGGTTCAAGACAAAACAAATTTTAAAAGTATTTATCGTATTAATCCCAAGGGTTTGTGTGTTGTATCTAAAAGTATAAGAAAGAATCATCAAAATAGGACTACTTTGCAAATAGTTAAGCGTGTTCATACATATATAATAGTATAATATAATATCTTGAAAATATCCTCCTTTTTTGCCGGTCAAAAGATAATTTCTAACCTAAAGCAATTTAAAACCACGATATATCTATATACAAAATTCAATACGAAGCAATAAGGCGGCAAAATGCCAGTGTTAACAAGAAATGTCAGACAGCAAAGCTGCCGCCTGTCGCGACACAAATATTAAACGTAGCACACACAGAGAGATTGTAACGCTGAGAATGAACCTAGCTGAGATTGTCGTGTCTGGCTCCTACAAATACATGTACAATACAATTCATAGGTAGTTACATTCTAAAAGTTTGCTGTCAATAAGTTATATTACTGTAAAAGCAACATTATAATTGTAACGAGTACTCTAAGGGACCAACTAAATTCTTCTTCTTCTTTGTCATACACTCTTAGCGGAGTAGTCGTGGTCATGGGTCGTCTGATAGGAGACCTTTCCATAACTTCCATGGTGAAAAATAGTTTCCCGTATATTTACCTATCGTAGATATATACGTCTCTTTTTGGACTTAAATCTGATAGAATGGAAAATAGAATATGTTAAATGAATAACTGGTAGGGGTATTTATACTAATCGATATGGATGACAGGCCAGCCTGAGAACGTCTTGTCCAGTGCTTTCCACAAATTCAGCAATCTAGTTCCTTGACGTTTTAAAAAGTAGAAAATAATTGTGAGACCCCCTAGACCTGCAATGTTACATCGAAATAGAAATTTGCTTTTTTAAATACGTGCCTAACCTTATAAATAGGTTTTAGAAAATAGTTTTTATTTTAAATTTTAATATAGTAATAAGAGCTTCGCAACCTAACGCACTTTTATGGCCTAGCTGAGTGACGCGCCGTCTGTGAATGAGCATTGTAAATTGTAACTACTATCAAATATCAAAATTAAGTTTTAGATAGTCGAGACCATTTTGCGGACCATACTAAATAGCCCTGACTTCCGGACTACCGTTCGTATAAGTCTGTATATTGTCGACCTCGTTCAAAAAAAAATTTCTGTACGAGGCCCTTATCGACCCGATGTATTTTTTGAAATATCAGAAATAACACAATTTATTTTATAGAGTAATAGCATAGAGGTGATAAATTTGACAGCAGCGTTTGGTTTTAATAGAGTCATAAATATCACTTCACAGTATCGAAAATGTCAAACACAAATTCGCGGGGGTGAAGACTGGCGCGCGGGAATCTTGCGGCCTGAAACTCAGCTAGCTAGAGTATGTCCCGTTAGAATCCGGTAAGCGCAGAAAAGGGCTTCTAGTCAATTCATACTTTAATGCATGAGAGGTTAAGGCGAACTATTTCTTCGAATAAGCAGAATAAAAATTTAAGTCGAGAAAACGCGCTAAATTTTTCCTTATTTATGTAATGTGATTTTCTATATTGACCGGTAGATTAATTTCATGCACCAAAAATATATTATTTTATTGATAATAATATTTTTAGTTTTTACTAGAAATGATTATATTAAAATTTATATATAATAAGACAACTGCTCACCGCTATACGAATACCAGACACGAAACGTCATCTTCTTTTGAATGCTAGCGATGTTTAACGTGAAAACAATTTTCTCAGTACCTTGAATATAAAAATAATGTAATTTTAAAAAGAAAACTCTATCACTGCTCCGTATTAAAATCAAATAATCTCTTGCGTTCCTTTTAGTTTTACGATATAAACACGACGCGAAGAACTAAAATCAGAGTGGTAATAAACTTTATTGTGTAAATATTTTGCTAGTTATAACACACGCTTTTTACCAGGGCATGTGTGGGCGAAACACTTGATGACTCAAAGGGTCAGCCACGGCTTTCGACAGCGATGAATTGCGGCACAGCGAACGGCAGAATTAGTATAGGCTGACCGCTGTAGCTCGTGGTATGCTTTGTACAGATTTTATACAATTGCTTTTGCTACTTACCGTGCGCCGCTCGCGCATAGCGCCAAGTTCGTGGCTATGCAGGAAGGGAAGGACCGACCACTGCCGTCTGCCTTCACACATGCCATTTTGGACCACGTTTGTTTCATAGTTCAAACTACCATTGCATACTTTATTGTACCATACGCTCACTTTTACCGTAATTTATGTCAATTTTATAACTCTGTGGTTGTATGCAAAAATGATAAAATTTTTATTATTATTTTTTTTGTCTTATGGGCACGATATGCCACGATACTCGCAAAAACATTTGAACATATACCCTGAAAAGTACAAAAATGTTTTTCCATGTACGGTTCCGCACGGAAATAGAACCTAAAATCTTTCGTTTCGCGTGTACAATCTTTGAGTACTAAGTCACCAAACAATATCATAACGACACCTTAAAATTTTTCAGCGATTCGTTTTGGTATTTCGATTGTTTCGATTACTTTAGAACTCTTAAGTACAGTAAGGTTGACTGTCAAAACTACTTGTTACAACTTATGGGCCAAAATTTAATAATTTCTCTCTATAGTAATAAATAGAATTATGAAACTACTTGTACCTACAAGATAGCAACATATTATCAGTCAAAAAAGCATATATTTTCTATTAAAGTATAAAGATCTATTTGTTTTCATTTATAGAAGTATAGAAAAAAGTAAAAAAATTCTCTCCGATCAAATACTCGATTTTATACAAATCAAGTTAAATTAAATGTATTTATTGCTTGTAACAAGTGGGTAAACAATAAGTACCATACATAATCAAGCATACAGTTACACTATAACGTACAATAAAAGGCAATATATTGGCTGAAAAATGCAACACATGAGAACAAATTTATCTTTTAATAATGGTTTAAACTTACATAAATTACACCCTATCTAAGTTCTAATGGTGGATGTATATAGAAATATCGCATCATGACATGATCCCAAAATATGAGCAAAAGATATACACCACTGACTAAATATACGCCACTAGATGTTAGCGTGACTCATTCACAAATATTTAAATACAAGAAATATCAATGCTCACTATCATGTCAGTATCCGGCCGACTATCCCTTGTAAAACTATTTACTTCAAATAAGAAATAAAGTGTTGAACAACGACGAAAATTCGACATAATCGATACTTGAGTGAAACGGAGCTGACGGAAATAGGCCAAAGCAACTTGTTTTCAGCAAAAACATTCAAGCTACACAGTTAACGGAAAATAACATCATAAACAACATGATGTTATTTTCCGCTTCATAACTGTCAATTAACACACATGACATGAACTTTATAAGTGTATAAAGCTTTGCTGACAGGTGACGACGCTGAACGGATTTTCAGCGAATTTAATAAATACTGAAATGATCCTAGTTCTTAATTCACGTAACCTGTTAAACAATTAAACTAATGAAGTCAATATATTTGTAAAGGGCAACATTAGAACTAAGATAAATGGAAATGTCACAATTTCTAAAAAAATAATTGTGAAATTTAACCTACAATTACCTATTTCTTTCATGGAGTTTTTATGTTAGTAAGTAAAAAAATTAAGTCAAAAGATCCGTTATTTTTATCTACAAACATTTCTGATTAGAGCTATTTTTTACAGCTAATGTCAAAAAAATAATAATTATTTAAAAATGATTGAAAACTATGCAAAACTATTTTGCATATACCATTTAAACTGATTTTTAATAGTGATTTATTAACAATATCACCTAATTATACAAAGACGAAACTCTAATAAAATATAACTTTAAATTAAATTCACATTTCCATATCGAAACGCGTACGGCATCATTAAGACTATCTGTCAGAAGGGTGAACAGCAGAATGGAGCGAGCGGCGCGAACTTTTATCTCATTTTCAATCCCGGATGAGTGTCAGAGGCGCGGTCTGAAGGAAGGCATTGTCCGTCACTCTTAACTGTGAGACCACAGGCATCTGGACATGCCAACTTTTATTTAAAGCCTCATTGTATCCAGATTCCAAAGTAATACGTCTGATCGTGTGTCGTATTAGTGGGAGATTTAAATAAAAGGGCGGCTTCGGTCCCGAACATAATTCGATCTTAATATTTTTTTTTTATTGTATAATGTAATTTTCTTAAATAACAGCGGTTTTCCAGTACAAATAGATATCGAGAAAAGCATTTCATTATATTCACACTAGAAGTACAAACTCCACCGCAATATCGTTATATCAAAAATTACACGAAAGCCGCCTTTGTTTGTAACCGCTCACTGCAATGGACGAGACAAATGCAGTTTTAAAAATTCAGTCTTTTTTTGATTTCGGATATACGGAAAATTGCCCCTTTGCTAATGAGAGATTTTCACCTAGTTACTTATGTAACATAAATACGTCACTGGAAAAGTTTTTACTTTTAAGAGAAGAATATAACCTATATCACAATTGAGCACAAATATAAATAACACCTAAAATATTCAGCGAGAATCGTATGACTTTATGAATATTTTTTTTTGGTTCAAGTGCAATTTATATCTTCGACGAACGTTGGAGTTAGAGAACGTTAACATCGCTGATCGAAACAAAGATTGGGTGCTATTCGTTGGTACAAATTTTTAAACAAAGAAATAGTTTTTTTAGCCCTGCTTTTCTCATAAATAGTATCCTGAATAACAAATTACGAATACTTGTAATTTTAGTTTAACATAATCTATCGTATTTTCTTCAATAGAATTGCTTGAAAACAATGATAGAAAAAAAAAAAACAAAAAACAAACAGATATATAGTGCGATATCTTAAATCTTTATTCGACATTGTGCTTTTAATCTCTGACCGCGAAATTAAATTTCTCATTATTTCCACATTGCCGTACCTAATAAATCATCTCCTAAGGGACTGCGGTACACGGGCCCGACCGCAAAAACCCACAAATCATATATGAGCAACGCCAGTTTAGTGTCAAATTAGCGAGTGGTATAATAAACGAACGGTTTATATTTATTTGGCAACATCTCATCGCCACCGAATTGATTCTCTAAATCATCAATCAATCTCAAAACATTGATTGATGAACGCATTGACGGCAAGTAATTAAAAAAAGATATTGACAAGCTCGCACGCGGCGACCCGACACGATTGACGGACGCTACGGGTAATATCGAGACGATTTGCATTGTCTTTTTTTATCGGATATTAATATCATTGATGTAAAGATTTTTTAAATAAGTTATTCAAAAAGAAACGAAAAATTTAGAATGAGTGAATATAAAAAAAAGAAATCATAAATATTTTTGTAATAACACACGATGTGAAAATTACGTAACACTTAAAGTAAAAATGTGATGTAATTTTATAAATAATTGTGTGATATAATGACATGAATATTTTTGATGTGATATATCTTATAGCGTGATGAGCAGGGAGTAAAACTAGACATTTCAGCGATAAGACGCTCTTGTTTTCAGACTACATTCGTGGTCTGAAATACGTATATTGATCTGGTTATTACAAATATATATTTATAAATATATAATTTTCATAAAATTATAAATTTAATAAAAAAAATACTAAACAATATATTTTCAAATAAATTAAAAATTATATTATTTTTTTGTAAGTATTACGTAAGTATAAATATGTAAATTATAAATAAATTTATTTTTTTTTTACTAAAAACTAGCGGTTATACCCGGCTCCGCTCGGATAGACTACAGATACGTTCCCTTTCCCATTATCTCCACCGCCCCTTCTGCCTTCCAGCCACTTACTCTGTCCTACCCTCCTGGCCCCTTACCCCACGGCTCCCCTAATAAAATTATAAAAATTATAGCGATCCCGGTACAAGTCCACGCGAGCGGAGCCGCTGGCGGAAACTTAGTTTGAGAATAAAATATAACCCATGTTACTCGCTGGTAATATAGCTATCCACAGGGGAAAGAATTTTTAAAATCAGTGTTCAACTGTGAAGTTCACGTGAGTAGAGAGGCGGGCAGAAAGCTATTACCTTTATAAATTATAACCTATGTGTTATTCTGATGTATAAGCTATATTATTGCAAAATTTCATGAAAATCCATTCAGTAGTTTTTGCGTGAAGGAGCAACGAACATCCATACATTTATAAATGCGTACATACAAACTTTCGCGTTTATAATATTAGCAGGATGTTTAGGTAAAAATCTGTCTTAATACATCCTATATTTTTCCAATGTCATATGACTTTGTTGTTTTGTATTTCCTGTGACGGCTCATTGTTTTTGTTTGTGTGCTTCTAAATTTTCAATGTGTGAATTAATTTTGTTGAAATTCCACTAAAACTATAAGCTGTTTTCCATAAAGATTCGCAAATGTGAAAATTTCAAGAAAAGGTAATGTGAGAAACTAATTGCGAGAATTGAAGAAACTCCACCGCCTTGAACTTTCACTAAAACTACGAGTTTAAATGAATAAACTTTTAATGCTACTTAGGTGGCTACTTATAAACATTGTTCAGTTATTGTAAAACATTGTAACTCCGCAATTAAAGTGTGACAGGTTATTTATTTTTATTTAGGTCGTCGTGTGATTTCATATATGGACGTTTGAAGGTCACCGTGAGTCGGAATAAGGCCTCGGCTAATAACTCATAGAGAAACACTTTTGACTGATGCTTCTCTTAATTGAAAAAAAAAAGATAGTGAATAGCTCATACAACGCTCGGTAACAGCGCTTTTAAGGTTCCGATGTATTGAATGTAAAACCCGAGAAATCATGTTTTTCCGTTTACTTTCCTCAGCTAATAATAATAACATGTATTATTAAATCACACTCAAGATTGCCTTGAGAACAAAATCCGTTGAAAGCATGTTTAAACATGCTATTGATCTTAAACTCAGATGACGTTAAATGACGCACATATATAATGAGTAGTTTTCAGTCGTTTACTCAAGTTGCATTTATTAATTAGTGTCAAGTTGAGATGGTTTTAAGATCGAGCTCAAACTTGAGTATTCTGAAAATATACTTAAAAAAAAAAATAGGAACGTTTACTCCGACGCATAGGAAATAAATAAATAGTAGAAGGTATCACATAGTCTCTAGCTATTAGTCTGAGACCGTCGACATTTGTCTCCATACAAACTAATTATTTTATTTTATTTGTTATTTATTGTTATATATTCTAAATTCATTAGGTCATATGTTGTAAACATAATTATGCATACGATATCTCTAGATCTTTGATTTTTAAGTGCTTTAATTTTCATCATGTTGAAATATTTATATGACTTGTCTCGCGTAATTCAGGATTTATTAAAAGCTTGTATGCTTTTAATTATTTCTAAAGTTTTTAACGTTTACACAGATACTCTAAATATTTACGAAATAAAGAGTAGCCTATAATATTCTTCAAAAAGACTTCTGCCTGGAAGTCAAAGTTTTGTGAAAATTTGTTAAGCTTTTTATTTCGAAATCACAGACTTCAATTTTATTTAATTGTTATATTGTATAAAAACATTTAGTTAAACTGATATTTAAAAAAAAAAAACAACCCCCTGTAATCAAGTATACTGGTCGCAATTAATTCTCTCTATATTCGATACTTCGCGGAGAACGCGTCGATTCGAAATCAAGGCAATCGGATCGGACGGGAGCCGGCCGGATAATCGGCCGAGATCGTACGCGGACACTATCGCCGGGCTTTAATTTTCCGCTGAGATAGTTTGTTTACTTCTTAATATTACGTAACTTAAACAACATAAGTAAACACAGACTGCCGCAACTATGTTGACAGCTAGTATGTAGAAAAATATTTTTTCCACGTAAGCTTTCGTCTCCGAGGCTCACACGCCAATTTCTATCCACGTAATCTATATGTTATCATGTCACTATTGTCAACTATATACATCATGAGAACTAAGTCGCGGTTTTGACTAGTTGCTATAGTAATTTTACGGTAATCTAATAAAGCATGCGTTAGTATACAACGCCACTAATAGCGGCCGGCCGCCCTCTCCGTGTTCAATTAAACTCGGCCGCGATAACGCCCGTCACGTGCGCCCGGGGATCGTATCTCGTCACTGATACGATGCCTTCCGTAACACTGACTTATCATATGTAATAGATACATAAATAATATATTGTGTGCATTGTAAGCTTTCTCATGTACCTACCTATTTCTGTACCAATATGACTAGATACCTATATATGTTGTTTTACATACCAGCTGTAGACGCCGTTTTCATGTTTTTCTATTCCATTAGCCCATTAAACCCCACTGCAGGGGCTTAGGCCTCACCCCAGGGTGAAGCGGGCTTGGAGCTTAAATCCACGATGCTGCTCCATTGCGGATATCCATATCCGTATACAAATGCGTTAGAGTAATCCAGTGTTGACCGATTATATGTTTTATATACCTATCGCATGTCAGACGTCACCGGTCAACGGGCAACGAGCCTGCTCACAAGAAGAATTTTCGTTTTTATGTTTCGAAATTTCGCGGAACGAGTTTAACTCAGTGAACTATAAGGAGTGTTCAGACAAAGAACTAATCGGTCCAAACAAAAGATGCAAAAAAAGATAAGTGTAAAAAAAGAACATTTAAGATAGTTTTTTTCGGTAACAGTTGGTTTGCTCTATATCTGCTCACTTAAAACTTTTTGTTAAGTTTGGTAATTTCTACATGCCCTATAAGTTTGTACTACGTTTAACCGAATGCGCGGTATATTATTTACGGAATGTACGGTTGAACAACAGTCGCTGAACTTAATCTAAACTTTTAGAGCGGGTAAAGCTTACCGTACTAAACATAAATTTAAAAAAAAATTATAAAACATTAAAAGTTAAACATGCTTCTCTCGGTAACCATTAGTTTGCGCCACCTGCTCACTTGAATTTTTTTGTTTAGTTTGGTAAGCTCTACACGTTTTATAAGTTTGGACTACGTTCAGCCGAACAACCCGTATACTTAGTATATTTTTTACTCCAGCACTACGCTATTGCGTCATTGCTATCCGTGTTCCATACTCAAGTATCGTGCGTCCATTGTTTCAGGTCGTCTCTATTCCTGTTCACATATCGAGATTAACAGCTCGGTAAAACGTACCCGCGTCAATTTCAAGCGAACTAGATGTTTGGGGCGAGCTGTACCTATCAGCGGTACCTGCTCTGCGTTGAGGACACGGTGTTTGTTCACTGCATTACTATGTTCCGTTGCTTCAAATCACGATGAAGCGAGTATACATTACATATAAAAGTACGAATTGACTAGAAGCCCTCTTCTGCGTTTACCGTCTAACCATTCATAATCTAGGTCTGGTCTTTACCCCAGCGAAATCCTCGCGCGTCGGCCTTCAACCCCGTAAAATCGCGTAAAGTCACTTCGATACTGTGAAATGACATTTATGACTCTATTAAAACCAAACGCTGCTGTCAAATTTATTAACTCTATGACATTAGCGAATAATTTGTACTAATTTATTAGAGTAAAAAATAGTGTCGTGATAACCTAGTGGTAGCGAACCCGCTTCTAATTTAAAAGGTTGTCGTTCGAATCCCAGAAACAAGTACATGCCTATTTCTGGGATTCACCAATGAATTTTTTTTAAATTTAATGCATAATTATTATCATTGACTCGGTGCCTTCGAGAGCATGTTAAACCGTCAGTTTTGGTTGCCGTCACCAGATGGCAGTCGTTAAAATCTACCACTCGGCGCTGGAGCAGCGAGGTGGACTAAGGTTCAAGCACTTTCATCCCGAGGGAAGGTCCAAGACCCTGCAGAGAGATATAACGAGCTTACCTGATTATTTAAGAAAACGAAGATAAATCACGAAAGTTTGTTAAACTTCATATTCATCTCAGACAAAACAAGTCAGTAACTAAGTACCTGTGGTTCATAAAGCATTCTACAATATTGGTATCTATCTATATGTATGAATGAAATAAAATCTTATGACAACTTCTGCAACACTTAGGCTCATTTTAATACACTCAGTCGAAAACTATAAAAATAATACTAGAAAATCGACAGATTACGTGGGTGTAATCCCACCGTAAAAATATATATAAATAAAACATATTTCTGTCGTTAAAAAACCTCATAAACATCTTCCGTCTAAATTATGTATTTCACGTTTGGCAATATATATAAAATTGGATTCTTTATCTCGTCTTTTATGTTGGTGTATTACTAGACTTTTCTCCAGCGGCTTCGCTTAGATACATTTCAGTTTCGTATATTTATACGTAAGTAGGACGTGGGTTTAAAAGTTTTATATAAACGGGGAGAAAGTCTTTTATAGTGGGCAATAAATATACGCCAAGGGCCAAATATACGCCAATTGATATTCTGACATACAGTGAAATACAATTCAGTATGAAGTTCACGTGAATTTCGTTCAGGAAAAGAAAAAAAAAAGAATCTGAAATCACAATTAATGTGGAATTTAAAGAAATGTTTAAAACAAGCGATGATATAATAGTAATGTATACATCACAACAACGTCTAGGCCCCAAACTAAGCTTATGTTTTCTTATTATAATATATATTATATATAATATTAGCTTAAATATTTTAGCAATATATTATAATATAATATATATTAGCTTGTGTTTTGGGTACCAAGCGAAGATACCACATACATATTACAACCAAGACCCAGTGCCAGTATCAATATTCAACATATAAATACTGACCCGACTTGGGATTCGAACCCGGGACCTCCAGCTTCGTAGGCAGGGTCGCTACCCACTAGGCTAAGCGGGTGATGATGATGACATATACCTAATCTGTCTAATCCCTAAGTCTGCTCAATCTTGAAAATTATACTATTCGAGTTCTAAAGTTGTCATAAAATCCATCGTTATAAATTTGTATCTAGTTTTAAAACTAATAAAATTGAAAATTCTATAGAGAACCAAAAAACCAGCCAAGTTTCTAATCGGACTCGTGCCCTGAGGATCCCATACAGTAGCCCTATACAGTATAAACGTATAGACATGTTTATTGTTACTCGCCGAAGTAAACGCCTATTTAAATATTTAAAAATATTTTTAATGTTATATAATTACATATTAAAGATTTCCCAATTAAATCCTTTATTTGTACTGTAAGACTTTACTAAATTCTATGAAACCAACTAACTATATGTTTTGATTTACTTGCGAGTGTCAAAAAAAAATTGTAGTTTATATTCCATTCGAATATGTGTCGTGATAGCCCGAAAGCAGCGAACCTGTTTCAAATCTATAAGGCCATGTGGCCATGATTCGAGTCTGGGCGTGTACCAATGAGTATTTTTCGACTTATGTACATTATATATCACTGACTCGGTCGATCGGTTAAGCAGTCGGTCCCGGTTGCTGTCAATAGATGGCGGTCGTTACAATCCGCCTACCCGCATTGGAGCAGCGTGGTGGATTTAAGCTCCAAACCCCGTCATCTTTAGGGGAGGTCTAAGCCCTTGCAGTGGAGTTTAAAAAAAAGGGCTGATGGAAAAATTTTCTATTCCATTCCATCAGGCATGCAACTTATATAAATGACAGAATTTTTTATTCTGACTTAGGAGCTTTATTTTTACACCTTTCAAGCTGAACCTGAACCAACCTGAGCACTAGATATGAATTTCAACTTGATACTCCAACACTTTCTTTAACAAAAAGGGTCTTGATACACAGACAGACAGACGGCCACAAGGACTTCTTTTTTCCTTCTTAGGTAAGAAACTCTAAAAATATAAAATTAAAATTTATCCCCGTAATTTTTATATTGTTGTTCAATTTATGACAATAACTGAAAGTACCTAACTACTTTAGTTATTAAAAAAAAATGATATTAAATTAACTAAAAGTGCGATATATGTTACACAAGAAATAGAGCGGTTTGAGTGTAGTATCATAAGAACTTAGGGTAACGAAGTCGATAGCAGCGACCATTACGTAAAGTGGCATTTCGATTGTTCCGTCCAACCACCTATACACCAGTTTAGTGTTCGCCAACACCCGCACGCCCCCTTCACACTTGAAACTTGGGTTCACGTCGGACCCACAGTTCAGACTGAGAATATACGCTCTAAGTAAATCATTGTTTCTTTGTGCATAAAAATAAGAAATAATGTCGACGCTCGCGTAGTAGTATAGAAGGGGCTTAATTTTGACAAAATTAAATCATAAATAATTGTTACTTATCAACAATATCATTCTACGTCTTAGATAAATTTTCCTAAATAATTCTAAAACAAAGTGACAACCACTTAGCCTAGTGAGCAGAGACCGTGCCTACGAAGCTGGAGGTCCCGGGTTCGAATCCCAGGACGGGTCAGTAGTTATTTGATGAATATTAATACTGGTATCGGGTCTTGGTTGTTATATGTATGTGGTGTCTTCGCTTGGTACTCAAAACACAAGCTAATGCTTAGTTTGGGGTCTAGACGTAGTTGTGATGTATACGTTATTATTATTATTAAAGTACTAAAGAAAATACACTCAAAAGAAATTTGACGGGCAAATCGAAATAAATTGCGGTAATGACATAATTTTTTTAATGATTTTGCTGACGCTACGTACTATAGAATTTCATATGACCTCGACGTTACTGCTTCTCCTCGGTTTAGCACCCAATTCACCGCGTAACCGGGCGGTTAAAACTTTTTTTTTATAGTTCGTGAAATTCCGAAAGCACGCTTCAGCCATGATAAGGCTATGTTCCGTATAAATTTTTACATGCGCCTTTATTATATGGGTCGCATACATTAGGGGAGCGGTGAAATATGTGGGAACATTGACCCCGTAGGGGCGACGTCCTCCTTCTTCGGCGGAATTTGTTTGGATGGCTTAAGAGAACGTATTTGCGGTAGGAAAAGTGATATTAACGTGATAATGTACGCGAGTATATCAATTCGTTTGTACCGCTTTGCATGGGTATACTATGTTTATGAAATAGATATTAAAGTACTAATCGGCAGTAACAATCCTTTGAGGGCGAGAAATGGGAATGAGGAAAGCGATTAATATAAATCGATATATGTAGTTTTTTGCTTCTTTCCTTGTTTCCCCGAATTCGTTTAGAATTCGCGCCACTTTATTGTCAGAACTTATATTCTAAGTTTTGGGAATACATTCCTGTTTGTTGTTTTATCCAGACAATTAAAATAATCAAATTCATTTAAATGTAACGAAGTACCACTGTGTAATATTGTAACTATCAAAAGTACAATTCATAATTACTGTTTTCGATAGAAATCTTAATGTCTAACCGTTACAATATTACAGGATTAACTAAGTAGTCAACCACAATTTTCGATAGGATTTGAAACTAAAATATATATCCAAACTTGAAAGCATTATGTTTAAGCTAGCACAGAGTCAACACACCGCACCGTGAGATATCTCAAACTGCTAAAGCTCCGAACAAACAAAGCACTTCAAACTGTTAGTGATTCAATAGGATCAAACTTATACACGAAATCGTGATTGACGGTAAATTACAGAACTATACAAGTCCAGTTTTCAGAGATAAGCATAATTTAAAAAGAAATAAATTAACATTGTTGAATCTAAACTGTAAACAAACCCCGAAGACAATAAAGTACGAGTTGGTCTGATTTTCTGAGGGTTCCGTTCTGGATTATTACTTATATTTATTTAATTTATAACTTATTTTAATTAATTTTGTTTTATTTCAGTTCATTTATTTACACCTTAGGCACACGCACACAGTTTATTACTTTACAATGTAACTGAACTTCATTGTCAAATATACGCCGAGACCTAGCTACGCTAATTCTTACCATTTATTCTTAAATCTATACACACAGCTAGGGAAAGTGCGAATTGGTGTTTTAACACAATTTAACTATTTAACACTATCTAAATGTTAGCATCTGTATAAAAGCATTGTCAGCATGTCACATTAAAATACTGTATGTAACGTAAAAAATAAATAATAATAAATTAAAACAATTATAATATTAACAATTATAATCTGCTTTATATAGAATTCGTCATATTCATAGATTAAATAATTAATACATAAACTAGCGTTCCGTCCACAGTTTTGTCTGCGTGCGGATGTTACGTTTGTACAGGAACCGTTTAAGGGACATTCCGGTTTAGCCGTTAAAGGAGATACACACGTTGTCCTCGATGAAAAATAGCCTAATGTACTTTAAGCAGGATTCAAGCTATCTCTTTATCAAATATCATCAAAATCAGTTCTGCTGTTTAGCTGTGAAAAAGTAACAATATCTTTTTATGATGAAAACTATTTTTCTATTAGTTTTTAGTAAGTTAAAGTTTAATAGAATATATTACGAATGCACATTCACAAACAAAAATATATACACACAAACACAGAAACACTTTAAAGTTATATCTTAGGAATTTTCTATAGTTTTTGAGGTGTGAAAGCTTATTAATTGTTGAAGAATTTCACTAATTATTCAAAGTCCGTTGTCACTAAGTATTGTAATGATACTTTTCATTTGAATTATCAAACTTGCCGTAGTAGAAGTGCTTACAAAACTACAAAATAATGCAGAGAAAATTTAAATAATCAAGTAAATATCTATACTAAGTCATTCCAGAACAAAAAAAAATCTGGTCTTTCTCTAGTGAAACAATTTTCGGAAGAATAATTAACACAATTAGTGTCAATTAGTAATAATTAAGAAGAGCAGTGTATCATGAAAACGCATTACTTAATTAAATTTTCCATTTTTTATTTTCCGGCAACCCCCCACTTCGTTTCGTGCTTTGTTCTTATTAAGCGATACGGTAAACAGTTAATGCAGCAATAAATTATATTTTCCACTGGATGTTTTAGAGGGTGGCAGGCGTATCAACTCTACCGTAGGCTAGACGCCATTTATCTTGCGTACGAAACGAAGTCAAAATTACAAATTCAAATACGATTTTGAGCTAAAACTTCACGAAATCCATTCTCGCGTAAACACACTTTAGAATGCAGTCGGTATCCGCGACGTGTTTACAGTAAACTGTGCAGTAATATCGTTTTATCACACATTTTCTGGTTTACGAGTAAATGTATTTTTGCAATCATGTGAATTCATTGATGCTGTTCTTAGAATGGGATTCTCTTGTGCGCGGGATTCAATCACTATTTTCACAAGGATTGAAACGAACGAGCAGTTTAAATTGATGGGAGTTTTCTGGAAGACGCTAGATTGTATACCAGAAATGATAAAAATAACGGTACATCCCACACAGTGCCATCTACTCCCGAGGTAAGCAAGTATTATGCTTGTGTTATGGGGTACTAGACAACTGATATACAGGCGTAAATATTCTTTACAATATATACATACGCAGGTTGAGATTTTAGTCGGCAGCCAAAATTTTTCTAGGTGTTAGGTATCACCAATAGACCTCATTACGTAAATAAAAATATAGGTCCAATATTCATAATCAATAATTATATCCTAAATATTTTTTAACTAAATTTGGCTACCTTTTACTTATATACGAAAGGGCGAGGCATGTGGTCACGTGCACTGGCGCCCTCGTGAACAGTGACTAGTAATATTGGTAGTTTTGGGAAAGGTTTACGTAGTCTTAACTGAATATTTTCTTATTGAACGATACTAAAAAGGAACAAGACGGCCAACGGATTTTTATCAAAGGTCATTATATTAAAATTTGCCTGGTCATTAAAAGCTCAGCCTGTATAGATACTTTTACACAAATGAAATGGGTATCCATATTTTAAGTTCAATAATTATTTACTAGTTAATATATTCTTACTGAAAGTTATTTAATAAAACCAAAATTTTCTGGATACTAATTTATTTATTTGTTTATAATATACGTGCTCGATCCAACAAAGTCCAGAGATGCTCGCCCGCACTGGAGCGGGTTGTGGATTAAGCTCCAAGCACCTTCATCCCGAGGGGAGGCCCCATCCCCTGCTGTAGGGCATAATAGGCTGATAAGGTTATATTTCCTTGTCGTTTTTAATAAAATTAACAGATTCTCTTCATATACTGTAAATGAATTAAATAATTTTTCACACATAAATTATATTGTACCTTTTTTTTAAAGTTTTCATTGTGCTGATTAAATATTTACACAAAAGAAATGAACGAAATAAATATTCTATTGCTTTTCCTGTGCAATGTTAAGCTAGAGCTGTCACATTGTACGTGAGTGAAGAAATATGGCGGCAATGCACGACGCTTTCGCGTTACAAAAAAGCATGCAATAATACAGCAAGGGGAAAGGAAATGGCTTCAGTCTAGCTTGTTTGGGGGGCTCAGTTATGTTTTTAAATACGACTGTCTATCAAGAGTTTCAAAAGAGTTAAAAAGTTTTTGGTTGTAAATATTTGAAAAAAAAAAAAATTGACTGTCCAAATTGTACCGCATGAAACGATAAATACACGGATCACGGGTCATCACTTTTAAAGTGTAGAATGGTCGAAGCTAATGGCTTTTCACATTTGCGTAGTGATAGAGTACAATATATCAGAAATAATTGATTTCTGGAAAAAAAATAATAGCCCAGTTTACCGAGATTCCAAATTATGCCTATAAACTACTTAGTGGCGTCACAACTACTGCGTGCCAGATGAAAAATACATTTGGTTAGACACTGGATTTCACGTCTAGCTCGGCCACAATATGCATTAGTTTTGGATTGCTTATTATGATTATGTATAAAGTATTCTTATAAAGTTTACGGTATCACTTAGCCAAACCTAACCTTAGTAAAGCCAAATATTCAATGAAGTCGAAAACATCTTACGTTATGTGCATAGTAAATTTTTTCTGTGCCCGCAGAGCACACATGCGACTTTCTTCGACGCGTTATAGCGAGTTGACTATGCGATACTACGACAATGGCGTCATGGCGGAGAACGGCGAACTATGGGAACTCGTAAGTTAATCGTAAAAGAAACAAATATTAATTTTATGTAACTGAATCACTAGTGCTAAAAAGTTTTTTGGTTTCATCATCATCATCATCAGCCCATTTCACCCCACTGCAGGGGCTTAGGCCTCCCCCAGGGTGAGAAGGGGGGTTTGGAGCTTAAATCCACCACGCTACTCCACTGCGGGTTGGGGATTGTAACGACTGCCATCTATTGACAGCGTCCGGGACCGACTGCTTAACGTGCTCTCCGATGCACGGAGTCAGTGACAGTTAATGTACTTAAGTCAGAAAAACTCATTGGTACACGCCCGGATTCGAACCATGGCCCTATGGCCTTATAAATCTGAGACAGGTTCGTTGCGCTCTGGGCTATCACGACATTGCGATTTTTGGTTTATTCAGAAATATACTTTTACAGAAAATAAAATTATGAAAATTATTCATCGACGGGACATATTTCATTGAAGCGCGCAGTACCTATCTGATAGTTGTAGGGACGTTTTTGTTTTCTTCAATAATATATATACATATAAATAAGTAAAGAATAAGCAATTTAGTATCTTATTCTCCTCAGCTAGTCAGCCGAGTTTGTTTTTTTTTTTTAATTTTTTGTTTTCTTTAGTATCTATTGACGAGCGTTACTAACAAAAACATTTTTGGGTATAGTTAGTTTTTTTTCTCTGCACCTTCGACATATAGTAGAACTAGTAGTAAATTTAGAAGTCTCTATTTTTAAATTAATTTATTTAATATTATTTAATTGCAAATTAAATGTTTTTTTTAAACTAAAATCCTTTTTAAGCTTGATTTTTAAGTTTTTATTTTTTTATCATTATTATATATATATAATAATTAATTTAGGTTTTTCTGACTTAAGTACACAATATCACTGACACCGTGCTTCGGAGGGCACGTTAAGCAGTCGGTCCCGGACGCTGTCAATAGGTGGCGGTCGTTACAGTTCCCAACCCGCAGTGGAGCAGCGTGGTGGATTTAAGCTCCAAGCCCCCCTCCTCAGCCTGGGGGAGGCCTAAGCCCCTGCAGGGGGGTAAAAATGGGCTGATGATGATGATGATGATGATGATGAAGCTTGATTTATAATTTTAATTAAAATTTTGTTTCATATCAATGAATGAGGGTTT
Source organism: Luffia ferchaultella (assembly GCA_949709985.1). Classification (NCBI taxonomy): domain Eukaryota; kingdom Metazoa; phylum Arthropoda; class Insecta; order Lepidoptera; family Psychidae; genus Luffia; species Luffia ferchaultella. The sequence continues at coordinate 5,762,999 of OX453251.1, forward strand.
TTATAAACTGTAATTTGCTGTTATTTTATTGAATTTATTTTTTATTTGATTTAAAATTTACTATTTTGTACTGTAAGTACATATAAAAGTGTATGTTCTCAGATATTCAGTGAAAATATGTATAAGATTTAAAAAAAAAATGTTGGAGACATACAAATATGCATATTATATTTTCCTAAATTTTTAATGATGATTACTTACGGTCGAATTTCGATCACTGAGCGAGCACTAGTATAATTAGTTAGGCGATGTGTTACCGTTTTAATACATTAAAAACCATATATATTATTACATAGGATACAAAGTGTGAATGATAATTCAAATTAAAATAGATTTTGCCCTATTTATACAATACACTGCCATCTATAGTTTACAAGCCATGCTACTGAAACCTGGCAACGTTGCGTGTAATCCGAGCCTTAATATCAATCAGGTCATTAATTCGCGTTTTCGTCCATTTAAACGTTATGTAAACAGAGATGTTGATTTAAAACAATAAATCAGTGTTAAAAATTACGTTCTGCATCGTGTTTATTCGTAATTAGTAAGGTAAGTTGACATTTTCACCATAATCGTTTTTCGTTTAACGTCACAATCTTGACACGTTTAGGTGGAAATTACAGTAAATTTTTATCATTTTTCGAATGGGTTCGAGGATATGGAATCTGGAGGATCCCGAGGAACTATACTTATACCTTTCATGGTCACTTTAACCGCATGCTAGCCACCAGCAGGTGAGGCGAGATTGATTACGTAGAACCCAGGAAGAGGAATAAACTGCAAGGGAACGGTACATTCCCGTAGAACATTATACAATAAAACTAGTTTTTAAGATGTAGCCTGTGATGAACGCACAAAACCATAGTAACATTAACCGAAATGAGATATAATAACCATTCTTTTTATTCTATTGATGATTCTATTCTATTCATAAAATCCACTTATGACACGCTAACGAAGTCGCGGGTGGGTGCGAATATAATTTAATAGATACTTCTATTTCTATTTTCTGTTAAATGCTATCGATAATTTCATATTTAGTTATATAAATCCCAAATTTTTAATTATTAAATCATGACATCTTGTCAGCTGGCGAAATAAATCAGACTACAATTGACAGTTAATGCGACGTTGCCAAATGTAATAGCATGGCTTGTAACTATAGAAGGCAGTGTACAATATAATATTTTTTTTAAAAGAGGTTTAAAAATTATGACATAGCCATTGGCTCCCGATTTATAGTATTAAATTCCTTAATTTACTCTTATTATGCAGAAATTCTAAATTTAAATGTATTTGCGTCTTTTTGAAAAGGATTCGTAATAATCTGCGATTAGGTAACGTAGGTCTTTTTATTACTTTTTAATTGAATTTTTAATAGATAATGAATGTTTATATAAATATTAGTTATTTGTTTGATAACCTGTAAAATACATATTTATTACGCAAAATTTTCCCTAAATTTATATAAGGAACTATCGAGTCTGAAATTTTTCAAGAATAAATGAAACATTTTGTCATTTAAAAATAATTTATTATTATTTTTGATAAAAACCAAAAACATTGTTTAACGGACAAACTATATTTTTTAGTTTATATGAAAATTTAAAAAATTAACTAAAAATGTGTGTAGATATAAATTTTTGAAAAGAATTGTTCACGTTTTCCCATACTTCGATTTCGAACATTTCAAACCTTACGATTATATATAGAATAAGTTTTGTATTATTTCACAACTCAAAGATGTATTTTCCTAAATATTCTGGAAAAAATTTGTGCGTATACGACTGTGTCAATTCATAGTTTCTTCAATGAAACGCATGAAACACCCTCTTAACCCAACCGGTACAGAAAACGCATACACACCGCATCATCTTAATCCAACCGGTAGAGCGTTTTGCTAAGTGCCAAAAACAAAGCATTCATTACGTTCCAAGATTTTTATTTCGTTTACTGTTTTTATACATAAAATATTTTATATAGCTAACTAATATGTATTAGAAGTTAATTTATTTAATTGTTAATTAAATTTCTTTCAACGGATTCAATAAAAAGTACAAATTTTAAACCAGTAACGGTTACTACATTTTGTTCAATATTGATAAATTGATACGTTTTTCCCACCACTGCGGTTCCGCCAACCTCACTAACTAAAACTGAACTATCAAAATAATTTCGCTTTAAATAGTTTTTGTATTCGAACGGAAATGCGTTTTAACTCGTGGGGATAGGGCTAAAATTTCCCCAAAAATCTTTCAACGTAAGGTTGAACATCGTTAAGCAAATCCACAAAGCTGAAGAACGGCTCGTTGCGCAAACAAAAAGTTATCGGATCCACGATTTTTTCGGTTTGAATGCCTTTAACGCTAAAATTAAGGGAAACATTGTAACGTGAAGAGAAAAGGCCTGCGAAGTTTTAATAAACATTTTTCGTTGTCGCGAGAACAGTCTCTGTATTCCAAGTAATTTCCGACTGCACATTATTTTTTTAATGATTTTTCTTTTTTTATGACACGAACAAATCAAGGGATAGCACAAAGTTAAATTGCGTTATAAATAAACTTTTTTTCACACTGTTATTGGATTTAGATGTAAATAAATAATAATCTGACCGATTGGCCGAGTGCTTAAAGACCCTAACTGCGGAGCTAAGGAACGTGGGTTCAATTCCCGACCGGGACAAATATTTGTGTGCATGAACATATCTTTTTGTTCCGTGTCTGGGAGTGAAATATCTATATATGTATATATTATTTAAAAAAAGATATTTAAGTATGTATATCAGTTGTCTGGTACCCATATTACAAGCTTTGTTTAGTTTGGGACTAGCAAACACAAGTTAGTCAAATGAATTTTAATTAAAATTTACCTAAATACTATAAAGGAACTATCATAAATTTTAATTGTAGGTATCTAAAGTTTGAATAGTCACATTGTATATACAATGCTCCTCTATCTTATAAAAAGGTTGTCTATTTTTTTCACTAATGTCATAAACAGAAAACGTTTGTTCGTCTCTAAGCAAGAGCCAGGTAATTTATAAGTTTAACTACATAATACATCGACTTTAATTTCCGGAAACTGTTTTCATTAATTCACCAAATTATTTACAATACGTCACATCAGACACTAGTTTCCTATGGATATGGGAACGGTTATACAGGAAGCAATAACGGAGCTTAGGTTATATATATACAATATTATAATACTGTAGATAGATACGGCATTCCATCTTTAAAAGACCTATTTATTTATTAATTGATTGCTAAGCATACAATACAATAACTTAACTTAAAATAACTACAATATCTTGCAAAACTGTGCCAACAGTTTGACTGCAAGAAGGAGTCTCTTAAGAATTTGCCATATTTTTGGTAAAACTGAAGTAAACAATCAGTGTAATCAAAGGTTTTGACTTTAGTCACTTAAAGTTGGTTCATGGTTGATTTTTAGTCATAAAAGTAGGTCTCACCGTTTTTATAGTCGTTCCGTATAATCATACCCAATCAACATCAACATGATCTGTGTTTACCATCTATGTAATTTCACGATTAAGTAACCAGTTAAGGCAACAATTGGCTTAGTAAAAGTAAATTGAAACTGAATGAAGCCAGTGTCGCAATATTATAATTCTCCTTTATCACCCTTTAATAAGTTAGAAAGGCAGCGCTATAAAGGTGTTATAACGCTCCTAAGTTAAATATAAATGTGACACTAAGTCGTGAGCCCGACGCGGTTTGCTGAAATACGGCTCCAATTAAGAGCGACACCTTCGAACTCGCTTCTCTCACGTCGATATCCCCAAGAAGTTTATTGTTATTTTCTGATACACGCGAGTCCAAGACGTTGTTAGTTGGACCTGTATAAACTGTATAGTGAATAACTTTTTTTTTACTTCGAAGCAATTCAATTTTTTTCTTTTAGTTTTTACTATTATATAGACATGATATTTAGTTTCTAATAATGGCATAAATTATCTTAAGTTAGAAGGTTATTTACTTTATATTTTTCTAGATCTATATCTTTTTATATATGAAATTAAAACAAATTCATTTCAAAATAATCTTTTGAATAATGTCTTTTGCTCGTTCATTAACAAACTAAGCAATTATTTATTTGTCATTAAATGATATAAAATTGATTACAATATATTCTTATTTTGTAAACATCTTATTTTAAAAAGTCTTAAAAATTGTCTATTACTTAACATGTGTCCAGTTCTACTTGTTTATCTACTACGATATGTACAGAACCTACATATTGAGTATGATTTGCAATTGACAGTTTTTTTGTAAGGTCTTTAAAGTTCTCCACCTTAAAAAGAAAGAACGAACCCTTACAGGGTCACCTCGTTATCCGGTCTTTGACCCTTCTTCTTAGGAATGCGTGGAGATATCAAGTTGAAATTATTATCAAATTTTTAGATCTTCAGTCCTTTAAACATTACAAAAATCAAGTTTCTAAGTATACGTATTAAAAAAATACGATTATTTATATTTTGACAGACGCAAATAAATTAATACCTATGGGGTATTTCCCGAATCGTAATACGTACCTAGAGTTATGAAATTTGACGGGAAGCAAGGCCTTACAACCACAAATAAAGGACAAAATCCGAAAATCGGTAATTGATTGTTATATCATAGAAAAAATATTTTATTGCAATTACAGAATTATAGTTTTTTTGCAATTACACAACACAAATATAATGCGAGGTGGTACGCAATCCTACATTGGTGTGTACCAATGAGTTTTCCTGACTTAAGTACATAACTATCACTGACTCCGTGCCTCGGAGAGCACGTTAAGCCGTCGGTCCCAGCTGCTGCCAATAGATGGCGGTCGTTACAATCCCCAACCCGCAGTGGAGCAGCGTGGTGGATTTAAACTTCGAGCCCCTCACCATGGGGGAGGCCTAAGCCCCTGCAGTGGGATATAATAGGCTGATGGAATGAATGTGGTGAGTCCAACTCGTACTTGGCTGGTTTTCTATGAATAATTTATCTAATTATTCGATTCATAAATCAATACTCAGTCGTTTTCCACACAACGAGTATTCGAAAAAGCATGAAATACTTGCACTCGGGGTGGCGAGATGGTTTGATAGCTCGCTCGTGAGCCCGGCCTCATATTAAAAAGGCTCAAATTCATTCGATAACGTTGAATAAGAATTAATCTATGGCCCACGCTTCGCCCGCGGACGGCCTTACTTCAGATACTGTGGAAAGTCGAAATTTACGGGTAGCTTTTGAGTTATGAAAGCTCGCGAGCATGAATTTATTGGTCTCTAATCTACTGCGGCGAGGCGGTCAACAGTTTTTTGTACAGATTTCGTTCGAGTCGTGAATTTAAATTGTTTAACCCTTCGGGCGGTACGTGAATATAACTGAAATATTATAACGCACTAGTTTAATATCGATTTTACATTAGAGTAACAAACTTTTCAAATTCTTTTTAAGTTGTGATAGTTGTTTAAAGTACTTTTAAAATGATGGGTAATGCTATCTATTTAAAATATTAATACAGACAACCGATAACAGATTAAGTAAATGCATACAGTATGTTCTGTGATGGTAGAATAAAACTATGATTATTTTGGAAAACAATATTATATCAAAGAAATGTACTGACATTTAACTCTCTGGACAGAGCTACAGCCACTGAAATACTTTTCTGGAAATTAACACAAATTCCCGTCTTGTGACCTACATAATTTAAATGTCTTTATTGTAACACATGAACCGGATCAGCATGGCAGGATTATGGTCCAAATTGTGAATGTTCAGTGATGGTTGTACTCCAGAAGTGGGCATGAAAAGCCTGATTAAAATAATGAAGACAATAATATAGGTTTTTACAGGCTTTTCTTATGCTTGTAGGTTATTATATTAAGTTGTTTATTAATTTATACCAACAAAATTTTATCCCTGGTATTTTAATAATTTTGTTTATTGCAATGGGCACGTACGGGTGACATTTCTAATACATTGGACAAAATAAAAATTTTATTTAACAAAACTTATTTATAGAATGAAAGAAATGTAATAAATCGTTAGTAAGCAATGTACGTGACAACATGCATATCGCATAACGTCAAATTATCATTTGGTCTATGTAAGTTTTTGTGTGGTTTTTTTTAAAATGAGAGTACAGAAAAAGAGAAGAGGATTATAGAACGGAGTTTAATAATACGGATTAAGTTACACATACAAAAAAGAGATTACTAAAAAAAAAATTGTCTTTTATTATTCATTTAGCTGAAAAACCCAAATAATAGAACACGTGAAATCATGCAAGCAAAGGCGCAGACAGAAAATAGTACATACTTAATAAAATATTCATATTATTGTATAAGAAAATAATTTTACATAATCTTCTATAATAACACACTTCAGAGACTAATCCCTGTCTTTGTACGCGATACAATATCCATCGGTACAACATCCATTGAATATCCTCTACGAGTAGGCGGAAGATCGCGCAATAATAACGTTACGTAACACAAAAACTTCATTTCACTTAGCCCATTCTATTGTGAACCACCATTATAAGACCGTTACACTGTAGATCAGAGGAATATATTTGACAAATAAAAACAGTTATTCTTTCGAAGTTTACGATCGCGTAATCACAGCTATCGACGATTCACGGTACACTTTAATATACCTGTGATATACATATTATCTCTTAAAATTCACTGAACTCTATAAAATCTGTGGTTAAAGATGGGCCCACATACTGGCCGACTGGCCATATATCATTGGACTCTACTGGATCCACTGAACTATATATATACTACTAGCCACAGACCAGTCAACCTATAGACCACGCTTTAATAAACGTCAGTATGAAAACGAAATCGCCAAAAAGTGGCGGGGTGCGGGGAGAGGTCGGCTAGTTTTCATTGGCTCGTTCAAAATTGACAATTTAATGGCTTCCGACGTGCTTCCAACTGACCGCTCACAAGATACGTAGTTATGTAGTGTCACTACATAGCCTTGGCGAATGCTACTCCCTGTCAAAGCGTGGTCTATAAGGTTGACTTGTCTGTGCTACTAGCCTATAGAACGAAATCTGTACAGCAAGCGCCGCAGTGCGGGGCGCGCGGCATTATCACCTTGTTTCTACCACATTGATTTTTCTACCAAGTCTAATACACTGTATTATACATGTGTTATACATGCCTTGTACATGTTATGCTTAATTCATTTCCACTACAATACACAAAATTACAAATATTATACAAGTATCTAATAGGTATTATACATGTAATGACATTACTTGTAGTTAAAACAAGTATGGCGACAGTTACTAGGCGAGGTTTGTTTAATTATCGACGATAAGTTATTTTAGTTTTAAAATTGCTATCGAATATTTCACTGTTGGTTGCATTTGGACAATATTAGTTAACTTTAAACACTCCATAAGAAAAAACCTACATTACCTACGTTAACTAGATCCAGTAATGAGTAGGCTTTTGTCCAGTTAGTCTTCCAGCGTTGTATAATTAATATTAATCATGGGATGCATCATATTTCCTAGATTTAATGTTTATTTTATTATAACAACAAACTATTTTCATGGTATAAATGATGTACCACTGACTTACATGCAAATGCATCTAACTTTTGTGAGTTATACAAATATTTTATTAAATTCGACCTAATGCCAACAATTTTAAGAACCATATTTGCTCGTTCACAATGTTTTATGGTAAACATAACGTTTTTTTTTTCTCAGACGTATCGACGGCTATCTAATAAACTTACTAGTATAAGCTATACCCACACTTATATATGCGATATTTTGTTACTTCTGCCTTTCGCTGTTTCTTTGGTGTAATTATTTTTTTTTATCCGAAATAAAAGTGAAATGTTAGCCGTTATAGGCATTTTCGAGCTAAACCGCTTCCTTCGGCGAATGTCTGCTTAGGATATTTGCATCGCAAATCGGAGCGAAAAACGCGAAGACGAATAAGTATAAGGACGCGAAAACGATTTTATGTTACAGTCATGTCTGTTTTATATTTACATAATGTCCCACAAGAGTGACACCAATACCATACTATATGGGTATATATGAGTATATATATACGAGTATAATATGATAGTAAGGAAATTTGATTCTCATATCATATTTAATTTTGAAATCTCGCCAAGTTTTTTATGGTTACCCTTTTCTAATAATAATACATGGGATATCCCACACAGCGTCGTCTAGTCCCAAAGTAAGCAAGTATTATGCTTGTGTTACGGGTTACTACATAGACAACTGATATACATACTTAAATATTATTATTATACATATAAATATTTTACACCCAAACCCGAAACGAAATAAACATGTTCATGCACACAAATATTTGTTTCCGGGCGGGAATCGAACCCGCGATCCTTGGCTTGGCTTCGCCAATCGGTCAGCGATTTTGTGATATAAAACCTTATTGCATGAAGTTCAACCCTTATTTACTGTTTTCCCCAAATTGGGGTTTTCCTTGCAAAGATGCAAAATGTTGGCACTATAAAATTCAACATTTACCATTTTGTGATTTACAAAAATCTAGCAGACTGGTAATAAAAGCACTGATATGTAGATATATTTTTTATTGCGTTATAATAATCATGAAACGGCAGATATAAGTAAAAGGAAATGACGTAGGTTTTTTTTTTATTGTTTGATTTAAAAAGCCTAAAAAAATTTACATAAAACATTATTGTGGGACACAAACATCGATACACTCATCACAACTGTACTGCGCAACTTTGTACACACAATCGAGAAGTTTCGTAAACAAAACAAAAAACGCAATCAAAATAAAAAACTGAGTTTATTGGACGATTTGTTTACATTGTGAGCTTTTCGAATGTACGCGATATGTAATCAAATCACACTGACCTCACGTAGGTTCGCTCGTAACTGTTGCAATATTTGTGAACAACCTGTCCATTGTTCTGAATAAATGACATATGTTGACATTGCCTTGAAATTCTTGGCGTAAATTTGTTGTATTGAATTTCAAAATTGTTACTTTTCTCTTAATGAATTTCATAGTTCAATAATATTTCAAGTATTTTCTTACCAGCTGCTAAATTAAGTGGGTTATTATTTTGAAATATTATCAATTGTGAACTATAAGATTATCTAAAATTACAATATGAAAAAAATATTTACGCTCTATAATTGTATGTTTATCAGAATTAACTCTTATTGGCGGTACCTTTTTAAAGTTCCAAACCCAAAGGGTGCCAACGGAATCCTATTAATAAAGCTCCGCTGCCCGTCCGTCTATCCGTCTGTCACAGGGCTGTGTCTTTTAAACTGTAATAGATAGTCACTTGAAATAGCCTCAAAATGTGTTTCACTGTGGCCTCTCTAAAAGTTATTAAAATAGAAATAAGATATTGTTAGGAATTAAAGGGGATCCCCATACAAGAAACGTGTTTTTTTCAACGTTTGATCGATCTTAATAATGGCAATACAAGCGCATGTGTGAGTCGGACTCGTGCTAATTTGTTCCTGCGCCATAAAGGGGTGTCAAACTTGGTCTGACTTTAGTGCATATTATTGAATATGACCGAAAAGTTCTGGAAACCACGGCACGGAAAGCGCAGCGTATAACGTCCAGCCACAAGGTGGAAAGACGATCATAAAAAGGTGGCGGGAGGACGTAAAAAGAGTAACAAGGGAATTTTGATGGCCGTAGTTACGTAGTTTTGCACACTGTTTACTAATGAAAACAAACAAATTTAAATAAAGAAAAAAAAAACAGTTAATTGTTTTTGCGTAGCGTCCAAAGTATAATTAAGAAAACAAGATATTTTGTCATAAAAATTGATAAAATCAAAACCATAAACACTAATGCAAGAACTAACTATGGCGTATAAACCGATAGTAAGGCAGTTCAAAAAAGCCTTTCTGTCATCAAATTTGCTGAATGTGCTAGTCTTTCTGTCCGTTTAGAAAGCTTTAGGAAGTTATCCTCATCTCAAAAAAGGCGTCAGTCTTGAAAAAAATTAATCGTTGAGTTCCCACTTGTAATAAAATTGTAGGTAGCCGTTATGAGACCAATAAACAAAATGTATACGTATAACACGGCATGGAGGAAGCTATGGTCGAAACAGACGACACGTAAATCTCAATTTTTGAGTTTCGATTCGTATAGTTCGCTTCAAACTTTATGGCGGATCGGAATACAACACTCTAAGCGTTCTTGCGCTGGTACAGTCATATACCCCTCGCTCCACTGCGTCCCGCTACACCTAAAACTGGTTATTGCGACGCGACTTGTGTCTATGTTCGGATCCACCATAAAGCTTGATTGGAACTATATCTACAGTAAAAATCAGAGGGCTAAGATATAAACGTTTTACAAAATTCTATTTGTTTTATTCTATCTCTTTCCACCAGCCCATTTATGCTCCACTGCAAGGGCTTAGGCCTCCTCCCAATAAGAGGGGGATTGGAGTTGAATCCACTACGCTGCTCTAGTGCGGGTTGCTGGTTTTAACGACTGCCATCTGTTGATGGCACCCGGGACCGACAGCTTAACATGCTCTCCGAGGCACGGAGATGTACTTATGTCAGAAAAACTCATTGGTACATGCCCGGATTTGAACTACGGCTGCACGGCCTTCAAAACTCGAAATGGGTTCGCTGCGCTCGGGCTATCACAACACTTATTTGTTTAATGCTGACATCCCAAACGGAGAGAAAGACGGACACATTTGATGATTGGAGGGAATTGAAAATCAGCCCTATTATGTCATTAGACGCGATAAAGATTCATTAGAAAAACGGCCAAAGCCAAGCGACGGTTTAATACGTCAAAACAAAGTTCGCCCACGTGGTGCGTCGGAATGATAAGAAGAACAAACGATATTACGACATCAACTCCTTTGTACCGAAATTATTTTTGCCATTCCATCAGCCCATTATAGCCTACTACAGGGGCTTACGCCTCACCTCCGGGTGAGAGGTTTGGAGCTTAATCCACCACGTTACTCCAGTGCGGCTCAGTGGACACGAAATGATTTATCCTTGTTTAAATAAAATGCATTGTTCATACATATTGTTAAGACATAAGCATATGTTATCAATTCCCAGGTTCAGGCTCTCAAAGGTTAATAATTCTTTTATGGGAAATTGTATCCGTTTTTATAATAAAATTCCAAAAAAAATGTTAGACTTGAATTCTAATCAATTTTTAAAGCGAGTTAAAGTCCAACTCATGAAAAAAGCTTACTATTGTATTACCGAGTATTTAAATGATAAGTGCGCATGGACATGATCGTAATAGTTATAAGCACTTTAAATTAAAAAAAAAACAACAATGTATTAAAACATATATTTAAATAAAATAAACAGGGAGGAGTTTCTTGCCGGTTCTTCTCCTTCTAGTTTTTGAACCGGTACCTAATCAATTTATTTTAACTTTCAATAAGTGCGTGTAAACATCTTATATTGAATAAAAACTTTTTGAATTTGAAAAAAAAAAATTCTTATATTATACTCTAAGATGAAGTTCTACGTTGCAACAAACGAACCCTTTAAAAACTCGTTTAATCTAAAAATATTTAATTGATTACATTTCGTCCTAATCATAGCGAACTGCTAAGAATGGCAAGGGGCCGTCTCAAACGCAATTACTTGCGCATGTAACCGACGTCTGCCCGGAGCTACCAGACGATTCTTTAACATGACAGTCCGCCACTCGGAATTAATTAGTCTCATTTATTAGTGGAAGGGGTCTCTGCACCTAGCGACGGCGTAATGTCCGCGTAAAAAATAATGACATTATCGTGTTAAGATCCTATGCAAACGGGGAAAATATGAAAATGGTGTAGGTGAAAATTAATATATATGACTACCAGTGAAATAAGAAATTTAAGAGTGAAGTTAGTAACGAGTAACGAAATAAATTTATAAATTAGCCATCGCCAACAAGAAAATTGTCGTGGTCAACAAATTTAATGACACCATTTCGATAAATGCACTGCGATGTGTCTGTACACAGGAATCAAAGAGGTCACTATACGCTACATTTACGCAATACAACTAGTGGTTGTCTATGGATGTTAAAAGTAACTCAAAGGAATTGTGACATTCAAATGATATCACATTCATGGCGTGTACTAGATTTCATTTTTGAACTGAATCGTCGCGAAGTATTGATTTGTAAATATACTTGTCCTGAATATTAAAAATAATATACAAAAGAGTTAAATACTAACTGATTGGTTAGTCCTTTGTCCTGTCATATCATATTGTACGGAATTATCCTTTTTAATTTAAGGTTGCAGTTTTCCTGTCTTATCTATCAATTTTCACCATTAATTTTCTTTATACGAAGTCCCTAATTACATACAATATGAAACAGTTTTTTTCCTTTTCGTATAAAAATTTCAATACGCTACCGGAAAACATAAACTGCGTCCCCGTAAAGGGGAGTGTGAGGGCGTGTAACCTGATTCATAATTCCATTTTCATTGAGACAAATATTCATATTAAGGGTGGCATTAGGCGAGTGCGTGCTGCGAGTACAGACTCAGTTACTCCAACTTCAATGCAGGGGGAGAAGCGACTGCGTGAAAGCGCGTTTTTAATATATAGCTGAGCATCCGCGGAACACACTGCGGAATTCCATCATCTATATTTTTGCATAGATATTACCGACGCTTCGTTTTATATACGTAAGGTTATAAGATCTAACATGAAATTACTTGGAAAGCGCAATTTTTTTTGCGCATTCCGTACTCGAGATTTAAAAGGCTGATCGTATTAATGTTCAGTGTGACCACTGACAGGAATGATTAATATACATACGAATGCAATTGCATTAAACGAGGCACAGAATACACGACCACAGTCAGTTCCGTCTCGCTTTCTGTTGGATTTATCTGATACCGGTTTTCGTTTAGTCTTTTGTACATGTCGATAATCACGGTTCTGTCATAAGAGCCGAATTAGAGCCGAGGCGGGGTGGTCTAGTTCGGAGCAAGGGTTGATTTGATTTGAATCGACTGTACATATAATGTCCATAATTTTCTCTCAAATAACGCTGAAAAGAAGCGATGTTAGAAATAACGGAAATAATGAGAAAAAAAAAACTTGTAGTTAATTATGCAGTTTTGCACTAACCTAAAACGAAATATTCCGCTCCGCCTGTGTGAATCTCAGATTCTAAATAGACTGTTTATGCTGAGCTATATGTAGATATTATCAAAGTTCCATGTGACCAGGAATAACATTTTTTTTTTGGTACATTCTACTAAAAAATAGTGGCATTTTAATACTTTTTAATTAAGTGTAACCAATTTTTAAAATTCTTACCGAGTTAACATAAAGTTGGCGAAGAGGCGCTCCGTTCAATTGCTAGCATTATTTCATTTAATACGACCGCGTCTACGTGACACGTATGAATTATAAGGAAGCCTAGGAACTCGGGGTGTCTCATTTTGGAGTCATTACACGGAATAGTCTTCCCGAGGGAGAAGGGAGTAACTTTGTGGTAGCTGTTTGTTTATAGACTACATATATTTGGGTTAATTAAGTTTTTGTTCGGAGCACGGGTCCCTCAAAGACGTAGGGATAAATTAGCGAGAGTTACAGCTCAAGGAATTTTGTTGTATGTTAAACATAAGAGCGCACGGTTGCCTAATAACGGCGTGATATTTGTTAATTATGTACTCGGAAATTAACCAAAGAAAAGGTTAAAATATATTTCGAGTAAATTATAATTAGGCTATACGTATTTAGTGATTGATGTAAAGCCAGGCGCACACTAACAGATACGGTCGGGATATTATCTATATTGTCATTGGAAATGACTTTCATTTCGTTGGAGTATAGGGGGTCATTTGGGAGTTTTGTGAGACAGGCAGATTGCACAAAGAGTTTTCAAGATATCGAGATGAGCGTAATGTCAAAAGACGCAACTCGACGAGCTCTACAAAATGGCCTAAGACAATTTGGAAAAAATTCAAAAACAAAAAAAAATATCGGCAAAAAACGAAAAAAATCGCAATTTTTTTCCTTGATTTTCATTTTGGGAGCCCGATATCTCGAGAACTAAATCCGAATAAAAAATTAAATAAATAAACGGCTCAGGGTAATTAGACGGGGGATCGATTGAGACTAAAATTGTTAGAATCGAACAACCAAATGTAGTGGTTAAGGGTGCCCTTAGTTGGAAGTCGGATATGCGTTGGTGTTACATTTCGTACTAATTCGGTTTGTTCGATCGAAATGTCGTACAGAATGTTATATTTCGAAGTTTTAAGCTTATTCAGATACAGTTGTGTTATTTTTTTGCGAAAAAAATTTACTTCGAAAATTATTATCCAAAATATCTGTGTTTACTTTATTCCGTTAGGTTCATTTCCAATGTCGTAAGAAATTCGTGCGAAAGCAGGAGATCCGTTGATTTTTGTTGGAGCATACCTTTGTATGTATTATTTTTAAGGTAAAACATTATTCAAAAATTAAACATAAGTTCAGCAGGATGAATCTCTTTTACACCTGACAGGTATGACAAGCGGTACGAGGCAATAAGCTATTAAAAGGATACGTGGGAACAAAGCGAATAGCGCTTATTTTCACAAAGTGTTAACATATCGATTTTGAAGTAAAGTTTTCATCTCCTTAGTTGGGTTTCATCGCAGTACTTATTTACTTATGCGTTAGGTACTTGTTGTTCACATATTAGGTGTTAAAAAGACTTGAAAAATTTAGTGTATGGTTAAGTATCATCTTGTCTGAAATGTTTCAGACCCTCAGCTAAATTACACATTGGAGATTAAATACTATGAAATGAAATTTATTTATTTATCGTAAAAAAGAGAAAGCATTGCATGCAACACTAACAATCAATTATTAGGTGCCGTATCTCTCACACTAGGATTTCCTGTGTTGTATGCAATTTCAGAACATTCTTTCTGTATGTTGTTACATTGTGTTATTTCACGTACATTTACCTAGTCTCAAACTAGCCAGAGCCGGTTCTATGAATGTCAGTACAACTGATACACATCGATACGTATTTAATACTCTACAATAGAATGTTTGTCCCAGACGGGAATCAAACTCACAACCCTTGGCTAAGCAGTCATGGTCTTCGATTATTGCGCTTAGGTCAGTCAATTTAACACGTCGGCGTCGAAGGGATAATTAAGTTACTTTTTCCATAGAAAAAGACAGACACCATAAAGGATTCTTTTTGTAGTTAGCAAATGACCGAATACCTAAATTACATCAGAGGACGAGCGAAGGAGCCCGTCGAAAATTCCCCGTATCTACGATGTAATTACCAGGGCCTCAAGAAATAGATCGAACATCAAAGGCCGTCTAATTAAGCCCTCTTAAAGCCATAAATATCATCCGAAGTAACACTGAAATATTTACTTAGTCCGCGAACGTTTTAATTGAGTCTAACGAAATTACTTATGGTCGCTTTGATCTCGAAAATTCGTAACAAACAGTAGGCATGAAAGTTATTACTTTTTACGATTCGCTAAATAGGTGTTCAGATAAACGGACTTCGTAACAAACATTGTTAATGTTTACTATTAAATCCAGAATATGCATAAATAAGTCAAAAGGCGAGATTCTGTGGCTGCACCACGCTCTTTTACACCTGGATCTGATCGGGGAAGAGAATAATGTAATGTTGGCATCACATGTGTGATGATTGTGATGAGTGTGATGTTATTTGGGTAACACCTCGATGCTGATATGGAAAATTGTATATATTTAATAAATTATATTCTATTTCATTCCAACAGCCCTTTTTATACCCACTGCAGAGGTTTAGGCCTCCCCTCAAGATGAGGGGGCTTAGAACTTAAATCTACCACGCTGCTCCAATGCGGGTTGGCGGATTGTAATGACCGTCATCTATTAAAAGCAACCGGGACTAACTGCTTAACATGCTCTCCGAGGTACGGAGTCAATAATAGTTAATGTACTTAAGTCAGAAAAAACTCATTGGTACACACCCGGATTAAACCACGGCCACATGGCCTTATAGATTTGAAACAAGTTCGCTGCGTTCGAGCTATCACCACACTTATTTAATATTTATTAAAAATGCGCTGCAGTATTTATTTGTGTGACAAAAATGATTGTGTTGAATCGATATCCCTCTAAAATGTATTTTTGTTTTTACGTGCATATTCTATTTTTATCATTAAACATATATTTAACTGAACCACATGTCTGGTTACTGGTTAAGGTATTGGTATATATAAATATATATATATATATAAATATATATACCAATACCTTAACCAGTAACCAGACCGACCGTAACACATGTCTGGTTACTGGTTAAGGTATTGGTATATATAAATATATATATATATAAATATATATACCAATACCTTAACCAGTAACCAGACATGTGGTTCAGTTAAATATATGTTTAATGATAAAAATAGAATATGCACGTAAAAACAAAAATACATTTTAAAGGTATATCGATTCAACACAATCATTTTTGTCACACAAATAAATACTGCAGCGCATTTTTCCTGATTTATTTCAATCACGTTAGTAGATTTTATATTCACTAAAAGCATTACTTCATTTCGAATCGTTCACAAAGGCATTTGCATCCCAAGACTCCGCGGAGTCTTCAATAAAAATAAAAGGAATATTCATCGAATGAAGTAGACGGGTGAGGCACAAACGAAGGCGCCCACACTCCGTAACTACCGAAGATACGCATACAAGATTTGAATCTGTCTGTATCTAACAGCCGGGGGCATTCGGAATTTTATTAAAACTTCTCCCCTTTGAGATAACTTCTGTTTGATAGAATCCGGCGGGGATGGAATAAGAGCGGCGGGTACGAAGGGGGGGGGGGGAAGCGAAAAGGGACCGTCCCCGAACTACAGTTTCCGTTCTCCGCGCGACAATTAATGCCCACCGTTTTACGGAAAATTTTATTTCATTCGCGACTGCGAACTCCCGTTATTTGATTATTAATAAAATGAGTTTTATTTTGTTGCCAATTTGCATAATTGTTTCATTTTCACTCCCGCCGTCTGAATACGATAAAGCCGGTGCTGAAATCTCTTAAAAAGAAATTAAACTTGCGTTTGCATTGTTAGCCGAAATGAATTTTGTGTTCGTTAGGATTGAAAAAAAAAATTGTTATTTCGTTTTAATTTGTCTCGAGGAAACTGAATCATCTAAAAAATTAATTTACCGCCGCCTAGGAGGCCTTGTAACAATTTCGAACTGCGATAACGCAAGAAAGATGTTTGCGGTTGAAGTTAAAACAATTATATACTGTACGTAATTGAGTTAACATGAGAAAATGAAGATAGAATAATAACGGAGAATAATTATATAAATAATTACGTATACAAATGTTGTTAAAATAAATTGTTAATGCCAATAGAATTTGTGTTTATATCGTGCAGCTTTCCATTATACATTGAATTATGATAAAATATTCTAAAGGATCATATGCAAATAAAGTTTAAAATTTCACAAACTTTTTTACACCAATGAACAGCCATTTTAGTGTTTTTAGAGGTCCGTAATCCAAAAGGAGCCATTATGGCGTCACTTCGTTGCCCGTCTGTCTGTACGTCAAAACTATTTGTCTCAGGAACGTGTAAAGGTACTTTAAGTAAAGGCAAAACAAAAGCTACAACCATATGTCGCATATTTTGGCAAATAAATCAAAACCAATGGGGTACTTTTTGTTGACATAGAATCATGACATTTAGCAGAAAAAATCGAAAATTGTTAATTTATAGTTATATCACATAACAAAATATTTTTTGCTTTTACAAACTTACATTGCTTTTTTTGTATATAGGTAACAAAAATAGTACGGTATAGTGTGGTGTGGTGGTAAGGAATTCTCAGTGCACGAGTTTTCCAACGTATTAAATTTATCTTATAGGCGGTAATACTAAAATAATAAAAATTGTATACTGCCAGGCATAAAAGAACGAATTAACTAAAAGCCCTTTTCTGCGTTTACCGTCTAACCACTCATACTCTAGCTAGCTGGTGCAAGATGACAAGACCCCGCGCGCCAGTTTTCAACCCCGCCAAATCGCGTAATGTTACTTCGATACTGTGAATTGATATTATGACTCTATTTAACCGTGGCACTTCACGCTCGCCGAGTGGGGACGAGTCGGTTCATGTGCATTCGCCTCGGTTCGTCGCCGCTCGCTTTCGGGTTGGTATTTTGGGGAAAGATCAAAGTCGCGAGTGGCGAGCGCGAGCGGCCCTTCCACATGCTCGTCTCCGTTCGGCGAGCGTGAAGTGCTCAGTTATAGAAAGCGAATAAATATCTTGTAACTGGTCACTCATATGACCCTATATGTATAATAAAAATATATGACTGTCTATATTGTCCTGTATATATTGCGCCAAATCTTTTTTTTTTATATACTACAAAATAAGAAGATTTTATATGCATATTATATGCTATTCATGTCCGGCATAATGACAATATCATTTTAATTAAGTCGTATGTTAATACTAAGTGTTTTTTTTTTTAACGTGTCGTATCTGATTTAGTATTTGAATTTAAAGCTATTTTCTGTGGTGATTTGTAAAATTATTATAAAAACACCGGCATGACTGTCGCAGCAGCGCCTTTTTTCTTATTAACCTGCATCTTCGACGGTTTGGCGGCAACTGATCTACCCGAGCGCTTCGCCCGAGCGTGAAGTGCCTGCATAAAACCAAACGCTGCTGTCAAATGAATTTACTCTATGCTATGTAATCGATCTATCTATGGTTATCGAGGTCATAGTTCAAAATACTTTTTTATTTGTAGGTATATTTAATTTTTAATTAGATTTTAATATGGTATGAGCTTTTATTTTTATTTAGTCATTGTCTTATCGATTCTACGTTTTTTAATATGTTAAATAGTCAGTGAATCTACATAATATTATTATGTGTGATATGTTGTTATTCTTAATAATAGTAAAGAATACCCACTTTTTTCGTATTTAGAGCGATCATGATAGTTATGAAAGAAAAACTTACTAAACTCGCTCTAAAACTCACTCAGTGCGGTTTCCAAATAGCAATTTAAAAAACCTCAATTAAAAATTTTTTTTTGGGCGTCAAGGCGACATATGCCTTCTTTCTAATTTAATTTAGAAAACTATTTTTAAATCAATTTTATAGTGTCTCGTGCAGACGAACCCGTCAGTTTTTTAAGTATTTTGACTATTTTTTATTGAGTCGATGTCCACACAATTGAAAAACATAGACGGAATGTCAGAATATTTATATGCACCAGTGACAGGTTTTATAATGCAAACCGAGATTAAATAACTTCATGCAGAGGCAAATACTCATCATACCATATTTATATAGTGTTACTGGTAATTCGACCTAATCGCGTTAATGGGTTATAGGGGAGGTCATTATCAACCGATTTGACCCTATATTGCCTTATCTTGTAATCTAATTTTTAATTTGCTCAATGAACAAACCAAATCTGCCAGTTTTCTTAAACAATTAGTTCGAAATTAAGGTGTAGATTATAAGAAAAACATTCATGTATTTCTAACAACGCAATGGAAAAACTTAGAAGGGTTGAAACATCACAAAAAATATGTGATAAATGTTATACCAGCCTAGGTACGTAAGTTCCGAGAATGAGATATATTAAATCAAGTTTGTCACACACTTTTAATAAAGAAAAAAAAGTAGTAATTTTTTAGTAAATACGGCTAATTAACTATTAAGTTATTAAATTAAATT
The DNA here is from genome assembly GCA_949709985.1 of Luffia ferchaultella. Taxonomy (NCBI): domain Eukaryota; kingdom Metazoa; phylum Arthropoda; class Insecta; order Lepidoptera; family Psychidae; genus Luffia; species Luffia ferchaultella. Next base: position 5,782,745 of record OX453251.1, read on the forward strand.
AATTAATTAACGTATACGACTTATTAAATTCTTGCATCTTGGATACTTTGGTATTAAGCAATATAGGATCAAATCAATTGATAATGACCTTCTTACAACGTCCTATCGGAGATTACTAGAAAATTACCATTTAGTAGTAATCATTTATATTATAGTTGAGTTGGAAAATGACATTATAATGTATTTAAGAATGATGTTTGAAGAATTGTGTGGTGTGTATTAAAGCATCAATATTTTTTAAATAAAATAGTTTTTTTTTTTACAATTCCGTTCTAGAAAAACCGGTACTAAATTTTACGTGGTTTGTGTCTTCTACTTTATTAATTAATAAAGTACATTCTATTTTAATAATATTTTTCAACATTTACAGCAATCTTTGTCACTACAAAAAGACATAAGAAATAATCGATTACCAAGAGCTCGTGCAATGCAGGGCTGTTTTAAGCTTATCTTACTCTTCACAGAAATACAGACGAACACAGAATATGCGCGCTTTTGAGTTCTGGAGACGCCGAACCGCAGCCTTAATATTGTTTCAACATTAATTCAAATTAATCTTATTAGAACCGCAACGTTCTTCAAGCTGACAAAACATCAAGCTGTGGTGATACAGTCATTGAATTTCTGGTTGACATAATCTATTTAATACAAATGTTTACCCTACTTTATATTTGTGTTGGCAATCGTTTGTTTATCGACCGGTCTGAAACACCTTGGCGCGAATTAGAAAGGACAGTTTAGTACAAGTTTAACCACCTGAGTTTCTTGCAAAACTTTGCTTTATTTCGATTATCTACAATAAATGGATATGCTACTGTCAGGTGTTTTATTTTTTGTCTCCAAGTGGAGTAGAAATAAAAAAAATATTGTAATTTATTTTTACTTGTAATAATAATTTGATCGGGGGCTGATGACTGTCCATTAGACTGAAAATATTCAATCGGTTAGTTATTTTGTGAATTATAATAGAGTTTGTTTGTCTCTTTTATTTTCAATTGTATAAACTTGCATGACAGTTTTTTTTAATTTTAATAATGGAATTATGAATTAATATTGTATATCCCGCAAGGTAACAAATAAAAAATTTGCCAAGTGCGAATCGGACTCGCACACGAATGGTTCCGTACCACCATACAATATAAAAAAAACGTTAATATTATGTAATTTAAGAATTATTGTAAAAATATGTTTCATTTTTATTTCGTTAGTTATTTAGAACGCACTCGATCCTCTCTGACTAATCCGAAAAGTAATAACATGAGTGCTCTGATACCTACAGACAATTTTTATTACTTATTTTATGACAGTGAACCTTTGACTTGTAGTATCGATTATGAAGAGAATAACCTCTGCAAAGGAAAGCGTAAATTTATAGTACCTAGTAAAACACTGTAGTTTTCATCATATAATGTTTTTTAAAATTATCTTTTACAATAACATCACAAAGATAAAATGCTTCTAGTTACCTGTTATTTTTTATGGAATTTTTACAAAATTTTTACTTATAAAAGTACATTTTCATGTCATGTACATACATAGTACAAGTACATGTCATATAATTTTTCCACACATCCAAAAACAATGGTTTAGCTGGTAGAGGGGGAGGGGGAACATATACGACGTTAATGTACGATAAATATTTTTTTTCGTACTTCCATTACATGTATGGCGACCTATCCTAAAATGAAAAATTCTTAATTTCACTACGTCGTTGTGTAGAGGTTCATAGATTCCAAATTTCATCTTTACGTTGAAAATATTTTCCGAGAAAAACTACAGAAAGACAGACAGACAGACAGACAGGCAGACAGACAGACGGATGGACATGGCAAACCTATAAGGGTTTCTTTTTGGCCATTTGGCTACGGAACCCTAAAATTTATTGAAATGGAGGCAGTTAACGATTTTGTACAATACATTTGGGTGAATGGCAATTGGGAAAGGGTTTTGTTTTCTCACAATTTTAGTAGTTCAGACCAATTTAATTCAATATTTTGTGTAATATTCTTATCAGAAAACTTCTAAAATCGTACACTATTTAATTATATTTTGAAAATGTTTTACATACTATAATTTAACAAGTAGGTAGTAAGTAATCATCTATATATATTATAAGATAAAGTCCCCCGCCGCGTCTGTCTGTCTGTCTGTCTGAACGCGATAAACTCAAAAACTACCGAAGGGATTGGCATATTATCAACAACAATGGACAGAGTGATTCAAGGGGAAGGTTTGCGTGTATAATTAATCAATGTTTTGTGAAAATTTGTTGAAACGCTGCCTAATACCTTTGAAGTATAACAAAATAATGTATAGAGGAATTGCGTCTCTTTTATAGAACTAAAGAAAAGTGTGCGATGGCATATGTCTATCTTTTATGGATAGCTTACTATACCTACTTTTTTTTTAAATGATGTTATATGATGAGGTAACTGGAAAGCAATTTTTACGGATATATTATTAATCATTATCGAATTAATTAGGTTATTTACTTTTAGCATTTCATGCACATTATGATTGCCCTTCACACTATACAATTTAAATTAATATCTTAGGAGCTATCGCGAAATATAAATATTGCGCGACAAGCATTCGAGCAGCATGCCGCGCCGGCCGGCCATACTGGACGACGCCATACAGCCGTGTGGTTAGGCTGAAGTTATCAATGTTATATACTAAGAAATATTGTAGTTTGTTTTTGTGCATTTATTATTTACTTTTTCAAATATTTATAGAATCGGAAATAAAATAATCCAAGTTACTAACTTGCGTTACATTTAATTCGAATTTAATGCAAACCACATGTTCGACGCAAGAAGGTGATACGACACTACGACAGAAAAAAAATATTATGGCTTATATGCTCTGCTACCCGTGCGAAGCCGGGCCGGGTCGCTAGTGATATATACTTCATGATAAAAGATTATTTTTACATTTAACATATAACTTTAAGTTGTTTTTCAGATAGACTTCAAAAACAAACAGTACGAAAATTATAGCCATTAGACATAGTTTGGTAGTTGTCTTTATTACATTTAAACCTAGGGGTTAAAGTTAATTCTCGTAGTAACTATTTGTTACTGACTTATTATAAACAGTTCCAATTGTCCCTTTTCCAATAGTAACTTGGGATCCTAGTATTATTTAATTATATATGAGTTTCTGCCGCCGTTTTCACACGACTGTTTTTCACAAATCGCATTATCTACTTTCCATATATTTATTGATGTATATTTCTTACATTTTACACATGTGATCTATGTTGTGATAACCCGTTTTATATTACTATACTTCTTACTGCACTGTTCTAAAAAATTCAAACGTGATGGTTTTAGTTACAAAACCTACACGTTGCTTTTAGATTGCATCTATATATGCAGAAGTCTTATCAAAATCTTGACTTGATTTCTTGTTTGATTTGACACAGAATAAAATCCCAAATTGATTGTTTTTATTTTTGAATCAAAGTAAATTACAAAGTATATCAGTTTAATTTTGTTAGTTGTTTAATATTGTTAATATATCGCAAAAATATGAGCCAATGATATGCTAACCAATTATAAATTATGATTTTTCATCATTAATCTTAGTTTATATTGCTATAATTCATTTATTTTTATAACCACATTGTTTACAATTCAGAACAAAAAATCTGTTATTAAATTTGCTTGTTTTTGACATATTTAATTTACTTAGGATTAGAAAATAACTAGATATACTTATTTTTCACAAAATAGAGATTCATAGCATAGTCTCTGTCAACCCATCTGGGGCTACCTGAGATTATGTATGTGTGTACTTATTGAGCTATTTTTTTTTAATTTTTAAAAGGAGAAAAAACAGAACATAATATAAAAAAGCAGTTACAATAAGTAAGCTTTTTCTGTTTCGATTTTCTTTCCAATGACTACCTAATAGTAAAATGTTGCTTACGTTTGTTATTGATTTTTTCGCTAGACAAATCGTTAAACAATTTATCAATAATTGCATATTACACGAAAAGGTTAAGCTTCATTCCGTTATGACCGTGCACTTATCTTTTTACCGATTACACGTTAGTGGAATTGAATCACATTCACATTTAATAGCCGGTAAACAGCGGTCTACTTGTATATCTTCCGAACTAGTCGTATAATATTTACTTGGAGCTGTTATTACACGCCCACGCACATAACTTTCATTTGATGAATAATGGCGTTTGCTTCAATATAAATGTTTTTTATGTTATTTTTGTAAATGATGCGACGTAAAAAATTATATTTCAGTTGCGATCTCATATAATCACATGGCGTACAATTTATTTGTTTTAAATCTTATTTTCATTTTCGGAATCTGTTAAACTAATTTGATCTGCAAATTGAAAATTAATTAAATTTCTTTGTTCAATTTAGAAAATATTCTGTTAAACTACTTTGCCTCTGCAAATTGAAAATTCATTAAATTTCTTTGTTCAATTTAGAAAATATTCGAAAATTCCAATCTTTTTAATCTTTTTAACCATTTGCCTTTTGAGTGAAATTCCACAAATAAGCAATATCAAAAAAATCTTCAATTAGACAACGAAATACAAAATTAAATGAATACAAAATGAAACTCAAAAATATGCGCATACAGCCCCAAATATATTAATACTGCGGGGCCCGCCCTGACTTCTCCCGTGTCGGGCAATCACCTATATTATGTGTGTATAAATATATGTATATCCTATGTCTATCTTGTATAATGCATCTTTCCAATAGTGAAAGAATAATTATAATAATACTTGGGCATTCTAGTCCCAAACTAAGTAAAGGTTGTATTATGGGTACCAGACAACTGATATATATACTTAAATATCCTTTATAACATATACATATTTCACACCCAATCACCCAGATATTTTCAAATAGATACAGCGGTTATGGAGTTTACCCTCCACGTACACTCTCTCTGTTTATAATGTTAGTATAGACTAGCAACGGGCCTCGGCTTCGCCTGGATAGCGACTTGTATCGTTTAACGGCAATTTTGTTTACGGCCTAGTACGTATTGCGCATAAAATCTAATGTTTTTGGTTAGAAAAATACAGTTATAAAATCTAAGCAACTGGTCCGGAAGGTGTGGGTTAAAAACTGTTTTAATTTAGTTGAAAAGTATAAAACAACGATCATATTTAAATTGGTAAAGCTTCGTGTTTTGTTAATCAAATGGAAAATGACTAACTAAATCTAGAACTTTTTATTGTGTATTTTGCAAGTTTGATTTATTAAAGCAAATTTATTTTAAGTACCTCCATGTATAACTTTGGTAGTAACGTAAACGATTTAAGTGGCGTACACCACAAAGCTCTCAAGAAGCAAGTTTTTCATGGTTCCCGATATCCAAGATAAAAAAGGAAACCTCATGGGATTACTCTTGTGTTTGTCTATCTGTCAGGGCTTATTTTCTTTAAATCTACTGAAAGAAATAAGTTGCAATCATGAACTTATGTTCCTTCAAAACATCGAAGCAAAACCAATATGGTTTACCTATGGTAGGAATTGAAAACAGGAAAACTGATTGTTTTTTAACGATTTCAACAATGATTCACTAACGAGATACACAATTAGGATTCAACAATAAAGATAAGCAATTACAACCGCTTAGTACTAATATAATTAACAGTTATAACCACAAGGTGTATGACAGCTCTATAGAAATCCCAATAATTAAGGAGCCAAGTGGAATGTTGCCGTAGGTTGTTAACCTGTCCCGAGCGGAGTCGGTCGCGTTTACATCGGTGCCCGATACGGTTATATCTTTGTCTATCGGTTACCATTCGCCAGCTTTTATTATGCCACAAATAAATAAAAAAGCAATATAAAATGGTCTTAAATTTTACGCCCGTTTGCTTATTCACCAATTTTGACTTTGCCCGGTAGTGAAGGTTTGTTAAAGATAGAAACAAATCAAAATCTAAATAAAAAGGTGTGATGCTATTGACAACCGTCCAAAACCAGTTTCGTGTACGGAGAGGGATTCTCTCTGTCGTTTAAAATAGAAAGAAGCTCGAAAAAATCTAACATAACATAACACATAAAAGCTCATAACAGGGTGAGCCTAAATGAAGCATAATTGAGCCTAAATGCTCCCGATCAACTCAAATGTAATGCGTGAAATAATGACATGAACGATCTTCAGGAGACAGAAAAAAATACATTTGACAAGTTCCAACACCAACAGCGCGGACAATATAGGTCTGTGCATATCGACAAGATCGCAGTTGGTCGTCCCAGCCGGAGCCTACGTATCAGTCGATAAACACTTCGTGAAAACATTTCTGGACAACGAGTATGGAATCTTCAGCGACGTGTGTGGCAGACTTTGCTTCATCATCATCAGCCCGTGTCTCTCCACTGCAGGATATAGGCCTCTCCCAAGGCTCGCCACCACACACGGTCCTCCGCCTTCCGCATCCAATTAATCGCCGATAATCTTTGCTCGCCCAAAAACAAATATCGTATTCGAAGACGATGTTACCACCTGTGTGCATTACGTCCCGTAAGAGTTTAGATTCACACTAAATGCGATCAATATCCATAATCAAAGACTTCAAATATTCACTTAAACCAAAAGACACTTGACACCAAAGGAGGAGAAACTTATATCGCCGAAGTTTCAAATGTATTTTCAAATTCGTGTACCGTATTAGTAAATTATAATTACATCGAGACGCAATAAACTGGTTTTAGAAAATACAATAAACGTATTCTATGGTTTACAATTTGTAATTAGATCCGCTGAGAGAAAAATCTAAGTTTCATTAAGGATACCGTTAAGACTGATCTGGTCACCAAGTAAAGGCTAAAAAAACAACCAACAAACACAGACTTCCATAAATATGAACATAAGGTATAAATCCCGCAGTCCCGCAACCTTTGCTCTGTGCATATACAGAAATAGTGTGTCATTCCACAGTCCTGTTCCTCTAATGTGTCGTCTATATAATGAGTTGTTTGCCACTTGTGATGTGGATATATTTAATATTAATACTAGTAGATTTAAGCAGTGCATCCGCAAAACCCTGCTGTTTGATTGTAAAGGGAAAATATTAATGTAATTTATATAATATAGTCTATGTTTTAGTTTTATTTTGCTCATACTCATGCAACACTGAAAATGTTATATTCAAATATCTGATTGCAAATCTAGATAAAGTAAATTGTTTGAAGTTGTGTTGGTGCTGTATTGATTGTAGTCTATTTTGTGAATTTTTAAATAAATAAAAAAAAACCGAGAAACCCAACGTTGAAATAATACCCACAAAATACGTATTAAGCACGTACAAAAGGCGTGTGAAAATTTTATTTTATTTATTAAGAGGATTACTATCACTACTTCATTTCGGATAACTTTTGTGTGAAAAGTTACATAATATGTACGACATTGACTATTTCAATTGACTAACAGTTTCACTTATTATTCAATAAAAATAAATCGGAAAATACATATTGTTCTTAAACCAATTATCGATTTTTACATGAGTTTTATTTACAAAAGTTTTTAATTTTATAAAAAATTTCTGAGATACTCAAAACTTAATATATTGGTGTATCTACCAGATCTACCAGAATAATTAAACGTTTATTAAATCATTGCATAAAAAATTTAAACAAGACGTTTCTATCGTACTTATTTATTCGTATATAAGGCATTTTGTATCACTAACGAGTATTTCCCACTACGCCGATCCGCTGTGGACACAGTCAACCTATAGACCACGCTTTAATAAACGTCAGTACGAAAACGAAATCGCCAAAAAGTGGTGGGGTGCGGGGAGAGGTCGGCTAGTTTTCATTGGCTCGTTCAAAATTGACAATTTAATGGCTTCCGGCGTGCTTCCAACTGACAGCTCACTAGTGACGTAGTTACGTAGTGTCACTACATAGCCTTGGCGAATGCTACTCCCTGTCAAAGCGTGGTCTATAAGGTTGACTTGTTTGTGGCTGCGGACCAATTTTTCGTAGAATTTAAGCATTGATAAATTATTACAAGGATGCGGTATTACAACAGTTACACATGGTCCGCAAATGTTTATGACGAAACGTCAGCCTTTCTTTGTTTTTCTTTATATGAATTTCAACTTAAACTAACTGGGGTGACAACCGATCTGTACGTAATGATATATCTATGCAGTTAAATTACTATAAAGATTATTCATTTAGAAGAATATTTTAATTCGATACCCGATACCACGATAAAGGTTACTTACTGTTCACCAGCTTTGGAAAGGTGTTCGTAAATAATATGAAACTAATAAAATAATAATTTATTATACAGTAGTTCATTGTAGCAGATTTATAGTTTATTTAGTTGAGTTCGAAAATTATTTAGCTGTTGAGTAAATTAATTTTATTAGAGTGGATTTCTAAAGTGTTGTAAGTTATGTTTCGAGGCTACAAACCACCAGGGCGTAGCAGCAAATGTGTTTGTATAAAACGACTAGGCCGATTTTGAAGTAATTTTTTACGTCATATACGTATAATCCAGAGCAGATTCTTAGATAGATTTTACGTTTGCAGGCCAATCTTTAGAAAAACATCACTGATTTTGATGCGTTTCTTTCGCATTTCGTACATATCACATTAAAACAGGTTATTGGTGTGGATTATCGTTATAAGCCTCCTAGATACGCTGCATTAGATGTATTTTTCCAAAACAGCTTTTCCATTTTCATCTGTGGTATTATTATTAAAGGGGTTGGAACCTTTTTATTCGCAACCTAACAAAACCCTTTGACTTTTTTATTAGCGTAGCCCTGTAAACTAATCATTCACTTCACTTCATCAGCCCATTTTTACCCCACTGCAGGGGCTTAGGCCTCCCCCGGGATGAAGGGGGCTTGAAGCTTAAATCCACCACGCTGCTCCACTGCGGGTTGGCGATTGTAACGACCGCCATCTATTGACAGCGTCCGACACCGACTGCTTAACGTGCTCTCCGAGGCAGAGTCAGTGATAGTTATGTATTTAAGTCAGAAAAACTCATTGGTACACGCCCGAATTCAAACCATGGCCCTATGGCTTTATAAATTCGAGACAGGTTCGTTGCGCTTTGGGCTATCACGACACACTAAAACTAATCATTGTATAGATATAATAAAAGGGCCAATAGAAGCCATAATGATATTTGAATGTATTTACCTTGCTAACTGTTTAAAATATTTAATTCCATGACCATTCCATCAGCCTTTTTATACCCCACTCCAGGAGCTTAGACTTCCCCTCAAGATGAGAGGGTTTGGAGCTTAAATCCAGCATGCTGCTTCAATGCGAGTAGGCGTATTTTGACGAACGCCATCTATTGACGGCAACCGGGACTGACTGTTTAACGTGCTCTCCGAGGCACGGAGTCAGTGACATTTAATGTACGTTAGTCAGAAAAAACTCATTGGTACATGTCCGGATTCGAACCACAACCACTTGGCCTTATAGATTTGAAACAGGTTCGCTGCAGTTCGGGCCATCACGACATATCACGACGTATTTAAAATATGTTGAAATATTAATTAATTGATATTTGTCTATATGTCTACTATTTAATATATATATATAGTAAATACATAGTGCGATACTATTTACAATCCAAAATGAAAATGGCCGACACAGGGTTATACTAATTGATTCTAACCCATTTCTTTATGTACGAATGTTCGTTTGTTCGGAATTAACTTAAAAAAGTTGCGGACTTTAACTATACTTTTTTTAAATATTTATTACGTTACTAGAAGTGTTATGGGTTATGTATTATTTAACTGCCTGTATGTCTGTATGTTACGTTTTCAGGGCAAAACTGCTAAACCGATTTTCATGAAATTCGTTAAGATGGTAGCTCTCCAATTGGAGGCGGATATATGTTATACTTTACCGCGCAAAATTCTTTGTGTTTGTATCTTACATTGCTGAACAGCTGAACCCATCTCTATGATATATGGCACGGAAATAGCCTATATCTTGAAAACGAACATAGCAACTTTTCGCCGCGGAGAAAGTTCAAGTAAAAGAGTCTTTTTGTAAATACTCAGTTTTGTTTACAACCACTTGCCGCCTTCAACTGTTACTTGTGGTGATAGCCAGCCCACACACATACACAGACGAACCACAATCAAATGTATAAAATATACATTTAAGTTCAGAAATGAGTAAACAGTCGGTAACAGTTTTGCAAACAATATATTATATTTATAGACACCACTCCCTTACTACTTTAAAGTAAATATAACCAGTATCATTTTATAAGCATTGCGAACGGAAAAACGTATGTGCAAACTCACCCCGCCCATTTCGACAAAGGTAAATAATGTACTGCAGTAAAATATTAATTAAAAGACGTAGTAATTAGATACGTTCGCTGAGTATGTTAATTAATTCACGAAGCCCGCTCCTCAAAACATTGCCATTGTTCGAAATACCATAAAAAACGTATTCACAATAGCGAGCAGTATATGGATAGGGCTTCTTTTGCTGCGAAGTTTTTCATTTAAAATGAGAATTTAAGCACCTTCCCTTCTTTTTCGTGTCCTATATGGTAGTGATTTCGTCAAACTTTAAATTCATATACCAAATTAAAAAAAAAATATGAAAACGAATAGTGCAGCCACTGTCTGTTAGTTTTTGCATTTTCCCCTATTTTTTAATAAAATTATTTACCCGTAAGATTGTACCATAATAAAAAAATATTTATTTGTAATCTACATAAATACAGTTACGTATATAACTTTCGTGTTTATTTATATAAACCTGTGAGAGGCAGATCTCGCTTGGGTATGAAAAAAATAATTTTCAATGTATGTTTCTATTCCATATTAATTAAACTCTTAGAAATTAAAGACACGGATGAATAAGGCTGATATCGAATTACTATGGTGAGTTTTATTTTCAGTTCATGGTGGCGTTTTAGTAAATGTGTTTTGCAATGAAAATACAAAGCACTAAATATTTTACAGTCGGAACTTCTCGTATTAAATCAATGTACCGATTGTGTTGAAGTTGTGCCAATTATAAATTTAATTAGCAATAAATCAACTGTGATCGCTTTCAGTGAAAATAGGTTTTGATACTGAGCTTTTTCATGCATGTGAGTTTTACTGTAGGTTTCTAAATAGTTTTTGTATACGTGAGTTGTTAAAGCTGGTGAAGTATAAGTTTATAAGTGCAATTCAAAAACATTTATTTAGACGTAATTTAGTTAAAATGTATTTTGTTTTTTATTTCATTGCGACGCCAAGGTTTAAAAAAATTAATGTTTGTGACATGTTTATGAATTCTTTAACCTTTTGTCTTAATTTATTTTAATAATTTATTAAACAATTTTGAGAACCTTACTAAAATAAACATTTTATGTAAGCGTCGCTTTATATTAATTCCGTCCCATGACCTTTTCTCAACCTGTACTTTAAAAAACTAAAGTTGTGTCCTTGACCAGAAAGCTCGTGTGCCTATTTTTTATTGTTTATACACTACCCTGTTTATTACTTTTCTAAACACTTTTCAGAAAACCTACTTGGATTTACTTTCAGACGTATGTCTTTCTTGCTCAAAATTAGCTTTAACCAATGACTTCGGGATAATGGTTTTTAAGATTACTATTATATACTTTTTGTATATTTTAACCTAAATATTGATGTATTTTTTTTTTACAATATTAACATAAATAGTTTTTTGGACGCCTAAAATATTTTTCAATACATTTACTATATGGTCTTTATGACGTCGAAACTTGTACCATAATGTTGTATTTTACATTACTAGGCCTTTTACTTTACACTAATCACAAATGAGCATTCTTTTTGTGACGCATACGTAAACCGCGAAAAGCAACCGTAGTTCATAGTTCCCGCCATTATTACATTTGAAGTATTATTTTAAATATTTCAATCGCCAATGTATTGAAAAACGTCGTATGATGCTCGTACTCAGTAAGCTGGCTTTTATAGTCTCGGTTCATTATAAGGTATAAGTAAGGTAAAGTATATACACCTCAACTATAATATCCAACTTACCGAACTTGCATCATAATGTACTATTATTAAGTCTCGCTTCAAATAACTTTTCTTCTTACTTGCTCTGCTTCTGTATAAAGAAGTGTAATTATATATATATATATTCAATATCTACATTAAATCAAAATAAGATTAAAATTTCATCTCATACAAGTAAAAGTTGCATCTACTTTCATTGACAAATTAGTTGGTCACAATAGAATTTCCAAATAAAATTTTCCTTGAACATCGGAAAATAGCCATGGTGAAAATAGCCTCGGCAAGTGATTTTACATATAATGCACAAAAAATATTTCTCGAATCGAGAAAATATTATTTCAATACTGAAGAAAATTTTCTCTGATAAAAACAAGTAAATATTTTCTCACATCAATATTTTCGCATCTTAAATTGACAAAAATATCTCGTTACAAATTTATTTACATGTTTTAAAGAATATCTTCTTCAGTGGGTACATATGAAATATTTTCTGTGTTTGCATGAGAAACATTTTTTCTTTGTGTGTGTGTAACATTTATTACAAGTTGAGTCGTATGTCAAAACACGATTAGTAGAACGAAATCTTTATCCAAGCTATGGAGTTTAAGTCGATTATATTTATTTTTTATATTAGTACTCAATAATATTTTGGTCTGATATATTAATGGCAGTGGGCGTATCACTCTAATTATTGTGGCATTGATTGATAATAATATACTTTCTGGATGACAAACGAAGGTGAATAATCGATTGCCACTACATGATGTATAAAGGCATCTCGAATGTTCGGTAGCATAAAACGAGAGATCGAACCGTCAAGTGTGATAATAATTACTGACGCAAATTCCGTATGAACAGTCTTAACTGTTCAACAGTTTCATGAAAAGTAAGTACGTGTAAAATATGTCATTATAAAAAAAGAATAAAAATGGTGAACGCGCCCAAAACGCTAATTTCAAAACTGCACTAATTCACCTACTTTATACCGATATAAGTTTGATTCCCAACCCGCAGTGGAGCAGCGTGGTGGACTTAAGCTCCAAGCCCCCTCCTCACCCTGGGGGAGGCCTAAGCCCCTGCAGTGGGGTAAAAATGGGCTGATGATAAGTTCGATTGGGTATTCCGTATGGAGAATTTACAAAAATAATATGCTTTCCCTACTTAGTCGTCCCTCTGATTTTAAAATGTGTACATATCGGAAATATTAGTCATAATCTGAAAAAAACAATATTTCGATTAATACACATGTAGTTTATATTATAATGTATAATTGAAAATATTAAAATTGAAACTGTTTAACAGCACTGTTCTCCTAGCAACGTGTGACGAATCGGACGTCAAGCAAAAAGACAACGATCACTATAGGATATCCCATTAAATGTCTAATAAATAAATTGGGCAAAATCAATAATCTGGAGTCATCATCATCATCGTCATCAGCCCGTGTCTCTCCACTGCAGGATATAGGCCTCTCCCAAGGCTCGCTACCACACACGGTCCTCCGCCTTTCGCATCCAACTACCCCCGGTATGGTGCTTTAGGTCTGTCCACCTGGCTGGGGGGCGTCCAATGCTTCGCTTTCCGGTACGTGGCCTCCATTCGAGAATTCGTCTACCCCATCGGTTATCAGTTCTACGGCAAATGTGACCGGCCCATTGCCACTTCAGCTTGCTGATCGCTTCGGCTATGTCGACAACATTAGTTTTTTGACGGATTTCAGTTTACCTGATTTTATTCATCAAAGAAAGAAATTTGGAGTATTAAATATTAATATTGGTGACTTTGTCAATGCTTTAATATAGTCTCGAAGAAACGTTATTGTTAAAAGTAATTAAATTTAATAAAAATTCAAAGACGCAGCGACGGAGGCGACTTGTGAACCCGTGACCAAAGTGATACTACAACAGTGCTACGGTCATTCAATTAGGTACGATTGCGTTAAGGCATAACGTACTTAAGAGTATGTATATAAATAAATGAAAACGAAAACTAAAACCTGATTTAAAACTGAATCCTAAATGTTTGTACCGCGATTAAAAAAAAACGTGCTTCTTTCTAATAAGATTATGACTACCGAGATCAAGTGCCTATCTCGATTTCATACGACCCTAACAAGATGTTGATTGGAGCAACTAATACAATGGTTTCATCCACTAAGATGTATATTTTGATTATCATTTGCGACCGTTAATATACCTGTGATCATAGTTGCTTTATTCATCATCATCATTATCATCATCAGCCCATTTTTACCCCACTGCAGGGGCTTAGGCCTCCCCCAGGGTGAGGAGGGGGCTTGGAGCTTAAGTCCACCACGCTGCTCCACTGCGGATTGGGAACTGTAACGACCGCCATCTATTGATAACGTCCGGGACCCACTGCTTAACGTGTCCTCCGAAGCACGGTTGCTTTATTCATTTAACGCCAATTAAGGGGAAATCTCCCATAACTGGCTTGCATATTTTAGAGTGTGCTAGCGTTCACATTGTCATAAACAACAAATAACGTGGTGCCAGATTTACCAGTCGTTTAGGAACTCGTTTAAAATCCTGTGTTTTATGGCCGGAATTAATAAACGACACTCAAGACCATTTTGAGAACGGTAACAGCTGAGTGCGTGTTCAAATACACCTTAAACTTAGATGACGTTAGCCAACGCGTATATTGAATTGTTCTCAATTGTCTACTCAAGATGCGTTTATAAGTTAGTACTAACTTGAGATGGGTTTAAGATCGATTTAAAACTTGAGTATGATTTATTAATCCGGCCTATGACATAGGTACATCTGTACTGCTTCGCCGAAAACCAAGGTATGCTTGACTGACTGTGCCACACTCTTTTTTTTATATTTAAGCTTTCAGTCTACAAAAACTAAGTTTTTGAAATAATTTTTCATTATGATTTTAAATAGTCTATATTTCTGAAAGCGTCAAACTCTAACCGAACCCTAACCATATTTACCTGGCTGGTGTGTCTGTGTATGATATATTTCACAATGTATTTCCGTTTAGGTACGTCCTTTTTTATAATATTATATTTAAATTACTATAAGCTGTAAAAAATAATAATAGTTATTGTAATTATTATCCCTACTGTTATAAGCTATACACTCCCCCTCCCCCTGGAGGAGGCCTAAGCCCCTGCAGTGGGGTAAAAATGGGCTGATTAAGTGAAGTGAAGAAATACTATACTATAGATGCGAAAGTGTGTTTGTTGGTTTGTACTTTTTGACCTATTCCATAAAGACATATTACGTTTCCCATACAATATATTATTGAAATGTAAAAAAATAAGTAATAAAAGTGATTAAATATAATTTAAAATAACACTGATTTCTCAAAACAGTTAGTTTTTTTTGTTATTGTATACTAGCTTCCGCTTAATAACAATTAAGTTTCAAAACAATCGGTTTAGTGGTTTTAGTGGAATTCATAATGAAACTATTAACTTTTAATACTAAAAGTTTAGGAGACGATGACGACAACTGTTTTTTTTTTATATTGGAAAATGAGAGTACATGTAAGCGCATTTACTATTTGTTTCGTTATGTATTTTGCTTAGGGTATTTTTATATTTTTAGGGTAATTTAGGAGGGTACGTAATAACTATCGTGTTTTAAAAAAATATAATTATTAACCTGTTTAATAAAAATAAACCCTTTTTGAACTGCTCTGTTCCTAAAAATTGCAGTGATGATACAGAACTGAAAAGTTGAACTACAGTTTCATGTTTCATAATTTTTTAAATTATATAAAATCTGTTTAGTGGTTGTTGAGTAATAATATGTGTACAAACGAACAAACAATAAAAAAAAATGTGAGGTTGAAGGACGTCTAATTAGTCAATTCCAATAGTATCTTCGAAAATATCATCCATGTACAGACATAACGTTATAGTTGTTTCATAATTAGATAGATTTAAATGGTGTACATTTCCAACGTTTGCCGAATTTATGAAGGTAGAATGCGCCAACCATATACCGTACTCGGCCGTAAGTTATACACACGAGTTATAGAAAGCGGCTAAGTAAAATCAAATTTAAAAATAAAACTATACGTAATTCTATCATTTTCATATTCAATTACAAAACGAAATTGTTTGACTTTATTGTTATTGAATAAACAATTATAAGATAACCTATAGTTTTCTTTGTAAATTTGTTTTTACTTACCTGATTTCTAGAACGTGTGTACATTACTTAAGACCGGGCACTGTAAATTCTTTATTGGTTTTATTATTAATATGATATATGATGAATATTGATACTGGTATCGGGTCTTGGTTGTTATATGTGTGTGATGTCTTCGTAAAAATATTTATATATGTATATATTATAAAGAATATTTATGTATGTATATCAGTTGTCTAGTAACCCACAACACAAGCATAATACTTGCTTACTTTGGGACTAGATGGCGCTGTTTGAAGTCCCATGTATTATTATTATTATTCATTCATTGGTATATTTTAGCGTTTTTCGGGAACCTTAAATACCTTTTTTGTTTCAGGGATAAAAACAATATATTTACAACATAAATACGACGCGAATATACGAAACATTAATGGCGTGCACAGCCATATCAAAAAAAAAATTAAAAATAAAAACTCTAATACTCGGTACAGAATCACTATGAGTTAACAGTAAAAAACATACAAAGTTTACTAACTAAAAAAAAAACAATGTTTGTATTTTTTTTTATTACAATGCTTTATTTGCATGACAATAAAGCGTAGTGCCGGCGCCACGCCGTCTTATCGTATTTGACATCCGTTAGCCATACACTTGTGTATCTAAAACGCGAGCGTCAGCAACGCCATCACCAAAAATAACACAGGTCTAAGAAAACTAAACACAGAAATCGGTATTCGCCGATAGAGTTCAATATAAACATGGGTGACACCTGCCCCTAGTTGTGTGCACAAGTAAAAGGACATGTTTGTAAACTTTGAAGGGGACGCAAGGAAGCATATCTGTTGACATTACTAGATTAATACGTGGAAAGCTTGTATATTTCGTGATCTGTTACAGAAAAATATGTGACTAGTTTTTGTATTCGACTTTGTCGTCGTGATTTTTCAATCGTCTCATTTATTGCTAAATCTACGTAGATATTTAATTACTGATAAGACGAATTTTGTGAAATCCCGCTCTGCATTACTTTTATTCTTAGCGCCGCCGTCCATTCATTACATAAGGTGTTTTTTTTTTTTTTTAATTTGAACCCTACCCACTTTGATGAGATTTAGTAAGATGTAGATGGACCCCCTTCTCCTTCACGTAAGATTTCCTTCATAAGTTTTACTTATTAATTTAATTTATTTGGCTTGTTTTTAACATTACATCTACTTAATTTCAAAACTGAGGTGAGATTTTCTATTTAACTCCTATCTAAATGAGATTTTCTGAGATTTGCCGGGCCCTTCCCCCATTTATGTTTTATCTCCTATACGTTAAATTATGATTTCACCAATGTTAATTGAAAATTTCATTATAATCGGTATTTGATTACAATTTTCCCAACAATATTTTTCATGAACAGACACTCTCTTAAAATTTTATTATAAAATCAATATATTCTATTCGGTCAAAAACAAATTGCCGTTCGCTCATAAAAATACTTCGTGAACATTGAAATTGCATAATTAAAACTTTGAAACCCGTACAGCAATGTTGTCCCGTCTGAGGTGTAACATGCAAAACAATTTTACAGCGTGCAATTTCTAGAACAAACACTGCTACGAAATTCAAAGTAGAATTTTAAGGCGAAGCCATTATAGTGCTTTCATCACGTGCGGCCTTCCACGTTGTTTGCATTGCCAACGATGCAATTTTTAAACTCGCGCATTTTCACATTTAGTAAACGATGAAATGTACACACTTACAGTTTCAAAAAAATACAGAATATTTATTTAACTTGCGTCTGCATTTATATCGTTAACTCATAATAGCTGTTCCTAAATTTATGTCTATATAATCAAGATTTTAGTCGTCGTGACTTCGGTAGGATTGATAGACACCATACCGTACCGTGTCGTACCGTACCGTAAAAAAAACATTGATTTTCTTCTTTAATATTCTCTATGTAGTTGTCTAACTCGTTCTATGTTCTAATTTAACTATGCTTATAAAGTTTGAAAGGGTGATAACTTGCATCCTAAAAACGAACACAAGGCACTTTTTTAACTCGGAAATGTCTTTGTAATATTTATACTTTTTCTATTTTTACCACATCTGATACGTCTGAAAATATAGTACCAGATAAGCTATATGAAAATCTTGTAATCTTACTTAAAACATTTGAACATACCAAAAAAAAATTTTTTTCAGTGTCTCTATTTTACTCTAAGCTTTGAGAAATTTGATTTGATGGTGAAACCTATATTTGCCCCTTGACAATATCTTGATTTTGAAAACAAACCAAAAGAAGAAAAGTAAACCTACGGAAATTTCTAAAGAAAAATTAAGAATCATTATAAAACCTGATGGGTGCGAATAGGCTGTAATTTTGGAGGGATCTAACTACTTTTTGACAACTCAACTGTATGCAACTTAATGTTTTATAATCAAAGACTTTTTGCAATTTGGATAATAAGTTATTGAACACAAAAATTTAATTACTTTCTTTTAATATTTATATGGATAAAAAAAAAAACAACTTTTTGTATGTAACTCCTATAAGTAGGTTTAAATAAAAAACAATATCTCAACTGTTAACAGACTCTTTGAAACATAATAGCTTTATATCATATAAATATTTAGAAATATTTATGTAAACGTATTTATATTACTTTTAAAAATTAGAAATTAATATAATTAAAGTGACGCGAAAACAAATATTACTAAATATACAATTATCTCGAAACTAATTTTTACCGAATTGTCGTTTTTTGGCATCAGACGACAGGTTTGTATTAGCGTTATAAATATTTGTTCTATGAATTTAAAAACAAAGCTGAAACAAATACTTAGTACAGCCAGTACCACCCTTGTTTCCATAATAGTATTCTAGAATTAACCTCTTTGAACCCTTAATATGTAAAAAGCTTCCTTTTAAATCTGTTTAGTCGTGACAGAGATAATCGTCTCGAAATAATTGCGCGAACATTAAACGTATTCGTATATTTAAATTACAGTAGCATTTGGCATGTCATATGTAAGAAAACATTTACATATATATTTTTTTTAAATTGTATTTCGTGTTAAATTTATATTATTTTTTATTTTTTAGCTATGTTGTTTGAAATTATACATTTATATATATTATATCACGACTTTCGTCGTATCAAGTCGTGATAGCCCAAAGCGCAACGAACCTGTCTCAAATTTATAAGGCCCCATAGGGCCATGGTTCGAATCTGGGCGTGTACCAATGAGTTTTTCTGACTTAAGGGCACAGCTATCACTGACTCCGTGCTTCGGAGGGCACGTTAAGCAGTCGGTCCCGGACGCTGTCAATAGATGGCGGTCGTTACAGTCCCTAACCCGCAATGGAGCAGCGTGGTGGATTTAAGCTCCAAGCCCCCCTCCTCACCCTGGGGGAGGCCTAAGCCCCTGCAGTGGGGTAAAAAATGGGGTGATGAAGTGAAGTGAAGTGAAGATATATTATATTGATGTATTGATATACCGAAATGTACAGTAAAACACATATGTTTTTTATTTTATTGATTTTATTATTCATAAAATCTTTAACAAGTCTTCATTCATAAAACATTGGTTTGCATACAAGTGAATCAGTAATAAGTTGTTAAAATCCCTCTAAAATTACAGCCGATTGGCCCACAATAGGTTTTTGGAGTGAATCTAAAATATAATTTTTAATTTAATATGAGTTTTCTTATTTAGGTTGTTTTCAAATTCTTGTTATTAATGAGATGTTTAATTAAAGGTTTTTTATTGAAATACAATTTCTAAAAGTTTAGAATTAACTGGAGATATGAAAATAATACTTAGTATAATTTTTTTAAGATACGATATTTCGTTCAATTTATTCGGTACTGAATTTTCTTAGCTATCAGATACAGTAAAGACAGAAAAGGTAATAAACATACAAACACATTTCCGAGGGAAAAAGCGGCCTGAGTTCGTTATTAAGATTTAACCTATCGCCCTTCCAAACTTTATCAAGATCGGTTAGGCGGTTTAGCCATGAAAATGTTACATATACACAGACAGTGAGCTTTTCGCATTTATGAGTAAGATATAAATATGGATTGCATTCATTTTAATTATATGCCTTTTTTAAATTTTCACCTGTAAAAACCGGTGATGACTTTATAGACAGCGGTATAATAGTACAAGTATCATAATTAATTCGGTGATTAAATTTTTTATGACTTCCTTTACACTTTTCTGGAATTATCTGGAATGATCTATTCCGTTCGTTATTCACGGAAAGTAAAACTAAATAGGGACAACAAAATATAGTCGAGTGAGGTCGTATATTATTTTGATGAGTGACGATAAGTTTTCTTGAAACTCTGTTCTTACGGATTAAGACAAAAAAGTTGGTATTTTTTATATATATATATATATATACTCGATTCAAGATAGTAATACTTATTTATGCAAATATCGTATAATTATTTAGAGATCACACATTATTGTTAAAATTATTTAAATGTCTAAAATTTACAGTTGTATTGATTATTTAACATTTTAGGGATAATGGACTTATTGAGATTTGTGTCACAAATGTGCCAATACTGTCAAAGCCAGATTATTATTTTTTTTATAAAATTATAGTTAATTATAAGATCTTGGCTGTACTTTTTCCAATCTAATGACGTAATGAATCGGAATAATTATCAAACATGTCCAAAACTTTGCACACATGATTTTAATCGACAAACATTTGACAAGTGGTATCAATGCATTGGTACAGCATTTTTCGATTCAACATTTTACGACTTTGGTCGCAGATCTGAAGGCAAATTCACATTTTGTTCGCAAACATAATTTTAATCTATTTTTAATTTAAAAAGAAAATATAACTATTTGAGTTTTTGGATTTTTATTTCCAAGCAAAATATTGTGCAAATAGAGATTCAGAACATCGCAACAGTTCCTTTATCTAGTAAATCAATAACAACATCTTGGACGCAATGGCAGGCTTGATGACCGGTTGGCAGAGTGGTTAGAAACCCAACTGCGGAGCCAACGGTCGCGGGTTAGATTCCCGCCCATGACAAATATTTGTGTGCATGAATATATCTTTTTGTTCCGTGTCTGGGTGTAAAAATATATATATATTATAAAGTTTATTTAAGTATTTATATCACTGGTATCCATAGTACAAGCTTTGCTTAGTTTGGAACTAGATGGCGCTGTGTGGGATGTCCGAGTTATTATTATTATATATAGTTGCGTAAATTTCAACTACTTGTTACTACATTTGCTAGTACCAATATAACAACTGAACTGCTTTTACTCGATAACTAAAAAAATCTCATTTAAACCAAGTGACACGGATCCTTGAAATAGGCTCTGTTTCGTCACTGAGCAAACTGGAGCGGGCTTCGGGCAACCGCTCATTAGTTGAGCAATTACCTCAGCACAACAGCGACTGATTACAGAGTGGGTCTAGCCTGAGGCCTACGGCACTTGGCCGTCGCTGGCCGACACTTCAATACATAAACAGAGAATTCATAAACGCGAAATAACAAGTTCTTTATGAATGATTGCATGTCATTAAATATGTTAGTGTATAAACTGAGACTAAGTCCTGACATTTTTTTTTATTTATATTTTATTTCATTTAAGTGGTACCTAATGGCTGTGGCTAATAATAAATAATAAGTTATTTATTACAAGCATATACATATCTACTATATACATTTTAGACTTTAGGTATTGCAATATTTTTTTTTGTTGAACGCTAACTAGAAGCGTGATGACAGACGTCATGGAGATATGAATGGCCTTTTTGGGCTTGGTGCTTTGTGGAGTAAGCATGAAATAGTTTGATAAAGGTGGAATGAGATTAAAATTCGACTTTCAATGAAGAAGTATTATTCGCAGCACTAAAGCTCGTCAACAGTTACTAAATGAAGAAAGAAAATCTGTTGACAAACAGAGGAGAAATAGTCTTTGCCTATTAATATATTTAAAAAAAAAATTAATAAAAAAACGTTAATCAGTGACATATGACTACCTTTATAGATATTACTCGTAACATGAATTTTTGTTACTAACACCATGAATACTTTTCTCTCTATCTTTCCCATTCACGCTTCTCGATATTTATTGTCACACTGCGTCTATAGTGTTCGGTACGTTTTATAGTTTCCTGGAATTTGCTTAGTATATTAGTATATAGACGACCACTTAGCCTAGTGGGCAGCGACCCTGCCTGCGAAGCTGGAGGTCCCGGGTTCGAATCCCAGGTCGGGTCAGTATTTATATGATGAATATTAATACTGGCACCGGGTCTTATTTGTTATATGTATGTGGTGTCTTCCCTTGGTACCCAAAATACAAGCTAATGCTTAGTTTGGGACTTGTTGGCGTTGTTGTGATTGTGTGTGTTATTATTCTTATTATATTTTTTTTACGTTCGACGACCTTATATGACTTCCACCACTGAATATTAAACTAGTGTAAAAATAAAATCTAATTTAATAAAATCGCTACATCGACTAAATCGCTGTCGCTAAAACAGCGATAAACATGAAAGTTGAAACAAAATGAGTTGACAGTCTGTCTTGTGTCTATAAACAGATTTAATTAATACTTATTTGTATTTTCAATAAAATACTGTTGACCTTTCTTTGACGTTTATGACGTCAGAAGGTAGATTGACTTTGAATCCAATTTATTTTGTCAACTAATAAAAATATGGTGACAGACCAGATTTATCAATCCTTACTAATATTATAAACGCGAAAGTTTGTATGTATGGATGTTTGTTACTCTTTCACGCAAAAACTACTGAATGGATTTCAATTAAACTTTACAATAATGTAGCTTATACATCAGAATAACACATACGTTATAACTTATAAAGATACTAGCTTTCCGCCCGCGGCTCCGTTTACGTGTACACAGTTGTACCGGGACCGCTATAATTTTTTTGCTTAGATTTAGTTTATAAGCTGAAGAGTGCTATATGCTACTTTTACTCCGGGAAAAGGGTCCCGGTACAACTGTGTAGTCCACGCGGGTGGAGCCACGGGCGGAAAGCTAGTGATATATAAAAATGACAACTTCTGCTCAATTTTTTCCTGACAGTCAAACAAATGACTGTCTGAAAAAAATGATCTCCTAAAATTAGATATATTTATTGGCTTACATTACTTATAAATATAAAATGAAATATGTAATTAAATTCTAAAAAAATATGTAAGCAACCTGTTCGGATAATAAATTTTTAGTTGAAAGTTTTAACAAATTATTAATCAAAGAATAATACGTAATAACAAAAGTTCATACGATTGTTTGCGAAAATCATCATTGACCTAGATGTTGCATCCCATCGAAACGTTGCTCAAGATGTAATGAAATTTGATAATTGATAGTCTTCAATGATCGACAGCTACCATCGTACGTGACTGCATTGTGCCAATACCTCCAAATCATTGTCGGATAAGTTACAAAATTCGAAGTGTTACACACATAATTGCTACACATGTAAGGGTATGGTAGCAAATTATTACTTATTGCAATCGTCAAAATTGCAAAAAAAATTTTTTGCAATTTCGGTTACCCTTTCGGTAACCGAAATTGCAAAAAAAAAACATATCTTCCTCAATTGTTTTAAAACATTTCAACGAAAATGGTATTAGCAACAAAAGAGATACACACATAAAACCACGTAACTAGAACAACAATAAATCTATAACAGAAACAGAACTAGTTAGAACAGGTTTGACAACAAAATAGAAAAGGAAAACTGCGTAATAACCTCAATTAGGCCGACAAAAATTAGTCAGCAAAAATTGATAATATTGTATATTTTTTTTTTGCAGAATTCCTTTCTTTATTAAGTGGCAATGCAATGTTTCGGCAACGCATATTTCAAAATATCGTATTTTTCTAAAACATCTATCCGTTTTACACGAAAGTCAATAAGTTATAAAAATTAAAATCCATAGTATTTTGTCAACATATTGAAAAAATATAAACTCAAACACCTAATGCGGAAATAATAAGGATAGCACGTCTTAATTCTTTTGGAACATCGAAATTATGATAAATAAAAAAAATATTTAATACAGAACTGCACGTTTAACTTATATGTATCATATGCTATTTCACACGTTAGAGTATAGCAAACTGATAACTACACTCATTGTATTTTGGAATAATATCGATTATTACCAGAAATATAACAAATCAAAGTTTTTGTATTTAAAACCCCGCTCGTGACGTCACTCGGTGCGCGCTACGTAGACATGATCCACGTTAGCTCTTAGTAAAGTAACCGAATGACGTAATGGCACGATTTACTTCAAAAATTTATACTTTAGAAATTTTTGTAGATATCGATACAATTCATTCAATACTATAGTTTGTCTTGATAAATATATAATAGACATAGAAATAAACAAAACTACTAGACGCACTCATTCGCCAAGTGCCATTCCTCTCCAAACTAAATTCAAAGAACCCGGAGAGTAAAGTAACAAGTTTCTTGCGAGATAGCCAGAGTCTGAGACATTTGATCTTGCAGTTTCGCCAGTTTCCAATTCTCAATACGTGTGAGCATTGAATGTATTAGTTGCACTACGAACATGGCAGGTTATTTTACGGAATTTTACTTTTTTTTCTTACCTACTTTAAATTACGGAAATTACGATGGCTAGTATTAAATTATGGAGAATTGCATCAAATCACCAGAATTTCATTTGAAACTAATGAGTAACTCGAGATAAACAATTGATGGGAGTATGTGATTCGGTTAAGTAAAACGAGCAAAAAAAGTTGGAGAGTCCTATATCGTCTAGGTATTTATAATCAAGGCATTAATATCGTGATAGCCGAGTGTTGGCGAGCGCACTTCTTGTTTAGAAGGTCGTGGTTGGAATCCCAGAAGCAGAGATGTACATACCAATGAGTTGTTCAGACTTAGGTACATAACTATCACTGACTCAGTGCCTCAGAAAGCACGTCAAGCCGTCGCGTCGGTCGTTGCGTCGGTCTCGATTCCCATCATCAGGTGGCAGTCGTTAAAATTCCCCAATCTGCACTTTAAAAGCGTGGTGGATTAAGCTCAACTACCCTAATCCCGAGGGGAGTTCTAAGCCCTGCAGTGAGGCAAAATGGGCTGATATGTATATATATTTACCGAGTTCTCGTTAACGGATTAAAGGTTTGGATGGTTAAAACTGTATTCCGTTTTGTTAGCGTTAAGCAGCCTTTTTTAACTCTGTCTTGGACTTATTTTTTAACCCCACCATCTCAGAGATAATTATTATTAAAAACGTCCTTTAAGCTTTAGTAATTAAATTAATTAATTAAAATGCACTGATTAGACAAATATAATTGGTGAAATTGCGAAAATCGATTTTTATTGTCAAAACTTTTAAAATAATAATAAAAACTTTGCTTTACTGCCAAACAGTTCCCACAGTGCAATATTATTGTAGACAAATAACTGCGCTTTAATTTTAAACAAGGTTTTGCAGAAAACTTTTTGTATGAATTTATTGGTATAAGCTTCTTCGTTTTCCAAATGACAAAATTAAACAAGTAAATAGTTTTATTGTTCCTGCAAAATCATGATTTCAAAATCTTTAAATTTTTGATGCAGACATAAATACTATCATTTATACATTTAAACAGTGGTTACATAAAGAAAGTTTCAAAACGGAACCTCGATAAAACTTCTTGTGAGGCAATTTGCCTTGTTGGAAAAAACTGTGCCCGTTATAACGCAATGAAACAAGATTCAAGACATTTGTACACACATAAAGCGGCTACCAAAACGTAAGTGGCAACACTAACTGGCTATAAAAAGGTACATAGAGTATAACAGGTTTAAGACCACGACAATGTGATATATTGTACTTTGTGTTATGACAAAACCAGTCGCGTAAGCTATCTTCTATATTATTTCTCTTCGTAGTCAGTGAGTTTTTCAACTAATGCATAAGCGGATATCTTTCAAAGGCTTCTCTGTATCAGAGATACCTGGCGTTCAATTCATTCGATATATATTGACTTGAAGTACAATATGTTTACGTAAAAACAATGGTGGCCCTAGTAGAATTTTTCAATTGTGTTATAATGTTTAAAAAAAGGCTGATTAACTGTCTATTATATACAGCAGTGTAAACAGTAACTAATTATCAGAAAATATATTTAAAAAAATCGTAAATAATACGATTTCCCATAAAAAATAAAAAGGTGTCCGATCTTAGGTAAATTAAAAAAAAATATATATAAAGGTGGATCTTTAAAAATAGTTAAAATTAGTAATAAATAGCTAAATTAACATAAATGTATATTGCCTCATTATTCAAACGTATTTATAATCGGACGAGTATAAGGTAATATGTGTTTTATTCTAATTCTTTCGTGGGTTTATTAAATTTATAATTTTATTTGCATATTTATTCCTTTTTAAAGGTTAGTAAGACTGGTGACGATGAAAATGCAATTACCGTATTTAGTTAACATACCTACTGCAGCGCCACTGGTGGTTTATAACCGTAAACTAATATATGAACCTGTTTTGAGGTGATACCTATATTATCACGTGTAATGCGAAAAAAACGCAACTCAGCCCAGCCGTTCTAGAGAAACACGTCTTCTACAGCGCACTCTGGAGGTCTATAACAGAATCACAAAATGTCTAAATATCTATTCTGAACATATTCTATCTACCTATCTCAAATCAAAATCCATCATATACTTTTGAGGTAATATCTAACTGGATATTAATATATACGAAATATACTGGATATTAATATATACAGCCGTTTTAGAAAATACAAAAACTACAGTGCCATGTTGTGGATGAAACTGTGAAATATATTTAAGAATCTGTTCAAAACATGTGTGTTGTGTGAAACTTGTGCAAAACGAAAAAAGTCGCATCGGAATCCCAGCTCTATTACAGATATATATTTGTTACAGCCCCCTAATGACCATTATCCATAAAACATGTCTAAGAACTGAGGTGATACCTATTTTATATGAAAAACCGCATCAAAATCGGTCTAGTAATTTTCGAAGGAAATAATTACACATTGCACAAACAAACACACGACCTCTTACCCCAAACGCACACACCGTCTCCGTCCCATCGTTGGTAAAAATAATGTTACTAATTACAATAAATTATTTTTTTTCTATTTTCCCAAAATACGAAAAAAACGGTTACGAACTGTTGGCCCCACCGTTTAGTTCCACCAGTGGGACCAGCAGCATCCTCGTGGTTCCACTGCACAACATGGGTGGAACTATTAGGATTTGTAAATTCTGTTGGTCCCAGTCCTGTTCTAATAAAGATACTGGCCGTACAAGTGCACTGACACTTGAAATATAGGTCGTTGTCATAATTATCAAACACACTGATAGGTAATGCAAATAGCAGATCTTTTGAAAATAAGCGCCGTAAATTGCAAATAATGAGGGATGCATTTATATTAAATACCCAGAAAAAAATAATTATCAAGGATATATCAGTTGGCCATTGTTTCAAACAATTTCGATAAAGTCGTTATGGACCTAAGACACTCTTTCAGTTATGTTTATTATAATTTAGGTGATATTATGAAACTGTGCCTCAGTTTCGGCAATGGAAATGGATGGAACTTTTAGAAAGAGTTAATTTTAGGTAATAATTTTTTGGTAAAATGTATAAAAGTACGAATCGACTAGAAGCCCTCTTTTGCGTTTACCGTCTAACCCCTCATACTCTAGCTGGCTGGTGCAAGAGGCGAGTTTCAGTGGGCGAGGTCCCCGCGCGCTGGTCTTCTTCACCTCTGCGACATT
The DNA here is from genome assembly GCA_949709985.1 of Luffia ferchaultella. Lineage (NCBI taxonomy): Eukaryota > Metazoa > Arthropoda > Insecta > Lepidoptera > Psychidae > Luffia > Luffia ferchaultella. The sequence goes on from OX453251.1 coordinate 5,810,681, forward strand.
GCGTTTGACATTTTGGATACTGTGAAGTGACATTTATGACTCTATTAAAATAATATATTGCTCCATAGAACAGCTTTGGTTTCATCAAAATTCATTCAGAACGTTCTGACGCTACAGGGTAAGAACTTCATGCCAACATTTCAGATCACACCCTAAACGTATATTCACTACAACGTCGGCGATAGCTCAAAAATTGTAAAAACAAGTTTTAAGCAAAAATCGTAAAATATGGTGTATACATTGGATTTAGGTGTAAGTGTATACACAGTGGTATACGTTGAGCTTGGAACCATACATGACATTACACATTTTCTGTATATATGTTTTTTTTTAATTATGTATAATAAAAGAGGTTTTCGTTGAAACTCGTCAGTGGTACCAGTGATAACATAACTTAAGCCCAAACATTTGCTCGTTAAAACTAAGACCGTTGGTTCCACCACATAAGTGGAACCACGAGGATTTGAAAATCCTGCTGGTCCTACTGGTGGAACTAAGTGGTGGGACCAACAGTCAGTAAACGAAAAAACAAAATCCTTAGGTAAACATTATCTGTCTGCGAAAATTTCATTTCAATTCTTTGATATACTTGTTAACCGTTTTAATGTCACCACAGCGTACTATTTTCGTTTTACCGCGTAAGCTCTAAGGTCCCTAAAAGCTTTTAAGCTGTTTGCCTGCAATCCACAATTCAAGTTAAGCCTGACAAATTCATGCAGCCTCATTTCGAGTTACACAAGAGCTCAGATTGCTTATGGTAATCCATGAAAACTTATATTATAATGGACATTAAGCTAATTCGGTTATTTGCATAGATCAAGTCCACTGCGGCCACGCGTCTTTGAGACAGGTCATTCGGATTTTACGGAGCTGCTGAGCTTGCCGCTTTGTTATTTTCTTTTTTATACAGTTCCGTTTTTAGGGTTCCGTAACCAAATGGCAAAAAAGGCACCCTTATTGTTTTACCATGTCCATCCGTCCATATTTTATTTCTTGGGATAGCTCACTATACATGTAACTAAAGTACGAAAAAAAAGTCGTCGTATATTAACGCGAGAGCTACCAAACGGTATGTCTTAAAAATGATATCAAGATTCCAAAAATTTTTTTTTTATTTAAGTGAACAGTTGTTGAGATATGTACTCCTACAGTCCTAATTTTTGTTAGAGTCATGTGCCCCCCCCCCTCCACCACCTAAACAGTTGTTTTTGGATATGTGGAAAAAATGTATGACAGGAATATATATAACGTAGTTAAAAAGAAAACTACCACAGCTAACTAGACTGTATTATTTAACGAGCAATAGATTAACTTAGTAAAAATTCTGTAAAAATTCCATAAAAAATGACAGATAGCGTTCAGCCAATAAGCAAAAACTAAATGCATTTTATCTTTGTGATGATGTTGTAAAAAATAATTTTAAAAACATTTATGATGAAAACTACATTGTATCACTAGGTACTATAAATTTACACTTTCCTTTGCAGAGCCTATTCTCTTCACAATCGATACTAAAAGTCAAAGGTTTACTGTAATTAAATAAGTAATAAACATTGTCTCTAGCTATCAGTTCAGTGCACTCATGTTATTACTTTTCGGATTAGCCAGAGAGGATCAAGCGTCTTCTAAATAACTAACGAAATAAAAATGAAATATATTTATACTATAATTCTTAAATTGCATAATAATAACAATTAATAGTTTAGTTCGATTAACGTCGCGCTCGTTTTTTATATTGTAATAATAATAATAATAATGATAATAATAATAATAACACACACAATCACAACAACGTCTAGGTCCCAAATTAAGCATTAGCTTGTATTTTGGGTACTTAGCGAAGACACCACATACATATAACAACCAAGACCCAGTGCCAGTATTAATATTCATCATATAAATACTGACCCGACCTGGGATTCGAACCCGGGACCTCCAGCCTCGCAGGCAGGGTCACTGCCCACTAGGCTAAGCGGTCGCCATTGTGAATATTCACTACATTTTCTTCATGATTTTTAATTATAATCTTACTAAGTACTGTGATCCCAGGTGAACAGATACACTCATGTGAGTGTAAATACATCCAAAAAACAAAATTTTTGTTTGAATAGTTGTAATTACTCATTCTTATTTTTACAAGCTTTTATTTAACTCGCCACGTTCATACGTAAGTGGTCCGTTTCATAAATAGTAACGGATTTTATGGCCACATCGGAATATCCGATCGAATCTGAATATATGTGGTCGATAATCATGGTACCATAGAACTGATCTCATGATTGAGCTAGAAGGTGGTTACCAAAACTTATCAAAAGCTACTAGTAAACCCACTGAGTTTGGGCTCATTGGATTTGGTTTGATGACCACTTTTCATAAAACTTGTTGACGAGGACTTGATAATGAGTCTGTGGCCACTAAACACAGCTTTTGAGCTTAATGTACTATGATTATGTTTGATTCTTTAGTGGGAAGTTTGAAATAAAAGCCAGTTTAAAAAAAAAAAATTTTAGATATATTTTCTTAATTTGACTCGAATGCATAATAACTAGCCTTACACAATAAGTACAGCGACGCAAAATTATTAACGGCTCAATTATTTTGCTTCCATTTACTTTTGAATGGGGTTTTAGAAAACAAAATTTCTGGCGTAGGAGATTTACACCTAATTTATATAAGAAAAAAAAATAATTAAAAATCTTCTTAGGCGGGGCACAGTGCACTGGAAAATTATTATTAATGCATTTTTTAAATAAAATTAAAGCTTTAGTCATTTTTTTACACATTTAAATATTATTTTCTATTACAGATCCTTTGTGTTGTGAATCCAACTCGCACTTGAATATTTTTTTATTCATGCTCACCCATTACAATAGATCAAACTTTCATTTTTATACAGTAGCATAAATCATACGCGTAATAAAAAAAAAATTGAATGAAATATGTCATAGTAATGACGAGACATCGTGTTTCATAAGGTCGAAACGTTTATGCTAATAATTTTTAAAGGCGTAACAAAATGTCAGTACTGCGTAACTTTTTATGTTCGTACTAGTACGAACGCATGAGACGGAATATTCGTGTCGAAATGACGCCCTATTAAATATGTCTCAAACTAAATTGCCTTACGCAACAATGTCAACTAGATTTCTATCTCACTAAGCGAATGTTCGACGTTGTATCGATAACACTAAAGTAGATTGATTGATCCGGTATCGATTGCTAAATGTAACATGTTTGTAATTTATGAATTTATTAAGATTCCATAAGAAACTAGAAGTAGTTTTCATGTTTGGTTGCATAAAACATAATAAAACAGTTACAGATACAAGTATTCATAGTATTAACTGTCGTTAGAGCTTTTAAATTTCTAAATAATTGATTAGTTAGCATAAATAGTAAATTATAGAGTGTATATGAAGATAGTGTATGAATATAATTATGATAAATTTTATTAATTTTTTGCATACATAACATAATATTTTATATAATTTTAAAATGACATTTTTATTATACACGAATGAAAATAAATAACTTACAAACTATTATAATAAAATAAAAATATAAGCTTATAGTAAATTAAAATCTAAATAAAAACGAAAAATACATGAAAAATACCTACTTAAATTAACTTAAAATAGTATATACTATAAAAACTATATATACAATTTAAATGGCTAAAAATAAGCCAAAACCAAGGACAAGGACAACAACAACAAGAGAACAATATTCCCTGAACCAGGGAATATTATTTTTTTAAATAAAAATTACAGCCATTAAGTCGTATTAATTAACATTAATTATGGTGGTGAAATGGTATTAAAAATCACGAAAAAAATCAGTCTTTTTTACTTTGTGTACACATTTTATTTTCATTTGAATAAGGACAATATAATAATCCTGAAGCGTGACTAGCAAACTAAGGTTAACAAAAACTTTGTAATATTTCTTCTATGGAACATAAACAGTGGGTTATAACGTCATATTGACACGGACCATTAAGAAAAAATCATTTTAGGTTTAGCTTGCATTAAATCGATAATCTGAAATATCTGAAGAAGCTCACGTACTCTCCACTCACAACAGAATAGTTTGTATAGGATCTCGCTCCCACGTCTCGCTTCTACAACCGTGATTGTATGTACGCCTGCAGACCCACTTAGTGTTGTGAAATATTTTTATGCGGAGGCGCGGCATTGAGTATTCGCACTTTGAATAGTCTCCGCGAGTCATTTGAGGCAATCGCTTCTTTCGTACATCGATAAAGACATGGAATTGCAGCTATTACGTTTATGTCTCGAACACTCATTTGGCGAATCGTTATTCATAACGGCTTCTATCCAAGGTTCCCTTCATATTACGACTGTTGAAAAGCCTTCAGGCCTAATCAGCGTAAAATACTTATAACAATCTAGAATAACTTAGAGATTTTGAATCAAAATTCATGGATTTGTTGTGAATAATTGATGACAATACACAAAATACACAGAAACATTTGTTATGTATAGAGGTCTCTTTTGGTATTCATATTTTATTATTTGTGTGGATTTGTCATTCCATTCCATTAGCCCTTTTTATACCCCACTGCAAGGACTTATGCCTCTCCTCAAGATGAGGTGGCTAGAAGCTTAAATCTACCATGCTGCTCCAATGCGGGTTGTCAGACTGTAACGACTGCCATCTATTGAAAGCAACCGGGACCGACTGCTTAATGTGCTCTCCGAGGCACGGAGTCAGTGATAGTTAATGTACTTAAGTCAGAAAAAACTCATTGGTACACGCCTGGATTCCTATATTTGTCGTACTTGTGATTTAAATAAAAAGTAAAATATCATTTGTAGCAAAGAACATTTGCATGATAATAATTTAATGTATATTTTATGTCCTGTATGTCGGAGGCATCAAAAAAAAACTTTTATACATGTGTTTTATTCTTTATCCAATTTCACCACTTTAACTTGAAGATTTGCAATCCATCATTCTTTCAAAGTTTTTATGGTTTAAAAGACACGTGAGACAGACAGACAAGATTGTTCCTATTTTTTAATTTTACATTTGTAATCATATAGATAGATATAGATATTTTGATCTATTTTTATTTATTTATTATTTGTACTATGACCTAATTTGTAAACATGCTTCTACTTTAAATTCTGTATACATATATTTATTTACGAAATTGTACTGTTTAAAAACGACAAATTGCTAAACAATATTTCTTAATTATTATGAAATTTGTAAGACTTCGAAAAGCTTCCTAAGTCACTTTAAAACTTGCGCCGCCTCAAATCATGCAGATGTAATTTGCTTCGAATTTGCTACAATACGAAAGGAAACATTTTGTATTGGATAACTTGTTGCTTCCTCCGGCATCCAGATTACTCTTAATGTCTCGTCGCCTCAGGCACAGTGGAAAGGAAAAGGACAGTACGTGTAGTGCAGTATTTTATTATCAAATGACACATCCGACTCCTGGATAAAAAACTGATTAACATAGTCACGTGATAAAAATATGAATACGAATTGAGTCGAATCAGAATGTCAAGCTTATTTCGTTGAAAGAAAAAACTTTTACCAAAATAACTGTAATTATAGGTTTAATGTAATTACATTGAAACATTGATTACTATTAGGAATATTTAACTAAAACTGAATCATCATCATCAACATCATCAGCCTATTTTTACCCCACTGCAGGGGCTTAGGCCTCCCCCAGGGTGAAAAGGGGGTTCGGAGCTTAAATCCACCACGTTACTCCACTGCGGGTTGGGGATTGTAACGACCGCCATCTATTGACAGCGTCCGGGACCGACTGCTTAACGTGCTCTCCGAGGCACGGAGTCAGTGATAGTTAATGTACTTAAGTCAGAAAAACTCATTGGTACACGCCCGGATTCGAACCATGGCCCTATAGCCTTATAAATTTGAGACAGGTTCGTTGCGCTGTGGGCTATCACGGCACACTGAATAATGTTTGTATAATATTCATTACTAAATACAGAATGACCGTACCTTAAATGTAAGTTTATAAAATTGTCAATAATACTTAATAATAATTGAGATTATCACGCGGTAAACTTATAATTCCTTTTATATACACACGGCAAGTTTCTCATGCTATGCAATTATGTACTATACGTGATAACGATAGAATTAGCTCAATTCTATATTAACCGATAGTACTTATATTTTGTTACACTCTGGCTAAGAGCCTCCTCCAATCTTCTTCCGATCTTGTTAGCAGTTTGATTGAGTTTCAACTTTCGCCGATGAGAAGTAAGCATTTACCGATTTCGGGAACTTCCGACCTTGAGACACTGAGGTCCATTTAGCTCCACTATGTATCTTGGGGTCTGTAATTGAATGTGCTTGTTTAGCCATCTCGGTAACTTCTAGTAAATGAAACTTTAGTAAGACTTCAGTACGTTGTTCTTTCAGCTAAAGATAACAACGTCACATCATAGACAATTCATAGACTGACCGATTGGTCGAGTGGTCAGAGACCCGAACTGCGGAGCCAAGGGTCCCGGGTTCGATTCCCGCCAGGGACAATCATTTGTGGGCATGAACATGTCCATTTCTTCCATGTCTGGGTGTAAAATATCTATATATTATGTATATAAGTATGTATATCAGTTGTCTGGTACTCATGATACAAACTTTGCTTAGTTCGGGACTAGATGGTGCCGTGTGGCATGTCCGAAATACAATTGTATTATTATTATTATAAAAGTGTAGGCGCCTTTAAAAGACTACGATAAATGAAACTGACAATCTTTTTTGTTTGGCTTAGCTGTACCTACACATTAAGTAATAACGTAGCAGCGTTTGATGGTGTCCGTTTTAATTATGAAACTAGGACGACATGAATCGGTGGAGCTGCGGCAGCGCGAGGATTGTGTCTCGAAGCAGTAACAACTCGGGGGTACGGTCTTGGTTGCTGTGGTATCATGACAGTTGACAGTCGTCGTCATCTTGCCCGCGTCGTCATCTAGAACATACATTCAAATTTTTTTAAGTTTTTGCATTTTTCAAAATTGTTTTCTTGATTTTGATTACGAAAACAATGCAGGGCTTTATTCGAAAAAGTTCACGAATTAAAATGTTTAACCGTGCGGGTTTTATTTTCATTTAAAATGGCAAGAACACCGGCAATTAAGTACTTAAACCGATTTTATATTTTTAACAATAGCGTGTGAAAATAAATATGTTGTTAAGTTAAAATTAGCAAACAATAATCTAACAAATTGAAATTGACTAATCGATTTGACAGAAGATTTGATGATAGAATGATTTTTAGGGCACCGAATAAAAAAAAATCGATGATAGCCGTGTGGCCGTGATGCACGCCAACAGTTACTGTATTGCATGAAAAACAAAATAAAAGCCCTTAAGGACATGTGCAATGGGCTTTTCTCCTAAGTCAAGGAAACAAAAATCGAATATTTCTAAGCAATAGCTACTCAAACGACTTTATAAGTTTCTATGCATCGTTTCGTATGCCGTCTATAAATTAAAAAGATTTAAAATCTTAAACAAAACTACGTCTAAACCTACATACAAATGGATACTACGAGCTTTACGAACGCAAAGCGATAACTGTCGAACAAGCTCATTGCCTACGAAACTTTGCCATAAATCTGGCCTTCGTACTAAGAGAAGACATTTTGTACTTCAAACATTCAGATGCTTTGTTGTACCGACTGTGTATGGCTTGTTAGTTGTTTTAAAACGCACTGTAAAATTGAATTTCCTGTCTGAGTAACGTTTTCCATTTTTATATATACAGGATGAGATTTTAGTCACCAGCCAAATTTTAATTTATTGATCTTTGGTAAAATACCGATGGCCGTCTTGTTTACTTTTAGTATCGTTTAATAGAAAAATATTGACATATGACTACAGAAACATTTCCCGAAAAAACCAATAACTCTAGTCACCGGGGCAGCGCGCCGTCCCGTTTCGGGTCAAGGTATTGAGCGCGTACGTTTACTATAGCGTTAAGAAAGCAACCAAACGTTCTAAAATAAAACTATAGATAAAATAATTTATCAATAAAATGTGACCTATATTTTTTATTAACGTTATGAGGTCTATTGGTGATACCTAACATCTAGACAAAATTTGGCTGGTGACTAAAATCTCATCCTGTATATATATATATATATATATATACAGGATGAGATTTTAGTCACCAGGATTTCAAGTATTTTAGTATATATATATATATATATATATATATATATATATATATATATATATATAACCGAATATTTACCACAGGACAGGCAAATTTTGCCTAGTGTGGGGCCAACTGTTTATAAGCACTGTAAATAACACAGTATAACTTTACAGTGTTGGTTTTAGTTTAAGTATTTACTTTCTGCAACATGCTTAACTACAATTGTTAAATAAAATTTAATTTCAAATAACTATTGACGAAAAAAGTGTTAAATTGAGAAAAAAAAAACGTGAAAACCAAGTAAATGTAAGACGTTATATACATATAAGACTATTTTGTAGCTATAATAATTATAAAATTCCAACGAAGTAGTATTTGTACAGGATATCTCTTCGTTGCAGTTGTATACATGATGCATAATTTTCGAAAAAAAAAATTGGGGTCGACTAAATAGATATTCATAAATTTAAAAAAAATTCCATTTTTAAGGTCTACTACAGCGATGCAGAAACCAACTTGTTGTTACACTGCTGGACTCTAAAAGCTCAACGTTCGGGATAAAAAAAAAGCAACAGAGCAAACATTACTATGCTTGCTCTGTTAAATTATTCCATAAATGAGATGGCAAGAACAGACAACTTCGAACTGTCAAAGGAACAGACAACCTGATTATAGCTTTAGGGTTGCTCGCAAATAAGTAGATATGATTTAAAAAAAAAAGTTTCAGACCATTTCTTTGTTTGAATATCCATAAGTCAATAACCACTAAATGGATTTTGATGAAACTTTCTATTTTAAACAGATATAATTGCTGTTCAATACGGTACGTACCATTACGGAGCTTTTTTTGTAAGCAGTATATAAAAGTGTTCAACTTTTATATTCTAGTACAAAAATGTGTTTCACAATAAGAAAGTTCTTACGTGCGTTGCAATACGAACAAAACAAATAAAATCACATAACTAAATTAATTTAATTAAGTAAATTCAATTTAAAACACAAAAAGAAAAACTAAAACTAATAAAGATATTCGGAAAAGTTAATAAACGGTATAAATTCAGATTTTTGAATTTTTTTTTTGTGTTGGAGATTTATTAAATTTTCAAGTACATATAGTAATTTTTTTCACAGTTGTCAGCTCAAGCAGATCATTTATAAAAAAAATATTTGAACGCAGCCTCACTCGTTCTTGAAAATAACGAAATATTTCCTTTCAGTAAAATTTCCTATCATCAATATTCAGGGTAGTACCTACTTTCCCTCAAATTCACGTCTTTTATTTCCATCCTGTATGTTCACACGAGTGGAGCTATACGCCAAGCCAAGAATTTAGTTCGTTATTTTTAGTATACGTTGAAGTAGTTTCAGGGTAACATGCTTTTTGCTGTCATCTTAACTATATGTAATTTAAATCGCATTATATGAAATAATATTAAAACATAATATTTACTAACATTCTTACCATCATCAAATATCCCATAGTCCCCATACCCATATACATGTTGGATATAATCATATCTAGAAGCAATAGAATTAATTTCCATTAGACGAGGAATTAATGTTAACAGACGTTCACAACGAGAATAACTAATAAATTACAGGAGTACAAGAGCCTTTGGACAATAGGAAATGCGGTATAAGATGCCATATCGATAATTGCATCCAGCTAGTTTCAACAAAGGCATGTTTAAACTGAAATACAAACGTGAATCCACGAAACACGTATTGAGCATGCAGTTTGTAATTTAAAGCTTAGATATTTTGGTAAAAATTTGATTTCTAATAATAATAATATAATAATAACGTATACATCACAACAACGTCTAGGCCGCAAACTAAGCATTAGCTTGTGTTTTGGATACCAAGCGAAGACACCACATACATATAACAATCAAGACCCGGTACCAGTATCAATATTCATAAAATGAATACTGATCCGACCTGGGATTCGAACCCGGGACCTCCAACTTCGTAGGCACGGTCGCTACCCACTAGGCTAAGCGGTCGTTATTTCTACGTTGAGCCAATACAGATTTCAATGGCTAATGCTTTTTTTCGCTAATTTGGAAAGCAAAAACATAAGATTCATATATACAAACTGCATTTTTTGCGATGAAAAGGCACGCCCTATATAATAATTTTCACTCGCAAAAGATTCTTGATTTTACAAATTGAAATTAAGTTGAAGTTGGATTTAAATTAGCGATGGTCGTTAATTTGCGAAAAAAATGTGAATTACCCCTCTGAACTTTGGTCAGAATATATGTAATTGACTTGAGTCGTGTTCTAAATAATAGATAAATAGTTATTAATGTTAATTATACAGCTATTAAAGTATTGGTGAAAATTAAAAAAAAAAAGAAACGTAAACATTATGATAGATTTGTGACGGAATGGACTAACAATAGATTTTAAAATTTTTATAAAGATGGAATTCCCTGTGTACTCCTGTGTGTCCTGTGGAATTCCCCTTGAAAAATATTTTTCTCTGTATTTTTTGCATACCATTCTAGTGAATAAGAGTGAGCTGTTAAAAGTATATGAATTGATAACGATGTTTAACTTCTTTTATACCGAATTTACTGCGGCAAATTTTTGATCATTGTTTACCTTTATCGAGTACACAAAAAACTGGCCGGTTGGCCGAGTTGTTATAGACCCTAACTGCGGAGCCAAGGGTTGCGGGTTCAATCCCCGCCCGGGACAAATATTTGTGTGCATGAACTTGTCAATTTGTTCCGTGTCTGGGTGTGAAAGTATTTATATATATATATATATATATTATTAAAAAAAAAAAAAGAATATTTAAGTATATATATCAGATCTGTTGTCTAGTAACCCATAATACAAGCATAATACTTGCTTACTTTGGGAGTAGATGGCGCTGTGTGGGATGTCCCAGATATTATTATTATCATTACAAAAGAAACTTACAGCAAGTATGAAAAGATCACGCAATTCTTGTTAATTTTTAAATATATAATATTTACTTTAAAGTTATTTTCAATATAGAGGGTTCTTGATATAGATAATAATTGTTATACGTCATTATTATAAATAAAAATCGGTTGTCGTGATAGATAGATTTGGGTCAAATTTCATATTAAAAATCAAAGAAGAGCCTTGAAAGAGACTAGTTCTTATTAGTTGTAGTTTTTGTGACAAATGTCTTAAAACTCCATAAATAACTCCATAATTTACTATGGAGTTATGTGACAATTCGTCACAAAAATTAGTAAACCACTAGCAACTGTGGTAATACCGTATTCATTGTAATAACAAACCAATGGGTCGCTCACGTGTACTCAGCGTAATGGAATCTGTACATTTGATTAGCGGTTGTTATAATTAATTGCGTTATTGGATTGTGTAATCAAATAAAAAGCTCATTTATTATCCGCGGTCCCGTACGTATAATATTTGACGTTTAATACTATTAATTAAAATTCATAATTAATGAGAGAGCAATACCGTGTGCACAGGCGCGCCGTGTGCGGCCGCACTAAAGTAGGTCGAAATAACGTCCATTCAATATATTTCAATGTGAAATACAGTTTATTTGGTTATTAAACTTTATTGGTACTCACTAAGATTGGATACATACATTGTAACGGGCTTAAAATAGGACGTATAGATGTACCTGTTTGTTTGATCTAATTTAAGTTCAAATTACGTTTACTGCTTTGTTGAAATGTCACTTATTTCATGTCTTCCTGCATTCTTAGAGTTTCATGAACATAAATTCTCACCTATTTCAAAATTACAAATCAGGTTTACGTAAATATGAGCAAAATCCTAACAGATAATAGTATAATAATAATAGTATCTGGGACATCCAACACAGCGCCATCTAGTCTCAAACTAAGCAAGTATTATGCTTGTATTATGGGGTACTAGACAATTGATATAGATAGTTAAATATCCTTTTTTTGTTTTTATGATATAAACATACATTGGTACTTTTGTACCCAGACACAGAACAAACAACAACAAATAGATATGTTCATGCACACAAATATTTGTCACGAGCGGGGATTGAACCCGCGACTCTCGGCTCCGCAGTTAGGGCCTCTAACCACTCGGCCAACCGGTTAGTCAAATAGATATATATTTTCTGTGAAAATAATTAGGTAGTCAAAATTTCCCATAATTCAGTAGCTTTCGCAACGAAAGTTTGACTAACAAAATGAATCAAGAGGTAGCTCAGTCACTAAAGTCAATAGTAAAGAATGGCAAGCTACGACGGAAGCTGATCCATATTAATCTATTACAAAATGTGCATTATGGTTTTAGGTTAAGATACCAATTATATTGACATATACGTATCAAATTGGCTAAATCATAATAATGATTATATCTGGGACATCCCACATAGCGCCATATGGTCTGAAACTAATCAAAGCTTACATTACGGGTACTAAACAACTGATATACATACTTGAACATTTTTTACATATATAGATATTTACACCCATACACGGTACAAACAGAGATGTTCGTGCACCCAAATATTTGTGCCGGACGGGAATCGATCCTACTACCTTTGGTTCTGCAGTCTTAACCACTCGGCTAATCGGTCAGTCAGTTTAAAAAGCAGCCGACTAGTCAACCAATCTTCACCATTATTACTTAACGATAACGCATAAATTCATACTGCACTGCTTGAAAAACTGTATCAACGCTACGATAGTTATACTTAAAAATTCTCTGTCATTCCCTGTTATTCCTGTACCAAAAGAATTCATTCTGCAATTTTGACATTTTCCACATGGAAAAAAAAACCGTTTTCTATATATAAACAGTAGAAATCGCCTTTAAAACTTTTATCGAGACGTGCACCCCAAAGTTCTATCGCAAAAAGATTCACGATCTCACCTCTAGATGGCAGAAATGTAAAGATAATATGGGTAATTATTTTGGTTATATGTGTATCGCAGACGCATGCGCAGACGTAATAGAAACTCTGGACTCCCTGTCACCACGAATGAACAACCAATGAAGTACTGCAATGGCGGCCGCGTAAGTATGTGTAAGTGGAACTTTGAAGTGTACTGGCTGGTACTGACTGTCGGTAAACTTACTATGGAGTGTATTCAAGTTGAGGCATGCGTACATGGCCAGCTGACTTACTGGGGATGCGTCGGTAGTTACTTCGCGATGCTACGTCCGAGTATTCTTAAGTTCATTCATAGGTTAGAATTGCGTATTTAAAACTTAATCGACCACAAAATAAGCTCTAAATAGCAATTAGCATACTTTTTAATATATCTAGAAGTATTTATTGTAAATAAAATTTGTGTATATCTTTATTCGTCTATGAACCTATTAATTATGTTTTTGTGATTATGCCAGTCGAATGATTCACGTGTTGCGAAAACTTGTTAAGTAACTAAATCCTCATTTTCTGTTTTGCTGGGCTTTTATGAGAGAATATTTTGTATGTTCCGAGAATAACTTAAGCCTCAATATGACTAATAACTAGATGTGATGCAGATAAAAAGCTTTAGGGAATTCCAAGGCCTTGTTACACTTGCGGCATTCGCGTTAAACTCGAGTATTTATATTGCTATAGCGTAGTATTTTAGAAAATATATTGATCATGTTTTTGAAGAATATTGTAGTAGACATATGTTCATAGAGGTACTGCATTGTTACAACAAAAATGTGAACAAAAATATACCATTTATACCAAATGTACACCAGTTGTGGTTTTGAAATATTCGCTGTGAAATAGAATTTTGTGTGACCCAGCCTCACAGACAAGTCAACCTTATAGACCACGCTTTGACAGGGAGTAGCATTCGCCAAAGCTATGTAGTGACACTACATAACTACGTCTCTTGTGAACGGTCAGTTGGAAGCACGTCGGAAGCCATTAAATTGTCAATTTTGAACGAGCCAATGAAAACTAGCCGAACTCTCCCCGCACCCCGCCACTTTTTGGCGATTTCGTTTTCGTACTGACGTTTATTAAAGCGTGGTCTATAGGTTGACTGGTCTGTGCCCAGCCCACACGTAGAATTCGTACTAGAAGAAAAAAGAAAAATTATGAAATTACATTTTATGTGCAATTTATGAAAATGTTTGTTTAAAACAATGACAATGACATATATATATGGTCTGTCTTATTTATGAGTCTATCAGTTACCTCACGTTTTTAGTTATTTCGAAATATAAGACGCTCTATCTAGATTATTATGCCATCTAAGTATACATTATGGCGATTCCAATTTTATTGGCTTTGTTTTTATAAATATTTTTAAGTGTCGTAATAAATGTTTTACAATATTTGTACGTATATATGTTGGAACAGACCGGACTGCAAAACGCCCCGCTATGTAAGTATGAAATCTGTTCATGAAATACATAATTTTGCTTTTATACCTATTTTTGTCAGACATGTTGTTTCTGAAAAAAAAAATACTCTTATTTTTTTTCCATGTGTTTCAGCTCATAATAGATGTCAGGTAATTAGTTATAGGCATCGAAAACATCGATAGTCGTGATAGCCCAGAGCACAACGAACCTGTCTTAAATTTATAAGGCCCCACAGGGCCATGGTTCGAATCCGGGCGTGTACCAATGAGTTTTTCTGACTTAAGTACACAATATCACTGACACCGTGCTTCGGAGGGTACGTTAAGCAGTCGGTCCCGGACGCTGTCAATAGATGGCGGTCGTTACAGTTCCCAACCCGCAGTGGAGCAGCGTGGTGGACTTAAGCTCCAAGCCCCCCTCTTCACCCTGGGGGAGGCCTAAGCCTCTGCAGTGGGGTAAAAATGGGCTGATGATGATGATGATGATGATCGAAAACACATGGCTTCCATATTAGCAGATACTTTGCTACGTTCTTGGGTGGTACGTTGGGTTAGAATTGGCAAAAAAAAATATTTAAAAATCATCTTCGGTTTTCTTATTTTACCTTATTTACCTTTTCGTCATTAACATTAGTCAAAAAAGAATTTACAGATTGCTCTAAACGAGAATGTATTAGTAAACTTAATAAATAACACAACCTAAATATTCCTACGAATCGAGTTCGTAAAAAGTGAGTTCGTCTATAAAAAGTGGGTCCGCATAACAACCGCCTTTAGTAACACTTAATATTAATTACCCATAATGTAGGCAAATTACATCCGCCGATCCAAACGTTATGACGGGCAGTTGGTCCGTTCTACGGCATGTCTAATTGTTTCGGTGTCTTTTCACACAGTACCTGAACAGTTTAAACATTTGTAATTACAAGGCGGGTACAGCAAGCTGTTATTATTTCATCACTTTAGGGCAGAGTTGCGCTGGTAGGTGTGAGACAATTATGTTCTATTTTGTTACATTCCTGTATCATGGCATACTTTTATTTACGTGTGAAATTCTAGAGTAATTTGTATTAGACCAGTTTACGATTGCCGATGAATTTATTTCTTTTATCGAGCACGTATATGTCTTAGGTAATAAACTCAACGACCAATTATTTCTCTCAGATAAATTTATCATTCGTAAATATTTATTTTTTATATTGTCGACAATATTTCCCTAGATTATTTCTTTCATTAGTTTTATTTTTTTTTATTTTTAACCTTAATTTCTTTATTATTTGGAAATAAATAAAATCATTTCTTTTTCTTTCAAGTATTAGTAATACGTACATTACAAAACATTATTTTATTTTTTAAGTATTTATTTAATGAAACACAACATTTAAGCTTTATTTGTACATATCAACATTGTTTGAAATACTTTAGTTCTCAAAAACTAATAAACACTTACCTAATTGAGACAGAATAAAAAAAAGATGACCAAGCATATCTAAAATATTTTACTATAAGTTAATTTTGTCAATACAGTACATAAAGCGTTAAAAACCTCAATCTCGGTATTGCTAGCCAGGTGGTCTTCAATCTGTTACTGATTTCACACACTTGTCTGGTCGCGTGATGCACCTCAAGCGATTAACCAGACTTCCTTCGTTGTTAATTTTGTCTAAAGTAATGAGCTGAACACATATTTATTTTTAATAAAATTTCATAAACACACCTTACCGATATGTGAAAATAGAATGAATATATTTCTTATTATAACACCCTACTGCATGACTTAATCGATTTTTTAAATATAAATAACATGACAATGTCAAAATTCCCGAATTTTTTTATTCCTGAGAGACACAAAAAAATGGTAGTCTATTCAGAGGATAACATGTGAAATATATATCAGTTGTACATAAAAAAATAAAATAAAATGTAAACAAAAATTGGAAAACGGAGGGCACGATATAATAAGAATACCATGCCGTCAGCCCATTAATGTTAAACTGCAGAAGCTTAGGCCTCCTCTCGGGACGTGGAGGCTTGAAACTTAATCCTCCACGCTGCTCCAGTGCGGGTTGGTAGATTTTAACGACTGTTATCTATTGATAGTAACCGAGACCGACAGCTTAACGTGTTTTCGGAGGCACAGAGGCAGTGATAGTTATGCACATAAGTTAAAAAAAAACTGGGATTCGAACCACGGGCTTCTTGACAAGAAGCGGGTTCGCTACCACTCAGCTATCACGACACATAATAATTAGCACTAAAGTTGGACTGCTATCTGTTCTGTCCTGTATAGAGTAAATGGTAAAAAATTATCTTCAGTTATATCAAGGCTACATTTTTCCCCCTCACAAAAACATGTTTAAATTCATTCAAATTCAACCTGTCATTATATCAAACAAATCGATTTAGAAATACAATCGAAATTCCGATCACGAAAAAAAAAATTACTAGGCGAGTTATATATAGTGGGACGAGATTGTATCTGTCACAGAGACATTGTATTGTGTAATGCGTAATTAAGATCAAAACATAAATATTAATTTAATCTTTGAATCGCGTACGCGGAACCTTGGACCTATATCATATGGCTGATTAAAATAGTCGGCCTACTTTTGATGTAGTGCAGTTAGAAAGTAAGGTCGAATATATACTACAGGTCGTGCTTTGGATCCGGGTCGGCTAAAAGCGAGAGATCAAGCACAACATAGTGCCGGATAAAAAGATGAACTTCTGTATTCCTGTTAACAGAATCTGGAATAGTTTTAGTTAACTATCACCTATCACACCTATGCTCCAAATATTGTAGTGTTGGCATGTTGTGAAGTTTATTATTATTGTTATTATTATTGACGACCGCTAAGCGAAGTGGGTAGCGACCCTGCCTACGAAGCTGGAGGTCCCGGGTTCGAATCCCAGGTCGGGTCAGTATTTATATGATGAATATTGATACTGGTACCGAGTCTTGGTTGTTATATGTATGTGGTGTCTTCGCTTGGTACCCAAAACACAAGCTAATGCTTAGTTTGGGATCTAGGCGTTGTTGTGTTATATGCTTACATTATTATTATTAACTCTTTATTCGTATCTAAATTTTAGTACCTACTTCTGAACATAAAGATGTAAGCATATCTAATGTCACACTTTTCTTGTTGTATTCCAACATTCAACATTTTTAAGATTTTTGTATGTTTTATCTCTTTGTTCTGTCTTACAATGAATATAAAAAAAATGAAGCTCCCAAACGGCTCAACTGATTTCGATAAAATTTGGTATCACCATCATCATCATCATCAGCCCGTGTCTCTCCACTGCAGAACATAGGCCTCTCCCAAGGCTCGCCACCACACACGGTCCTTCGCCTTCCGCATCCAATTACCCCCGGTATGGTGCTTCAGGTCATCAGTCCACCTGGCTGGGGGGCGTCCTATACTTCGCTTCCCAATACGTGGCTTCCACTCGAAAACCCGTCTACCCCATCGGTTGTCGGTTCTACGGCAAATGTGACCGGCCCATGCCACTTCAGGTTGCTAATCACTTATAAATTTAGTATACAAAAAAAATTCAATATCGCGTAAAACAAAAGCTACATGTATCCAACACCAGTTTTAATGTGAAATAAATACAGTATACGATATATTAAAGCTGAATATTTCTTTCTTCAAGAATTATTTGATATTGTTGAAAAAAACCTACAATATAATGAAATTGCTAAATGTTTAGGAATTGGAATGAGAACGAGTTCCTTGATCTTGAAGGAAAAAATCTCTTGCTCATATAAACTACATGAATTTGTAAATGATTCCATAAAACGCCTGAAACCAGAATTACTGTTTTAGCTTTCAAGTTCTATTCTACATACATAAATAGTTTCAAACTTTTTATTATTTACGGCTATAAATTTCATTCATTGCGTAACTCATCACATGCACTTGTTTCATGTAAGTGTAAGGGACTGTATGATCCAGATAACTGTAGCCACAAAAGCTCCTGGGAACTAGAGCACTAACGGCTAAGCGGGCAAGCCACTCTGCGACCAGACGCATTTGTCTTGCTGGAATTGCGACCGATAGTATACCCGTTTAAAGGCAGCTCTTGTTTACGGTTCATTGGTGTGGTAGGTAAACATATCGATCTACCAGTATACACAATAAAATGGCTTTCTTTCGCAACACTCTGCATGGACTCATATAATGTCACTGAAACTAAGTTTTCATCCCCATCTATACAACTGATCCACTGTTACAACTTATTTTCTTCAGTTGTAATTTTACTAACGTATTCCGTTTCACAAATGGAGGTTTTCGTAGTCATAAATTATTAGTTTAGTTACTCAGGAGAATCTTCGATCAAAATAAATAGTAGCCTATACGTTATATTACTCTCCGTACCTTCAATTATAAACGTGTGCAAATTAACATGTCATTTTGTTGCTCCGTTAGGACGTGAAAAAGACAGACAAACACTTCCGGATAGAAGACGATGGAACTGGATCGATTTTATAAAACTAATCGCAAGATCTTCATGACTTTCAAACAATTTCCCCTTTTTTTAGCAGCTGATATACTAGCACAGTGGTTCTCAAACTTTTTTAATGACGGAACCCTTTTGGGAAGCAAAATACTTGATGGAACCCTACAATAAAACAATTGTTTTTATAAGTGTATTCTTTATTAATCAGCATAATAAAAGTACAATGTAACAGTTGCTAATTATTATTTACTTCACCACTTGGCAAGGACAATAATAGAAAACATTAAAAAAGAAAAAATCTAACTAGTGGGAGGTATGAAACTGTTTTTTATTTTTCATCAATTGGTTGATATCAGGTTTGATGGAAGAAAGTTGGAGTCTCATATCAGCTTCGGCGTCCAGTCTATTGCGATATTTTGTTTTCGTGGCTGCGTAGGTAGAGAATCCTGTTTAAAAAAAAAAAATTCTTTATTCTTGTCTTTAGACTCGGGGTGTACAGTTTCTAAATGTCGGAGCAATTTAGCAGGTGCCATAGAACTATTAGGAAACAGTTTACTACAGAGCATGCAGAGAGGTGAGCCGTTGGAATCAACAAATCCGAAACTGATATAAGATTCATCATAATTCCTTCTTTTCGTCTTTGAAACCGTCGAGCTTGACGTCGTGGCATCATCTTCTGGATCGGTGATTGCTATATTCTCCAATGCCAATGTTCCATTCTTCTTTATTTATAATGTTATACCTCAGGATAGTGGGGTTTAAATAATGCACAATCGTTACTGCGTATAAGAGACTAAATTTAGTACCTACAGTGAAGAAATGTATAAAACTGAGACAACAGAATACAGCAGGCAGTAAAACAATGAACACTAGTTTCTCGCTAGCGAGCTTGTGAGTAGGTAGTAACTTATCGCTCCGAACGCTAATCGTCAAGTGACGACGCGCGACGCGCGATCGCCGCCTTTGATAAACAAAAAGCCGGCACCTTTGATAAATAAATAACGTTCCAGCGTTTTGTCTCCGCGCGGCCGCGGAGTCCGCGCAGCCGCGGAGCAGTGGCGTGTGGTGGGTTCGGAACATGGCTACGCCAACACGACATATGAAGTTTAAAATCATTTTGGTGGAATCTTCAAAGCGCCCGCTGCCGCGCCGCCGCGCCCCGCCGCCGTTAATTATTCTAAGCTCACCACAAGCATGTATTTAATGGCAGTTTTAAGCACGATACCACAAAATCATACATGTAGTGGCTTTGAAAAAAGCCGTGTTGGTTTTGAAGGCTGTAACTGCTGCTGTTAACAAATGATTAAAAAAAACAGTAGATTTTTCGCTATTGAAATGAACTGATGTGTAAGAAGAAAAAAAAAACATTATTTGTATATTAAATCAATGCGTCTTTCCGTCTTTAAAAACTCATCAATGACTTCATTATAAAATAAACCTGATCGTTTCAGTTCTAAAAGTAATTCCTTTTCTATCGCGATAATAGAAAGATTGGAAGTTCGTTCCTGACCGGAAGTATTGCGTAAATAGGTGTGGATTCTTTTCAGTGCCGAAAATGATCTTTCAGCCGAGGCTGTGCTCGTCGGAATAGTAATTATCAAGTGAGCTAATTTAACAATATCACCAAACGAATCTGTTAAACCATTATCGTTTAAAAAATCCAGCAACTTGAACACATGTAAATTTTTAAGTTCTGCCGTAGAGTATAGACAAATTAATTGACGCTTTAATCTTTCTAAATCAAAAAAATGCCCGTAATGTTGAGTTAACGAGTCAAATTCTTGTAATGGAAAACAATTATTATAATATTCAAATTTTGACGGCTCCATTAGATGCAAGAAAACTAATTTATTAATATCGCTGTAACGAGTACGAATCTCGGCAGATACGTTATCTATTATTAAAAAAAAATGCGCTTGTAATAAGTTTTAATGCAATCGACCCCACGTTTTCGTTTTAGTTTTGGAGCAGCGCAAGTCTCATAAAGTCATAAACTAGGGAATATAATTCATCAAATTTTTCAGGAAACGTATTTTGAAGCTCCACTCCATCTCGTGGGAACTTGTATATATGAGCGCGGGCATTTGGTGGAACTATTAAATAATTATTGATATTTGGTTTATCTAGTTTTATCCATATTAACAGAGATGGCGCTGTTTCATAAGTATAATAAATCAATTAAAATTTGAAAGAACATTAGGTATTTGTTTACCAAAAGAATGAAATTTTATAGTAGAATTCAAATGATTTTGTGATATTTCATGTTTTTTAATAGAGTTATGGATGTTATTAAGATATTTATAGCCACTTAATTTGGTCCAAAGAGTATTTAAATCTAATGAAAATAAAATACCTACAATACCAACAATAAAAACTGTTTAAGTGGGAACAACCAACTATCCAATTAGTTTTGTAAATTATTCTACTAAAATTACGTTTTCGGTTACTTATCCTATCGACTAAGAATTTACATTCTGTATAGGTTAAATTACTTATCTTGTTATTATGCAATAACTGCGATACACACTTCAATCCATTGCTATTCTCCGAAATTTCCATTTCATCACAAATTTATTTTATCACAATGAATTTAACACAATTTTAACAGCAGATAACAACACAGCAAAGCAATTGAATGAAGTTAGGTGTTTACATCAAACTGTCTCATCTCAGTTAATAACACGCGCGAACTTCACTTTGTAAGCCTGGCTTAAGACACGTATGGTATTTCGATAAATATCAATGTAATACGACAAAAACGTGAGAGGGATGGATGCCATATATCCCTACGAGTAAGAAAGAGAAAAACAGAAAAGCCATCTATTTCTGGCATTCGCGGGGCCGTGTCGTCCGAATTCGGCGAGGTCACTCGGTCCCGTGTCGTGATAGGTCGAAATAGCGCAGCCATTACAAGCTAGCGCGAAATTCAAATACTTTCACTTCTTCTAACTCTCATTTCTGTGTTTTTTATGGAAAATTTTAGACATGCATGGCTTTTTGGCTTTCAAGGAAAACCCGCGCCTGCCGCGGAGCGACCAGAGAGAGGTGTTTTGATTTTTATTTTCTAAATTCTTGCGGAACCCCGACAGAGGTATCACGGAACCCTAGGGTTTCGCGGAACACACTTAGAGTATAGCCTAGCACAAAAATTCAACTCATAAATTACACGAACTTATGATAATCACACTAATTTAAATTAAATCAGCAAGCAAGAGAAAATGACCATAAACAACAGGCATCTTTACCGACCCCAACTCGCTCCCGGCTAAAGATACGTGCTTCAGACTCGCGACAATTTATGAAATCTTTAATGGTATATTGAAATTTGCCGTAGGGTATCGATCGAATTTATGCGGAGGTGTCATGGAAGGAATCGTAATGAGACGGCCGCATTAAAATGCCATCAGACGCTAATTTCGAGCATACGCCGGCGAAAGTTATAATTTGTAAGATACGTCTCGAAGTAATTTCATCAAAATTAAAATTTTAACGGCTTTGACGAGATGAATTTCTTAAGCGACATTGAAGCTAAAAGGAGAGCTCGTTTGTGGCCGAAAATTACGAAAAAATAATTATAATATATTGGAGTAAAGAATGAAAGTTAATTAGAAAAAACCCTTTGTCTGCAAAAAGTAAAACATAAAAGCGAATTAAGAACTTATTTATTCTTATTCAGTTCATGTAACGAATATTGTCATGGAAATTTTGTTACATTTATGCATGTGGTACGTGCAGTATGAAATAATTTAAGTTTTCTTGGAATAAGGAAATTCTTCAAGTTGCCCGTAATTAAAAGTTCCAAAAGCTCGTATTAACTTTGAGAACCATTATGAGTATTAATTTTCAGATATTTTGTCTTGAACATGTAAGATATTAGTAAGAAGTTATTTTGTATATACGTTGTTAAACATTTTGGAACAATACATACATGTGCATCTTTACATCTATAATTACCGACTTACAATATTAATTATTAATATTGTAATATTGTAGTAAATATAAATGCCATTTTCAGAATCCTGAACCCACAGTGCATTAAATAATAATAATTATACCTGGGAAATACCACATAGCGCCATTTAGTCCCAAAGTGATCCCAAACTAAGCTGAGCTTGTATACTAGACAAGTGGAACACTGCTTAAATTTTTTTATATATTTATATATGGCTACGCCGCATCCCTGATTCTTGTTTCCGCACTACCCGCTTTTTCCTTTACATTCAGTCCGCTGTTGTCTTTCCTATGTGACACACTGAAAATATAAAACGCTGAACGCATAATCGCTTATCGCTTAAAACTCGTATAAAAAACCTAATAATATTGTGTAATAAACGCTATAATATATAAACTGTGGAGTGTGCCCGATTACGTGTTGGTGCCGCGCCGCCGCCTGACTGGAGGAGCTCCTGGCTGACAGCGAAGACTTATATGTGTGTTGCTGCGTCAAGGTCAGTCCCTTTAGTCTTTCCTCTCCTTTCGCTATCGCCCCTCGCTATACCTATAAATACAGTCCACTAAAACGCTCACGCTTCAGGAGTGAGCCCAGACGAAGTTCAAAGAAGAACTCGTGGGCGCCTTCATACTAATATGGTCCTTCGATCCGAAGGTTTAAAAAATAATATGGTCCTTCAGAAGAAAAAAGAATTTGTTCTTCTGACCACGCTCGCTTCATAAAATTCTGGTCTTTACCAAAAGTTTTAAAATTACTCGCTGCACGCTTCCCTTCATACAATTCTTTTAAACTACGCTATTCTTACTCTGTCAGTCTTTACTGAACAAGGTAGATTCCATTTCTCGCACGAAACGCTTTATATAAATATAAAATTATTTTATATCAAAATTTATCTAAGAATTTATAATTATTTCGCTTTGTAGGTAGGTAAACATCGCGTCGCATCTACGCGCGTACCTTGTGTGTGCGTGCCGCGTGTGCATGTTACAGGCAGTAATTGCGACATTTATTGAATCGTCTAGTTTCTTACGTTTTCAGTTTTAATTCTATTGATTCTATAAATATATTTAACTTCAAATATGCCTACAAAAGGTAAAGTAACACTGCAAGAGGCAGATATTAAAATACAAATAACGATGCTAACTGCGCAACGTGAATCAATGTTTGGTCGGTTGCAATACATCTATAATTACGCAAAAAACGCCTTTGAAGATATAGTAGCAGAAGAACTGTTTTTGTCCAGTATTATTACATTAGAATCGATTCGCGATGAATTTTCTGATTTAGTAAAACAAATCAATTTGCTTGAGCTGACTGTGAATCCTGACGCGGTACCTAATTTTCAATCTTGGAATGCGTTTGAGGATTTATATTGCCGTATTAAGCGGGTCGAAAGCAAAATTAACGCTCTTAAAGTTCCTAAGTCTACATGCAACGATACTGGTAACAATTCTGAAAGCAAGAAGAGTACTATAAAATTACCTAAGTTGGAGTTATTGTCGTTTTCTGGTGATCCTATTGAGTGGCCAATGTTTTATGAAAATTTCAAAAATACTATTCATGTAAACGAAAACTTAACAGATCACGAAAGAGTGCAATACTTAATAGGAAAACTTTCTGGTCGTGCTTTATCAGTGTGCTCCGGAATCACTCCCACCGGGGAAAATTACGAAAAGATTTGGTCAACTTTGGTTAAAAAATATGAGGATAAACGTTGTCTCGCCTCCGCTTATTTGGATCAATTATTTAATTTTAAAGCTGCTAGTTACGCTTCTTCAAAAAATATAGAATTATTTTTAGATAAATTCGCCGCCGCGGTCGCTAGTTTGAAATCTTTGAAATTGTCTGATTTGGCGGATTTCATATTACTCCACATAGCACTTAAGAAACTGGATTCGGAAACATCGCGCGCCTTTGAAATGTTAAAACGTGACGAATCCATACCTACGTACAATAGTTTAATCGGTTTTCTTCATGAACAATCCAAAATATTGGATCGCACGCCTTCTTCTATATCTACTACTTCTGCCCCGCCAAAGAAGTATGGTAAAAATAACGCAGAACAAAATTACTCGAAGCCTACGCATTCATTTGTCGTAGTGGATAATGCTTGTGTATGCTGTAAACAAACCACACATGCACAATTATATAAATGTGATTCTTTTAAACGCCTTTCAATTAATGATCGTATTAATTTTATTAAAAAACGAAATGGATGTTCTAATTGTTTGAGTTTATATCATGTAAGTTTCGCTTGTAAATCTACGGTTTTATGTCGCTACTGTGGATGCAAACATCATTCACTTTTATGTAGAAAAATGAAGTCGCATACGGAACCACAAACCGTAAACGTTCGTGCAGAATCCTCTGAAACGCTGAAGCACTCGGCTGCCGCCGGCGGCCCCGCTAACCGGTTTCAGACGCCTGCGCCCACAGTGGATGCGTCACACGATAATAAAATATCTCTTTGTAATATTAAATCTAGTTCTGAACGCTTGAACACTTGTTTATTAGGAACTGTTCAATTAAACACTGAAGATAACTTGGGTAACTTACATACTATTAGAGGTCTAGTGGACACAGCTTCACAAAATAATTTCATAACCGCAGATTGCTGCAAATTATTAAATTTACGCTATAATAAAATTACTAGATCTGTCGTTAAGGGCATAGGTGGCTCCGCTAGTTCAATTAAGGGCATGTTAACACTTAAAGTGTCATCATTAATAAATAAAAATATTAAATATTCTATTAACGCTTTTGTAATCGATTGAATTACGGATAAAATACCTACCGCTCATATAAATACTACTTCATTTACCTATTTAAATAATGTTACGCTCGCTGATAAATATTACTCGGTTCCGGGTGATATCGATCTTTTGTTGGGGGGTTCGATGTTTTCACAAATTTTACTGTCGGGCCGTGTAACGGGGCCTCCGGGTATGCCGACAGCTTTCGAGACTGTCTTCGGTTATATGATTATAGGCAATGTAGATATTGAAAATAATCCTAGTAACATATCTCTTGCTTGTTGCGCTGTTACTCAACCCTGTATAAATACGATTTTACAAAAATTTTGGCAACTTGAAGAAGTTAATACCGCGCCTGTCCTTAATGCTGAGGATCGTAAATGCGAAATTATATTTAAAGATAATTTGTCGCGAGACAAGTCTGGACGCTACAGCGTCGCGCTTCCCTTTTCGCGCGACTCTGCTTCTTTGGGTGACTCGTATACAATCGCTAAAAATAGATATTTATCTTTGGAACGAAAACTTAATGCTTCGCCTACTTTGCGCCTAGAATACAACGCGGTTATCAAAGAATATTTAGATAAAAATTATATCTCTCCAGTTTATGGTGATAATATTGAAAGTGGTTATTACATCCCTCACCACGCCATCGTGCGTCAAGACAAAACCACGACGAAGTTGCGTATAGTGTTAGACGCGAGTGCCAAAACCACTTCTGGCCTATCACTCAACGACATATTATATACAGGGCAAAATCTACAAAATGACTTATTTTTAATATTACTCATGTTTCGCTTTTGTAGTATAGCTTTCTCAGCAGACATCAAGCAGATGTATTTGCAAATTTTGGTTCAGGAAGAACATCGCAAATTTCAAAAAATACTTTATCGTTACAACTCTACGGAACCTCTCGTCACGTATGAGTTCAATCGCGTCTGTTTTGGATTACGTAGTAGTCCCTATCTCGCTATGCGGGTCGTACGCGAATTGGCCGCCGCAGAACAAGACACGTACCCGCTCGCCGCGGATCTTGTACCGCGCGCCGCCTATATGGACGACGTGTGTTGTTCTGTTCCCACGCTACCTGATGCACTCAAACTTAAGAATGAGTTGCTGGGTCTCTTCAAGGCCGGGGGCTTTGACTTGGTAAAATGGTCTAGTAATTCTGCTGAATTGTTAGATTCGTTGCCCGAGTCTTATCGCTACCGTTCGGCTGTTCAGTTTGAACAGGATCAACATTTAAAGATTTTGGGACTTCAGTGGTCACCGTCTACTGATGAATTTAGTTTTGTCGTGTCCATAGAGGAGCGACTATGTACGAAACGAAATATTTTGTCCGTCATCGCTCGTCAATATGACATAATTGGGTTTATCGCGCCGGTCATATTATTTGCTAAGGTTCTCATCCAGCAGCTTTGGCTTTTGAAATTGGACTGGGACGAACCAACGCCGCCACACATAGCTGAAATTTGGCATAAATATATTTCCGAACTTCCGGAAATAGCTAAATTAAAATTCCCGCGTCATTTAGGTGTAACTGAAAATTCAAAAATTTCTATAATCGCTTTTTCAGACGCTAGTGAAAAAGCTTATGGCGCAGTTATTTATTTACGCGTATCTAACGCTAACAACCCGCCTATTATACGTTTGGTTTGCGCGAAATCTAAAGTAGCGCCTCTTAAAGTTGTTTCTATCGCTCGCTTGGAGTTGTGCGCTGCGCTACTTATGGCTAAATTAACGCGTCTAGTCATCGACACATACGCTCCTCGTCATAATATTGACGATATTTATTGTTTCACCGATTCTATGGTGACTCTATGCTGGATCCACTCGTCTCCGCATAAATTTAAAACATTTGTTGCTACGTGAATTACAAAAATTATTGATACGCTTCCTCCGCGACATTTTTATCACGTAAATGGCGTCGATAATCCGAGTGATTGTTTGTCTCGTGGTATCACACCTTTACGCTTAATTGACCATCCATTATGGTTTAATGGTCCCTCATGGCTACAGCAAGAACCTGAAAGTTGGCCTATTAAAAGGTTCAAACCTCCTGATAATATAGAAATACCCGAATCAAAGGTAATCGCTTTGGCTACGTCGGCCAAAGAAGAACCTCATACTTTGTATACGCTATCACAACGCTTTTCTTCGTGGAACGCTCTACTTCGCTCTATTATTTACATTTATCGCTTTTTAAAGAAACTACCTCGCGCTGAAGTAATTACCAGTTCACAATTTGATTTCGCTGAAACTCAAATAATTAAGGTTATGCAATCTAAATATTTCGCTGACGATATAAAATGTTTAATTTCAAATAAAAACTATTCGCCTCAAATCAGAAAATTAAACCCATTTCTAGATAATTACGGATTGTTGCGCGTTGGTGGACGCCTGCGTAATGCAAACTTATCCTATGATCAGCAACATCCTATTTTATTACCTCGAAAGGACTATATTGTCGAACTCATAATAAAATATTATCACGAGAAACATTGTCATACTGGGCCGCAACTACTTATGTCTATACTTAGACAACGCTATTGGATTTTATCTTGTCGAAACACCGTTCGCAAAATTGTTCATCAATGTTACTTTTGTTTTAAGGTTAATCCAAAAAATACATTTCCTATGATGTCTGATTTACCAGCTTGTCGAGTACAGCAAACTAAAGCTTTCACGCATACAGCTGTAGATTATGCAGGTCCAATCAGCATTACGCCTTATAGAAAACGCGGTGTTCGTCCTATAAAATGCTATTTGTGCATATTTGTGTGCCTCGTAACGCGCGCTGTACATATAGAGATAGCCTCAGATCTGACAACGCACGTATTCATTTCAGCTTTTAAACGTTTTCTTGCCAGACGGGGTGCGGTTTCGTGTATGTACTCTGATAACGGTACGACGTTTATAGGAGCAAAAAATACGCTTAATGAACTCTATAAATTTTTATGTTCTGAAAATTACAATTTTTCATTTGCAAAGGAGTTATCAGAAAACAGAATCACCTGGAAACTCATACCTCCACGCAGTCCTCATTTTAATGGACATGTCGAGACTTACGTCAAAGCGTTTAAAACTCATTTGTTTCGCGTAATAGGTTCGCAGATTTTAACATATGAAGAATTGTTGACATTATTGGTGCAAATAGAGTGCGTACTGAATTCGCGTCCGCTTACGCTATTGAGTTCTGATCCATCGGAGCCTTCTGCTCTAACGCCCGCGCATTTTTTAATGTCAAGTCCAATAAAACATTTACCTTTTGTAGATGAGACAGAGTTTTCTAGTAATTTAGTAAAACGATATAAGCTTTTGGATAATATGGTACAATCTTTTTCAAAAAGATGGAAGTTAGAGTACTTACATCTTTTACAAACGCGTGAGAAATGGAATACACCTTCTAAACCAATCGAAAAGGGTACGATTGTAATAGTAATGACTGATGATACCCCTATCCTTCATTGGCCGTTGGGCGTAGTAGTTTCTACATTCCCAGGAGTCGACGGAGTAGTCCGTGTTGCGTCAGTTAAGACTGCAACTGGAATTTACAAGAGACCAGTCGTGCGTCTCTGTCCTCTACCCATGCAATAGAAATAGTTTAATTTAATTTATTCTCCGCTTTCTTTGTTAAATTTTAAGTTTATTTTAATATTTTTCTTTCATTTTTCCTTGTGCAATTGAAAGCGAGTCTTTCAATGGCCGGGGGCAATGGCTACGCCGCATCCCTGATTCTTGTTTCCGCACTACCCGCTTTTTCCTTTACATTCAGTCCGCTGTTGTCTTTCCTATGTGACGCACTGAAAATATAAAACGCTGAACGCATAATCGCTTATCGCTTAAAACTCGTATAAAAAACCTAATAATATTGTGTAATAAACGCTATAATATATAAACTGTGGAGTGTGCCCGATTACGTGTTGGTGCCGCGCCGCCGCCTGACTGGAGGAGCTCCTGGCTGACAGCGAAGACTTATATGTGTGTTGCTGTCAAGGTGTGTCAAGGTCAGCCCCTTTAGTCTTTCCTCTCCTTTCGCTATCGCCCCTCGCTATACCTATAAATACAGTCCACTAAAACGCTCACGCTTCAGGTGTGAGCCCAGACGAAGTTCAAAGAAGAACTCGTGGGCGCCTTCAATATATTTTAATATTTTATATATTTTAAATACATAAATAGATATTTTACACCCAGACACGAAAGTAATATTAAAATGTTCTTTAATCTATTACTTTTTTTTAAATAAAGAAATAGTCGATCGTCAATGTTGTATCTTTTAGAAGATTTCTAAAATGCTAGGGGTCGATCTCAAAAACTAAACTTATTAGAATCTGGAATTTCTGAATACGTTTATGTACCTATCATATAGTTAGTTGAATATAGTTGAACAACAAATACGACCGCTTAGCCTAGTGGGCAGCGACCCTGCCTGCGAAGCTGGAGGTCCCGGGTTCGAATCCCAGGTCGGGTCAGTATTTATATGATGAATATTAATACTGGCACCGGGTCTTGGTTGTTATATGTATGTGGTGTCTTCGCTTGGTACCCAAAATACAAGCTAATGCTTAGTTTGGGACCTAGACGTTGTTGTGATTGTGTGCGTTATTATTATTATTATTATTATTACTAAAAACGCTGATTCTTAATTTAGTTTCTAAAGTGTGACCAAAATAAAAAAATTTTTACGGGTTGTTGTGAATTTTGATATAGGTAATATTATGTAATGTATTGAGCCTAAATGGAATATAGGATTAAAAGTTTAATAAATATAGTTTGCGGGGATTTCATGTAAGTAAGGTAACAATTTTTTTTCTTCTGTTTTTTGGGGTGTTGTTATCGAGCGCATCCAGCAGAGCACAAATTTATTTTTATCTTCTAAAATGCCAATTAATAATTGGGGGTCGCATAAAATAAAACAGATAATTTTGGTAAATACATAGAAATATTTTGTATGGTATTACAGAACCCGCGGTATGCGAGTCCAATTCGCATTTGACCATTTTTTTTTGATGATAAATCCGATCTTGTGAAAAATTTGGTAAATTAAAATAAAATATAATTAAAAATTATTATAAATTAAAGTGAATTCTGCTTCAAAGGAGACATTGTAATTATAAAATTACTTGTTTGATAATATTAAAATCTGTACTGGTCCATAACTGACATATTTATACACAAGAAAAATAATTTTTAACAACAAACAGTATATTGTGTTGTTTATGATATACAACTTACAGATACCATTGTAATGTTAATAGTAACCGTTGAAATCGCGCGTGTGATTTTGCTGAGTGTACGTATTTTGCATGCACCTAGTTTGCAGGTGTACCCGATTGCGGCAGTTTGTCTCGCTTAGACGTTCAACACAATGGGGGCTGAACTTTGCCACTCGTAGATTGCGGAGGCGCCTCGAAGTCTACTTTGTTCGAAACTGCACGGAATTTCACCTTGTTTTCTGAACTTCGCTCTGGGGTATTTAAATTTTTCTCTAAAAGTTCTCCTCATAGCTATAGACATGAAAAAAAATCACAATATAATAATTTAGTTATTAACTTTCACTTAAAACTTAATTTTTTTATCTCTTCTTCATTTAATCTGCAACATACTTGAGATACTTTATTTTTTATCCCGTACAAGTTTTGAACATATAAAATATACTTATTTAACGTGTTTTCGCTTCTATACATTTGTTAAAGGTTCATTGTTGTACCGCAAATACTAATGCAACTTACGTATCACTCTCACCTTGGTCGTACCGTGGGAACGGCCGGAACCGCTGCGGAGTCTGCAGCCGCCAGAAAACGAGTCAAAAACTCTACTCTGGAGAGTAAATACTTGTTCGTCCCTCTTGCGGTGGAAGATGCTGGCTGTTGGGGGATTGAAGCCAAACGTTTCGTCGCGAGCATCGGCCGACGTCTAAGGGGACTTGACCCCCGTTCCGGTTCCTTCCTGGTGCAAAGAATTGCCATTGCAATTCAGCGCGGCAATGCGATGAGCGTCATGGGCACATTTGCGTCGGGGGCGACGAGGGGTGGATTATTGAATTAGTTTTATTTATTATTATTATTATTATTGTGTATTATGTCGAAACAAGTGATTCTCTTACAAGCTTTTAAAATATTCATTACTTTTACTATCGTTCACTTACGTATCTATATCACATATCTCTCAGGACTAAAGCATTGCAGAAATAATACGTTACATTGCATTATATATTATTCTGTTCTAGATTTTGTGAAGGACAGCTTTCTCGTGTAGATACCAAAATGTTCTATCTGTTTGGTAAGGTTATGGTTCCTTACCATCTTATTAATGTTTGACCATCACATTGCCTTATGTCTCCTTCTTTCATTTGTTTCACGTTTTCTCGGCCGTACTATCTTATTCCAACTTCCTTAAGCTTTTTATTTTATAGTTGTAACTTTAACCTATACACTATACATTAACCAAATTTGGTCAGATTGAAAATCACGAGCCATTAATTAACATTTAATTGATTGATTGATGACAACTTAAAAGGTTAAAGATACCTCGCCTGTATTCGTTCCGTACTTATTACCGTCACCCATCGTATAATCTTTATTTAAGTTATGTTACCATAACTTCATTTGCTGCTAGATCCACGAACGTTTGTCACATGCATAGCGATCGAGTACGTATAAAGGGTCAGGTTCGCTACGTATAGCGAATGAACGTAAATCTGAAAAGTGTTTCTGAGAGATTTAAAACTGTGATTTGCAATTACGAACAAACGTTACGAATCCGGGTCCTGTACAAGTATTCAGTATAAAGCACAACGAATTCTTTTTTCGTTCATTGTCCAACACTTTACCAGTACGTTTGTTAAAGGGAATTTGTTAAGTCGCTTGGTTAACAGTTGACAAATGGACCACGTTCAGACATTTCTAAACAAGTTTTACATAAAATTTCATGCTGCTTCAATCACTTACTTAAAATTGCTTCAGCCGTTCTTATTATTACATCGTCTATTAAAAGATTCAAACGTTTTGGCGCGTTCCAGAAAATTCTTATCTAAAAGGTCCTTGTGCAACCTTTACTATTATAAAAGATATACAGTACCTAGTAAGAAAGACACGTTATACGATGCTTAGATGTTTTTACAACTTTAGTACAACTATTGCTTGGCACCCTGAAATGTAACAAGTTATGTTATCACGAAACGTACGTTATCGTTAATGACAAATTTTTGCGCTTTCAGTTTCGAAAGCTAGAAATTAGAATATGACTATTTTCCATTTACCTGTGGTCTATTTAATATACCCTTTAGCGCATCTCGTGACTCGAGTCTCGAACCGTCGCCTATAAATAAAAGGTTATAACCTCCGGAGACCTATCGAGTGTTCGAACTTCGCGAACTTTGTTAAATATAGCGTCGTACTTTGTGCGAAGACGATTTTGCGAAAAAGAAGTTTTACGAAAATCTGCCACGTAGAGGAATTTTCATCGACGCTTCGGTGATTTTCTTTTTGATTGCCTTTTCCGAGGGTTCTTATGAAGGGGGGGCCAAGTCATGTGTAATTTTTTTTACTAATATATCATGAATACATTAGTAATAATTACGATATATAGGTTGGCTATTCTGTACTTAAATATTTATAATGATCACGGACAAAGCACTCGTTGAACCAAAACGTAATATAGGGTTTTCTCGGCTGTGTCCGGGTCGCCTTCAGACTTTAATGTTAGCGACATAATTTTGTTGCTTAACTTTAATAGCGACTAGTAATTTTTAGGGTTCTGTAGCTAAATGGCAAAAAAGGAACCCTTATAGTTTCGCCATGTGCGTCCGTCCGTCTGTCTGTCTGTCTGTGGTTTTTCTCGGAAACTATTGGCAATATATAGTTGAAATTAGGAAAGTAGGTGTAATCTATAAACCGTTACACAACGACATGTTGAAATACTTTTTTTTTTGGGATAGGTCGCCATACATGTAACTGAAGAACGAAAAAAAATATCAAGGTTTCAAACAATTTTTTTTATTGAAGTCAACAGTTGTTGAGATATGCACTCCTAAAGTCCTAATTTTTGTTAGTCACGTGTCCCCCCCCCCTCTACCAGGTAAACCGTTGTGTTTGGATATATGGAAAAAATTTATGACATTAGTATATATGATGTAATTAAAAGGAAAACAATCACAGCTAAATAAACTGTATTATTTAATGAGTAATAGATTGACTTATAAAATGTATTTTTATAATTGAAAATTTTGTAAAAATACAATAGAAAATGACAGGTAGCGATTAGGCAATAAGCAAAAACTAGATGCATTTTATCTTTGTGATGTTATTGTAAAAGAGAATTTAAAAAAAAAAACCATTTTATGATGAAAACTACATTGTATAACTATAAAAATTTACGCTTTCCTTTGCAGAGCTTATTCTCTTCACAATCGATACTAAAAGTCAAAGGTTCACTGTAATAAAATAAGTACTAAAAATTGTCTGTAGCTATCAACGCACTCATGTTATTACTTTTCGCATTAGCTAGAGAGGATCGAGCGCTTTCTAAATAACTAACGAAATAAAAATGAAATATATTTTTAAAATAGTTCTTAAATTAAATAATGATAACGATTAATGGTTAAGTTCGATTAATGCCGTGCTCGTTTTTTTATATTGTATGGTTGTACGGAACCACAGTATGGAACCCTTCGTGTGCGAGTCCGATTCGCACTTAGCCGGTTTTTCATTATACATTGTCTTCTTCAAGATATAATACAAAAGTTTAGTATGGTTTCCTTTCAATTACAGTATTTTATACCTTTTTTACTAACTGGATAACCATGTATGCAAACGTTGGAATATTATTATCAGAAGATTCATACTTTCTACCCATTTCTGTAGTTTCAACTTTTAAGCCATGCTATTGAAATTTGGCAACGTTGCATGTAGTTCGAGCCTTGGAATTAATCATAATCGGTATGGCTATTAGGTGGCACTTTCCTCTATTTGAAAAAAAAAAAACAATTATTCATTGAAATTTTATTAACTTATTAAATTTAAAATTACTTGTTGCATAGTTTGTTTTTATTCGTAATTAGCAAGGTGATTTGAATTTTTCACTATAATCATCTTTATTTTCACGTCACAATCTAGACACGTTTGGGTGGAATTACAATAAATTTTTACCATTTTGAAAAGATGTTGCGTTCCGACAAATAAAATAATTCACAAATATCCATTGTCATTTATTAACAGTGCCCACAATTTATTTAGATAAAATTGCAGATTTTTTAGTTTTTAGATTTTTTAACTATCTTACTTGATAGCAAGTACTGACTAATTACCTACTAATTACCTTTTTACTTGTCTTTTAGTTACTACGGAAAAAAATGTTTAAAAGTATTTAAATATTCTTAAATAGAGTTTATATTTAAATTCTTTTAAACATTTTATTTCCGTAGTAACTAAAAGACTGTCTTTGTATTGTAATATACACCAATGTTATATAAATAACCAATCAAAACCAAGTACAGTTCGCATAATTAGAGTTCGGCGCTACTTCTTTAACACTCGTTAATGATATAAACTCTATTTAAGAATATCATTGACGAGTGTTTATGAAGTAGCGCAGAACTCTAATTATGCGGACTGTACTTGGTTTTGATTGGTTATTTGTATAACATTGGTGTATATAACAATACAAAGACTGTATATTACAATATTGTTTGTTATACCTAGTCATTTTACAATAAATTCAAAATATGAACATTCCCATCACAATGTCTAAAATACGTGTATTTAAAATGACACTAGTAAGTTATACCAGTTATATGAAACTGCTCACAATTCAATGTCTTTAACTGGATCTCAAAAGCTTTGGCCGTACCTAGAGAGAACGTATAATGCAATAAAAAGGAGAAAACTTCGTCGATGCCGAGCAACCCATAATATTACATTGTAGTGAATTGTGGGAAATGTTGTCATCGGACGTTTTAGCGACAAAATACATTTGGACTGCTTGAACTTTATTTTAAATGTGCATATGGTACGTTACCGGTTATTTCACAATTTTTTTAGTGAAAGAACCCTATTAGTCTGAAAACTTTCGATATGACGACTGCTGGTTCGTTTATTAGAGGCGTTAAGCTCCTAAACCAAAAAACTAACGCGTACTGATTTTATCCATTGAAATGTTAAATTATTTTTTTTATTATTTTACGTATTTTATTTTATCTCAGTGTATGAAATGTTCTTGACCAAAACTTATTAAATACAGTTATAGCATCGAATGGGAAGTTGTTACTCCCCAATAACTCGATAACAAAATTAATCAAGTAATTTATCGATGTCTCATTTTTATAAAATCTGTATGTTACTTTGATACTGACAATTCGTTAATTAATTTCTTCTTCAATCTTGACGTTCATTTTACTGTCGAAACCCCTCTCGATTTATAGACCATCGACGGTCGAATTCGCCTCTTGTAAAGAAATAGTTTCGAATGTCCAATTGGATTCAAAAATTCTAGTGGTTTCCAGAAAAAAGAAAACCTGTTTGTGACTGTACTTTCTGGAACATAACCAACGATGCAGAAGTATCGACGATTGAGTTCAAGAAACCGTATCAAAGCTCCTCATAAAAACTTACAAGCCTACCCTTTGCTGTTTGCTACAGAGAAATAGAATTTTAGCGAGCACCAACTCGCATATGACGTGACGTCTAGTACTACAGGCCTGTATAAATTAGTCAATAACACCGTACTAATTCTATATTCTATGGTAGAGGTACAACCATCATCAAATATTTTTTTGTCCTTAAGACATTTTTATTTCAATATTTTCATTTCATATTTCCTTTAACATATAATTTTTTCTATAAATATGTTCTACAAGAAGTGTCCATTAGTGTATGAAACGAGGGTTGCATGACCAATTAACGCTTCCTAAAAAGTTATTTTAATCAATCTGAAGTAGAAACGACATTCGGATAGCAAGGAGTAAAAGCTGACACGAATCTAGAAGTAGGTATCTATTTCCAAACTTAATATTGCAACAAAAAAAGTGTTTTAATAACTATATAGTATGTACCTATGTTATATCCTCTTTTTTATAATATGTAATTTTCCGGTTAAAATAATAAGTAAACAGACTAACAAAATAAAAAACTTCTACTGTTCTACAGTAAGCTTCTAAAATATATTTCAATAATTATTTATTAAGTTGAAATAAATCAATTTCCTATTGGTAGCTAGGAATTTGAATTTGTAATTCTTAACTGTCCGATGAAGAGATAAAATATATTCATTTATAAAAATTATATAGAATCACCAAAGACTCGTAACGTGATACGGCTATTCTTAAGCCAGTAAGTAGTAATTTTTTATCATAAAAGTATGCATATCTTATTTATGTAAAAAAAAGACTAAAATTTACGTAAGTAATACGTTCACAGAACGGCACACGCATATCAAAAGTACGTAATATGCAATTTATCAAATAGTAAGTTGCCCACGATTAGAGTATTTATTTTTTAATTATTAAATATGTCCTCTTTTAAATCGACCACTTTGTCGTTTCAACATAATATGTTTTATAATTTAATAAAATATGTATTTGTTTACCATTACATACATTATTTTTACACAATTATATCTATGGCTTCTTAAAAAAAAGCACTATATTAAATTATTTCGTTGAAATTTGTCTCTGGGTACAATTAATACAGGAACTGTTAGTTTTATTCTGTATTTATTTCTGACACACTATGTAATATCCAGAAAATGTAATAACCAGATTCTTCAGGTGTGGAATTCGTACAGTAACTAATACGCAAGGATCTTTGCCACTCTTGATTGCCTGCTATTTATTGGCTCAATGCGCAGGTACAGCCGCGCGGGCAGCGAAGGTTAGTGAAAGGCGGACGCAACGCACGCGACCGAGTAGCGTGAACTATCCGACCTCTCCTTCATTTATATTTTATGGTCCTGCGACGCTTTCTTTAAATAACTTCACGGCGGCAACGATCCTTGCAAATTACTGTAAACCGTTCTGAGTATGATCGGGATACCGACAATGAGTCGGGGGATTATATAAAAATTTGAACAAAATACGATTTTAATAACTCTATTCAACGTTACTCAACGTTTAGAATTTTAGACCAGCATCGTTAATATTTTATACGTTTCACATTTCATTTGCTAAAATAACATCGCTAACATTACCGTCAAAATACCTTTTACCTAATGGAGAGCGTGTCGTTCAGTCAACGTGGCAAGCTTACAGCATAATTTCGATATAAGGTCGCTATGTCTGGAATTCTTTGAACAATTCTAATAAAGCATATAATATATAAAGTAATTCGAAGGAAGGATGATTAGTGTACTATGGCTTTTACTACATTTATTGTATAAAAGGAATATTCTTACAAATTTTAATTTTACCTATCATAATGTTTTAGTCCTCATTATTTCCACAGTTTGAATTATTGTATTAGTGGGGACCGATAATTGGCTGTATGTCACTAGATTAAATTTTTATTTTTTTGTCATGGCTGTTGGTCCTCCGAATAGATAAATAAATAAATAAAATATTTACAACTTCTTAAAAAATATAAATTAAAAAAATATTAAATTTAGAACCTTATTTCAGATGGATGGACGAAGATGCAGTAACCATGGAAATTCGAAATTACTAAAAACGGAAGCTGGGAAGCACCTACAGTACCGATTACTTATGTGCAAAAACAGTTCTCAAAATACGATACGTAACACGTCGTCGTGTATCCGATTGAGAGAACACAACAAAGAACGAATCTTTGATGATGACGATGGTTACAGAGATATCCACGGCGTGAGCAAACGGGCAGATAAATGTATTATTTGTTACGAAGTTTAGAAATTCGTAAAAACTAAATGCCAACAGTATCGAATGGTACGTGACAAATAAATGGAGTTACCTTTGCCTTTCGCTTTAAATGTAACAATCAAGGGCATACTCATTTATATTACCACTTGCAATTATTATTTAAAATTATAATAAAAATCATTTTGACGAAGTTTCAATTGATAAAACTTTGACGAATAAGTGTCGTGAAACTGGTGTGACAGGTTTTTATTCATTAAATACGAATTTTAAGACAAAGAGATGTTAGTGTAAATACAAAGAGTTTATTGACACTGACAATATATAATATTAAAATATTTCATTGTATTCCACATTAGTTCATGCATTTTCATACAAAATTTATTAATTTGTAGTTAGTTCATACAAAACTACGAAAAAATTTCTTGTTCTGTTACGATGAATATTGTTAAATTGTAATTTTACAATTATAATAATTAATTGTTAATGTCTTATTAAAACTAAACA
Organism: Luffia ferchaultella; assembly: GCA_949709985.1. Taxonomy (NCBI): domain Eukaryota; kingdom Metazoa; phylum Arthropoda; class Insecta; order Lepidoptera; family Psychidae; genus Luffia; species Luffia ferchaultella. The sequence goes on from OX453251.1 coordinate 5,849,676, forward strand.
AACTACATGTTTTTTTTTTAATTATAAACTTGTAGGTATAGAATATTCCATCATTATAATATGACTATTGTATTTGAGGAAATTAAAGTTTAGTCTAAAAATTACTGCTATACCATATCCAGCACATTATGCCCTATTGCAGGGACTTAGGCCTATTTAAAAATAATTAAAATAGTAATTAATGATGTTATATCGTTCGAATTATTTGACGATATAAATCCTAAAATAATCAGGTTTTCCCAAAAGTGGGATGTACCCATTTCGATTATACATGAAATAGTAATAAAATTTCTGAACAAAACAGCTGAAATCGGTGCGCTCATGTGCTATTTTCTGTGTAGTTGGAAAGTGGATATTCAAATCAGGGTATTAAGAGTAGCTTTCGACGCATCAATTGAAAGCTATACTTACGTATGTCATGAGATTTGAGAATATTATTTACCCACGTTAAACCAATTTCTTAATATAACTTTTATTGTATTATTTGTTATCGTTACCTACAACGTGAAATATCTATAAGACATTATTTACAATTTACTGTTTAGATGCAATAACAATAAAACCACAGATAATTCCGCCGTGATCAAATCGAGTGTTTGAACGATTATGACTTAATATTACAATAGAAACTAACTTGTTTTGCGGTTTCACTTTCAAAATTATATAACTTAGATTATTGATCTTAGCCTTCGCAATAAAACTGGTCATGTATAATATTGTTTAATCAGTGAAAAAAGAAATGTTTACAAAATTCTGTTACTCTTATAAAAGAGACACAATTCCTCCATACATTATGTTGTTATATCTCAAACGGATTAGGTAGCGTTTTCGATGAAAGCTCCCAGCCACCTTGATTGTTTTCCGACTTCTTCAACGATAATCGTCATATTTCAACAAATTTCCACAAAACATTAATAAATTATACACCTAAACCTTCCTCTTGAATCACTCCGTCCATTGGTGTCAATAACATGCCATTCCATTCGATAATTTTTGAGTTTATCGCGTTCAAACAGACAGACATACATACAGACAGATGGGGCGGGAGACTTTATTTAATAATGTGTACTGATATTTTAATATCTATAAATAATATTCCTTACGGAAACGAAATCAAGAAGATATTTAATAATTTTTAGAGTTGGGTAACCAAACCTTATTACTAAAGCTACGCTGTCCGTCCATCCGCACGTCTGTTACAGAGCTTTATCGTCTGAACTGTAATAGGTAGATACTTGAAATTTTCACAAAATATACATTACTATAGCCGCCATAACAACAAATAATGAAAATAAAATAGTGTTAAAAAATATTAAAGGGGGTCCCCATACAAGAAACCTGTTTTTAATATTGTACAGTGGTACGGAACCCTTCGTGTACTAGTCGACTAAGACTTCGCCGATTTTTTCAATTATTCTTAGTAAAACTGTAGATAACTGAAAACAGTTTGAAATTTTAAATTCGAAATACAATAATTTTTATTTCATGAATTTACTAAACAAAAACTTGTTTTTGTTTAGTAAATTCATTATTCTTGCGACATATACAAACTTATCAGCTAATTTAAACAAATCTACCGTAGACCCTACGGTCAGTTGGTCTGTGATTTAGAAATCGGAGATAAAAAATTCAAATATGCATGCGATGGAGGGCGGCCCAACACAGGTCCGGAATATCGGGAAAGATTTGTTATTGCCAATGCAGCAATTTGACTATCGGAAAATATATTTTATGACGTCAACCCGCACTTTGTCCAGCTCAACGTTGGTTTATGGGTTGACGGAAATAGGCAGTTCTGATTCGACGTACGTAAATTGGACGTATGAAAATCGATATAATTGCGGAACTAAGCGTAGGCAATTACTCATTTTAATAAGAATAAAAATAAATAAATAAATACTTTTCTTGAACAAAAGGTTTGATAGAGAAAAAATAAAAATCAATGTCATTTCATTTTCTTTTACAATCTCAATTAAATTTGAATTTCATCCGAACAGTAAAACTAAATCAACCATAGATATTTATAGATAGACTAAATGTTAACCGAAAAAGTGCCATACAATAAGATATAACTTTCCAAAGTCTCCAACTGAGATATAAAGTTTATCGGCCGCTTCTAACGCTGTGATCACATGTGCCAATGCTAATTAATAAGCATTGTGCATTGCCAAGGCTCTCAACTGTTATGTTAAAAAAAAGACGCTTGATATGGCTGACTATATAGTAAGCCGTTTTAAGCGTCTTTTTTAACGCAATTATGCATCTACCAAATAAATAAACATGAATAGGCATGTGTTGACTACAACAAATTAAATTATTATTATTAGGTTTTAGAAATTTGACCACAACATACTCTTGGGAAACTTTAAGTAGTTACTTTGGTTTTTAAGCACAGAACTAATATCAGCATGTCGCAGCATGTCAAGAACATTTCAAAAATCTCGAGCAAGCTTTGTAGCACACAACTCATAGCCCGAAGGAATCATTTATACGTTGAGGGAAAAAAATATGGCAGTTGCTCACCGACAGATGCCGAGCGACCTACTGATAATTACGATGGCCTATTAAGAACGCGTACTAGTTTCTGCGATAGGTAATTGGTTTATGTTGGTGCGTCTTGTGCTACAAAAGTTAAGAAAAACAATGTTCTTCCTTTGTGACATGGTCGGGGTGTTTATAATAACAACTTGTAAGAATTTTGGGAACATTTTTCTGGTTTAGAAGGGCGTGCGGCCGTGGTTCAAATCCAAGCGTGTACTAATGAGTGTTTACTGACTTAAGTACATATATCTATCAGATTTTGTGCCTCGGAGAGCACGTTAAGCTGTCGATCCCGGTTGACATCGATAGATGTTAGTCGTTAAAATCTACCAACCCGCATTGAAGCAACATGGTGGATTAAGCTCCGATCCGCCTCACCCCGAGGGTAGGCCTAAGCCCTTGCAGAGGGACAATAATGGGCTGCTGAAAGGAGAAGTGGAAGAGCTTTGGTAATTTATGAAGCTATTGCGAAGTTAGAATAAACGTGACAAGTGCTATTGTTTCTAAATATTTTAAGAAGTATATTAGTAAATAAATCAAATAAAATTACTTAAAAATGTGAAAAACTTGGTATTGGCACACGCAAAAGAAGTGGCTCCAATAGACAATATTCAAGCCGTTTCCGAAAAAGCTTTATTACCATGTCTACATTAACACGCTCAAGAATATATTGCTGCTCTCGGCTCCCAATAGCGTTGGCAGATTATGAAGAAGCTTTCGATTCTATCGAATCTAAGCGATAATAGAGTCAGTTGTAGTATGTTGCCATTTGTATTAACTAGACTCATGGTGATGCTCAAGAATATTTTTGATATGCCATAATTATCTTAAGTTATACATATAACATTTTAATATCATCTCACGAGTCTCTTCTTTCGTTAAAGCTGTCATTCAGTTTCCTAAATCATTCTCATATTGATATACTTATTAAAGTCTTTTTGTTAAGATATATTATGTTCGGCTTACTAACAAGAAGTAATAATTATTATATTTAATATTTTGTAAAGTGATTTGGGATCGTTCATGGTTTCACCTGGACTAATATTGAAAGAGAAAAGATTTGATTTTTGTATGTTTGTTTGTTTGTAATAGACAAACTCAAACTCAAAAACTACTTAACCAATTTTAAAACATCTTTCGCCTAAATAAATTAACATTCTCAGCGGGTAACATGGGTTGTATTTCGTTTACAAAACAAATAGAACTCACTACGAAAATTTAAATAATGTAAACCAAGGTGTCAAAAATTTGCCTGTAAAAATCATTATTTGGCGTGCGTTTCGAAAACTATTGAGGCTACATAAATTAATTTACTACAAGTTTATAGTATTCATCATTGCCCATAAAAAAATCCACGAAGCTATGTGTCTAAATATTACAGTTAAGTCACAATAACCGTGTCGTGATAGCCCAGAGCGCAACGAACCTGTCTCAAATTTATACGGCCCCATAGGGCCATGGTTCGAATCCGGGCGTGTACCAATGAGTTTTTCTGACTTAAGTACACAATATCACTGACACCGTGCTTCGGAGGGCACGTTAAGCAGTCGGTCCCGGACGCTGTCAATAGATGGCGGTCGTTACAATTCCCAACCCGCAGTGGAGCAGCGTGGTGGACTTAAGCTCCAAGCCCCCCTCCTCACCGTGGGGAGGCCTAAGCCCCTGCAGTGGGGTAAAAATGGGCTGATGATGATGATGATGAACCGCTTTTTGTTCAAATTAGTCAATCAAAACACGGGTAGAACGGATGACATTCGCATCAAGATATTAATCCTTATCCAAATAAATAGTTTCATAATCAAGGTTGAATGTGTACATGTAAATTCCTATTTAAGTTATTCTGACCTTTAGAACTTACGACGGGTATAAAAATTGAAATTGTAAATAAAAATTTGTTGTTATCTTCTGTTGACCAAATATTGGTATGTACCAATTTAAAATACTAATTTATCTATCTACCTATCTACCCATGCGAAGTCAGGGCGAGTCGCTAGGTGGAATACAATTATTAAAAAGCAAATATCGTAGATGTAAAACATTACAATTTATCGTATTTTTTAAATAACACAACCAGAAGTTATAAGTAATAGAGACCAGAAGAAGAGAAAGGTCCTTTATAGATTGTTCAAAATATACACCATGTATACAATTGTTGCTTTGACTACTTTGTATTGAAAAGTATTTGGTTAATAAATTTTATGTAGATAAATCTAAATTTAAATATTAATAAAGTACATTTCTCTTTTGACGAATCCACCTTTTTTACTTGCTTTTGCTTCACTTGTATTACCTATAAACGAGTTGGTACTTAGAAGCAGGTGTACCATTCCAAGTATTTTTATGAGAAAAATATGTCTATGCGATGGCAGTTTATAAAATACGTTTAATTACAGATTAATGAAGGCACGCTCTTCCACGTCGCATTACACGTATATCTTGTTTAAGTTGCTTTCTTGTTAAGTTTATTCTATTTTTATATGTCACTTGATAAGTAATTCTAGAGATGTACTATTGGGCACTTAAGTCCATGGAGAGTACTATATAAGTCACTCGAGTCAGTGAATAATAGTATTAGAACTTTATTGACACTACAAATAAAAAGACTACTTATTTCTATTACGACTGAGTTTACCTGTAAGTGACTTCAATAAATGAAAATCAAAATTAATTATAGCTCATTCATTAAACTACCAAGCTATTTAGGTTAAAACCAAAATACCACCAACCTGTAGACCACGCGGCCGCAGTCACGGGCGGAACGCTTACAATTAAATCGATTTATAACAAAAAAATGTTGGAAGTTTTTCGACCAGTGTCGAAAAACTTCCAAAAAATTAAAATAATACAATCAGCTAGTAACTACAGAAGTAGGTAAGTTTATTTATTCGGAGCATTTCGAAAGCTTGCCTACTAGAAACACTGTTATGACATGTCACGTCATTTAGCTTCTTCATTTTGTTCTCCAGGTTTTATATTCTAGGTAAACTTAAATAAAATCGTAATTTGAAAAAAAATGTCAGTTATTTTTAATATTTACAGGTGCAGTGTCACTCGGTAACAATTCTTGTTATTTACAAGCCATTTTTTAAATAGGTAACTTTCCGGTATGGACTAAACGCGCGTGTTCTTGGTTTTGATGTATATGTGTGCGTAAACTCGCGTGTGCACACGAATAAACTTGCTTTTCTGACACACATTATAATGGGCGCGTGTCGTATCCGTCGTAACCCAGCGGTGGGGGCGCCGAGCGTAAAAAAGGTTGATAAAAATGAGTCCTAGCATACCTATTAAGAGGCGAACTACCTCTAGACCCGCCAATGGATGTTTCAGAACAACGGACACTGCGACATGCACGCCCTCCAGATATTCATGCGGATGAGTAGGTGGAAGTTACTATATTCACACATCTGATGCAAAAACAAAATTTGAGCTGACAACTTTATAGTCGCCTCCTGGACTATACAAGGAAACACATGACCGAAACCACATATTTCGAGAGGATACCGGGGACATGAGGTCGGCCTCGACACCCCATACCTCTGTTCCACATACAGGACAAGAAAATAGACCCTGTTGCTGATCAGGACGAATAACCAATAATATATACTATTCTATACATATATCTTGCTCCACTAGACTACTGGTAACTCACATATAACCCGTTCGCACCTAAAATTAGTATATCATCATCATCAGCCCATTTTACCCCACTGCAGGGGCTTAGGCCTCCCCCAGGGTGACGAGGGTTTTGGAGTTTAAATCCACCACGCTACTCCACTGCGGGTTGGGATTAATTACATTAAAATTAAATAAATAAATAAATTAAATTAATATATAGTATGACTAAAATAATTATAATGACAGTTAAAACAGGTGACATTTTCCGTACTATAGCCGCGTAAATACATTACGCAAACGGTACCAAAACAAATAGAGAAACAGTAGTACAACGAATCTAATACTGTACAGATATACGATTTCAATTTGTGTAAATTTCGTTAGATTAGCAAAATTAACAAATGATATATTAGACGTGTAAACTGACTAGTTGCGTCTTACATTTACAAAGGGCTCAACCGTCTGTAGAGAAAAAAATCGAGAATAATTGGACTAAATATTTATTAATACATCTTTTTTTTGAATCGTAACTGTTGAATTTATTTATACGTCGGTATACTGTTTTCGATTAAGCTTCGGTAATACGAAGTTGAACTATTATAAATTCATTCCATAAAGTAATTTCTAAGCCCAAGTTAAGTACAGTGCTCGCAAATTGAGAACCGCAAGTTTTTCTATTATTCAGTGCTTTTATGTATATGTAGGTCAGTTGAAACCACTAACAATTGAAAGCATTTAAACGTACTAATATCGTATATTTTAAATGCAGTCATTTTTGTAATTATAAAGCCGAGGACACACACACATGTGCATTAATTATATTTAATTGACAATATATTTATTAAGAACTAATTAATAATGGTAATAATAATAACGTATACATCACAACAACGTCTAGGCCCCAAACTAAGTATTAGCTGGTGTTTTGGGTACCAAACGAAGACACCACATACTTATAACAACCAAGACCCGGTACCAGTATCAATATTCATCATTTAAATACTGACCCGACCTGGGATTCGAAACCGGGACCTTCAGCTTCGTAGGCAGGGTCGCTACCCATTAGGCCAAGCGGTCGTCATAGACGTCATTTAGAATTGAAATGTTTGTGATGACAAAATGAATATCAACCTTTGAGTGGGATTTGGCATTTACTCGTCACTTATGGAAAAATAAATATATTTTTTTTATTCTCGGCTGTTGGTAAGTAAGATTGTTTGTCCAGCAGAAGTTTCGAAGCGCCTAGATGAATTCGTTATAATTATTTTCAGCTGTTATAGAGGATATTTCAACTAACAATCTGCTCTTTCTTTCATCTCGATATATTCAAGTGTTTTGAAAATATAATAAATTGGATTAGATATAAAAAAACTTAAAAGGAATTTTTCGATCGCGAATTATCTTACAGATGGCGAAGCCGAAAAATTATTTAAGGGTACCGTTGGAGAAAGATCGGACCAATAGGTGTATTAAAATTATTGAAGTCTAAAATTTTTTACTGTCTCTATCTTTGTTCATAATAAACTGTAACAGCTTTTTTGGTTTGGTTTGGCTTAATATAATATGAAAAGAAACGAATCTCAAACAAAGTTGTTGAATAGAAGGTAAAAGAAAAATAAAATATAAAAATGTTAAGCTTTGCGAAATAAAAATACAATACCTATTATTGAAAACAAGTAAGTAGTTGTGAAATTGTTTTAAATTTTGATGTAAATTATACCTTCTCTATTATAATGTGATTATTTCACGTAGCCTCGAGACATTTTGGACACGATTGGCCTAACCACAAAACGATTTCGACGTAACAGAAATTCACCAGAATTCACCATTGTTGTATTTAATTGCAGAAGTAATTTTAACAACAATTTCAGAACGACTTTGTAATTGAATTTAATGTTTATTTTTTTTTATTACTCCATTTACTTATTATTACAGTTGATCTGTTTATTTATTTATTTAATTAGAATGTATTCAGGGTACTTTACTGTAGTTGCGATATCGGAAATGCGCCCTATTTTGTATTGTGGCTGCATTGCACTCAGCGCTAACGAGTCGAACGAACTCGTTCCACTTTGAATAAAACATACTGAATAGGAAAAATAAATAAATCAAAAGATTTTATACGGTTGAAATCTATTTTACAAACTTTTCTATAGAAAATGAATTGTTCTCATGATAATAAACTCAAAATGTTTGTCTGGAATTTAATCGTTTGCGTCATCTAACGAATTACAAATAATTGTGATTTTAATGCATAATTTAAGAAATTTTGTCACAATAAAACGTGCCTAGAAATGTTTTAATTTTTTTTCGTTTTTCCGATGAGATAACGTATTTGTTTTTTTTTCATGGTTTTATACACAATATTATTGCAATTTTAATCTTAACCGCGTAAAATTTTGTACGTAGACGCTTCAAATAGAGATTTCAATTAATGTCCAATAAATAGCATTACATGTCTCATAGATGTTTCTACGTCCTATCCAGTAGGACTTCGTTGGATAAATATAGGTATATTTTCAAATGAATGTGAAACTTGTAGAACTATTTTCATCATCATCAGCCCATTTTTACCCCACTGCAGGGGCTTAGGCCTCCCCCAGGGTGAGGAGGGGGGCTTGGAGCTTAAGTCCACCACGCTGCTCCACTGGGTTGGGAACTGTAACGACCGCCATCTATTGACAGCGTCCGGGACCGACTGCTTAACGTGCCCTACGAAGCACGGTGTCAGTGATATTGTGTACTTAAGTCAGAAAAATTCATTGGTACACGCCCGGCTTCGAACCATGGCCCTATGAGGCCTTATAAATTGGAGACAGGTTCGTTGCGCTCTGGGCTATCACGACACTCCAGAACTATATTGACGAACATATATTTTATGACCTCATTTTTGAATCAATGTAGAAAAAATCTATACTTAAAATCTAAATTCAATCAGAGCGTTCAGTTTGCACGTTCCTATGAAATCGCTCTCGTCGTGAGACATTAATGAATAAAAGGGATCTATTGAATCTCTTAAGGAAAATTCATAGTCATCTATTTGTTTTTATATCAATAATAATACATGGGACTTTCCACACAGCGTCATGTAGTCACAAAGTAAGCAAGTATTATGCTTGTGTTATGGGTTACTAGACAACTGATATACATCATCATCATCAGCCCATGTTACCCCACTGCAGGGGCTTAGGTCTTCCCGGGTAAGGAGGGGGCTTGGAGCTTAAATCCACCAGGGTAGGGGATTGTAACGACCGCCATCTATTGACAGCGTCCGGGACCGACTGCTTAACGTGCTCTCCGAGGCACGGAGTCAGTGATAGTTATGTACTTAAGTTAGAAAAACTCATTGGTACACGCTCGGATTCGAACCATGGCCTTATAAATTTGAGACAGTTTCGTTGCGCTCTGGGCTATCACGACACTGATATACATACTTAAATATTATTTTTTTTTAATAATATATACTTACATAAATATTTTAGACCTAGAAACGGAACGAAATAAAATGTTCAGGCACACAAATATTTGCCCTGGGCGGGAATCGAACCTGCGACCTTTGGCTCCACCGTTAGGGTCTCTAACCACTCGGCGAATCGGTCGTCATTTTGTTCAAACATGTCGTAGCACGTAGTATGCGCCATATAGGTCAGCAACCCCGAGCGAGCTGAACAAGTCTTGTCTACTAGCTACAGATCAACGATCCCGAGTAGGTCCGAGCGAAATTCATTACCAGCGAAAGGCTTTAGACGTTAAAATCTTATTCTTCAACGAGCTGCAAATTATAGGTAACACATTAAGCCATGTTTGCTAGCGTAGTTTAAATTACCTTGTATTGGAACGGAATTTTACCATATATAAGTTTCGCTTATCGTCAAATCTCAGTAGCTTTGTTATTATCAAACATCCAGAAATCGGCTAAAAATATTTGATGTAACTCTACTGAACCTAGGTTTAACGAGTTTCAACACGAATTTAAAAGAATTTTCAATCTGTCATCGAGACATGGATGAAAATTAGTGATCGAATTTTAGAACTTCTAGTAAGTGAATTCCAAGCTAGGCAAATATCACCTATATCTAATAAAGGAGTGATCATTCATTTCACGTACGAAAAAGGTTTTCATATATTCATACATTAGAAATAAGGTCCAATAACCACCCCAGTGATATTGGAAATATGGGCTTGAACAAGTTTTAAATGAAAATAAAAGCTGGACTATCGTACAATAACCATCAAGCATTCGCCGCAGTACCACGCACCGAGTACCCGACTAATTATAGATCAGTCTATATAATTTATTTGTGTACACTCAGCTACTGTAATATGTACCTTATCTTTAAATAAATGTTTTCATATAAAATCGTCAAAAAATTCAGACGTAAAAATCAAGTTTTGTAATTCGATCATATAAAATATATATATACATATATAAAATCGAAATAGCACTCACTTGCTCACTCATAATCAACGCTGGGCAGAAACGAAATTAAATCACACGAAATGTAGATATCGGGTGGGTTATTCTCGGGCCACTTGACTTTATATCTCATGAGACATTGTCGATGAAATTCAATATTTTTCTAGCGAAAACGCAATTTTTTTTTCAAAGGCCAAATAAAATATTACAATTTTGTAAAATGATGTGAGACATACCAACTTTAATGATACAAAATTACGTTTTGACATGAAACAAAATATGTTTCATTGAAATTGTCTCACGAGACAAAGTCAAGCGGTACAAAAATCACCCCCTAGGTTTGTTTTTTGACGTAAGCATCCACTAAAAAGGTATATTTAAAATTCTACTTCTAGGGAAGTAAATTAGGAAAGTAAATATGTATGTAAATCCATTAATTTTGAAGTAAAGTGCATGAAAATTTATATTTGGACTTTGGGACCGAAACGAAAAATGTATTTCAATATTTTTGCGCGAAATAGGGGATGCATGTTCATATAGGATAAAAAGTAAATATTTTGTGTTTCAATTTTTTTGGAAATTTAACGCTTAAGGAAGCAAGATAAGTGATGAACCTATGTATGGGAATTCTGTTAATTTTTAAGACTGCTAAAAAAGGATCACACGAAATTCAGGTAATAGTTTTATTTTCTGACGTAATAATTTTTCGAAATTCTATCTTTAAGGGATAGTAAGTTTGTATGAAAATCAGTAATTTTTAAGTCAAATATATGAAAATTGGTAATCGGATTTTCAGACAGAAATGAAATATTTCGTGTTTCAAGATTTTTAGAGATTGAAATTTAGTTAAATATATTATAATCTAAATGGGTATTTAACATTTTAGTTCGAAATAAAATGACATGTTCCAGTATTTTTGTAAAATAATTCATAACAAATGCTGCGTTCAGTCGTTTGTAGTATCATCAAAACGAAATGGAATGAGGTCTGTATATGGAAAATATTATTGTCAATGTCATTGTAATTGACTAATAATGCAAATATAGATTTTTGTGTGAATTCTTGTAATTTAAAGATAACTGGGTAAGTAAAAAAAATAATTATATTACCTACTCTTTTCAAAGGACCGCCTTTTTAATATTTTTCATTTACATTTTTATACAGGTATAATGTAAACACAGTTACCATAAAAAAAATTGTATTGATTTGTTTTTAGCGCATTGCGTTTTTATGACTTTTTTTTACTAATCAAGTGATTTAATATTTTTGTCGCTTGTACATTTATGATGGTCAGTCGACATCTGGTCGCGGAAATTGTCGAAAGTCGTCATTTATGAGCAAACCACTATTTCCTGTTGCGATGTCGCTTCCCCCTATGTGTTCTGACCAGCGAAATTATAGTCCCATGCAGCCATATGGCCAATTTTTGTTGTCTTATCATGCGAATGCATTTATTTTAGACACAGACTTTAAGATACTTTTTTGAATTGATTTTCGAATTCGTAGCTTCAAATATAAAAGATGATGCAAACTTACGGGCCCTGGAGGGGAATTAGTGTAAGTATTAAATATAGTATGATTATACTATAAGCTTTATTTAATTTTTAAACATGAGAAACTCTGCATTCACGCAACATAGAAAAATCATTTGTCTGAGCGTGACTGTCTGCACCGATCTGAAAAAAAAAAACAAAAAAAAATTTAAACTGTATTTTCATTGTACCAACCAACAGTTTTAATCATTAGGAATCAAAAATTAAAAAAAAAAATGTGTCTAAAGTCAAAGGCCTTGAAATCTAACCACAACCATGGTACACGCAGCTGCACACACACCCATTCAATCTTATGCTTTGCTTCTCGCCTTCAACTTTGTCCCTCTTTGTTTCACTTATAATTTCGTCCAAAAAAAAAATTACTTTTAAAACAAACCAATACATAATATAAAATTTTATAAGCACGTCACTAATACGTTGCAAAATCTTTGAAAATATACTTTCTAGAGTTACTTAATTATTTATCCGAACGGCACTTAATACATAAGGCCTTGTCAAAGAACGGTAGCCGCTATACAATAAGCTAATCACACGGCAAGATCCGAACGATTGGTACACTCAACTAAAGAGAAATTTTAAAAATTAAAAATACTGTTTTGCTTTTATATGGAAAACATTGATGTACTATATGCTTATGTATGTACTTAAGTATGTATACCATTTGTCTAGTACCCCATTATAAAAGCATATACCTACTTACTTATTTCGGGACTAGATGGCGCTGTGTCGGATGTCCCAGGTATTATTATTATTGAAGTTAAGTGCGAACTATCGACGTCGTTAACAAATTTCCATTACCAATTCTTTTCTAGAAAGTTTAGGGTCTTAGGATGCATTATTAGACGATATAAAAACACTCGGCTTCACGTGCGTGTGTCAGTCAGATATTGAAATAATAGTATTAACGAAGTAAAAGTAGAATGTAAAGATAAAAAATAAACTAAATATTACTTAGTTTAAAAACTACCTGTCTGTGTCAACAGGTCAACATATTTATATTGCCGTATGATTTTGTTGAAGCAAAGTGAACGGGTTAATAATTAGGCGTGCGTTTTTTGAACGCACCCCGAATTTCTCTTCCGGAGTTTTAGTAGGCATGTAATTATTTTTTTAAATTTATCTACAAAAAATGTATATGTCGCAGAGCGAGATGAAATTAAAAAATAAAATAACCGTTCTATAATAGATAATGGGTACCTCTAAATCACTTCTCTAGTTAAACGAAAAATATTTAAGTTTGAATCTTACTAGACCAAGACAAAATAAGCTCTTTTATGAAAATAACGAAATCGACTGTACTACATACAACTACACGAAGATATTTGTATAATATCCGAAAGCTTGTCACACGAACAATAGGTCGAAAAGTTGGTAAACGAAGCCGTTCTCTGGTTAAAATCTAAAAGGTTGGCACGTTCTTAAAGTTAAGCGTGTCAAGGCAACCACTTGTTTATTTTCGATTCCTCACAAGATGACGATAGTTAATTTACAATACAGTATAAGATATATTAATTTGATTGATTGATATTAAAAATCAACTATGAGAGATATGTCAAGTCATCAGTATCAAAATCATCTTGCTATGTGATTACTGATTTTTTTTTCACTTGTGTTTGCGTCAATCTTTCTTAAAAGTAGTCACGTTCATAAAAAGTAGGACTCGAGAGTTCATCATCAGCCCATTTCACCCCACTGCAGGGGCTTAGACCTCCCCCAGGATGAGGAGGGGGTTTGGAGCTTAAATCCACCACGCTACTCTACTACACGCTACTGCGGGTTGGGGATTGTAACGACCGCCATCTAGTGACAGCGTCCGGGACCGACTGCTTAACGTGCTCTCCGAGGCACGGAGTCAGTGATAGTTAATGTATTTAAGTCAGAAAAACTCATTGGTTCACGCCCGGATTCGAAGCATGGCCCTATGGCCTTATAAATTTGAGACAAGTTCGTTGCGCTCTGGGCTATCACGACAGTTCGATATTTTATAACTTCTCCTCAAACCATTCGTCCGGTCTCTCTGTTTATAAAATTTTGGAAACTTTTTTTAAGGTACCTCTTCATGCACGAGACAAAATTGTTCTCACGCATTTCCTCTTGATTAAATTAATTTTTTTCAAATTAAGAGGTTACAGATAATTGTTTGTTTTAGGCGTTGTGGTAAAATATTCTACTTGAAGATACTTTATAAGTTATAAGCCGTAATTTTTTGACTAACATGAAAAGAAAAGTTTTAGAAGTATTACGTATGAAAAGTTTATATGAAATTACTTCGAATATTGATGAGTTCAAGAGAGAAAACAAAACAAATGCTACCGGAAAGTAAATTCTCAATATCGAGTAGCGGTTATTTTCGTGAATAATTAAACAGAAAATTCCATGTGCAGCACACTATTGTTTTGTGAAATGATTACGTAACCCGAGTTTTATCTGTTCCTACAAACACGATCGGTTTTTACACAGTTTCCAATGGTGCCATAGAATTCAAAATAAGTCGCGCAGCTGCTCAACAGGCAATTCCAGCTTTATCGGAATTGCCCAAGGATTTACTTTTATTGTAGGTACCAGCCGGAGAGTATTGTCTTCAGACTCGGTTCTACAGAAGCGAGATTCAACAGAAAACTCCATTAAGAGCAGCGATAAGGTTGCAATTATTAACCAATGAACATGTAATTTACATTGCTTTCCGTACAACATTTTATTGTATTACAGTTATACAAAGATTAAAAACAAACCCTTAGGCAAATGGTTAAATGTTATTCTGTTTATTACTACGTATTTTAATAAAATGGATAATAATAATAATAGTAATGCATGGACATCTAATTCCACACAGCAACATTTATTCCCAAAGTAAACAAGTACATAATTGTGCTTGTATAATGGGTTAGTAAACAACTGCTATACATATTTAAATATTCTATACAATATATACATGTATAAATAATAAAAAATTGTAACTACATTATGTATATATTATAAAAAGAGAATATTTAAATATATAATAGTATATTAGTTGTTTACTAACCTATAATACAAGCATAATACTTGCTTACTTTGAGACTAGATGGCGCGATGTGGTATGTCCTAGGTATTTTTATTACATTATTAAATATTTTACAACCAAATACGAAACAAATATACATGTTCACGCACACAAACATTATTAGTTTGGATGCTATATGCACTTTGATCAGACAATATATTTTTTTTTTTTAATTTCGCAACGTTCTTTACCCAAAAGATACCAACGGAAACTTTATTACTAAGCTTCCACAGTCCGTCCGTCCGTCTGTACATGGCTGTATCTTCTGAATCCTAACAGATAGACACTTGAAATTTTCACTATCCTTTTTTTTATTTCCAATATTATAGACATTTCAATTCTGCGTTTTTTTAAACTTATAACAATTTTCTCTAACTCTAACCATTTCGCTATAACAACCAAGAAACTCGATTTCACGAATTCCATCCATTCCATCCACGAATCGACGAAGTCGACGAGATAAAAAATATTCATAAAATGAATTATTCATTTAGAACATCAAACCCTGTGCTAGTGTTAACTCACACTGATATAACGGCGGCATCTCGCTCAATTAACTCATCTGGCTGCAAGCTCTCGACAATAAACTTTTTAAAATGCGAGCTGTAAAAGTGAAGCAATCCGGCGACTTGTGAGCTCTACAGCGATGAATATAAATTGCTTACAGTCCCGGGCAATAAAAGCGCACCACATTAATAAACATGATGTGAGATATTTTGCAAGGGCAGATTAAACGTATATAACCCTCAATAGACCTCTGGGGTACGTTTAACGCAACTTAGTTGGGGACAAACATAGACAAGTTGAAGTTTATAGATGGTAAAATATGTAGAAATGGTTCGGGGAATAAGGAATAATGAATAATGAGAAATAACTAAGCTAAAGCGAATCACACTATATGTCTCTCAAGGTCTTCATCTGACATGTCAATGTAATAAAAACAAAAACTAACTCCTGATCGGAAAGTAAAGTTTTTGCTGGGAAATTTTTTTTACAGTTATTTAATAGTTCAATAACTTCGTAAATAATTATTTTTATATAATACCGAAGGAGTCTAAGAAAGTAAAATAAAAATGTTGATCTATCCAATTTCACTCCATTTCACTAAAAACCATCTTTGCCGTATAAAATTGACGTTTTTTAGTGCG
Source organism: Luffia ferchaultella (assembly GCA_949709985.1). Classification (NCBI taxonomy): domain Eukaryota; kingdom Metazoa; phylum Arthropoda; class Insecta; order Lepidoptera; family Psychidae; genus Luffia; species Luffia ferchaultella. The sequence continues at coordinate 5,865,996 of OX453251.1, forward strand.
GTGAAAATTAAATTTACTGGCGAAGATGCACCCATTTCGGTGAATTGAGCCGAGCATTATACTGGCAACTTGACAATGCACAGTCTACGCCCCCAACGGGGACAATTTATTTAATCCCAGACAATGCACGTCTTTTAGTACAATAACCGAATGATTTATTAAAATAAAGATACTAAATAGAGTGGTTTTTAGGGTTCCGTAGCCAAATAGTATAAAGCGGAACCCTTATAATTCGTCCTGTCTGTCTGTCCGTTTGTCGCAGCCATTTTAATCGGAAACTATTAACACTATATATTTCAAAGTGGAAGGTAGATGTATTCTATGAACCGCTATACAATGGTATAGTCATATTATAAAAAGAATATTTCTTTGAAGTAGGTTGCCATGCATAACTGAAGGATGGAAAAAAAATCAGTATATATTGATATGGGGTATCTACAAAAACCTATAATAAATAGATTTTTCAGACTGATGTTAGGGTTTCAAAATGACATCTTTATTTAAGTCATTAGCTGTTGAGAAATGCGCCCCTAAATTCCTAAAATGTGTGTGTCTCCCCATTCAAAATTTAAAGTCCAACTGTAAATTAAAAAAAAATAATAATAATAAGTATGTGTAACATAAAGAACACTTTCAACGAAAATTGGTTTGAACAAGATATGTTAAGTAGCTTGGAAGGTAAACTTATATCACTTTGCGTGATCCTACACTTGGCCGGTTTTTTATTATTAATATTGTTATTTAACAATAAAAAAATGGTTTCGGTAATTAGCTAACTGGGCTGTGTTACATTATTTTTTAAAGAAATCTGATATTTGGCGTAGTTTTAATAAATTACGGTATTATAAGACGATTCTTTGTTGCGAAATGAATTTAGAAAAAATATTCCAAATACGTCGCTCAGCATTAAAATAGTTAATAATAATATAAACTCATAAGTCAGGAAATTATTTGCTTAAATAAAATGAAATTGTATGAGCAAATTAAATTGGCATTAATGAATATAAATTATTCCAATAAAAAATTTAAAATATTTAATTACATACAAAATAGAATTTACTGAGATATAAAAATCTGTAAATTAACCTACCAAGATTATGTTCAATTTTCTACCCACTTTGATTATCATCAAAAAATACTATCGAAAAAACAATTCGTATTACAAAAGCCCAACGTTCCCATTTCGCTATGAAAAACTAAAATCACACATTCCAACGCAATAAACACATCATAAAAGTTCCAACATATTAAACTGTTATTATATTTACGTTCACCCAGACGGTATTTTAACGAAATTATGCAAAATTAAGTTGGTGAAAAAACTAAGTTGCTTTATGCATGTTGGGAGCGAGGTTGGGTTCATTAGCGACGCCGCGGGCGAAGCGACAAGGCACTGAAGTTTATACGGGCACAGCCAATTAGATCGGCGCAACGAGTTTTTATAAAATATTAAAACACGTTTAACACATTACAAAGAAATTGAGATACTGGGAAGAAACTCTGTTGTATAAAAGGAACAGTTCGTATGGCAAAATCAAGATCGGTTCAATAAAGTATGCTGAAAAACAAACAATTCGATTGGATGGTTTTTCTATTGAGTACGGTAGAAAATGTTTGAACCTTTGAATGTACAAAAGCGCTGGACAGTTAAGTGTCATTACAGATGTGAAGAGTGCTGAAGTTAGATGTAAAGTTCTCAAGTCAAGTAGCAAGTGTCACACGGAACCTGAAATATTATTAATGTATTAGTTACTTTTGACTTCATAAAAACATATCGCTTTGTAGCAATTTATAAATTACTACGTATAGTCTGACCTCAAAGCATCTTTCTAAAATAAACAATAAATTTATAGGGGGTTAAACGGATGGGTTTGTACTTCCTAAGGAAATTGATATGTGTCTGACTCTAATACTTGTAGAATGAAGGGCAGGTTTTTGTGTCCTCAGCCGCGCCTCGCCGACCAGTAGAAGTTGTAGTAAAACAGGAATTAATTTACTAATAAAATAAATTTAATAAACTTTATACAAAAAATATTTACAATAGTATGGAACACAAGTCCGGACAAGGACTTGCGTACCTGAATGAGTACGGTGCGGTAGTATTTCTACTGGTCACAATTCATATTGTTGTTAGGTATTTTATACGTTTTGAATTTTGGCCAATCAGAAAACGTTTGGTGTCATCCCAGAGTCCAAAGTATTTGGGCCGTACGATGTCACGAGTAGTGAGCTAGCAGAAAATTGTTTTTCAATAAAAATAAATGACTGTGAAAAATGATCGGAAAATGTTGCGACATTAGGGTCACTGATTTGGACTTTAGTATAAGTGGTCAATACCCTTATAAATTCATTTGCTATATTGTTCCATAACTTAAATAATATCCATTTCTAGATCGACCGAATGTGCAGATTCAAAACAACACGTTACAAAATTATTATATACCAGGAGATGTGATAAACAAATAAGTAATAAATTAATCAAGTAATAAATATTAAAAGGTCCACCAAAAGCATAAATCTTGTGTCTATGGTAATTGTAGTTATTCATATAAAAAAAAAGAAACATTACTGTAATATACCGGATGTCCCTCCATTCGTTTTCAAAATGAAAACGTGTAAAAACTACAGTTAGACTTCACTAAATGCAACTCTTTCTAACTAGGGACTAATATAATAAACTTTAGTGTATACAAAAAAAAAACTTGAAGTTCGCAACGTTTCGTTATCATATACTAGTGTTAAAAAAAATATCCAAATATTTTCACAATATGCAACTATTAGTTGTTTACGAAGTATTGATGAGGTAATATTTGTGACAAGAGGATGAGGAATAATTATAAATACATAATAGAAGATGCGGATGGGATGAGGATGAGCATGAGGAAAAAGATGAGAAAAAGTTAAACTTAAACTTAGGAGAAAATTCTTATAAAATACAAACTTTATATAAAAGATTAATTGCAGATAGGCTTTTTAATTTATAGAAAAATATGAAAATTAAAAGACATACGATTTTATAAAATGCTACAACCAACGAGCGTAAACAAGCGTAATGAGAACTTCTTCATAATTTTTTTTTATATTATGTGATGCGGAAGGAGAAAATTTTTTTTTAATCTCATCATTTTTTGATTAAATCAAAGTAAATGCGTAGTATTAAAAAATTAGGAACTTCCACATTATAAGGAAGAGAAAAAGAATCCTTATCATCGCTATTTCCTTGCGATATGTCTTCCATATGCAGACATCATTTCTTTATACAGATTTGGGTATCATAGGAAGTAATAGACTATCTGTTCAAATCAGAAATGTGTATTCTAACCTCGTTTTGTTGTAATATGTTTCTTTATGTTTCAGTTTAACACTCAGTTAAAAAAGAAAGCGAGAAAATATGTTTTAAACAAACCAGTATAATGTACTACCACGTAGGTACTATTCAATATTACCCATGAAGGTGTAAATGTATTTTAGTTTTTAATATTCATTTATATACATTTATATCCATAGCATAAACAAATTATTTATAGAAATTTTAATATTTAGGTCTCTTAATAAGCATTATTTGATTGAAATTCTTTCGTTGAGATGAGATGAATTCAGTCGAATACCTTTATCGTAATGTTTTTGTTCCTGATTTTGTAACATAGAAACAACACCTACTTTTATTAATCATCTATAAGTAACTACATAGAAAGTAATTAACGGAAATCACAGTGTTTAGTACCCAATACCTGAACGAGCTTGCCACGACAAATAGTCGAGTACTTTGCCCCCGGCTCGGTCCTAACCGCAGCCGTGCTGCCCCTAAGCGACAATTTACGCGGCGGGCATCGAATCCGCGTCCGTGTGATTGTTAACTGAAGATTATAAGTTACGTACACCATGAGATATGGCGTAATGCCCCCTATCCGGTCGAAAGCTTTCGGCGTCATATTTATTAGTGGCATTTTGTCGTAATTCTCGACACCGTAACTTGTTTCGATCTCGTTACGATGTAAAGATAGGTAGGTTCACACAGGTTGCTAGTTTTGTTTCAGAAAGTTCAGTTATAAACAGGCGATGATCAATTCGACAATAGTTCTCTGGAAGACGATACAACGTTTGGACCCTCGAATATGTCATATGTCGAACTTGACAGAGGATACGAAGAGTCGATTCGAGTCGACATCGAAAATCAGTGCAGTGTCAGAAGATGACAAAAACATGAAGGGTAGGTTGAAAAAGAAACGATCTATCACTATTAAATTGACCTGCATGTTTAGTAATGTACCTACATAGAAGGATGAGTGTACTCATTTCTTTGTAAAGTGTAGGTTAGTAAGCGAAGTAAAGGAAAACGAACTTTCCGCCAGTTTAGCAAGCACGACGTTATGCTTTAATTAATTTTACATAAATATACCTACATACTAAACACCTTTTAAGGGATGTAAGCATGTTTTCTGAGTATAATAAAAAAATACAGGGTGGAGGACGAATTACTAATCACTTTCTGTCACATTCACAAACGTGTAATAGACCTAGTTTATTTAAAATATGCTGGTCTTTATCTTTCATTGTGACTGTTGGGTTTTAAAGAGACAAACACATCTTTACTAAACTAGGTTTAAATATTTTATGATTTCAATAATATAAAATGAGCCAGAAATTGCTAAACTATTTTAAATGATATATTCATTGCCATCTAACTATATACACAAAATTCACTATTTATAAAATTTCATGTAATAGATATGTCTAAAATGGTTAGGAGTTTCGGATGGACAGATAGAAATGAGTAGGAGGGTCGATTGTTTACATTTAATTAAAACATCTACCAATATTTTCAAAACATTCGTTTTTATTTAAAATTATTAACAGTAGGCACAGATATTCGCAAAACCATAAAGGATTTACTTAAAATACTTGTTATATTCCAACTCTATCTTACTAATTAGTTATGTTATTTAAAAGGTAATCCTTTTTTAATACCAAAGATGAGTAGGTGATTTGGAACGTTCAGGAACGCATCAAAAAAGACGTCGTCGGGGCGCTGCGTGAAATCACTAATCCGGCCTAATTCCGAACGCCATACGTCATATGAATAACGACTGTGGGGCGTTAACTTGGAATTTTGATACGACGAATTCTCTTGCCAGCATTTGGTTGAATACGATATTTGTGTTAAGGTTGCGTTTTTTTTATATAGTGTTATATCATAAAACTAGAACTTACTATGACTATTTTTAATTTTTATGTATGTGAATTAATAACAATAAATTTTAAAACCACACAACTGTTTTTAAATAAGTAATTATTTTTTTAACTTTTCATATAATAATAAAAAAAGTAATATGTTTTTTTGATAATTGATATTTATTCGGCTGCTTGTTTTCAAGTGATACAAAACAAAAGACACGAACGAAATATATACATTGTTATTTGAATTCGGGCATTTATTGAAATTAAATTGTGTATCGTCTGGTTAAAAATAAATCAATTATAAGCATAACGATTTTTTTTTAATTCCTAGTAGCGTAATGTAAACTTTACACAATACTAAGTACTTACTATAATATAATAACACTAAAATTTAAACACAAATAGTACATACTATTTCATCGCAATAACATAGTAAACTATTTCAAGAAATCAGTTACTGAAGCTTTTTAACGAAAAAATTACACCTACTTTTCTTTGACCGTTTTTTTTGAAAATGATATTTTACATTAGTAAACTAAAATAATTAAAATATCTCGATGATTCGGTAATCGTTACTGACTTCGATTGTATACATTTCTAGATTGTTAAATACGGCGTAAAAAAATTGGTAAAAATATAACCTAATTTTCGGTTATAATTAACGCACACAAAGTGTTTGTACATGGTAAGTATGATGTAGAGTGACTTGTGGTCTGTTTAGTCAGTCAAGAAATATATAAAAGTTTGTAGCTTTTTTGTTGTCTATATACCTTTTAACTAATTGCTACTACAGTTGAAAAATATCCATAATAATTTCTTACTTTATTCTAATGGTACCTTAATATAATAATGTTTATCTATTAATCAATAATAATTAGTTGTATTCATTATTCATTAATTCATAAATCTGACATGTGACCTCCGTACAAAAGCATTCGCATTATCGACAAATACATTGCAAATTAACTGTCAAACGCTGTCGTATGTCATTACAGGTTTGGTAAGGGTAAGTGCAATATACGGAATGGACACATTTAGGTCTAAATCATCGCCATGTCATTCACACAACGCCGCCAGTGTAAAGGCTCCGAGGGTATAAATTCTTCGCATCCATGCGAACGAAACGCTGACAAATGACATATGTTTTTGGTAGCCGTCGTTTTATTTTTAGCCCCGTCCCACACGTAACCGGAGATCAGGATTCAAACAAACAGACTCAACCGTATGACAAAATTGTGACGTTGTATGAGTGCTGTCGATGAACACTCTCAATAGTGATTAATGTATAAAGAATAAGGGACATACACGCGTAAATACGTGGAGTGTCGCTTCTATTGCTCTCCGGTATAAATATTCAGTGATTGTGATCTCAACGTACAGGTTTCTTGCCGCTTTTTAAGATTTTTTCTATAAAGAACCCCTCCCGCTTCCTCTATCGTCTTCGCTATTCATTCGCCCGTGCCTTTTATCATTGCGAAATTAATACTCTTGTATGAGAGAGCGTTTGTTGAGAAAATAAACAAAAAAAACGTTCGTATAGGTATGCGCTTTGGTGAATTCGTGAATACGTTTTTATGTTGATGATATATCATGTATTATTAAACATTCGCCGAATGTTATCGCTTACACATTACTTTATGACAAAGATTTAAATAGTTATATTTACCCTACAAGGTTGGAACAATACCTACTGCAGAGCCTTCCGCTATGTTATCTATCTGAAATCTGCTCAAGTATATAAATTTTTTTAAATCCAATTTTTTGAAAAAGTCTTCGGTTATTTTTCAAATATTTTCAGTCCATACGAGATGCCAAATAAATTCTTATAGTTTATTACTTGACGCCGCTTTTATAGTCTAGTAGATACCTAGATGCGTTCCCGCGCAGTAGATACCTTGCGTTAGGTTCAGTTCAATTTAAAAAAAATACATATTATAGTAAAAAATGAAAACACCTTTTGGTCGCTATTGTTTCTTTTTTTCACGCTTCTTACTTTATCAACTACATTTGTTGAAAAAAATGTAATTGTTAATCTGAAAAACAAAAGTACGAACAAATTGTGAACTTCATGGGTAGATTCCGCATATTTATGCACTGTAGTCGTGATGCAACCTGTACAATGAATTGTAATAACTAAAATTTACCACGACAAAATGCACTGTGTATACGTATTATTCTTGTGTAATGTGTTTATGTAAGTATAATAATTATGGGTTATATTTTCTCTGATAGTGTTCATCTTATGTTTTATATTATTAGATAAATGAGTCAAGACTTTTGGCTAATGACAACGAATATATTTTTCACTTTATTGATTTTATTTAAAATAAGATTGATTTATACGTAATTGAAAAAAAATCGTTCATAGGCTTTTTAAAATAGCATCAGCTGGACACTTATTCGGGTGTTCATCAGCCCAATTTTACCCCACTGCGGGGGCTTAGGCCTCCCCCGGGTTGAGGGGAGGCTTGGAGCTTAAATCCACCACGCTGCGCCACTGCGGATTGGGGATTGTAACGACCGCCATCTATTGACAGCATCCGGGACCGACTGCTTAACGTGCTCTCCAAAGCACGGAGTCAGTGAAAGTTATGTACTGAAGTCAGAAAAACTCATTGGTACACGCCCGGATTCGAACCATGGCCCTATGGCCTTATATATTTGAGACAGGTTCGTTGCGCTTTGGGCCATCACGACACTTATTTAGGTCAAAACCGACAAATGTTGTCAACTATACATATTTACTTTGAAAATTGTTTGTCGGTTTTCTATCTTTTATTTAATAGTATGTAACTAGTTGTGACAGATAATACATAAACCAAAGTAGGTTAAGATTCTATAAGTAGAACATCTTACATGTTCTATCATGTTCTATTCTATAAGTAGAACATGACGACCGCTTAGCCTAGTGGGCAGCGACCCTGCCTGCGAAGCTGGAGGTCCCGGGTTCGAATCCCAGGTCGGGTCAGTATTTATATGATGAATATTAATACTGGCACCGGGTCTTGGTTGTTATATGTATGTGGTGTCTTCGCTTGGTACCCAAAATACAAGCTAATGCTTAGTTTGGGACTTAGGCGTTGTTGTGATTGTGTGGGTTATTATTATTATTATTATCTTCGTGATAAATAAGCGACACAAGTGGGAAGAAGCGGTGCGGTGGGGCAGAAGATGCTTCTCGGCCATCACTACCGCGAGCGTCGGGAGAGCAGAAAAAAGGTTTATTTATTTAAAAAAAAAAAAAAAGTTATTGATATGTCACAGAAATTTAGGTATGTCTAATAGATTTGATATATATGCGAAGCTACGAAAAAAACCAGATATTTGTTCGTAGCTACGCGATGTCGACATCTCTGTACGTTTGTCTCGCCCTAAATGTTAGTAAACTGGCGTTTGTACGGAAGATGGCTTTACTTACTCAGGGTCGCGCGCTCCAAGTTCTTTGCACAAACACTTTTAGAAATAACACAATCATCGAGGTAACCAATCGTGCGTCCCACCCGTCTTCCTTCCTGATCGTATGGCTCAAATTCATAAAAGTACGAATTGACTAAAAGCCCTCTTCTGCGTTTACCGTCTAACCACTCATACTCTTACTAGCCCGTGTACGATGGCGAGTTGCAGTTTGTGTTTCAGTGTACGAGGTCCTTGCACGCCGGTCTTCACCCTCGCGAAATCCCCGCACGCTGCTTTTCAACCCCGCAAAATTACATAATGACACTTCGGTACTATTAAGTGACAGTTATGACTCTATTACAATCTAGGACCAATTATCATAATGGATAAAGTCATAATATGTTGCCGCTTTTGTATCAGTGTATCAACCCGTAATCGTGTATCTTTGTCCATACCACGGAGTCTAGCAACGAGTAAAAGAGATAGTTGATGTACGTTTGGCAACGTTGGACTGTCAGTGTGAATCGTGTCAATGGTAGTGAAGTGTAGCATTTTATTTAATTTTAAGACGGAATCTCATTGTATTAGCTAAAATTATTTGAATTTTGAAAGGATGTCGTTTTCAACTGTATCTTGTTCGTTAATAACAACGAAAGGAGGATTACAAGACCCGGATTTGTCATTTCATACGTAAGTATGTGGTATAATTTTTAATGCTGTAAAATGAGTTCTTTATCCAGAAAAAAACGTTTTTCAATTCTAAAATATATTATTCGTATGAGACAATGATCAATCAATGATCAATAAAATCAAATGTAAAACCATTAAATACTGTAAAATTAAATTAAAATATAATAAAAACACTTGAAAAAACAGATGACTCTGTTCATTATTGTGATAATTTATGCGAGATTAAAATCAAACGCCGGTATCAAATCAATTTACTCTATGCTCAAATTGATAACGCTGGTTCTCGAACTAAACGGCCAGTAATACTCTTTCCTCTATTGAAATAATTCAAAGTTCGCTAGGTCAAATGCAGGTCGATAACACATGAACGACCGAAGACGACGACGACAAAAAAATTATGACCACTAAAAGTGACCAATCACCTAATCGCAATGGGAAACAATTCATAAAAAGTGCTTACCACGACCTACTAATTACACCATCTATTAACATCGATGTTCATTCTTATCACAGTTTGTACTTTAACTTGACGAAGAAATTACACACGTATAATATTGCATATTGCTTTATGCATGTATATTATTCGCCATGGCATAGATGCTATGAACAAAGTACTAGCTGTGAGCGACGAAGTTCAAGTTTGTATGGTCTTTTTAGAGGCTATAAAATAAGGCTGCTTGCGAATACACGCTTGAAGCGTTTACAATATTTTCGTGGTCCAACCGTATTACCGTCCGCGGATCCTCGCACACCGCCTTCACACCCACCATTTTGTTCACTTTCGTTCAATACATTTGACGACCGCTTAGCCTAGTGGGCAGCGACCCTGCCTGCGAAGCTGGAGGTCCCGGGTTCGAATCCCAGGTAGGGTCAGTATTTATATGATGAATATTAATACTGGCACCGGGTCTTGGTTGTTATATGTATGTGGTGTCTTCGCTTGGTACCCAAAATACAAGCTAATGCTTAGTTTGGGACCTAGACGTTGTTGTGATTGTGTGTGTTATTATTATTATTATTATTATTAAAAAACTACGATTCTACTATATCTACTCTATCATACAGTGTTGTCAATTTTGTAACTAATGATACTAAAAATATCTAATGTTTTTGATTCCAATATTCTAAAGCACAAGTAAACTAGTGGACAAAATCCACTACAGACAGTTACCCTGCGCAGTTTGTAAAGCGCGTCCATATATTCTAATATCACTATCTTTTACCCTGGCACCAATAGATCTAGCGCTGGTTGGTCATATAATACTTTTGCAGCTTAATCTGTCTTCTACTGTGTCCTGATGGTTCAATGATAAATATATGTTAATTTTAAATGATCTATGTCAGTATCGATAATTAACAGAAAATTTGTCGTAAGAAATAGTATCTATAGTAGAAAACTATCACATATTATTAGATTATTGTATTACAAATTGTACTTAAGAACACAACTTTCATATTATGCTTTTACTATATAATTTTACAAATAACATACCTTTTGACTTGCACAATATCATCTGTAATTTACTGGAGTTTTAAGCAATCTTAAACCCATGAAGTTTAAATACACAAAAATCCATGTAAAAAGTGTAATTTTCGTAATCGCTCTAATAAAGACATGATTTGAGCAGTAACGCAACGACTTTTTTGTCTAAGTCAAAACGTAACTACGATACACTGTAATCCGTCCACACCCGCGGGCCATATCCCATGATGTTGAACGTCCGAGAGGGCAATTAAATTAATCTATGTAATACTGTGTATAAACATGTGTCCATAACGATATACGACACGCAACTGGAAATAGGATGTTAAGTTTATTCCGTGTATTAAAAGATACAGTCTTAATACTACAACAATGAAATACCGTATGAGTATGTATTTATTAATATACGGAATAGATTTTACGTGAATGTATAAATTTTTATATCGATAAATATTGATTAACAAATAATAAGCATAAAAATTGTAAAGAGTTAGGAATCTATTTAAATAAGATTCACTACAGCAAGTAGTGTATGAAAAAGTAATTAGTTGTATTTAAAAATACTCATATTAATACACAAACGATCTCTTTATTTCAAACAAAGAGATTCTAATATTCACACAAGTGTCATTAGAAAAAATAAACGTATTTATAGTATAAAATATAAAATTATGTACAAAACAAGGATGACAGGTAAATGGTTTTTAATAATTATTTCTCATTCATCATCCAACACTAGCGACCCGCCCTGGCTTCGCACAAGTAGCAGAGCATATAAGCCATAATGTTTTCTTCTGTCGTAGTGTCGTATCAGCTTGTTGCGTCGAACATGTGGACTGGATTTAATGAGATTTTAAATGTAACGTAAGTTCATTTTAATTTTATTATTTTATTTATTTATTATTTTTAATGAATTTATTTTCAAATGTATAAATATTGGAAAAGTAAAGAGTAAATATATAAAAACAAACTATAATATTTCTTTGTATACCTACAACATTGATAACTTCAGCCTAACCACGCGTGTCGCGCCGTCCGGTATGGCCGGCCAGCGTACCGGCCGCAGCACCCAGTTTCTTTTCGCGCGATATTTATATTTTGCGATAGTTCCTAAGATATTGATTTAAATTATATAGTGTAAAGGGCAATCATAATGTGAAATGTTGAAGGTTTTTTTCGTTTTTAATTTAATAAGAATTAATACTGTATCAGTATAAATTGCTTTCTAATTACCTCGTCATATGACACCATGTATTCAAACATAAAAATAGGTATAGTAAGCTATCCATAAAAAATAGACATACACAATTGCGGACTTTTCTTTAGTCCTATAAAAGAGACATAATTCCTTCATACATTATTTTGTTATATCTCAAAAGGATTAGGCAGCGTTTTCGATGAAAGCTCCTGGCCGGCTCGATTTTTTTCCGACTTCTTCAACAATAACAGTCATATTTCAAAAAAATTCCACAAAACATTAATAAATTATACACGTAAACCTTCCTCTTGAATCACTCTGTCCATTGGTGTCAATAATATGTTTTTGAGTTCATCCCGTTCAGATAAAAAGACAGACAGACAGACAGACAAACAGACAGACGCGGCGGGGGATTTCATTTTATAATATGTAGTGATACTATAGAATAAATACTCGAAAATAAGTTAATAGAACGTGATGACGTAACGCACGAAACTGTGGATACGTCCAGTATTAAACCGAGTACCGTCTGGAGCTTCTAAACTAATGTAAGTTTAAGTTCACTTACGTAGTATACGTCTTAGAGCTATTATGCGCTAGAAAGTGTTTACGTGTTAACTACACGATTAAAGTAATGAAGACGATAAAAAATAACTACTAGATGGATTTGTTACTGCCATATAGCCACGAACAATGTCTAAATACACGGAACGTTTGTGATATCTGTTTGGAAGTCCAATATAAAGCGACTTAACGGTAGCGTATTGCTAAAAAGCGGAACTGTAATTTTATAAATTTTCAAGGTCCCTAATAAGTGATCACTGTAGTTGGAAACAATGATAATAACAATAATAATAATAATATACCTGAGACATCCCACACAGTACCAACTAGCCCCAAAGGGTACCAATGTGCACCAAAGGCATCCAGGGCACCAAAGGGCTTGTGTAACTGATGTACAAACAAATATTCTTTATAATGCGTATATAAATGACACCCAGAAATTGAACAAATAGATATGTGCATCCACACAAATGTTTGCTCTGGGTGGGAATCTAACCCGTACTTCTTTCTGGTTCTGCAGTGAGAGTTTTCTCTATCCACTCGGCCAATCGGTCAGTCAAATAAAACACTGCTGTACTTTTCAGTTTTGTTTTTATTAAAAAAAATAATTAATTGTGCCTGTTGTGGCCAAGCCAGCTAGTGACTCCCACTGGCAGAGGACTGTATACTAATTGAAACTATATACTAATTCCATAATAATGCATAACATTGAGACTCGATGTTGAAGTGTTGGTTTTCCAGAACGAACGTCAATCGTAGCGTCGTTATACGCCATCTTGGTTGCTTGTGACAAATGTTTAGCGAAAAAGCTACATTTTCTTTGAAGTGAAAATTATTTTTTATCTATTTAATAACAAAAACCACAGCTCTTAAGAAACTAAATTAACGTAGCTTTATGAATACATCTGATAGCCAAGTAATGAATTATTAGCAAAAGTTTTACATAAATTTAATGAAATATTTTGCTGGGTGTTTTGAATGAAATCCAGTTTTAAATTTGTTATTGGGTAAATCTTGAACGTCAACTGGGATCTTATTGTAAAACCGTAACGATTTTGTGACTTTACTGAGGTGGCATACATGGTCAGAAAGTTTATCTTTGTTTCTCGTATTAACATTAGGCCGATTGCTATTTTTTTTAAATAAAAAAAAAATTGATTATGTTTTAAAATATACATTGCGAAGGTCATGTCATTATGTTAATTTCCTTAAACATGTCTCTGAGTGATACTTTAGGCTTTAGTTTATAAATTTCTCAGATAGTCCGCTTCTGCAGCAGGAACATTCTATTTACACTAGCGTGTTCCCACAGCAATATGCCATCAGTCATCAAACTATGGAACCCACTGAAATACACTAAACTTGCAGATTCTATGTCTGAAAGGAAGCGAATCCTCTTAGTAATATGGTGATCCCATACAATTTCATGTCTAGTATGATTCCCAAACATACACTAGAATTCACAGTCTAATTTATGGCTTTTAATAACAATATTTGTAGATACCTGTTTGACGTTTGGTAGCGAAAATCTTATGCATTTTTTTTATTTAAAAATAAATTTTGGTCGTGAATCATTAACTATTTTGGAATTAGCATTCATAGCTTTACTACCTTAGCTTTAGAACCCACATAACCAGTATAAACCGATGTCAAGTTAAAATTGTGTCGAAAGTGCAACATAGCGAAGCGACGCCATAGCCTTTGGGATAATATTATAATGATTATTACAAACACACCAACCTACTATTGTATGCTTATGACTAGACACGTCATTTCCTCGATAAAAACATTCAAGGGATTTTCAGACTTAATTAATTATGTTTCAGGATTCTAATTACTTAACTGCACTCTTTCACCATTTGACCATTTGAGTCTCCAATGTCATGTTACTGCTGCGTACGAAACAGTTTAAATAACGTTAACGAGAATTCGAGTGTCATTTTATGGTGTTACGAAAAACCCTTAAAATTAGATATGTACCTAAAACATTTTTTTCGTGATAATCAAATCACTACCTAACTGAAAGTAATTCACGTTCGTTAAAGTATATGTACATAATACGTCCATGATATGTACGTCCCCTACCTAACCTGCTGCGTTTCGGTATCATGTAAAATATCTATGAAACGTCAAATTGACATTTTTTCCTTCTTATTCTATTATAACAGTTTAGATTTTATAGCTACGGTCGACCAATATTCATTTACTTAGTCGATTTCACGATTATAAGAAAGCTTTGTAATAAAGTGGTAAAATAAAGAAGTACAGCATCGATGGTGCAATAAAAAGTGACATGTCTGTTTTAAGTATTGAACGAGAGCGACCCGAAATGGCAAAAAATGTTAAAAACTAAAATGTTTGAAAATAATTTTATATGTAGAAACTAAAAAAATGCCACGACCGATTTCAAAGACAGTCTTTAAAATCCAAACTGGCCGTTTGCAATCGACCGCCTCGCTTGAAGATTGAAATCGCCAGTAGGTATCGATTAAAAAAGAAAAGTTGAAAAAGAAAATTGATAAGCATTTTTGATATAAATCTAATAGTCTTCACTCGTCTTTACTGGTCTTTACGAATTATTTTTTAATTAAGATGCCCGTGGCTTCTATACAGCTCACTAAACATTTTTTTAATGTGCTAGGTAATAAGTAAACTAGACAATCACATGATGTTTTAAAAATAATTTATAAAATCGAGCACTTTAAGTTAATGATTTTATAACAACTCGAAGGAAGCTCGCTCGCCTGAAGCGATGAAATAATATACAGAAATGGTGCCTTTCGTGTAACGATTAAAGTGAATTACAGGATCTCATAAATGTCTGTACATCCGCATATAGCCACAGTATGAATACAAAAGACCAGTAGAACAGAAATGTAGTGATGCAGCTTATATGTTTAGTTATGTTACCTGCGGAGCCCTTAGGGCATGATCTATTTGGAGAAAGAATAAACAACTTCATAGTATTCAACAAGACAAAGTATATGCACAAATACGAACAGCAGTGCAGGTGCTTTCGCAATTCCAGTTTGGTGCTTTATTTTACAATTACGTACACGTTTCCGTTTGCGAAACGTGTACGTAATTGTAAATGTCCGTTTGCACATAAAAAATTATAATAATAATAATAATAATAATAACACACACAATCACAACAACGTCTAGGTCCCAAACTAAGCATTAGCTTGTATTTTGGGTACCAAGCGAAGACACCACATACATATAACAACCAAGACCCGGTGCCAGTATTAATATTCATCATATAAATACTGACCCGACCTGGGATTCGAACCCGGGACCTCCAGCTTCGCAGGCAGGGTCACTGCCCACTAGGCTAAGCGGTCGTCAAATGAAGTGAATTGGTGAATTATGAAGTGGTGATAGCTTCCAATTTAATCTTACTATGTTTAACTTGAGTTTAAACCTAATTTTACCAAAGCTCTAGATGTGTGTTAGCTAGATTGTTGGCTTAACTAATTGAAATCCGTCATAATAGTCCGTTGTATACTGACTGCATGTTTAAATCGATTTTTATCCTTTTGTCTATTCTATCATCTTTCCGTTCTAGTCACTTTAGACAAGGTGAGATTTATTAAATTAATAGTTTCCCATAAATTTATACTTAGCTTAATGAATGAACTTAATGAATGGTACACATTTCGTTAAATATTTATTCATTCAAAAAATTCACAGTCAGACGCAATTATTAGCTTCCTTTATTTTTCTTTATAATATTTTGTGGAGCACATTTGCTAACAAGTCCCGTTGCATGTCGATTTCGTCCAATTTTCCAATTTCATTACCGCCCACATCCCGTTGCACAAATAATTTAAAAAAAAAATCAGAAATTAAAGGCATGTGTTCGATCTTTGTACTATTGTGTTGTTTAATTTGATCAAAGATCATTAATTAAATAAATATCATCTTGTATATATTTATTGTATCAGTATGTACTATCGATCGTTGTCCTTCTGCTAGTCCTTATTGAAAACTAGGCTGTGACATCGACCAGGACATTTCGTTGAATAAGCTGAAGAACTGAAAAATCAACCACAACAACAACACTTAAATTAAAAAGTCAATCGTCTAATATTCTAGTTAATATTATGACGTGAAGTCGATGACATTTTACGTTTTGTCCGAGGGGTGGTTAAAAAAATCATCAGACCAAAATTATATACATGATGTACATACATTAGTCGTTTTTGTATTCCTAAACTATAGGAGATAGAAAACTAATACCTATATACACGTATACCACCTAAAGTTGCATTCTACAACAAAATGAAAATATCCGGAAGATTGTTCTCAAAATTATATGATAGACGTCTGCGTGTATGTTTGATTCTCAGACAGGGATACAGGGACATGGTGCCATAAACAGGTACGTGTCTTGGTCTACTGGGACGTATGGCAGCCCTAAACTATCGTTAAAACTTCTTATAATTACGTCGGGACTGCAGAATCAAAGGCTGCTGGACTTAACTTCTGAGCATCTCGAAATATGAAACTTTCCAGGGTAGGTGACGATAGACTCCTTCCTGTCTGATATTTATATCACAATTACGGCACATCGTTAGACTACTTCTTTTCATATTTGTACTTTGATCGTAGAAACGCAAAGTCACAGAAGATTTTTATTAAGGACTCATTAGACGAGAATTTTATGTAGAAATAATAAATGATTTATAGCTGTCATTTTAAGAATTCCTTTTGAGTCAAGAGCGAAATTGAAACGAAAAATATATACGAATAAATTTCGACGTTTAGGTTTTTAGGGTGTTTTTCTCGGAACGTAAATAGGAAAAGTTAAATACGTTTTGAAATTTATCACAAAACTAATTGCACGCGATACGGCTTCTAATCCGAGAATACATGCTTCAGAATTTTTAAGCAACTTCAGACAAGTTCTTTTTTTTTAGAAATAAATTAATTGATAACATTTCATCTCATGCTATGATAATTTTGAAATTTGATAAACAGACTGGTGTGATAACGGAAAACTTACAAATTCATACTTCGTCGTTTTATCTTTTTACCCGACTTGGGGGATAAATTAAATGTGGCGTCTGCGAATAAAAAAGGGAAGAAGAATTTTTCTTTTGTTATTTTATGAATGTGGATATCAAATGAGAGCTAGTAAATAACCGATTCCAAATATATATATGGAACGGTTTTCTATGTACACACTACGTAATTATCTAAGTGTAATTTATAGTCGGACCTATTTTTTAATTAGTACGTAATTCACTACGAGTACACTTCAAACATTTTTTTTTTAAACCATCTAAATGTTTTTTAGACCTCGCATATGGTTCCGTAGTTGGAATGAAAAAATTAAAAATGGAAATCATTTTGACTGAAAACATCATTTAAACCCTTAAAAAATGACCAGTGCTATAGAGCGCTTTTGAATTAAAAATAATCGGAACAAATGTAATGACCACTAAAAAATATTTTATTACCCTAAACTCTTTTACCAAAAAATTATAATAAACACCAAAAAAATTAATTCTAAAATTACAATAGTTTTAGCTATTTTAGTCACGACTGCACTTCAAATTGTATTCAAAGACCAAATGTAGTAAATGATCACCAAATCTTAGCGAGCAAATTAATGCGCTATTTCTGGCAAGATAAACCACTATGGTTGCCATAAAATGTTGGCACATTACCAAATAACGTATAATGATGCCAAATTAAGTTATGTCTATAGCTTAAAAGCCCCTCCCGCGACACCGCAGTGCACGCGCCGCGGTGTATTTGGAAACCCATCCAGTACTCAGAACCCCAGTAGTTCTGAGTTGCGGGAGGGTTTACGAGCATTAATTCACAGAAAGTTACCTAAAACCATTCCACTACTCAGCGTTGCGAACGATCTGAATTCGGGTATGGTTTCCGGTGTAGTATTCAAGATTTTCTTACTTTTTGTAATTTTTCACTCCTTATTATGTTACACATGTCATTTATCAATGATCTATTTAGGAGTCTGTTAAACAATTTCCAATTAGGTTAATTTAGGTTAATAGTCTATTTTTTGAAATCATTAGGTTAGGTTAGGTTGGTTCATATCAATGTGAGGAGCGAAGCGGAGCGGAGCGACGAGCCATTCTGAAGCCTATTCATTAATTTCGAATTAGTTTTGTTTAGGTTAATGGTCTCTTTAGGAGTCTGTTAATCAATTTCGAGAACAAAACTATATCGAAATTGATGAATAAGCTTCTGAATGACATGAAAATATTTGCATTTCATTTTTAATTAAAATGTGGTTAATATTTTGGTAGTCATTAACAATGACCATCAAAAAAAGATGATGTATTTAACATGATTTGTTTGGAGTCATTTGCTTTAATAGAATAGCAAGATGTAAAAACATTGGTTATCATTTCACATTGAATTGCGGTAATAATTTTGGTGATCATTTACTATTTTTGGGTTAATATTTTACTACAGCTGGTGATAAGTTAAACATAAGCCAAAAATAATTACGATATTCAATGCCGATTATCATTTTATAGTACACCAGGTGATTTTTTTTTTGTTTTATTTTATTTCACGTATTATTTTTATAATCAGACTGACAATAAAAATAATGTATTTTATATCTACTATTGATTGTATAAACAACGTGTCTTATAATATGTGGCTCAAAATTGTTGAAATGTTGTTGTTGTTTCTATAGGTGGAAACTTATTATTAGCATAAGACTAAAATATTGTACAATCTTTTAGATTATTTAGGTGTTGGTCTCCCGAACAATGAATAAAAAAATTTTTTCAAACTTTTGTCCACTCATACGAAGCCAAAATATATATAGCAAACTTTTTCAAAACTATTCAAGGAAATCGAGCGATTCTATATTTTGCCAGTGTCTCATTTCAATCCTGTTCCTTCTTCTATTAGGCGTAACAATCATCATCATCAGCTCATTTTACCCCACTGCAGGGGCTTAGGCCTCCCCCAGGGAGAGGAGGGGGTTTGGAGCTTAAATCCACCACGCTACTCCACTGCGGGTTGGGGATTGTAACGACCGCCATCTATTGACAGCGTCCGGGACCGACTGCTTAACGTGCTCTCCGAGGCACGGAGTCAGTGATAGTTAATGTACTTAAGTCAGAAAAACTCATGGTACACGCCCGGATTCGAACCATGGTCCTATGGGCGTAATTAGGCGTAACAATAACAAACCTCAAATAAAATCTTTTGTAATCTTATCCATACTCGTATCTATAAACGAGGAATAATGATTACTCAGGGAAATGCTACTTTCAAGAGGACTTTTTATTCGATAGTTGGGAAAAAAAAGGTACCACGTAGAAGCTTCAATTAGCTCCCTTGAGAAAGCTCTTACTGTTTACTTTTTCTTAATTTTAGAATGAAAACTCGGCGTTTTAATTTTGTAAATATATTTTTAACTGTCTGAATAAAGCCCTGTTGCGATACAAGCAATAAAATATTAACTATATATTATATAATATATTAATACGAATCATTACTACTAAAAAGAATCAATTTTAACCGGTAGGTAACCGAATGTGGTACCCCGTTTGTTTTGATGTTGACCGAATAGGTGAACATGACTGATGTGGTCGGGTGTCGCCTTTGACTCCACACTATCAGCCTGTCGGACTGACATCGCGTGAAAAATAAGTATAGTCTTGTGTATTAAAATTATAAATAGTCTAGCTATTTGTTAGTTTAATGGCGCGTTTCGGAAACAAAAATATGCATCTGTGATGTCGTAAATTCAAATATTTCTACAAAATATGTACCTATAGTAAAGTTTAAAAAGAAAACAAAGAAAAACAAATCTATAATTTTAAACTGTTTTTATAGTTCCGTACCCAACGGAAACCCTATTACTAAGGATCCGCTGACCGTACGTCCGTCAGTCTGTCACAGCACAGAGCTGTGTCGTCTGAACTGTTATAAGTAGACACAATTTTCACAGTGTGTATTATTTGATTATTATG
The DNA here is from genome assembly GCA_949709985.1 of Luffia ferchaultella. Classification (NCBI taxonomy): domain Eukaryota; kingdom Metazoa; phylum Arthropoda; class Insecta; order Lepidoptera; family Psychidae; genus Luffia; species Luffia ferchaultella. Next base: position 5,886,478 of record OX453251.1, read on the forward strand.
GCCACTTTAGCAACAAATAATAAAAATAAAGTATAGGTAAATTTGATTGGTGTACCCATACAATAAACGTGTTTTTTTTTTCGACATTTTTGGTGACTGGTGGTTGTGAAATCATTGCTAAGGATCCCCGTCCAAGAAACGTGTTTTTTCATATTGTATAGTGAAACACTTCGTGTGTGAGTCCGACTCACACTTACCCGTTTTTTTATATATACTTAAATGATTTCTCATCCAAAGTTTTCAGCGAGCGATAAGATCACGGATGTATTAGTATATAAAGGTATGTTGTTTATATCACAATACATCAAACGTGATATTAATTTAAAACTTGTCGTTGCGGGGGTGCTGAATACCATCCCCATTTATTTAAATGCAAAAGAGTATTCGATGACCGCTCTTATAAAAATGATTCTATAAAGACAAATTCAGTACACTAATTTAAAATTTTGAAAGACAGTAGATGTCAAAGCTATAACTACCAAGTATTTGTTATGATAATATTTTTTAACTGAAAAAAATATTTATATGAGCATCCTATACACCCTGACGTCATCTTCAGCTCTAGATTTCTAAGAATTACAAAGTACTCTTTTGTATTAAATAAAATGCGGAGTGGTCTCTAGTATACGTACCGCACCATTACGATTTTTTTCAAAGATGTAATTAATTCTGTAGGTAATGAAATGCTAATTCGGTTCTAAGAGATTAATAACAATATTTATTTTTTTTTTATTTTGTACTGAATTTATTTTAGTTAAAGTCAACACACTGTATACAGTTTTATAGAGAAATTGCGGCGCCGCGAATGGCGTATTGAAGCCGTACACTTATATGTGTGAGTAACCGGAACGCTTTGAAAATTAATTGATAACTTTATTTAAAACGTAATTTCTTCAAGCTTTTTTTGTAGCATAGAATTGTTCTTACGGAATTTCAAGACCGTAGACGTCATTTCATATTTTTTTTTTTCAGCCGTGGCACGCCACCACTAAACGTGTCTGACAAAATTTTGTCGTATAGGTATGTGTGTGCTTTCCTTGCATTTGTAAGGTTTTGATCCTTTATTATTGTCTTCACGACTCAGAATCTATCACAGCATAGAAATTTATGAATACAAATATTTTAAATTTCGATGCTAATCTATCATATGAAAATAAATTTAATTTGGGAAATTAAAAATTTTGCCTCAAGACTCTAATCTACTTATATAAAAAAACTCTCTCAAAAATTTATTCACTATAGAAATTGGGCCAATAATTTTGCAATAAAATATATAATGAACTAAAACCCAGTTTTTTCTAGTGTAAACCACCAACATTATTGATTAAATACGATTAATATTTTTTAAAGAAATATAGATATAAAAAACTCGTAGAAATTAATGGCCGCAGCTATGGATACGGCACCGCTACTCATCTCGCACGTCGACTAATGAATCATTAAGTGCCCGGTCGGGATTACCTCTTTGTAATTGAGCGATGATACACGCGTGCGCGGTCAATGACCTCAACCTAATACATGCAAATAGTCGTTATATCATTATTTACAAAAAAAAAATACTAAACGTTATTGCACCGTATAGGTCAATAAAAAAGGTTGTCAGGTTACGTTTAATACTACAGTATTAGCGAAAATTTCTATTTTACGTAAAAATTATATTGTTATAATAGCGACCGCTTACGATTTCGTTTAAGTGGTTTTCTTGATTTCTAAAGTTTCAAATTTCGAACCTGTACGCAGGAACACTAAACATTTCCAGAATAAAAATAATTGGTTCGACCGTTTTGAAGATTCAGCCAGGACAAAACAAACAGACATATAAAAAGTAGGCTTTTCCACTTGTGTAAACCTTCTTTTCAATAAACCTATCAAACCTCACAACGTCTAAACGAAAATGGATTGTTTCTGAAACATTTAGATTTTTTTTATTTAATAAAACGTATAAATACTAAATTGTTTTTCATCATTCTGAGACATGTTCGTCTCTAGTGCTTTTTTTTAAAATTACCTTTTTATAAAAGACAAGGCAAAAAAATTTAAAAGTACAAGGGTTTTGTGAAACAATACTAATCTGTGACAATACTTCAAAACGATTAAATATTTTATACAATGTTGTGATAGCCTAGTGCGCAACGAACCTGTCTCTAATTTATAAGGCCCCATGGGGCCATGGTTCGAATCCGGGCGTGTACCAATGAGTTTTTCTGACTTAAGTACACAATATCATTTACACCGTGCTTCGGAGGGCACGTTAAGCAGTCGGTCCCGGACGCTGTCAATAGATGGCGGTCGTTACAGTTCCCAACCCGCAGTGGAGCGGCGTGGTGGACTTAAGCTCCAAGCCCCCCCCTCCACACCGGGAGGATTAAGCCTCTGCAGTGGGGTAACAAAAAAGGCTGATGATGATGATGATTTTATACAATGGATTATTTTAATTTACGAACCGACTTGTTAACTAAACAAAAAGAAATAAAAAAACAGTTATACGTCATATAAGTTTTTTTAAAATAAATATTGCATATGGTCAATTTTAGACTAATTTTTTTTTTTTTAATATGTCACAACCGCTCAACGGTTTGTATTTTAATACGACATTATGGATCTTAATTAGTTGATTATTAACTGTATTATAATCTTTTAACTGGAACGTACCACATAACCGGTGTCTCTATATACACCTGTATCTAGCTCTCCTCCCAGCCATTTAATAGTTATCCGTCCCAGCTCTCTCCATCCACATGTTCTGTTTTCAAATGATGTTGGACAATTTATTTCGATTGTTATATGATTAGAAGTAAGCCGCAGTTCAAAGGAACATAAAGTAAATAAATTTGACAGCAGCTTTTGATTGTAATAGAGACAGAAATGTTACATCATAGTATCGAAAATGTTAAATGCAATTTCGCGGAGGTGAAAGCCGGCGCACGGGGATCTCGTGGACTAAACTAGGATTGAAGCCCGCCATTATGCACCAGCTAGTATGAGTGGTTAGACGATAAGCGCAGAAGAGGCTTTTTAGTCAATTCGTACTTTTATGACTAGAGAGGAAGTTTTCAATTTGAAATTTAGAAAGAAAATAATGAAATCGATTTCTCTGAGTAGGCAAATAATTATAATTTCGTTTTTAATAATGATTTCCAACGAGTACAAATAAATCAACGAACACCGGTAAGTTATATTTTTGCACCTCGAAATATAGATATCCGGTAGGTAACATGAAATAAATTTCGTGGCACATGAGAATACCGGATAAATCCATTAACTCGTCTGAGACACGAATAGAAACAACAAATAACATTTTATTGAGTACGACGTTATGCTTTTATTCATTCCAATATTTCGTTTTTCAAAGGAAGCACAATCGTTCCTATATCAGGAATACGTTAAAGTTTGATAAATAACATTGAATTATTGTAAGTTCTATAATGAATTGCCATTTGTTTCCTTGGGGGGGGGGGGGGGAGTTATTAATATTGGCAATAGTACTGGCAATAATATTGGTTATAAATATATAGGAATTCATGTATTCTCGAAGGAACCTGTAACATAGAAAACTGTGGGAAAAAATTCTTGAAAGTAAAAATTTTAAATTCAAGATACATCGAAGGTATATCGTCGCCTTAGAGTGAAAACCTCGTGAAGTACAATTTTGCGAAATCAGCTTTATTTTTTTATTTGATAACAAACCTCGTTTAGCATCGATCTATTTAGTCGTCATTTCATTTTATAACTCGTACTGCCATCTATCGGTTTAAATGTAAACCTCGGAAAAAACCGATAGTCTTTAGTTGTTAGTTCAAAACTCGTATGGACAGGATTGTTTGCGACTCGCTCCCGAAAATTAAATCTAAAAGTTGGTTTAAACGTCGTGTTTCAATATCATTTCTACAAAATTATCTTCGGTAAGTACCTAGTTAGAATTATTAACACTTTTTTTAAAAAAAACATAGCCATTTACTACTCAAAATCGATGTCAAATTTTTTTTCATGATTTTAAATACACGAAAACCTCGTATAGTATTAAAATTACAACAAAACATAAATCTAACCTCGTAAAGCCGACTTACCGAGGTTTTCTGTACTTAATATTATTTTATTACATTACTTACCGATGTGTTAACTTTATTAGAATTAATAAAAGGGTATTAATTAGACGTGTTGTAATCTTGGCGTTTTTTTTTTAATTACAGATTGTCGAAAAAAATGAGCAGGGCTAAGAAGTTAGTTGAATTAGCGCAAAAGAACTTTAGAGAAGACTTCGAACTAAATCTTAATGTTACAGAAACTGAAGTTTTACAGGACGTCGAATCACTATTAACGGCTGAACGGTTTGAAACCCCCACTGAAATAGATTTACACGATAAAGAAAACTTCGATTCAAATTTAATTTTACCAGAAGATTTAAACATAATTATTTACCAACCTTCGACGAGCCTCGAAACTCAGATCTTTAATCAACCTCCATCGACAAACAATGGACCAAATAAAACTAAAGTGTCAGAAATTCCGCAATTACTTCCAGTATTAGACAGTAGTATAGTCTCAGATATTGATTCATCATCATCTGCTTCAAATGGAGATTTTTCAGCATCAGATGAGGACTCTGATTATCAGCCACAAGAGTTACCTGTAAATTCATCAGATTCTGACTTAACTCAAAATGCTGAAACACCTGATCCTTTATCAGCCTCTATTGATCCTGCGAAGAAAAAGCGAATGAAACGGGGAAGACCTAATAAATCAAACTGGACAGCTTTAGACAACAAAAATAAACGCATGAAAGGACAAAACTACCAAGGAAGAAAAAAGAACGAAACAGGAAAAATAGTGTTTAATGTACCAAGGCCTGAACGATGTGTTAAGCCTCGTTGTGATCACAAAGATTCTAAAATTTATCAATGTTCCCATATTACTGAAGAGATGAGGAATGACATGTTTGCTCAGTTTTGGCAATTATCGTGGGAAGGGAAAAAATATCAATAAAGCAATTGGTTAAAAATAAACTTGTAGTATCCAGAAAAGCTAGCACTGTGAATTTTCGTCGCGATAACACCTTTGTTTATAATCTTAGTACATCTGAATTTAATTTTAAGGTTTGTAAAAAAATGTTTTTGAACACTTTAAACGTTGGAGAATGGTCTGTTCAGAACTGGACAAAAAATTTAATAACAAATTCGAAAGAAACCCCAAAAACAAAAAGAAATGAAAAAATTAAAGAAAAGGAAGAAACAAAGAGACAACACGTACAAGATTTTTTGAATAAATTACCTAAATTAGAATCTCATTACTGTAGGAAGACGACAAGTAAACTGTACTTGGAGCGCAATTGGCAAAGCAAAGGAGCTTTGTACCGAGAGTATCTCAACTATCTTACTATTATTAACAAGAGCGAAAATAAAGTCTCGGTTTTTGTATTCTGGTCCATTTTTGAAACACTAAACTTGTCTTTATTTGTACCTAAAAAGGACGAGTGTGACATTTGCTCTGCCTACAGAGTAAACAATTTAAGTGAGAAGAACAGCTAGAGAACAGCTAGAGAAGAAAAGACTAATGATAAAGAGAGTTCAGATTCATCGGTGGCAGTATTTACATTTGACCTCCAAGCAGTCCTGTTATCTCCCAGTTTGAAAGCTTCTGCACTTTATTACAAAACTAAATTGAAAGTACATAACTTTACAATATACGATCTGCAAACTGGCAATGGATATTGCTATATTTGGAATGAAACGGAGGGAGGGGTGAATGCTGACGAGTTCGCAAGCATATTATTTTACTTTTTAAATAATAATGTGGATAACAATGTCATAAAGAAAATTATATTTTTTAGCGATGGCTGCACAAATCAAAACAGAAACGCTATTTTAGCCAATGGACTACTCCTTAGTGCTGTTAAAAATAAATTAACAATAATTCATAAATACCTTGAAAAAGGTCACACTCAAATGGAATGTGACGTAATGCATTCCACGATCGAAAAACAGCTGAAAAATAGAGAGATTTATACACCAGCGCAATATGTTGATGTATGTCGTGCAGCTAGATTTACAAAACCCTACATTGTAAAATACATTGACCATTCTTTTTTTCTTAAATTTAGCACAATGCCATATTTAAATTCGGTTAGACCGGGACATAATGCTGGGGACCCACAAGTTTTCGACTTGCGTTGCATAGAATATAACCCAAATGGTCAAATAAAAGTAAAGAAAAACTTTACAGAAGATTTTCAAATTTTGCCACGAAGAATTAAAAAACCAGAACCATCTGATTCTGAAAAGCTGCCACAGCTATATTTAGAGAGAATTCCGGTACAAATATCCAAATACGTTCATTTACAGGAGTTGAAGTTGGTGATACCACAAGATTTTCATTCATTTTATGATGACTTGCCACATCCCTGTCCCAATAAAAATAAGAAACTTCCTTGTTCCTGCAAGAAAATATAGCTGAACTAACAAAATAAATAGGTAAGGTGGAGTTTTGTAATTTCAACTATCTGGTTATTGCAACTAACTTAAATAACTCTCTTTAATCACCGTTTCGAACATCGACAGGCGTGAATTGTTCTTCTTAGTAAGTAGAAGTTCGAAACGGTGATCATAAAGTTAAGTTAGTTGCAATAACCAGATAGTTGCAATTACAAGACTCCACCTTACATGAACTAATAAGTCAGTAATGGACGTTACCCACCTCTTTAGTACCTACCTACTTAGTTTGTGATTATGCAGGTATTTGTCATCACAATAACGTTTGGTACTTTTGTTGATTGATTTTTTTTATAGCAATTTAGCTTTTTGTTTATGTATACGAAATAATTGGACAAAATTTAGTTTTTATTTGTCGTGTATCAGTTTCTTAATTCTTATTTCTTATTATGTGTGAAAATAAAGTAATCTTATTTCATTTTTTCTTTTATTTTATCTACGAAAACCTCGTAATATTTTATACAAAATTTATATAATTATTTTATGAAAAACTCGTAAGTCTGGTTTCTATATTTTCTAGTAATTATAACTACATGCTCATAATACTATGTAAAAGTCGAATTGTATAATGATAACTATTCTTCAAGAAAAATAATAATGTTTCATATATTTTTTTTTGGCATTGCAGTTTTTTGTGCCTCCTGGAAACTTACATAATTACGACTTACGAGGTTTTCACTCTAAGGCGACGATATGGAAATCATTACATATATAAGAAACTAGTACACTAAGTGTTTTAAGTCTTGTATTTTTATTATTTTGAAAACTTATCAATTTACTGAAATCTGACAAATGGCTGATAAGCAAAATAGCAAAATTTTGGACAACTGAACAGTAGCGACATCAGCTTCGAGCTTTCAGTTCTTAATCACATTAATATAATTACTTAAATATTTATAAATTGTGTCCCTTTTCAGTGAATTGTGCAACTTAATAAACCTTTGTTATTATTTAAATAATTTCGCATTCGAACCAGACCAATTTTAACCCACGGTAATACGTAAGTTTATAGCTATCCTCATCTGAACCGCAATCTGATAATATCTCACAATTCGGCCTTATACATTTTCTAATCAGTTTAACTGAACAAAAATCTTCCCTTCTTTTTCATCCTGCTTCTCTACAACGTGTTTTCATATCTGTTATAGTTTTGCCCATAAATTGTGATATCCGGATAAGAAAACAGTTTTATGACACACCCTCACTTTTGCGTTTACAGATGATAATACTAATAATAATAACAATATCTGGCGCACCTCACACAGCGTCACCTAACCCCAAAGTAAGCAAGTATTATTCTTGTATTATGAGGTAGTAGACAACCTGATGTACATACTTAAATTTTCTTCATAAAATGTACAAAAATAGATACTTTTAAACCCAAACACGGACCAAATAGACATGTTCAAGCACACAATTTTTTGTCCCGGGCGGGAATCGAATCCGCGACCCTTGGCTCCACAGTTATGATCTCTAACCACTCGGCAAGTATTCCTTAATGCAACATATTGTTTTAGTTATATAATTTTTGACAATCTCGACGGACCAAAACATCCTTTGTTAAAAATTTCATCAAAATAATATTCACTTGATAAGGATGAATGGACAAACAACAAAAAAATAATTATTTTATGCATACAATAAAAAAAATATTATATATTTGTTGTTCAGTTACAGATCGAGTTCGAAGTTATAAAGCTTTGTAAAGTTAAACCAACAACTAAAACCTTTTTTAAAATAAAAATAAAAGTTATTGCGTGCATTTATGTATATAAATGTATGTATATGTATATAGTGTCGTGATGGCCCAGAGCACAACGAACCTGTCTTAAATTTATAAGGCCCCACGGGGCCATGGTTAGAATCCGGGCGTGTACCAATGAGTTTTTCTGACTTAAGTACACAATATCACTGACACCGTGCTTCGGAGGGCACGTTAAGCAGTCGGTCCCGGACGCTGTCAATAGATGGCGGTCGTTACAGTTCCCAACCCGCAGTGGAGCAGCGTGGTGGACTTAAGCTCCAAGCCCTCCTCCTCACCCTGGGGGAGGCCTAAGCCTCTGCAGTGGGGTAAAAATGGGCTGATGATGATGATGATGATGTATATAAAATTATTGATTGAGATAACATTGATCATTATGATGCAGTATTTAAATTTATGCACTATTGTAGAGAATGACCAGTATTTGCAAACTGTTCTACTTTGCAAACAACGCATTTAAATAAAAGAACATAATAACAAAAAACAGACAGTTTAAGCTATGTAGATAATTATTCTGCTGTAATTTGACGACCGCTTAGGATAGTGGGCAGCGACCCTGCCTGCGAAGCTGGAGGTCCCGGGTTCGAATCCCAGGTCGGGTCAGTATTTATATGATGAATATTAATACTGGCACCGGGTCTTGGTTGTTATATGTATGTGGTGTCTTCGCTTGGTACCCAAAATACAAGCTAATGCTTAGTTTGGGACCTAGACGTTGTTGTGATTGTGTATATTATTATTATATTATTATTATTATTATTATTATAATCTTTTCGGCAGAGATGCTAAAAACGAATCATTAAAAAAAACAATAAAAAATCATAATTGCAATCCGAGTTGGTCATTTTAGTGACTCATTAAAATTTAAAAGAAGCTTTATGACTGAGCAACATTATCTTTTTCATTTCTCTAAAGGATATCCAATATCCGCCGAGGTGTTTTAAACGCACCAGCGCCAATTATTCCTTAAATTAATGCCCTGGCCGAGTGAAAAAATTAGTCGAGTGCGTGTAGGGCCACACACTAAGTGTGGTTCCGTTATCATAAACAAAAACGAGGAGTTTTTTACAGCAGGATTGTAGAATGCATCGACTTGAACGACTACAATTCGTAAACTAGTTAAATTCATATAGTCGTGAGAGATTTCATGGTGAGTTCGCATTATGTGCCAATAGTAAATATTTTTTTTAGATTTTTCAGCACAATCGTTCAAGAGTTAGTGAGAAATGAAGACATGTTAGTTTAGCAAAAATACCAATTTAGAATCGAATGTATTGTAAACGGAACCTAATTTTGAGAAGTCGTAATAAAACCTCACAATGATTATAAAATTGCTGTCCAAAAAAACCGCTCGAGAGGTATGTAAATGTTTTTCTTTCCTTAACTTTGCGTATGTATACGGAGGCAATATTTTTAAGTTTTTTTTATACACATTTCCATATTGGTTACAAACACGCATAACCATAATTTTAGCTTTACAGTTGATAGGCTGCAAGAAAAATGACGGTGACAAACAGACGGACCGACAGACTGAGGGCCAGATATAGAGAAATTATAAGGGTCCTTTGTTGGTCAACGGGACCCCAAAAATTATTATTACGAAACAGAAAAATACTTCTGTGTAATGACGCAAGAGCAGATGCGATTTCGGAATCTTTTTTAAACCAATAATCTTTTATGATACAGTATTGTAGTCAAATGAATTTGTTAAATAATAGCTATTTTACATAAAATATTAATGAAGGCAGATTTTTTTGTTATGAATTTTTCTTGAATGGTGACTTTTGAAAAGAAAATAAAATTTAGAGTTTTATATTTCCTTTAAGATTTTTTAAAAATCTTATTGATAGCACACATACATAGCCTTGATGCGAAAAACGCAGAGTAAAATCTAATTTTAGACACGAACTTTTTATTCTACTATTATATATAAATTGGAACGATGACGTAATCGAATTTAAGATATGAATTAAATACAGATTTCTACTATGAATACGTGATCATATTTTTATGTTTTAACTAAACGTTTGACAAAACAAATAGATTTACGACATGATAAACTTAATTGAGTTTTTAAAAGGTAAATCAAGTAACATTTTGATCATAATCAAATTCAAATAATTCAAACTGAAAGTTTATAAATTTGGAGTAACTAAATACAATTCTGCAACTTACTATGGCAATAGTATGCTAACTTAATGTCGTATTAATGCTATTTACCATTAATAGACTTACATATATTATTTCTCACTTGCGCAGAAAGCACATTTTTGTTACTTAGAACCAGTGAGCAAAAGTAAATTTTGCTCAGTGAAGAAAAGTGTTTAAATTTAGAACGCTAGGATTTAGCATTCTATTTCATAAACAATATTTTTATATACTGTATTTACTCATAAAAAAAACTATCTATCTATATAACTAAAACTCATCGAATGGTGAATTTGTCAGGTAAAGTAAAGTATATCCATTATTTTTACCAACACCCTTTGAAACGCCGCCAAAGCACTCAGACAAAAAATCCACAAAGAAAACCGCCGCACGTGCCGGCTGTAACAAAGACACCGACAGCTTGCGCGTGCAGCGTACAGTTTTAGCCAAAATTTATTAGTTCTTATCGACGGTTCACGGTGTAAATAAATGACAATAAACAACGTTTTATTATAAACATAGGTGGTGATTCGAAGGATACGTCGAGCGATGAAGAATGACATAAGTTATTGTTTCGTGTGAAGCGAATGTGATAAGTTTTTGTTTCCTCTAAATAAATATATTTTAATTTGTCTATTTCGTTCCTGCTTTGCCTTTCGGTGTACCGAGGTCTAATATAACGGATATACTTTACATTTATTTTTGTACTAGATTGCAATACAAAAAAAAAACACTACAATAATGCTGAATTTATACTAAGTAGTACTTATTTGTTTTCTAAATTGAGATTTTTTACATTATTAATATATTAAAATAAAATTACGTATTGAAATTATAATATACTAATAAATAAACTGCTAAACTGCTAAATTTTTAGTTGCAGCTGCTCATAATGTTTTTGGTTTTTAATTTATTCAAAAGTTAGTTTGCATACGAATGCACCGCTGTAATTTATTTGTTCCATGCTTCTAATTTTTCATTTTAAGGGTTTTGTAGTCCTTAGAATCTAACACGGTTTGTTGTCTCCGTCTGCCTTTGTGTAATTGCATGTAGGTACATTTTATGTTTTAAAACAATTTATGGTAAAACATAATAATTTCGCAAGAAATACCTTTAGTATTCATCGAGAACAAGTAATGAACGTAGTTGAAAACCGTCCAAGTGCGAGTTGAAATCGCAAACAAAGGGTTCTGTACCACTGTACAATATTTAGCACTAATTTTTCAAAAATAGTTTAGTAACAAGAACAGTAGTATACGAAAACAAGAGAGGTGATTTAGTAATATATGATTACTCGTGAAGATATGTGAAGTAATTTTCTTATTACATCTGTCAATACCTTCGTGACAAGATACTGGGTACGTATTCGTTTACAGACATCTATAAAAAGATCATATATGAATGTATGTGACTGTTTATTGTTGTTGTAAAACAGAATATTCATACCCAATAGTATGCACTAAGGTCAGACCAATTTTGACAACCCTGTATGGCGCAAGAACAAATTAACGCAAAACCGACTCACACTTGAAAGGTTATACTAATTAGAAGTATGTGTTGCCATTATTACCATTATTAAGGTAGAGGAAATAACACCCAAAAAAACACGGATCTTTTATGGGGACACCCTTTCATTTTTAACTTTATTTTATTATTTGTTATTATGGCGGTCATAGAAAAACACTTTGAAAATTTCAAGTGTCCACCTATTACAGTTCAAAAAATACAGCCCTGGGACAGACGGAGGGACGGACTGACAGCGGAACCTTGGTAATAGGTTTCTTTGACGACCCTTAGGTATGGCATCCTAAAGTATATTTCCCCATACATTAAAATGGAGAATAAAACTTTTCGGTGTACTTTTTTCTTTTGTTCTAAAATATAATAAAAATTTTTACGATATTTTTTGATATAAGTTACCAGTCATTAGAAATAGGGTCCCCTTAACTGTCCAAAAAAAAAATATTTAATATCATGAGTATAATTACCAAAATAGCATTTACTTCTTCTACACGGAACGTCATCTGCTATTTCGATAAAATCTCCCGACATATTTATTCAATACAAATATTTATTTTATTTTTATTACTTATAGAAAAAATAACAAGACGTGACCGTTTATTGATGATTAAATTTAATCTCTGGATTATACGATTTTTCTCATCGATTCTACTTTTATTCTTAATCATGTGTCGTAAAATTTTATTAGTGATTCAGAACTTAAAATTGGACTCGTCAAAATACCAAAGACACACGAAGGGCGTGTTTATATCGAGAGCAACTTGGATTAGTCAGTGACAACAAAGGTGTTTATAACGTAACTATAAATGCTGTATCAAGACTCCATGCTTTTACCATCCAAACAGTATGTGAACTTTTTAAGTTGAACATTTTTCAAAGCAAACCTTCGCTTTAAAAGATTTAACAAAAAAATTTAAAAGTAGCGAAATCTCAACAGGAAATGTTCACCGTTGCTATCGAAATGTCAATTAAGAAAAAAACTATGTAGCTTTTAAACCAAAAGTTTATTTCACCAAAACGAAGGTATCACATACAGACAGACGAACGATCCCTATAAAATATTTTTAATTAAAAGCACTTACTTGGATATATTTATATAGGATAAATCGATTGCAAACAAACTTTCGTAAACACTAAAAAGCTGTAATATTGGAAGCAGTTGCAACTAAAGCTTTAGGAATCTCATTACATCATAACTTCACAGAGTATCTTTGAAATGAATGTGCTAATAAACGTTAATTAATATTCGCATCTATTATTAAGTGCCGGAAGCTAGTAACCGAGTAAAATTAAGATGACGAGTTGTTATTTGCCTGTATACTTCAAAGCCTTCGACTTTTGAAACGGCCTGTATATACGTAAAATCAAGCCCTACACACGCGCTCCCATAAAACATTACAATAAAATTATATTGCTCCTCTATCGTTTCGTATTTGTAAACATTCGTTGAGGCATGAGTACCCGTGACACGTAGGGCTTTAGTGTGAAGCTTAAAAGCTCATAAAATACTCCTAACCAGCTTAGTACGCCGTAAATTTTCAATCACAATTTTTCTATTATAACGTAATCCAAAATCCTTACTGAGGCATAAATAAAAACTAAACAATCACTGGTTGTATTTGCTGCTGTCTGTTATTCCTTCGGTTAGATTTTGTAAAACAAACTCAAGTAATAATAGTTATGCAAAAAGTAATTGTGTTTCAAATGAGAAGTGCGTCCAAGCGTTTTGAAAACAAGCCTTGTAAGAGTTTTTATTCCACAAGTAGTCAAGTATACTTCCGTTTTTTACGATTTGGTAAGATCAATCAAAAAAAATCAAAAAGTTTTTATTCAATATAAGATGTTTACACACACTTATTGACAGTCAAAATAAATTGATTAGGTACCGGTTCAAAAACTAGAAGGAAAACAACCGGCAATAAACTTCTCCCTGTTTATTTTATTTAATTATATGTTTTCCTTAGTTGTTTTTTTTTAAATATGCTTATAACTATCCCCGACCCGACACACCGACAAGCAAGCAAGCAAGAATCATTGCTTTAATGGTCTGTTACTGTGAATCTATCGTTTAGTATGAGATAATTTCGAATATTTGAATCAAATCTCTTAATTTAAATATTTGGTGTCTAGCCTTTTCAGTACTGGCATAGTATTAACCTGTACGTAACACTCTAGTGAACCATATAACGATTACTGCAAACTCATTATAGCATTTATTCTGTAAAACGTGCAATGTCACAAACACGCAAATATTTGGGTTGACAGAAATTAAATACTAAATGACAATTCATGTGAGATACCGGAGCAAAAATTAAGTTAGTGGATTTTTTAATATTTATTTTCTAATATCGTAATTAGAATCACATTAAAAGTAATTGAATGGTTAATGTCAAATACGTAGCTTTTTTGGTTTCATTGGCAACATACCCTCTTAAGTGTATCACTACATAGTATAAAACAAAGTCGCTTTCTCTGTCCCTATGTCCCTTTGTATGCTTAAATCTTTGAAACTACGCAACGGATTCTGATGCGGTTTTTTTTAATAGATAGAGTGATTCAAGAGGAAGGTTTATATGTATAATAACATCCATTAAATAGTGGAGAAGTACTGTTATTTTTGAGGTTTCTAATGTGATATCGTAAATAATTACATTTTTTCCGCTTACATTGCAAACGCAGGCTCAACCCTACGAGTTTTATCAAAATAATGTACTAAGTATTGTACACATTGAAAAGGTCTACAGAAAAGTCCGTGATGGTATATGTCTATCTCTTATGGATAACCCACAATAACTTTTTTTTGTCATTTACTTTTTACGACAAATAATGGCTAATTTTCGAAGCGATTTTAACCAATACAGCATTAATCCTTAACCAATCAAATACCTTGAATACATTGTTCATTTAATATAGATCTATATGGCCCTTTACACCGTATGATTTATGATATGATATGATTACACCGTGCGAAGCCGGGGCGGGTCGCTAGTTTGAATATATTTTTCTAAACTTCTTACACAACTTTTAGTTTTGTAATTATTTACTGGAGTTAATCTACGATTTCTGATGCGGCGCGCGCGCTTCTTCGGTCAACATCGGCTTGCTTCGGCGATGCCGCACGGTCGCGATCGTGGCGACGCAACCTTTATCACGTAACGAACGCGACGGTTCGCAGCGCAAACGGTTTTTGTATTCATAGTAAATATTATATTAACGAATAAATTCAATTCATTTACCATCAAAGGGTTAATACATACTAAAAATAAAGTCCACAAAATAATAATAATCCGAAGGAACAAATTGGTCCTTGAACCTCAATTTCAAGATCGACGGCGAGATTGTTTTCAGTCCGTCTGGCCATTGTGAAATCAGCGAAAACTATGCAAAAAGAAGATTCAAAGGATATATAATCTGAGTGAGTCCATTCCAATAAACAACTTATTTAATCCAGGACTAGCCTATACCTACCTGTCGAATTTAGTACTGGGATCCTTCATGATTCAACGAACTGCCTACCCACAATAACTTTAACTTTTTTATTTATTTCTGTTATGCTTAATTCATATGCGTGTGTAACATTAAATTGTATTAATATATTGACTAGCCGAATGGCCGAGGATTTAGAGACCCTAACTGCGGAGCCAAAGGTCGCGGGTTTGATTCTCGACTGGGACTGCAATTTGTATGCATAAACTAGTTTATTCCGTTTCGTGTTTGGGTGTAAAATATTTATATATGAATATATTATAAAGAATATTTAAGTATATATATCAGTTGTCTAGTTCCCCATAACATAAGCAAAATACTTGCTTATTTTGGGACTAGATAGTGCTGTGTGGGATGTCCAATGTATTATTATTAACAGAAATATGAGTGCTGTAGGACTCTAAAACCGTATACCTAGATTGTTCACTGGCTCACTATATATGCACATCAATCCAAGCGCAGGCACACGACCGCCCTCGACTCGACTCGTCTTATCGGGCGACTGACGCATAGACAGTAGACATTTGTGTGTCCTACCTTTCTCTGGTGCCCGACGCCCGTAAGACAATGTATATATCTATTTAATAGATACAAACACTACAAGTGCAAAAAAGATTAGCACGTTGGTGAAAAAACGCAGTAGTCTAAAAACTAAACTAACAAATTTAAAAAAAATTGGTTCAATTCCACTTTTGCAGCCAATAACTGACCATCATCACGAATTACAATGCCGATTAAATAAATTCGAAACGGTAATGGATGAATTCGCGATACATTACAGGCGGAAGTCGAGGTGCTGTCTGAGGAATAGTGAGAAAATAGGTGATATATACTTACAAGGAACGGGAAGCAGATTCTACTAGCTGATGGGGCGCAAGCGAACCGTGCTGGACTCGGCACGCCACGAGGGTGGCTCCAACTCCGGGTTAACGGTATCTTTCCGCATCAAGCTCAAACCGCACAGCTTCGTACAGCTATCGAAGATCAACTTGCTCAGCTTCAGTGGCGACTTTCAGCACTGGCTTGAATTTCGAGATACGTATTTTCTTTTATTCATACTAATAAAACTATCAACGACATAAATAAATTTCATTATCTTCGTGAAACACTCTATCATTGGGACACTCTAATAGTATACGTATATATTATGTCTAAATGATTTGACAGTTTAACTCACCGTAAATAGGAAAAACACCGTAAAATTGTCTAAGATACCCCTACTCGTAAACAGTTTTTAGAATTCGCAACCAATCGTGCGGATTTATTGGAAACATTAATACACGAGCAGTCTCATCGCAATAGCAATAATAATAATACATCATTTAAAAACACACAGTACACAGACTCGCACAGACTCGTTTAAAAAATGTTTTCATCTTATATCAAAAAAAGGCAGATCGTCAATCCCCTAGTTATAATATCACAGTGCCTTACACTATGTGCAACGAAAGCTATTTTTAATTTAGTTGCCAATAATTCCGAAATTCAGACGCAAACACACGTTTACAAAAATGACCAACTTCAAGGTCTGTAAAAAAATTTTGAGGCCAGGTCATTTAGAAAAACATTGTAAATTGATGAATTGCAAGTATTGCAGAACAAACATAGCACACTGCTACACACAGATCATACATAACAACCAACTCCTGTAGTTCTTTCATCTAACTCAAAAACTAACACATCTCTCATACTGCTATTCACAGCGCGTTCTGGTGAAGGTCGTGAACGCCGACGGGTGCTTGCCGACACACGAGTACTGCTTGATAATGGTAGTATCTTCAACTTTACTACCACTCGGCTCTGCGAAAAATTGGATCTGGTGAGATGTGTCACGAGCTCCACAATCACAGGTATTAATAATCAACAATCTTTAAATGTAGAGTTCTGTGACCTTAATATTCAGTCACTCTCGAGCGATTATAAAGTTGATTTGAAAGGTTTTGTATTGGCCTAAATCACAAAAACGATTCGGTCTTCATACATGGCCATCAGTCAAATACTTCTTCCATTGGGTATTAAAATGGCCGATCCTTGATTAACACCATGTCAGAAATGATATATTAGTTGGGGCAGAAATAATTTGGGACGTCTTATGTTCTAATTCCGTCAACCTAGGCAAGCGTCGTTCTAAATTGCAACAAACAAAATTGGGTTGGTTGGTTACAGGTACGTACGTTTTGTAGTATTTCAAAAAAGGCAGTACAAATCAGAAACATATTTCTACTGGTTTTTTCACTCAAAACGGTGAGTCACAACTCACCCACTTCTGGGAACTAGATTCAGTAGAGCCAAAAAATGCGTTATCTTGGGATGACAATATCGTTAAAAGAATCACCTGACGCTCGTAGAGATTCTTACGTAATGGCGAAAAGTGGTTCTTTTCCCTCAAGTGGAGCCTAAAAAACGATCTATTAAAAAAAAACGGTATCACGAATTTGTGTCAGAATATCTTACACTAGGACTTATGAGTGAAAATTCGAGTCATTCAAACCTTACATATAATAATTATCTACTTCATCATATAATAATCAGATAGTCAAGCTATAATACTAAGTTGCAAGTAGTTTTTGGCGCTTCAGCAAAGACGACTTCAGGTCATTCCTTCAATGAGATTCAAATGGTAGGCCTTGCACACCACAAAGACCTTCTTTAAATTTTATTAAGATTTCGACAACACAAATACAAGCGATATCGAAAAAATGTTTAGATGCATTTTAGTGCAATCATAGCATTACATTTCATTCAGATTTAAACACACAGATCCCTTAAAAGTTAACACAGTGACTTACAGTACGGCATCAACACGCCACTTTCCTAATGTCAAAAATGCCATGTCAAATATCCAGAGATTTGATGACAATGATTTATTTAGTGGCAGAAGCCCAATGAAATCAATAATAAAGCTCTGCGAAAATGTTATCAAAACCTTGCAATCTGCCTCATCGATTGAACAGTTTTCGATTTTCAATCGCACAAGCAGACAAGCAGACAGAAAGAAAATAGTCATTTTCTTTGTTCTAAAATACCTTAACGAACTTTTAAAGTCCAAAGCTGTATCGTGTCAATTGTTCCTTACGTTCTAACTTCCAAAATAAACTTTTACGCGAAAGGGTGTGTACTCACGGCCCTTAGTAACGGTAAAAACGTACAATTCCCCAATAGGGAGTCTTAACAATAAAAAACAAGTAGAAAAAGTTCCGAAGTCATGAAAACTGGACTTCGCTATTAAAAGGGATTCGGCTAATCCCCGCTCCTTTATTTCTCGGACAATTAAACCTGTGATTTATCACAAATCGAAAGTTCAGGCCGGCTGTCCCGGCGCGCGCCGGTATCTCTGAGGTACACGCTTCCTTATGGCACTTTCCTTATAATAACTGCTTTAATTTTCAGCTTCAGTAGTTTAGTCTGTATCAAAATCTGAGTTTATTTATTATCCATATGGATATTGCTGATCCTTTTAGGCATATATTGTTATAGGAAAAAGTCACAATCTGTAAAAAATATCCCCCTATAAGTTAAATCTGATTCATATTCCCGTAGCAAGCTCCACCTCTTCGAAAATTAAAATGCGTTTATGTTGCCTAGAGAGCAAAAGCGATTATTTCATGGTGACACCAAAAGGTTGCATCCATAAACTGCCTAAAAACAAGTAAAAACACGGTCTCAGCTTATGAATTTGAAAAAAAGATATATCCTAAATACCCTTTACAAATATTTAATTTAAAAAATCATAATTAAAAAGTGTAAATTAATGTGACGGTAATACGCTTTACAAAATTTTACTGAGTTCAATTTATTAAAATTTTATAATTATTACAATATTTCAATATAAGAAAATTATTTTTGTCATAATATTACTCAAAATATATATACTAGTCCGTATTTCAAGTTTTAGCAAGAAACGATGTCTTATATCACAGCATAGCACAACTAAAGAGAAAAATCTGACAAGTGTTAATTTGTAGTTTTATCACATTGAAAAATAATTTTTCGTACAGGTAAATTGACATGTATTTTTGTGCCACGTGGTAGTATCTATCATTTGCATTTAAAAAATTTTACAAGTCTGATTACGCTGCAGTTTTTTCTTTAATATCGTAAGCATGAGGTTCTTTGAAGCTTCACGTTAGAAAATCCAGATCTTAATTCAAATTTGATAAAATATTTTGTAACATGAGCTTCAACACTAATTGTATTTTTTTTTTCAATGACACGTTGTTTCCCCTTGATTAAAAATAAAAATGTACATTTTAATAGGATACACCGAAGTTCCCAAGGGACTATTAAACACCACGCAACTGCAGTCTCGGGCCCACTTTATTTTGAGTGACGGGATCAATTAGTAGTTGACGCGGCGGTGTTGCGTTACAAAGACTACGATTATTCGGAGCTTACGGTAATGGACTATTAATATTATATGATACTTTGACTACAATTCTGTAAAAAAGCAATCTATTAAGACTACAAGTTTAACCACACTCATGCACGGACACATTTTAGTAGTGAGCGTGTATAATAAACACAAATATTATTTTAATGTTGCTATGGAAATTGACCTTGACAAGAAGTTATATAAGTATTTTGAAAAACTAATCTATATTTCGCTTACTTTTTGGAAAGAAGACGTTCCCACACAGTAATAAATTTACTCCATTAAGATATATCTAAAGATTAACATATAAAGACGAAAAATGCATCATAAAAACTTAGACCTAGCCATTTTAGACAAACACTTTTACTGCAGCGTCCTCTGGTGTACTATAACCGCAAAATATGTCTAAAGTTGACCCAGCTGTTTATGAAAACTCATGAACTGAACCACCCTCTAGTGGCCTAAACTGTAAAACATATTTACGGATCCATGTAATGCAAAATACCGCATCAAAATCCCAGCTGCTTTAAAGTAACACATGTATTGCAGCGCTCTCTGGTGGTCATTATCCGTAAAACATATTTATTCCGAGGATATACCTATGTAATATGAAAAACACTAGTGAAATCGGTACATTAGTTTTAGAGGAACATTGTAATACAAACAAACGTACAACCTGTTACGCTTCCCAAACGAAACGCATATAGCGTCTCCAACCCGTCGTCGTGGGTAATAAAATACATTACCTACATGGAATAGAAAATTTAATTTTTGGTTAGTTAATTCAAAACGAAAAGTTCCTCTAGCGTTTTTATCTTTGATTGAACGCATACTTGTAATTCAAAATATTAAAATGTTAAACTACATATTTCCTATACATGTACCTGCATCAAACAGATGAGGAGAAAGTAAGGATCTTGTGGCCAGTTTATACCACAGATATACATACAATCACATAGGTTGTCACTGTCTAGGTATGGGGCAAATCTCATGCAAACAAAAACAAAGAAAGGCTATGAATGGTGATGTCAAATCCAGGTTTTTTGTATATCTATGGTTTATATTATAATTAATTGCAATTCAGTAAAATTTGGTTGATTTAAATTTATTGGATGCATTAAATATAATAATACTTAGTTTTATTTGACTTAAATTACCACTAGGAATCTGATGTCCGATTTACACTTCAATTTGAGAGAAATATGTGGTCCAAGAATAGTCTAATATTGGTCTATTTGCTTCAGTTTTATCATTATAGAGTTCTTAAAAAAGTTAGGTATACACAAAATTTATGTGTTATAGCAAACTTTATTTTATTTTAAATGAAACTTGACCACAAACCACATTCGGTAAGCTTATTATAAAACCAGTCAAGCACATGTTGTTACAAGTAAATTAAGTTTTCTTGTAGGTTACATGAAGCCAGTACATAACTCTCATACTTTAAGCCAGAGTATAGTCTTTTTTATAACATTTTGGCTATATAAAAAAATAATTTCTCCTGTGAATAAAAACAATTATATACGTTTACTAAAGTGTATAGTTATTTTTTTTAAATTAATAATTAGTTTTTATATTCAAAACCTGCTAACTCAATATCATACCAATTTAAAAGTATCACAAACATGGCGGTATTACATCCGGTGAGGTTTCATAATCCGATATACAGCCTTAAACTTTATTACTCGCTCGAAATGAACGAATCTGGTAAGCTAATAAAACTTAATTGATATATGGCAAACAGGTGATTTTAATATAAAGCCGAAATACGCCGAGCTTTCCAAATAACCAAGGAAACGGTTTATTTGTGTTTACAGTTATTATCTTCGAAGTAGCGTGCTGTATAAGAAATATTATATAATAAAAAAACTATAAGGGTTCCTTTTTTGCCATTTGGTTACGGAACCCTAAAAATATAATATCAAAAGTAGCATTACTTTTGATAACTTTACCTAATTGACAAATACGTGAACAAAATTCTCACACTATATAAACTCTTCAGAAACTAAATTTATTTATCGATTTAGCTGAACTTTTGCATATTTTCATTAAATAATTTAGTAAAGCTTAGACTAAGCCTAGACATAGAAGTTCTGAAATGCGCTTACGCGAATGACGGCTCAACAATGTAAGTGTGTTCAGAAGCCGCATATATGTATTTTTAAATAAAATGAGTCGCACGGGCGTCAGCACAAGGCTCGATGTCTCTATTTGTGTGCATTGTGTATTCAACCAGTATTCAACCAGGTCCCTGAAAGGAATTCCAAAGAATTCCCATAACAGTCGCTTTTTTGTCCACACTTTCAATAATGAAACTAGTGATGGAGAAATATCGATAATTGAAGTCGAGTTAATGTACACCTAACGATATTTTTGAAACGTCCATTCTCTGATAATCAATAATAAAAAATATGTTCGACTGTAACATTGCTTTTATATGTAACTAATAATTTATTATATATCACAGCCATTAGTCAAATCGCGTTTTTGTATAGTTTAGACTGAAACTACAATATTTTATACCTCGTAGTAATGTTAGGCATTTTTACATGTCATAAATACTAACGAATTAAATGCTCATAACCTTTTCATAACCATAACATTTTTTATATCTAACCTAGTTACAGATCCACACGAAAACATTCCGACTAAGTAGTCACGTAGAAACGCAGCATTGTATAAATAAATTTCATTTCGGATTGCGTGCTAACGGGCATTGGAAATAAAAATATTTTGCGTTCCCAAAGAATTATGTGGCTTGGAGGTGCAGCACGTTAACATCCGCGTTCCAAACGTTGCGCGAACGCACAAACTGACGTCTAAATCTTTAAATCTACAAAAAGTTATTTTATTTGAATACAGGTGAATAAATACGTATATGATTTAAAATAAATAGCTTTATTGACAGAGACGAAGTATTGAAGACGACCGCTTAGCCTAGTGGGTAGCGACCCTACTTACGAAGCTGGAGGTCGCGGGTTCGAATCCCAGGTCGGGTCAGTATTTATTTGATGAATGTTGATACTGGTACTGGGTCTTGGTTGTTATATTATGTATGTGGTGTCTTCGCTTGGTACGCAAAACACAACCTAATACTTAGTTTGGGACCTAGACATTGTTGTGATGTATACGTTATTATTATTATTGACTGACCAGTTGGCCGAGTGGTTAGAGACCCTAACTGGGGAGCCGAGGGTCGCGGGTTCGTGTCCGGCCCGGGACAAACATTTGTTTTGTATCTAGGTGTAAAAGTATCTATATATGTATCTTTAAAAAGAATTTTTAAGTATGTATATCAGTTGTTTAGAACCCCATGATACAAGCATAATACTTGCATACTTTGGGATGGTGTTGTGTAGGATGTCACAGATATTATTATATTTTTATTATTAAAGCAATATTTCATTTAATATTCACTTTTCCGAAAGACTGTATAAAACCGTATAAATACTTGAACTTTGCCTAGTAATATGATTTGTTTGTCTAATAACCACTATATAGTATAAACGTTAGCCTCAAAAATATAACAATATATATTTATAACACTATTACTGTTGACAATTATTCTGAAACTGACATTGTTTCTAGAAATATACAACGGTAATGGCTAAACTTATAATTCCATCTGGTGACGTTACGCTATAAAAATTTCAATATATCTACGTAAATACTGATCTAAAAAATGTATTCAAGGTTTTTTAAAATTGCTTATTCTATTGAAATAAAATATAACGGACGTTAGTTGAAGAATTTAGGAATGGTAAATTTACTACCTGAGACATTCCAATCATGGAAATTCATTAAAAATTAGGAACTGAAAATTATTTTTTTCTCGGATACGAGGTAACCGCTAAGTTGTTAGAGAAAGTCGGTACTTACGAATATGTACCGTTATCTTTATAGATGCTTTTAGGAGACAAAGTAGAAGTTTGTTATAAAAAAGTACTAAGTAGCTTCATGATTTTCGGTTTTATTACAGTCGTTCGAGTCAGTCGGGTGTTCTCGATGGCATCGTTTTTGTTCTTAGTGAGTTTGTTTGGTTTGTTCCCATAATCCGTAAAGACGTGTGTCTTCCGCTTAATTTCCTGCAGTATTAGCGGGCATCCGCAGGCTATTTGAGTATTGTTAAAGTTACGTATCTTAAAAGAATAAAGAGAGAATTCTTATAAATTATTCCTTTTGTCCGTCTGTCCTCTGTCACAAAAAGAAAATCTATAGGTGCATGCATTAGATTAAAAACAAGTGTGCAATTCACACTTGATAAAAGTTAAAACTTCAAATATTTTGGTTTCAAGATAATGAGATGAATGTAAAATTTCGGGAAGAGGATAATTGTAGGTTTTAATAATGATCATAGTGATTCAAAGTTAGATAATTATTTTACATTTTATTCGTATATTTATTTAGACTCATAGATTTTTAGATCATAGATCATAGACTCATAGACACATAGATTAGAATCACAGATTTATTTAGACTCAGAGCTTACATTTTCGATAAATGATACAAGAAGCTTATGGCAAATAAAGTATGAAATAAATACTTTGGTCTTAATATGGTCAATATACCTTTGGAATACTGCGTAAATTTTATTTTTTTCGATAATTGCTACAACATTCTGCATTCGTTTTCGGCATACTTCAAGAATTTTATTGTAAATAATACGTACACGTATAGAAAACACCACGGTTGTTGTGATGCCTTTTCTCAAGCTTTGTACTACGCATGTATTAACACACGTACAACGCTGAGACCAAAGCAAAAACAAACTTCCACTATGCCTTGGTAAACACGAGTGGAAGCAGAGCACAAAGAGAACCACAAACATAAGAAACACTGTATAATACTTCCTATCTCATTTTCTCCCACGTTAAATCTTATGAATTTATATGGCTGTCTCTTTTTACTGTCGCTTTTTCATTTCTTAGACTTTCAAATAACAACGATGCTAAAGAAATTTTCACTTCAAAAAATATCTCGAAAACCGTATAATAGTCTTAACGGAATCCCGAGTTTATGCGGTTAAGCTTTAGCAAGAATATAAACGCATATTTTTTTATTCGCTAGGTTTCTGTGAAATCAGAAAAAGAAACTCGAATTGAAGTCATATATTGACACCAATATCCTATTATGTACACTATTTATCGCAGACTAGCTTCAAAAACGGCGCGTTCGAATGGCTCACTTATGCGTATCGTGAAATGGGCCAAAGTCGACAACAGATTAAAACTTGTGATGAATTGCTATTTCGTTACCCTTATAAAGTTCGTATTTGCGGAATACGCTTTATGTGTGAAAATGTAAATACCTCTTGAAGTTCGTCTTCTGAAGTGGAACGTGTTTGAGTGCGCGAGATGCAGCATCCCGGCTTACTCCAAGGATTTGTCTTGAAAACTCGTTTACTTATTAACATAAGGGGCATTAGAAGTGCCAAGCTTATTTTGTTAGACGGAAAAGATAATTTTATGAATAAAAATATGTCCTCAAAACATCACGAAGAACCTATATTCGTTAAACGGCAGTATAAATTCAGTGAAAAATGTATGTTGGTTTTATTTTACTACTTGCTTTCAGCAGCTTTTCCCATCCGAACTACATTTTTAACGAAACCGCTAAAGGAACGCGACGTTCCGAGACATTGTGGGCCTTTCTAGAAAATTCTGAAACTCTAGTGGTCACTTTTAATTCTTTTTTATTTTCAAAAATAGTGTATTGCCTTTTAATTTACTACCTTTTAAATATCAATATACCTGTGTTCACTCTACCGATATAGTCTGATGATGATAAAGGATTTTAATCATTTCAGCCTTTTGGAGAAACGTTTACTGTAGCATTTCCTGGTGGCCTATTACTATTTAATCTATAAAAGTATTTGCTCTTGTGATACCTATGCAATACAAAAAATTTACATCAAAATCAGCTATCAGTTTTAGGGAAAGATATCTTCTCCTGGGGGTATACAACCGTAAAATAAAAGCCTATGTCACTTCTAGAATCATAGGCAATATTTAAAAAAGATTCATTAAAATCAGTCAAATAGTTTTTAAGTTGAATCGCCACAAAGACACATCCCTCTACATTTACACACACATATTAAATAAATATTATAACGTGGCAACCATTGATTTAACAATTCAATAATAAGGATTTGTAGTCGGTAAACAAAAGCGAAATAAAAGCGTCCGCAACGTACCTACGTGGGCTGATATGGCCGCAGCCTGGCTCCGTTGTTTGCGTCAGTGCATGCTAATGCTTATTACAGGTCGGACGCGTCACACTGTTTACGGGAACGTGACGAGAATTAAATCGTGATAATGTTCAAATTAAATTAAAAATAATTGAATAATCGTCTGCAGGCATACACTAATGTTAAATTATAATGTTTACTTACCACAAATTCGACATTCAGCTCTTTTTTGCGTCTTTGACGAGTAGTTTTACAAATTTTAACGACACAAGTCGGCATCACGCGCGTTTATTCGGCGCTAAGCCAATTACACTGACTAAAAGCCGGTTGGTGGACTAATTGCGTTTTGGATGACTTCCTATGCGGACACTTTAGAACGCGGACGGCCCATCCAGTTATATTATTGGTATATCAATGATGGCAACCCATCTTCATATTCGGCCTTCAGCTGCGAGTCCGGCCGCGCATGCGCGTGTACAACCACCCCCTCCCACTCACTCCAGCGCCGCGGCCGCCCTCCCGTGGGCAGTGTGACCGTTTTTAGCATTTTGATGCTAGTTTAGCATTTTTTTGCCTCCTTGAATATTCTTAGCATGGTAATTAATTTCGGCATATTTTGGCACAATTGTGATAAATGAATTGCTTGACTCACTATATGTATTAAGTATGGCAAAGCCTTTATGATTTAAATGACAACACTCTAAATATCGTTTTATATATGTTCCCTGATATTAAATAAACTTGGAATCTCAGACACAACTAATCGACAAGTATTATCGTCCACTAAAATTTAGCACTAAAGTCCATGAACTGATGACAGGCAAATTTAGTGCTACAGTAATTAACACTGAAGATTATTTGAGTTTAGTAGGTGATATAGTCAATAAACAATAGAATGTAATTTTTCCAAATGTTTAAAGCGCCTTCTTGTCAAACACAGAACGCAAAAGACTATTTTCACAGCTATTCCAACTTAACTATATATAGTTCCAATCAAGCGTTATGGCGGAACCGAACATAGGCACAAGTCACGTCGCAGTAACCTGTTTTAGGTGTAGCGGGACGCAGTGGAGCAAGGGGTATATGACTGTACTTACTCAAGAACGCTTAAGCGTTGTATTCCGATCCGCCGTAAAGTTTGAGGCAAACTATACTCCTTATTTAACTTTCTATTCAACTATTTCAACTTTAATGAAAACCAAACAATGGAACAGATTTATACTGAACAAGTGGCATTTACATTACATAATAAATAAAGTCTCACCCAAAGCAATTCTTGTAGGTAAAAACTTTGTACCGATGATGCAAGATATGCTAACATTGTCATATGCTAAACAAAAATACTTTCAATAATGAGTATGGAGTGGACGAGGAATCGGAATAAACGATATATTAAATTAAAATAAGTATATTTTTTTCTTTCACAGCATATTTTTGGCATTAATATCAATATATTTTACCATATTTTAGCACAGGCAACACTTAGTTTTAGCACATTCATGTCTTGATTAAAAAACGGTTACACTGCCCGTGCCCCCGCGATGCCAGTTAGTGAGCTACGGTCCGATATATGATCATCTGTACCTATGTCGTGTTATAGTAACTTAGGTACATTTTTTTTGTTGTACAATAGTCAATAAACCAGAAGAACATAGTATTCAGTAGAACAGCTCTATTATTTACCACCCCTAAAGTCTCAAATGTGACGCCCATCTTGTAGCCGTAAGTTACGTAATAATAACCGTCGTGTCACGTGTTACAAAAATGCCGTGAACACGAAGATCAAAAGTCGACATGGTGGATAATGATTCCAATAGGCACTCGAACGAAGAAACTGTAGTGCATACTTCACCACCCAAAACCCCCTCGACATATATTTCGAGAGAAGAGTTCCTGGAGACTCTCGCTGACCTCCAGCGCAATCAGATGGAGTTTATTCGCGATATGTTACAACAGCTCAAACAACCGGCCGAGATGACCGCTGACATACAGTTAGTGGAGTCACTCGGCCCTACCGCCGCCGTGCCCTTAGCTGCACCATCGACCGCTGCTATCTCGTCTGGCGAGTGCGCGCTGCCAACGATCGACTCTGTGGACACCGCCGCTATGCAGCGTCGCCGCCGGCCAACTCCACGAACGCACCACGCTCAACGCTGTAGGTGCCAAGCGCAGGATCCGAGTTCACGCGCAATCCTACGACGCACACTACGGCTGCCGCCGACGAAGTGCTCCTTAATTTCAGTTAATGCACCACCGCCCGCTATAGTGGAGACGGTGATGTGGACCCATTCATCGACTCTATCGAGACATATAAAGACTGTGCAGTTATACCTGATGCTATCGCCTTGAAGGGTTTACCGATATTATTGACGGAAGAAGCGGCAACGTGGTGGCGTGGCGTTAAACCGTCTACATTTAAGTGGACAGACGCCATCGCTGCCTTACGCAGTGCTTTCGGGGAGCGCTTGCCCCTGTATCGAATATTCCGGAAGATATTTGCCAAGGAACAGGCCGACACGGAAAATACCGATATACCTATATAAAGTACGCTCGTTGATAGCGAAAGTGCCTTATCAACTAAATCAAGATGTACAACTGGACATTGTGTACGGTTTACTTAGCCGGCACCTCAGGAAAAGGTTGCCGCGACATGCTACATCGAGAAAGCTCGGGACGAATACTCGCTGCTCGAGACGGGCGCAGCGCATATGTACATTACGCTGGCGTAGCCACTTCATAAGGCCACAACTTAACCATAACCATAATTTGTTGCTAATTTGTTACACCAATCCCGTCCCTAACATATACATAATTTTATTTTTTTCAAATTCAAATTGTTTTTTTTTTAAATCAAACGCTTGGCCTCAAACTAGTCAGCGTTACAGGGTATTTCTCTGAAATACGGATACTTAGCAATTTCGTAAAAACTTCCAGATAACAGGCTGTTTGTATAAATTATGGATAATAGATATATTTTACAATTATTATTAATTATTATATTATTATTATTATTAAAATATTATTAACTATTAAGCCACGGTGCACTCAATAGGTTCATGTATTCGAGAAATATTTAGCAACGATTAACTGGTAGACACATCAAAAACGGCTAAAGACCCAAATATACCTATAAAACATTCTTAAGTTTAATACTAGGTGGTAGAAAAGATAACACTTTATATCTAAGTTTGTATGTTAGTATAAAACTTGTGCGTCGATAAAACAACACACCTCCATTGACGGGCATTACTTCGAGCACAATGGAAGACTCGCGCGTCTTTCGCGGGCGGGGAGACTCGTTAGAGTGAATGAGACATCTATGCATAGACTATTTTCTTTCAAAAGACGGTAAAGACAAGTTTCTGTCTTCAAACAGGTACCTCCCTATATAAATTTTATATTAGTACAGAATATCAGGTATGAGGAAATGTTACTTTGATAGAGATTTTTATACGTATTTTTATATTTTCTGACTTTCGAAATAAATTATGTGGTCGCACCCACCGGATACCATGAAAACCATTTAATGATTTGATTTAATGGTATATACATATAATTTATTAATTACGTATTTCACAACAATTTAGAATTATTTAAAAAACAGTTGTATATACATCTTTTTATAAAGAAACAAAATTTCCAGTGCATATTTTTCAAATAAGATCAGTGCAACCCAGATTTGTGTAGGTCGTAGAAATACTCTACATTACAATATATTATATACAATACGGTATCATACAATAGAAATTGCTTCTTTTAGATCGAACTATATTTTACATTACCCCTTCACTACGGGAAAAGTTCTTAAGTTTATTTTAAGAAATCTTCACAACAATCAGCTTCCACGCTAGATATTACTGTCGTAAATTCTCTAAGACTTTAATTATTATTTCCAACAAATCTTGATAATATTTCTAGAGCGATAACCAAGCATTCCGAACCCACAATACATGTAATTGCATTTGATTCACTGTCACATACAGAACAGTGCAATGCGCCATTTACGTCGACCCACGCAATTCGCTCTTTACCTTGCTGTAAATACTGTCCATATATTTAATTCTTTATATGAAATGACATTATTTAAATGGACTTTATAGGTCTTAATAAGGCTACTTTAAAGGCTATCGAATTTTATGGGTAAAATATTATTTGCAAATATAAATATGGAAGGAAGTAATAAATTAAAATTTTATTTCAATATATAAATAGATAAATGAGACGGTACTTTTTGAAACCTTATTTAAAGACATAGATTTAATTTATTAGATATGCCTTCTTCAAATACTGGCCCTACAAAGTATTTCCTTGTCAAAACAGTGCACGTAGTCATATTATACGACAACCACTTGAGAAATAAGTCACTGTGCTTATCACTGTGATTATCTAGTGACATTCAAGAATATAGAATAGTGCTTATTTGTATATACTTATTTATACAGTAACTAACTAGGTACCAATAATCTTCGCACAGATTCGCAAATGATTGCTTTCCGTAGATATACCAAGTGTGTTTAAAACGCCATGGCAGCTGGATGTGGGTTACTAAGTATCGGCTTCTATTCCCAAACAAAATTATAGTATTTTTATATTCCTAAATAAAATAAATTTAGGTATATTTATTTCTGTGAAATAAACGCATTTTCACCTATATTCAAGGTGCTGCCGAATGGGTTTAGCGGTCAATAACTTTGTGTGAACGTCGATGCGACGCCGTCACCTGTGAAGAAACAGAAAATTTTGACAATTAATAAAAGTAATTATAAATATGGTTTTCATCCGAATAAATGAAAAATGTTGTCAAATGTGTGTGCTCCTTTTGAACTTTTAAATGCATTAATTTGGCAGAAATGAAAAACCTTACCTTATATAACACCGTGCAATGAGCACATCTGCTCATATCTGCGAACACGCGCTGCACCTGCATAACATATTAACACATTAAAATAGGTCCAGCCATTTTGGAATTTAGCTCAAACAAACAGATAGACATACAGACAGACAAAAGTACTAAGTGTCACTCCTGATCGCGTCCTCTTCATGTCTCAAAAGTTTCATTAAAATCGGTTCAACGGTTTTGTAGATTAGCTTGAACAGACCCACCGACAGACATTATGGTTCTATTATATATATGGCCTACATAACCTTTCTCAAAAATTGTGGTATTAAATACAAAAAGAATTTTTCAAATCCGACTAGTAGTTCAAGTCAAGAGATTTGTGTAGTGACGTTTATTAAGAAACGGACACAGCAAAAACGTTTTACAATATAATATAATTGTTGTAAATTATTTTCTCATCTAGTAATTGAAGTCTGTGTTTTCTCGTAAAATATATTAACTTCAATATTCTTTCTTTTGCTTCAATAATAAAGAAAATAATGTGAAAGGAAATAATAAAGTGTTCTGTTTCAAACGATTTATTTCATTATCATAAATAAATATTGAGTTCGAAGTTGATTTTTATATCTCTTGAGAAAAAGTTTCATCTGTGAATTGGTAAACTAATAAAATGATAGTCGAATCTTCATTAAAAATAATTAGGCAAACGCAAACCTAAATTTCGGAGAATTGCTTATTAGTGTCATTCCGGTTCAGTTACAGAAAAAACAAAATTATAATTTTCATGTAAATGAAAAAAAAAACAGAAGGCTTCCTCGAGGCTCCTGAATGATTGCCTCAATCAAAATTATATTCGATGTCCATAAAATTATATTAATTTAATGAACATGTCATTACCGTCAAAAAAATTTGAACGCACAACACCTCAAAAGTACTTAGAGGTGTTACCGAAAACGTTATTATAGATAATGTAAGTCTCTACTAGCCTTTGTTTATGGTAGCTGGTAGTGCAAATTTTAATGAAAATAAAAATTTAGGCAATATGATAAACTTAGTGTGGAAATATACCTGTGGGATAGTAAAATAATGGGATATCCCAAACATTACTATTCACGGGTTTTTACATAAAAAGCTAACTTACAAATTAAAAAAACTTAAATTATGGGACCTTAAATTTATAGTACATTAATTTTTATTTTATGTTTTTTAAAGGATCACTTTTTAACATTTTTTAACTTAGCGGCTTTTTGTCATAGGTTTATTACAATTTAAAATTTGTTTTTTTCCTCGTTTCTTTCTTTTCAAGATTAGTTAGTCTGATAATTAACGATGGTAATAAAAAGACCGGTTTCAGTACACATCTACTGCAATGCCCCTGGCGGCTTAGAACAGTAAACTAATCTAAATTGATACCTGGTCTGAGGTGATATCTACATATGTAATGCGAGAAACGGTAATTCAGACCAGCCGTTTTACAGAAAACATCTACTACAGCGCCCTCTGCTCTGTTATAACCGTAAAATACGTCTAAGGCTACTGGCTTTGAGGTATCCAATACGAAAAACGTGATGAAAATCGCCCCAGCCTTTTTAGAAAATACGTATAAAACAGCAGCGCCTGATGGCCATAAAACATATTTAGGAATCTACTCCGAGGTGATGATACCTTCTGCAATACAAAATAAAAAACGCATGAAAATCCCAACAATTTTAGAGAAACATATTGATTGCAGCGCCCTCTAGTGGCAATTATATGTAAAACATGTTTAAAACATGTTCTCAGGTGATACTTCTGTAACATGAAAAACCACTTAAAAATCGGTGGAGCAGTATAATTTCACAAACGAATTAACACAACCTCTCACCCCAAACGCGTATACCGTCTATGTCCCGTCGTAAGTAAAAAAACAATGGTAAGGACCCCTAAAATATATGGTTACTGAATTACCGATTTATTAATTTTATATTTCAGCAAATTGACAAATATGAGAGTTTTTTAATAAATATAAGTACAATAGATAGGGTATTTAATTCTTGATTGCATTCAATCGGCTGTGAATTTGTGAACTAGTCTGTTGTGTTGCAATAAAATGCATTAAACTATTTATGTACCTATTTCGGCGCTATTGTGCCAAAGCTACTCCATGTTTTTTTGAGAAATAAATTATATTTATAATAATAATAATAATAATAATAATAATAACACACACAATCACAACAACGTCTAGGTCCCAAACTAAGCATCAGCTTGTATTTTGGGTACCAAGCGAAGACACCACACCACACCACACCACACCACAAGACACCACATACATATAACAACCAAGACCCGGTGCCAGTATTAATATTCATCATATAAATACTGACCCGACCTGGGATTCGAACCCGGGACCTCCAGCTTCGCAGGCAGGGTCGCTGCCCACTAGGCTAAGCGGTCGTCGATGTCGCGTCGATTTAATAATGAAGTATTCTTAATCAGACGTGTATTTCGAGCATATATTTTCAATAAATGCCCAATCTCAGAAACAAACTATGAATAAGGTATGCGCTCCTCAAATCCTTATAAAGCGCGATTACTAGAAGCGCCAACAGCATGTAGGTACAGTATGTTTTAAATGCCCTTATGGCAACGTACAGTGCGCCGTTAGGTCTGTTTAGAGCAAACAAAATCGAACACAGCTCGAACGTCCGTATTTAGCTAGGTAAGGTCAGAGCAAGTGAGTTATAAATAAGGTTAACCCGCGTTGTGTGGGCCAGCCCATAACCGGTGGCCAGAAACGTACGTGGGAAATTATTACAATAACGTACCAGTTCAAACTTGGTATGGCTTTGTGCTTCGGTGTTTAGTTACGGTGCTGCAGGGAAGTGCGAATCCTATGCAAAGGTACCTACGCTTATACTTCGAATATTTTCACATGATCTAAATCACAACACAAATTATTAATTTCAAAATATAATAAATTTATTTTATGACATATTGAAATAATTTAAAATATTTTGTTTTATAACATATACATCACAACAACGTCTAGGCCCTAAACTAAGCATTAGTTTGTGTTTTGAGTACCAAGCGCAGACACCACATGCATATAATAACCAAGACCCAGTATCAGTATCAATATTCATCATATAAATACTGACCTGACCTGGGATTCAAACCGGGGCCTCTAGCTTCGTAAGCAGGGTCGCTACCTATTAGGCTAAGTGGTCGTCGTAAAATAAAACTAATCTAATAATCCACCCTTCGTCACCCCCGACGCAAAAGTGCCCATGATACTCATCGCATTGCTGCGCTGTTTATTACTTACACTTAACAAATTCTGCAACCGATTTTAGACAAGTTTTGGAACATAATTTTATAATTTTTTTATGAAATTTATAATGTTAATTTATAGACGCCTAGCGGCTAGCGACGGACATAGTTTTGGAATAACCATTAATATTTTTCACAATAAATAGTTGTTACCTCGCAGTTTGGAATCTCAAAAATTCGTGTTGTCATAAAAATTTTATTATACCAACGTGTCATGTTTATTTATTTTGCTAGAAAATTTTCTTCATATTGCACTTGCGAGTTTCCCTCCAAAACCTGACTGAAAATTGCTAAGGGGATAGTGTTTCAATCCGCGGCTTCGAATTGACATCGCTATTTCCGTTTCAATCCCTCTTCCTGGACTTATTTCTGAGTGACAAAAATGACAAGAACAAAGTCCCAAAAATACCTGTAAAATACCCTTCGAAACAGCCAGCGAGCCGTGACTGTTTCTACCCCTGAAACGTGTACCAAACCCCTGAAAAATTGGTACCAAAATTTGCAGGGTTATTAAGAAAGAATATCCCTAAGGCAGTACGTTTTTTTTTAATTTTAAAACAAAAAACCGACGGAAATCACGTTTTTCAGGTATTTATTCTATAACAAGTAAACAAGCTAAACATAACATAAAAAACATATCACCCTGTGACAGTATTTCTCCAATTACATATATTTTTTCTGTAAATATTGATACAGAAATACAGCGAAGATTAGACACGGGCCTATGTATCTTTTTTGTATGAAAAGCTTACCCCCTTAAGTTTCATGTAGCCTTTATAGTACTTTAGACCTTGAAGAACGTTCAACTAGGGACTCCCTTTCAAACGCGAAATCCTTATGAGGTCGGTTTGTTCATTCATCTGTTTGTCAGGCACAGCCTTAGTTTCTATACTTCATCTTTATCCAAAAAAATTGGCATGCATTTGCCTCCGACTGTCCGTCTATTACTGAGTAGAAAAAAAAACTTTCTATTTTCAAAACTGTTATAAGTTAGTAAATTTTACAAGAGAAAATTACCTATGCATAATAAGGTAAACAGTACATGAAATGTACTTAAATTTAAGTGTGTGTATGTATCGATTTATGTAGTGTAGTTAGAACTTTTTCTCAGGGGCGTATAGTAATAGTCTATCAAAATCCCACAGAAACCATTTAGGCAACGCCTACCATCATGAATTTATAAAATTAGGTCAAATAGTAAATAAACTAGAACATCGATCTAGAAAAAAATTCTACACATTTTACCAGCCTTAATTCAGGCATAAAGTTCATTAAACGAAATTATATAAGTGTTTATATGAATAATTTCAATATGCAATTTAAAGTAGTTATTATTTCATAGATCATTTACATAAAAAATAAACCAACTTGTTAGATTCGTGAGTAATAAAACATGTAAATGTAATTCTCACTAGTATCAATTTCAATTATATGCAATGACATTTAATTCCAAAGCTTCATCACAGATAAACTAAATGAATTCAGATACGACACAGTAAAAAGTGTGTCCGCAAAACCAAGCTTATTCATATAAACAAGCGAGTTTACACAGACAGATACCTCAAAATCAAATCAAAGATAAATCAAAATCACGCGCTTTTAGTGCTTACAGTGGGTAATTAAAAAAATGCTTTCATATGTTGTGATACTGTTCAGGAATAACACAGAATATAACAAGAATTCTGTGAAAACGCCATGATTAAAAAGAAGAAGAAGAAGACATTTCACCTGTTAATATTTATAGTAACTAATATTATTATTAACACACGATTTAATTTAAATTCACTCGGAACACTTATCCTCGGTGACAAAATGATAAACCATAATGAAACGACATATAATGGTGTTGCTTGTTGTAAGAAGAAGAAGAAAACGATTTTAAAATTCCCCAAATTAACCTACCTAGTCCAATAGTTTCTAGCTGTTTGTAAAACTTCTAATTTACTGACTGATTGACCGGGTGGTCAGAGACCCTAACGGCGGAGCCAACGGTCGCGGGTTCCATTCCCGCCCGGGACAAATATTTGTGTGCATGAATAATATGAACATGTTTATTTGTTCCGTGTCTGGGTGTACAAATTTCTATATTATGTATATATTATAAAGAATATTTAAATATGTATATCAGTTGTCTAGTACCCCATAATACAAGCATAATACTTGCTTACTTTGGGATTAGATGGCACTGTGGTGGATGGCCCAGGAATTATTATAATATTATTATTATCACACAGGATTTTGGCCGCAAAACTTCTCTCAACAAAATATAGGTAAATGTTTGCATGCGTATTGTGCCTAACAAACTGTATTTATGCTATCTACTCATTTCAACAATTTATACTTATACATAAGTATTGTGGAAGCTGGTTACGAATTTGGAGTTTTTCTGTGTGGTCTGCACATAAATGTTATTTCGGCTTTAACTCAGACAGCTTGGTCGTGTGATGAAAGACTTCTAAATTGATTCTCTGTGAAACATTTTAATTTTGCTTTATAAAATGTGTATTTGAATAACATGATGTAAAGGGCAAACAATATAAAAGCTAAGTACATCGTGTAGCTGATTTATTCAGGGTTCCGTTTGAAACCGTTTCGTATTTATTATTGTAAGTTTTATAATCATCTTTATTAAAAATACCTATTGTCTCTCCACATTATTTATGACACCCCTGTGTGAAGTAATATTTAACAAGATGGCAACATTCGCTAACTCAGCAAAATAAAAAATTGACAGAGACACCTCTATCCAGTGTCGTTTCTGCATATATTTAATTTAACTAAGACCTTCATTCAGAACGATGTATAGGCACTTATACAGTAAGGCTCGTCAATTCTCAACGGTCAACGGTTACCTGCCATTTATAAGCAATAAAAGCTCTTTTTAAAGACACTACGCTTTTATATTAAATATTGGGTATGTGAAAATATAGCTTTTTAATAGCTGAATTCCTCTAACACCAAAAGTAATACGCCTCGCGGGCTTAGATACGTCTTAAATTAGTAGCGGTTGATCTGTGATATTATACTTTTGTATACTGATCTACAAAAGAAAAACATAATTGTTGTGTATCACGGGATTTTTTTAACGTATTAACACAAATATATTAAGTGCGTAACACAGTCTTGTTATAAAATAAAATTGTTAATGTATAAAATTCAATTTTTTTTAAATATTATACACACGTATTTGTCTACGTAAATATATAATTATGCTAAAGATGTTTTTGATGACGCCTGAATGGCCGAGTGGTTAGAGGCTCTAACTGCAGAGCCATCGGTCGCGGGTTCGATTCCCGCCTGGGACAATTATTTGTGTGCATGTACATGTTTATTTCGTTCCGGGTGTATAATATTTATCTATGTACATATTATTTAGAAAAAAAGTATTGAAGTATGTATATCAGTTGTCTAGTAACCCATAACACAAGCATAATACTTGCTTACTTTGGGACTAGATGGTGTTGTGTGGGTTGTCCCATGTATGATTGTATGAGTTTTTTTTTTAATACGTAGTCATAGTAACAAAGGTATTATTAATCTTTTTTACTTTTATATTGTAAGCCTAATGGCATTATAAGCAGCCAAGACGACAAGTAATTTAATGTACAGAGTGTCAAATTGATAAAATAATTTTTTAATATGGGATCATAGCTCAGTAATCCTATTCCAATGGACAAATTATATTTCTAAAATCTCATCAAATATTAGTCTAGTTAGTGCACAGAATGGTATAAGTATAATAATAATATTGTATTAATTAACTGAAATTATTATGAAATATATCGTTTTATTCAACATACTGAAAAAATAAATCAAAACTGGGTGACTTTTTCAAACCAGTATTTTCTAAGATAATAATAATATCTGAGTTATCTCATGCACGGTCATCTAGTTCCAATTAAGGCAAAGCCTGTACTATTGGGTATTAAACAACTTATACACATCCTTATTTTTTTTTTTTTATAATATGTACATATATTGCAGGTTGCAGAAATAGCGGATAAAGTGAACAGCCCAGGCTGAGATGGTACGGTCATGTGCTTCGACGAATGGATGACCATGTCGTGAGGAAGTGCCTTTCCATGGTTACTAAAAGGAGGGGAAGGGGAAGACCCTAAATTACCTGGATGACAAAGGTCCAAGGGGACACGAGGGGGATGGGGGTTACAGAGGAGGACGCACAAGATAGGCGCATAAGTGGCGCCGCATGATTGGAAAAGCCGACCCCGCGTAACGGGAAAAGGCGAGGCCAAAGAAAGAAGGAAGAATATGTACATATATAGATATTGTAGAGCGGCTTTGAATAGAGCCATTTATTCTTTCTACTTAACATCTTGAGGCAAGGGTGGAAAATGAAGTTGTTGATATTCCGATTTTGCCTGTTTATTAATTTTTTCTTCATACGTATGAGAACTCGACTGTTTCTTATAGTAAGCTCTGTAATAATAATTATGCATGGGACATCCCACACAGCGCCTTTTAGTCCCAAAGTAATCAAGTATTATGCTTGTGTTATGGAACACTAGACAACTAATGTAAGAGTATATACTTAAATATTATTTTTCTTCATAATATTTTTATATGCGTCCCATATGCATATATACAACCCATTTCACATGCAATCTCAACTTTCGTCTGTACTCTTTGATGACGACCAAGCGAACTGTCAAAAAAGCGTACACGTCTCTTTTTTATAATCAAATAACATGTGACTTTAATTTCATTTTATAGTTCAAATTGACATATTTATTTAGGATTGCCCTGCAACTAGCTGCTAGCAACGCTACTAAATTTCACACCCAGACACGGAACAAAAACATTTGTACCGGGCGGGAATCGAACCCGCGACTTTTTAGGTCAGCAGTCGGCGTATTCGTCCACTTAACCAAACGGGGCCGGTCAATAGAGAATATCAAGATGCGGTCAGTCAACATTGAGAAGGGGAGAGATAAATTGACTGCTTCACTTTCTATTGCCATTTTGGGTTTTGAAATACCATAACTAGTTTTTTTTTACATGAGGCCTGGCTACTTCGCTTAAAATTTACATAAATGTTTGTAGGCAGAATTAAGCAAATATTGTTAAATAAAAATTTTAGCCGTCATGGGCGACATAGTGACAAATAAATACATGTAAATTAAAAAAAAAACCACCTTTAATAAAACTGTTAAAACAAAGGAATATTTTAATAAATTACTTTACATCTCTACGAAACTATTTTTCCAGTTACTGGGTTAAACGAATATAATACATAAGACGACCGCTTTGCCTAGTGGGCAGCGACCCTGCCTGCGAAGCTGGAGGTCCCGGGTTCGAATACCAGTTCGGGTCAATATTTATATGATGAATATTAATACTGGCACCGGGTCTTGGTTGTTATATGTATGTGGTGTCTTCGCATGGTACCCAAAATATAAGCTAATGCTTAGTTTGGGAGCTAGACGTTGTTGTGATTGTGTGTGTTATTATTATTATTATATACATTAGATCGTTTTCTTTTAATTACGTTGTTCTAGAAAATTTTCTTTTGTTACCATTTTTATGCTATTAAACTCACGATTTGTATTAGACATTAAAACTGTATTTAAAGGCTATTAATAATAATAATAATAATATATGGGACATCCTACACAGCGCCATCTAGTCCCAAAGTAAGCAAGTGTTATGCTTGTATTACGGGGTACTAGACAACTGATATACATACTTAAATATTCTTCTTTTTTTTACAAGAAATACATATATAGATACTTATACACCCAGATACGGAACAAATAGACATGTTCATGCACACAAATATTCGTCCGGGCGGGAAACGAACCCGCGACCTTCGGCTGCGCATTTAGGGTATCTAACCACTCGCCCAACAGCCCAATATTCTACTAGATATTACACTGCTTTTATTTCCACATCCTGTATACTCAAACTATTCGTCTTAACGTTTCGCTGCGCAAGATACAAATTATATTACGTTTAACATACTTAATACCGAGGCTAACAAATTGG
The DNA here is from genome assembly GCA_949709985.1 of Luffia ferchaultella. NCBI lineage: Eukaryota > Metazoa > Arthropoda > Insecta > Lepidoptera > Psychidae > Luffia > Luffia ferchaultella. The sequence goes on from OX453251.1 coordinate 5,926,594, forward strand.
TCTCAATCATTTTTTATAGTTGATTACTGTAAAAATATTAAAGACCTGTTGTTTTGTAGGTTGTTATAGTTTTTATTTCAAACATAGAATTCTTATCAGTAAATCATATTTATTATATTTCCTTATATTTAGCTATCGTCTGTCGTAAACGTCTTTGGTGTAAAGTTATTGATTCTTTGACTATTCTGTAACAATATTCTGTCAAACACGCAGAAAAGTATGTAATGTATACAGGAGAAATAAAACCTCTTCTCTGAAAATATGATGTTACTGTATGACTACGAGGACACGTATATATTCGTAGTCATACTGATATGACAAACTAGTATGACCACCGGGAAGCACTCACGAATTTTATATACTTTATTGTGTACTTGAGCGAAAGATCTTGATTTCTCTGACTGTCGTGAAAGAAAATCGTTCTGTAGCAAAGTCTTTGAAAAAACATTAATACCTAGGAAAGTTAATACATATATAAATGCACACCCCTTTTCCAGAGTTGGTAGAAATTATAAATCTACACTTGGTACAATCTTTGATATAATAAAAAAAGACTTTATTTGCTTAGACATTCTTCAAACGTTTCTCTTGGATAATAATCCTGTCAAAATATATATATAAATGATGAACTATTTAGAAGTATTATTTGACACGAGAATGATATATTCATTGCTTAATCAAAACGTGTAACAATCTTGGAATTTAAGGTAGGGACTTATGTCAAGGATAAATAACTTAATCATGTAATTAATAGTAGCAGGACCAAATCGTAGACGCTGCTTTTCTCGATGCAGTCAGTTATAATTTTTATTTTAAATAATTCTAAACAAATTATTATTATATATACATGTATTATATATTATTATAAAATGAGAAAGTTTAAGAAATTTATTGTCACAGCTTTTCTAGATAAACTAATCAATGGATTTAAATACTTCTTGAACTCTTAAGAAGGTTATTTGCACAAAAGTTATTTCTTTCGTGTACAAATGAACGATCTAGAAAAAATGTACTTCAGAAAGGTTGTTAAATATATGGATGTACCAATTATCTTCTATGACTGAGCTTTTGGTATCTCACCGAGATATTTGGAAATTAAGCGTCACAAAGCACTTTCGTTCACGTATTTTAAAACATTATACTGCAAATTTTAAAGCAACAAAAGAGAACGCAGTGAAACAGTCAAAAGAGAACGAGAAAAAAAACGGGGAAAACGAAACAAAAAGAATTGTTTTCGAGGAAAAGAGCTTTAGTTTTTTTATGAACTTTCACATAGCGGATACGAGGTAACATTTGTATTTTAAATTATTTTTTTAATATTATTATTATTATTACACAAATACCACACTCATTCTAGCTTAGAAGCTCACACATGTATATTTCGTTCTGTTTTATATTGTATACATACTGAAGTTACTATTACACTATTTGCTGATGCATATAATTGTAAATAAAGGGGACAGGCCTTCTAACACAAGTGAACTTTACTTCTAGAACCCTCAACACTGGATAATGCACCTAATCATTTCTGTTTTTTAGTAAAGTCCTAAGTAATAAAAATGGGTTCATTGTTTACAAATTCCAATTCAATTTATTTTTTCCCTTCTCGGATCGAATGTGTATATCACAAAGTAATTCCGATTACACGCACTCACGATGATGCGGCTATCGGTGCATTTAATTGTTGCATGATATTCACACTAATGCACCTGTCAAACAAACAAAGGGGCGGTAGATAGGCCTGACGTATTTCGTGATATACTTTACGTACCAAAACCAAATGTTTATACTTTCTAGTTCTTTGTTCGGGTTCGATTCCCGTCGGATGTTCGAGCTATTAATATATGATAACGCTACCATAACATCGCTTTTAGGGGGTTTTAGGAGCAATTTTCTTTGTTAGATAGTACTTTTTACAGGTATTACCTACAAATTTTGTAATAATGGTTTGTTCTGTAATAATTTCTATCATGCTGTAATCATGTACTTAAAAAGTAATTAATCATATCTAGTTTCTCATCTCTATCGCGCTTCGGGCCGTTAAAAAAAAAATAATAAATTATTTCCAAAAAAGAAACTTAAGCTAACATGTACAATTCAGTTGTATAGTTAAGCATAAATAATCATTTTATCAAATTAGACAGATCGCTGATGCCTAAACTAGGATACCCTGTATTATAGGCAAATATACATACCTAAAACATGGAAAATATTGTGGATACTGGTAGGTATTGCTAGTTCTCTTGTGACTTCTCGATGGATCTAGGTTTTGTGAAAATAACTTAGTAAACCTTTTGGTGAATCCTAGCAAAGTTTTCATGGTTAAAGTGTAATTCAATGTTTCAATAAAATACATAATATATTATATTGATTTACAAAGTTCATTAGAAGTGCTTAAAGTTTTAATGTTTATGACGGTAGACATTAGTTTATAGCGTCATTTGTAATTCTTTTATATACTACAACCCAATACTTAAGCAATTTTTTTGATATTGGTAGCAAGAATTTATACTGTATTTTACCTTAAAATTCTCAAATTCCTATTTCATAATTTTCAATTTAAAAAAACATCATAGGACATTGAAAACCCCGCAGTTTTATTTTTATTTGGTTACCGCTAAGCCGTGCATTGCGAAGAAAATATTTTTGCTTATACTTTTTAAAAATATTTTATCATGATAAAATGATAAACTACACGAGTAGGCAACGTGTTAAATACTTTTACGTACCGAAGAAAGTTTATAACGTAATAAGTTCAATATATTAAGCTTATCAACTGTACACACGTAAAATACGCCGTACTGATATAGATCCTTAATGTTATAAGACTCTAATATAGTATTAATAGCTCACCAGCGTATAGTTTCAGCTTAACGATTTCTCCAGAGCACTTACTATGCCCACAATGCTATCTCTCAAGGCTAAACCAGTTATGATACTCTATCTGATCTTAGAGTATAGCGGCATTAAAATGTCCACTCTCTACTGCTTTGTTTATTAAATTATGTGACTATAAATATCGGGCCGGCTTCGCTTGGCCGCGTTCATTTAGTGAAATACCGATGGCACTCACGATACTGTATGAGTTATGGCGTGTCCTTTCACGTTAATGTGCGTACGTGTAATGTTTAAAAAAAAAATTATAAGGGATGGTTGATATCACACCTTATATTAATGTAATTAAAAAAATATCTAAATAAATAATAATTAGATTGTGTTTTCCATCGCATAAATTTGATAATTTAAGTTATTTTAATACAGGCTGTATTTTTTATTTTGTATTTTAAGAGCTGACTAAATATCAGTAAATATATTTAAAAAATAAAATGAACAACTACTCTTACTTTGTGCTTAAATTTTTTATTTATTTTTCGATTTAACGTTTTTTTATGTTAGTCAATATCCTATTACCTTTTCCTAGTATAATAATATTTTTGTTGCTAAACTTTTTTTTTCAATTTAAACATTTTTTTGTTATTTCTTTCAATTTGAAAATGTAGTAAATAATGGTTTAATCATCCTGATTATTCACATAGAAGCAATCCATTTCCTACCGTAATATTCTAAGATATGAGCGTCGAACATTAAAAATAATTGCATCAAAAACAAACGAAAACCTAGCAGCAGCCAGCGAGAAAATAAAGCCGCAAAAAAGGCAAAGTCGAGATGTAATGATGGAGATAAGTTCAACCAATTACCGGGAACGCAGAAGTGCTGCATCGGCGACGTAAAAATGGACTCGACTGGCGACGTTGGCAAATATGCAAGGATGGAATTACTAAAATATAACTCAGTCGCTGGTTGCCACAGGTTGATTCGTTAGGGATGCAAAAATAAAAACTAAAACAAATAAATATATTTTTATCCAATAAATCTATGTACAAACACTTTCGAATTGTTTGTAGCAAAAAGACGTATCCACCGAAGAACCAGCAAGAAAAGCAGAAATTACATCTTTATTGTGTAAAGGTTATAAAGTTCCTGTAGGTTTTTAATTCGTAAATCCATCTTGGCCCGTGAAAGAATTATAAAAACTTAGAAGTCTAAATCAATGTTGGAACGTTGCCACATTGGTTGGCGAAGAATCGATTTTTAAATCGATGAAACACGAAACAAGAACACAGGAAGCGATATCACCCATTACATCCAACCTTATCCAATTTAATAGTATCCAATTTAATAGTATCCAATCTGAAACGAAAGTGTGTTAATCGGCTTCGGTCACGCTCAGTTAGATTTCAATAATCATAATAGTCAAATCATATATACTACTTTTTGGTTTCGCTGTCATACTATTTTATAGGTTGGATCTTGGTTCAGATTGTATTGCCGTAAATACACCGTGTTCGGCTGAACGTAATCCAAACTTACAGAGCGTGTAGAGCCTACCAAACTAAATAAAAAGTTTCAAAAGAGCAGATGGCGCAAACTAACGGTTACCAATAAAAACATGTTGTAAATTACATTTTTTTTTTAATTTTTTGTTTAGTTCGGCAAGCTCTACACGCTCTGTAAATTTGGACTACGTTCATCCGAAAACGCGGTAAATTACATGTGCCATGTTCGAATGAATGTAAACCGAACTTACAAAGCGTGTAGATCTTGCCAAAGTAAACAAGAAGTTTCAAGTGAGCTCAGGACACAAACTTATGGTTACCGAGAAAAACATGTTTAGTTTAATTTTTTTTGTCACTTATTTTTTCTTCGAAAATTTTTGTTTGGTTCGGTAAGCATTACACGCTCTATAAATTTCAGTCGAACACGCCGTATTCCAATTTTATTTTTATACGTACGGATATACCTATATTTTTCACTGTACCGTTTAACTACTACTTTGAAGTTCCCAAACCCCAAGAAGTACCCAAAGAACTTTGCCATCTATTTCTGATATTAACATAAAAAATCTTTTAATAACCATTCGCTCTATTAGCTTAATTGTCCAATTATTAATTAACAGCTTTGGCGTCCAAATCCTTTTTAGACATACAAAACAAAAAAATTACAGCTAAGCTAACCTCTATTCAAACTACAGCTGTAAAGAAATAGTCCTTAATATAATTTTACTTCTATTTACTACAAGTATTATATTAATTACAATCTTTTCCTTCTAAAATTAAAAATATTTTTGGTATGTTACGATTTCCATATACGATTTTCATATCGATACACAGAAGAAAACTTTATAAATGTGCATTAGCATATAAAATGATAAAGAAAAACTAAAACAAGCCATGTACGAGTCGAACTCGCACACGAAGGGTTCCGTACCCCCGTAAAATATTAAAAAAATCTGTTTCTTGTATAAGAACGTCTTTTAATTTTTAACTTTATATTCTTTTTATTATTTCTTGTCATAGCGGCCAAAATAGTACACATTCTGTGAAAATTTCGATTGTCTAACTATTACGGTTCAGACGATACATCTCTATGGCAGACGAACGGACGGACGGAGAGCGGAGGCTAAGTAATAGGGTTTCCTTTGGAACCTTTGAGTACGGACCCTAAAAGGAATTGTGATGCAAGAGTTGATCATTAGTTTCCATAATTGAAATATGTCATTGTCCCCTTCTTAAATACGGTACTTGATTACTATTAAATGTAATATAATTATCAAAAAAATATAAAAATAGGCTTCATAAAATAAAAAAATTTATAAACAAAGTTTCATTTGGTTGAAAATTATGAGAATTATATGCTTTTAATATTGTACCTCCGTATCTTTCTTGAAAAACGATATTTAACATTATTTTAAGGTGTCTGACGTCACTCATAGGTTCGCCACGCTGTATTACTTTCTCTAACAGGACATTTCAAACATTCATAAATTAGTTAATAATAATTTATTGTTTAAAATTCTTTCACTGTTATGATATACTTAGAAACCTTTTTCATAACAAATAATAAAAAAAAATATGGTCAACTAGGTCATTGTAAAGTAACTAAAGTGTGGTAGCATATTAATCACCAAACAATTTGTTAATCCATATACCGTTTTTTTTTTTTAACTGTATAAAAACCACAGAACATCCTGTTTGCGTAAAGCCAAGTTTTCGCTACGCTGTCGCCCGACGCGAGGCGACACAAAACGATTTTATCTTGGTGGAAGCCGCCTATTATATCTCCACTCCACTCAATCGTGGTTACAATTACTCCGGGTGTTCTCTGCTTCACCACATTTTGAATGTGAAATGTTAAGTCAAAAATTTTGTTCATCTATTTTATATACGTTTTATACGGAAAAAATCCTTCGCAGATCAACATTTACCTATATACAGAACTTTTCCTGTAAAAATTTATAATTATTAATAATTTTGTAGTTTTTCATTTCATACATTATACAAGGATGCTATAATATAATTTTTTTTAAAGTTATTAATAGAATGATGGAATGGGAAAAATTTCGATGTGTCACTTTGAATGAAAAAGGAAATGAGAACCTTTTGTTTTGCTGTGCGATTTCATTGAAAGGATTTTTTGAAATCCAATCGAACGAATCTTATGCGATATTTTTTTAAATTGACGTCCCATTTGCGAAATTTTATCCGTCACTGGTGAATTGAATTCAGAAAGTTTTAAAATATTATAAAAATAGCTATCAATCAAAATTATTACGGTCACCATAAAATGATACAATAAGGATATATTAGAAAGAAAGGAAAACAGAAAATTCTTTATTCGATGCACACACAACAATAACAATAAACACGATCATGGCAACTAAACAATACAACAATAAAACAATAGGCAACTAAAATTAACATAAAACATTAAAAATTAAATAACATCAAAAAATTTATACGATCACTTAATATAAATAAATAAATCACAATAAGGAGAGGGGGTGTGACCCTCGCTCGGGGTCGTTTCTGGTGCAGAGGCTCGCCATAGCGATCCAGCGCGGTAATGCCGCGAGCGTTATGGGTACCTTTGCATCAGGTTCGCCAGGCACGGGATATTTTTAGCTTATATTATTGTATATATATTGAATAATCTAAATATATTAAGTAGTTAATAATATTTTAAATATGTATAGGTATTTAGATATTATTAAAATAAAACAATCACAATTACATAGAAAGAGAAAAACAATATATAATAATTTAGAGGGATATAAAACAAAGAAGATATATTATTAACTGAAATATAACAGTAAATTATAATATTATGGATGTGGCAACACTATCGTCGTGTTATATTCCTCGAACACTGTAACTCAAACTCCGATCAAACTTCCCGAAATTCAAGGGAAATTGGCACAATGTTGAGCTGTCATCGAACTTTATACCTATAGAAGTTTTTTATAGTGGTATAATATATAAGCGAGAAGATATTTATAGCAAATACAAATCATATTTGTAGTGTAAAGTCGTAAAAAGTGTGTTCCTCTTTAACTTTCAAAATTTACTAACTTCAACTTGAAAAATTCTGAAAAAAATTAAGTTGGTACAACCTAAAAACACTTTCAACCAAAAAAGCTTTGAATAAGACAGTGAACGGTTTCTAAGATACATATTTGTTTTTAAGCTTATTATTTGAGTTTTAGTCAGTTTTCCATACAGTTCACAGGGATGAAATTAAGCAATGGCTCAGCTCTTCCATTTTCCAGTAAAATATTTACGTCGTCAAATTTCGCTTGTTGTATCATAATAACTGAAAAATTTATGCTTTGAAAATAATAGTTTAAATCTTATAAAATTAATCACATTATTATTTTTATATAACGTGCATGTTAACTGTTTTGTAGTTTTAAATAGTATTACGTAGGTAAATAAAATATCTTGTTTCAAAATCAACGACGAGTGATTCCGACAAACACTTCACTGGTTTTGTCTGTGTTTTGTCTTCCAAAAGAAATACAGTTTCTAACGCATGTATAAATAAACTCTATTGAGGGTACTATAAAAAAACCTATTAAGTAGTAAAATTTACGGTAATTTAACGAAAAAGAACTCTATATACTTTATCGGTTGTCCGACACAGGCACACGGCTACGACACCGTAACGGCATAGTCAAACACACTTGGTCGCACGTCGTCGCGTCGATACATATCGACGACAAAAATACTGGTCAAGCGCGAGTCGAGCTCACGTGGAAAGGGTTCTGTACTATAAACCGTCACGTCACCTAATATGTTTTTTTTTATCCGAATCAAATTTGGGTTTAATTATATTTAGAACTATAAAATAGATAATGTTCATCCTATGTGGCGAAATAGTACAAAGTGAAATTTTATACTCGATATACAAATAGCTTTAGACAACGAAAATAACTTTATGTATATAACCTGGAGAATATTTTGTTTAAATAGATAAAAACTTATCATCTCCATTTTTTTAAGCGACTTCAAAAAAGGAGGTTACTCAATTCGACCGTATATATGTTTTTTTTTTTTTTTTTTAATTAATTTTGCTTTTTTTTCGAGCCTTTTAGACAGTAACCAGCAAGGAAATTTTTAACTAATACCGTGATGGCAATCCTCAGCTCTCCACACCTCACTTGCTACCTTTGAACAAAAAATAAACAATCCACTGTATATGGGAAGACCAACATTCTTAACTCGTGCCGCTTATTGTAGTTATAGTGTGAAAGTGGTGCATTCGTATAAACTAAAATAGCTTTTGACTGATTAACATGACTCGTAATTTTCAAAATTCATTTAACTCCTTTAGAGACCCAGTTTAAAAAAATTATCCGTCCGTAGTTGACTATCTTTTAAAAGAAACGCTTATGCTAAATTTTAAATTTTAAGACTTAGGGTTTAAGTTGTAGTTTAACATTAACATGGCAATGAGTCAATTGTATTCATCGTTTTGTGTATATATAGAATACTTAATGTCCTAAATTATTTACGAACACATTGGTTGGATAGAAAGTGTCTTTGGTTGTATTGTTTGTAACTGGCTGGTTATAATACCATTAAGGTAACATTAAAAAAAAACAACAAAATTTAAAAAAAAAGTCAACTGTGTTTTCATCCAAGAAAATGAGTGTATCTAACGAAAAATTATGATTTATTTTAATAATTTATTACAAAAAAGAATATGCAATCCAAACGTGACAAAAATTTGTCCCGTGTATGGATCTAATTTGGTGTTATTAAGAGCATCAAGGAATTGGTATAAGCGTTTTCAATTAAGAAATTTTAATGGTTAAGGTGCAGTTTGCTCTGGTTGCTCTGCTGTATGGATAGAATTGATGCTACAGGAGAGCAAGATCGGCATATCATTTAGTTATTCAACAATGCGGAAGAACTGGAAATCGACCACAAAACTTTTTTGATGGATGCCACATAAACTCACTGAAAGAAACGTAATAAACAAGTAATAAACGGCGGTACTCATTTGTGAATCTCTTTAAAAACGTAATGAAAACGTACCAATTTTGAAAATATTAATCACTAGCGATGAGAAGTGCATCACTTACGATAAAAACGTACGCAGAAGATCATGTGTAAAGTGCAACCAAGCTCCACAGACTATGGCAAAACCTAGATTAATAGATTGAAGTGATGTTGTATGTACCTATGATGGGATTGGAAAGCTATTTACTGCCAACAACTGATAAGACTAAAGCATGCTATTGAGAAAAAAAAACCGATCGGAATCGATCAGTAAAAAGGGTACGTAGTGTTTCATCTTATAACGCCAGACCATATACATCTTTAACAACTCAGGAAACATTTTGAAAGTTTACCACCTTGTAGCCATAACCTTGCACTCCAGATTTTCACTTGTTTCGGTCTTTTCGGAATTTTTTATGTTGACGGGATCATGTCCACTATCTACAAAATGGCAACAAGTTATCGAACAAAACGACAGATATGTATATTACTGACCACCGCTTAGCCTAGTAGGTAGCGACCCTGCCTACGAAGCTGGGGGTTCCGGGTTCGAATCCCAGTTCGGGTCAGTATTTATATGATAAATATTGATACTAGTAACGAGTCTTGGTTGTTATATGTATGTGGTGTCTTCGCTTGGTACCCAAAACACAAGCTAATGCTTAGTTTGAGGCCTAGACGTTGTTGTGATGTATCGTTAGTATTATACTTACCCTTATACTCATTTAACTAAATTACGAAAAAAGCTCTTATAAAATAGGAAACGACCTTTTCCCCAATCTAATATATTGAACAAACACAAATTTCTAAGTTTAACTTTCGGATTTTATTTATAATAGAATCGTTTATTAACTAACGCTGATCAATATTTATTTACGAAAGCATATAATAACTGTTAAAAATTAAATGAATACAGTAAAATTGTTAGAAAACTAATAATATCTGCGAGTATTGGTCACGACTTTTCCATATAAACCCAATGAGTAATTTTTACGCTCTTGACATTTGTTACAAATTGTTCCAGTAAAGGTCATGATCGAATTTGAATGGCGTCCTTTTGTTCGGTATTACGTTATATCCCAAGAACTGACTTTAGTACGGTCGTCCTATCTTTGACATTATCGAAAAAGAAATGTCATCATTTGTGACGAATCATGGTCACCATCTGTTTTACTGTCTCTAGACATTTGCAAAGTTTATTGAAAGTTCGTCATTTGACGTTTTTTATACAAACTTCGATTACTGAGTTTGCGATGAAGAGATAACTGGTTTACATTTTTTTAATTAATGCCCAGAATGGGATTGCTATATTATTTATTGCTGAAATAGTAGTAGTATGAAAGTGTGAACTGAAAGCACAATCTATGTGTTATATATAATTGATGTTTTGTAAGTATATTTGTATGTTGCAATGCGCAAAACTTAAGAACGACTTAACATACTGTTATGGTACTGGATTTATACGTTAGCTTTTTTATTTAGTTGTGACATCGATTAATTTTATGTAAATCGATTTAGCAGTTCAAAAGTTATGACAGGTTAAATTAAGTACGATAGGAAATGTGAGATCAACGAGTTTCAAGGATTTGTGTACTTGAATTTCTTAAATTTTCAGTCACAACCTATGGTTTTTCAGTTCCGTGCAATGCAATTTTTTTAAATTAAAATTGAAAAAACTGCACATATTTATCAACCTACGTCGAATATTTATATCTGTTTAACCATGAATGTTCTATTACTAAGAATCGACCGAGTTAGAATTAGAATTTTTTTATTTGAATTTTTTTATTTGCGTTGTTAGTGCAAAGATTTGTATTAAAAAAGATTTATTTTATTAAAAAAATCTTGTTCAGAACTCTCTCTAAATACTCTATCAAACACTGAATAACTGAACGAAAGCAAAAAAAAATAAAATATCGGAATATTTTGTTCTGGGACGGGGGATATACACATTATGTATATATAAAGGCATTGAGTCATGACCGAGCCCGATAACCCAATGTAGGGCGGCATTAATTAAATAATTACGACATATTGTGCGACCCTCTCAATGGAAGGGTGTCTCTGATAAGAAAATGTACGGGCCATGTCTCATTACTATTCCGCATGCTCGTACGGTTATAGGTTTTAGAGTATGAAATCTGTGGAGTGGATATTTAAAAGTATTGGAATAATTTTATTTTTATTAAAAGGTGCTAGCTAGTCTTGACTTTGTACAAATAACCACCGAGTACACAAATTATTAAATAATATACTACAGTTATGTATAGTAGATGAAACACAAAAGTTTAAAAATTAATATTGAAGATAAATTTTTTCTTTAGAAATACCTGTCTTATCTATTACGAAATCTAAGCTGGAGTTGAAGAATACATAAGGACGTGGAATTCGGAATTTTTTTTAGCTAATTTCAGCTTAGGGTTTGCCAAAGAAAAAGAAGGTATTTCAAACAGATTATTATTAACGTACATTAATTACGTGTAATAACGTTCTTTAATTTCATGATGAGATTGTTTCAACGCAGTGGAGTTTTTATTTTGTTATAAAAATAATTATTAACATACTTTTAGTAAATGTGCATTTACACATATTTGTAGTGTAATGGTGTATTTTGATTAACAGGCGATGGATTCTTGATATACCTATCTTTCCTTCGAGTTTTATTTTCATTAAAAAATACAGTATGGATACAATCATTAGTTTCTTCTCAAATATTCAATAAATAGTCATTGAGTGAATCGTTTCCAAGAAAAACACCATAAAATATACGCTTAAAAATCACAACCCTATGACTTCAACCTGGTGCGCGGGTGGAACTGATAAGCACACGCGACGTCACGGCATTTGAACGAGTTGAAACGGATCGCGCCGTCGCGTAATTTGATTTAATTCTTTTTTTTTTCTTATTTAAGTACACAGTCATTAAATCTACACTTGTCTTAAAGAGTAGGACATGATAAATATTTGTGAAAAGACGCATGACCGTTTCCAAAACCGTATAATAAGCAAACGCGCAAACCAAATCACTTATACTTACTTAAAATATATATTGTAATCAAAGTAAACTAACAAGTTAGGTCCTATAATCATTTAAACTTTACTAGGAGCTTTATGTCTTTAAGTCTTTGTGTCTGATTGCACTTCCGTCGTTTTCCGTTGTGCAGCGCCACTAATACATATAGCTGTGCACGCTAGCAGTGCCATCATCATCATCTTTTCCACATATACTCGTATTTAAAATCAGTATTGTGTTTCTTCATACTTAATATCAACTTACAGCATTTTTCTTTTTGTAAAATAAAAATAAAAAAAATAATTCATGAATCATAAATGAAGTTTGGCCTGTTGTTCCAAACTACAGATTTATTATGCAGAACAACTCCACTGATTTCCTTTTCTTTTTGTTTTATATTATCCGGTCTCAGGCGGTCCACGTCGCTCTAATTTACATTTTAATTGCGCCTCGGCCGATATCTGATTAATTCACAATCATATCATTAAGACATATATTAAATGAAACGCTTTGACCGAAAGTCAATTTCATGGCGATATTTGAATACTTGAATACTCAGAACTTAAAAATACATCAGATATCACATTCTGTAAATGGCAAGGGTTTGTTTCGGAGGAAACATTATTTTGAGAAAAAAGTGCATACGTTTTTATAGAAATCATTTTAATCTGAAAAATAGTAGATAAAGCGAAGTACATACTCCAAAAAAAAAATGTTCAAAGATTATTTATATCTCGGTTAATGGATTTGAATTATCTAGTATCAATCTTAATAAATTATTGTAAAATAGCCACAGAATAAGATCTGTCAGGGAAGTCATCGTTGAATCCAAAAAAGATATTTTTAACTTTCTTGTGTTTGTTTTTATAAATAGCTTTTTGACCCAAGAACGAGGGGTTCTTAAGTCATCAGGACATTTACAAAAACAGTGTTGATGAAGTTTTCACATTTGTTTAATACATGTAACATTCTGACTGACCGATTGACTGAGTGGTTAGAGACTTTAACTGCGGAACCAAGGATTATGGATTCGATTTCCGCCCGGGACAAATATTTATGTGCATGAACATGTCTATTTAATTCGTGTCTGGGTGTAAAATATTTATTTATGTCTATATTATAAAGAATATTTAAGTATTTCAGTGGTCTAATACCAATAATACAAGCTTTGCTTAGTTTGAGTCTAGATGGCCCTGTGTGGAGTGTCTAAGGTATTAATATTATAACAATAACGACACATCTCAATTATAGATAATTATGTCAAATCCTAGTTTAACTATATATCATCACATTGCTAGTTTTAGAAGCAGCACACTAAAAATAACAGTAATGTAGGGTGGAATTCCACTTAATTTGTCTGATACGCAAAAAATGGTTCATTTCAAGATATATGCTATGCCTTTTAATTGTGAAAACTATATACGGGAGCGAACTTAAATAAAATATGACGTAAAAGTTCATCTCTTGCAAAATCGTGTGATACGAAATCCAATCTCCGCTTTGTTTGTGTAATATACACACAATTTAATAATAAACGAAATTAAATTTTCTATTAGGTCTAGATCAAGTAGAAAATTTAAAAATATAACTTATATACAATGATGTATTGAGACGGCGATCATTCAAACCTAACGAAGGTTTCTACGAAAGCAGAATAACTTATCAAATTTTAAGTGAAGAAATTTCAATAAAACAGGGAGCCGCTCATTAAAATGTGTTAGACGTGTATTGTCACGTCATCATGTCGTGACGGATCGTTTCCTCAGGAGTGCATTGCTCGGCGCGTGCGATGGTAGGTACGCGTCCGTAATAATATATTTACCGGCGTGTTACCTCTTGAGTTAACTAAAAGTAGTGAAATTGTAGCTTTTGGTTCTTCAACACATACATATACATAACACATATACATAACACGTATACATAACAACAACGTCTAGGCCCCAAACTAAGCATTAGCTTGTGTTTTGGGTACCAAGCCAAGACAACACATACATGTAACAATCAAGACCCGGTACCAGTATCAATATTCATCATAAAAATACTGACCCGATCTGGAATTCGAACCCAGGACCTCCAGCTTCGTAGGCAGGGTCGCTATCCACTTGACTAAGTGGTCGTCTTTTATTTATTAGTTTATACGAAGTGCACTTCACTTATATTGTTGTTTAGTGCAAAAAAGCAAGTTCACGGCAGTATAGTTGGTTTTTTTATCCGAATCATTTCAACACCAATATAAGATGTCAATCATTGCAAGTGTTTTGATGTTTGTTGCGTACTTTTCTTATATTTTACTGTAGTAGCAAACTATGATCCGTAATAATTTTGTTTGTTTATCTTTTAGGCAGCGGTATCGGAGATGAAAGGAAGAACATTCGATTTTCGTATATTTTCTTTAATATCTTTTAAACTATATATGTTTAAGCTATAAATAAAATATGCTTGTTTTTATCTTAACGGGATCTTTAATTTGATATGTCACTTAAAGGACTTTAAAAATTTTTTTGTTCTAAAATCAACTCTTAAAACAATAAGTAAATTATTATTTCGGTTTTTCTATAAAATATAAATGAAGCCCTATATTATTTCTTTTCACAATTTTAACCTCAGCATTTTTCAAAAATATTTACTTTATTAACACTTTCATTTTGTATGACACACGGAGTAGGTATTTAAAGAAAGTTTCTATTTATTTTTTTTATTTACCCCGAAAACAAAATTCAGTCATTTACGCTATACGTACGTTCCGTAACCTATTTGCGTGCACTAAATGTCAACTAATTTCGTGCAGCAAATTCGGAGGAAATAGGGCGTTACAGACAGACATACACCATAGTGATCCTACGTCTATGGATATTTACGTCCGTTTAATCCGTTCTTCGGTATATAAATTCTAACATTCACAGTAATAACTTCTTTCTTAAGTACTTTGTATATATAAAAATAAACATTGAAATGGATAACAATCTTTTGTTGTTTACCGAACATTTTCCCGCAGTTCATACTTTTTATTTTATAAATAAATAAACATTGACTATAATTTGATTTTATCGGGACACGACTGACAATTACTGAAATGTTAATGTCTATAATAAAATTTTTGTTCATTTTATTTTTTAATACGGTTATGGTACCTACAACATTTCATCGACCATTGGTAAGTCGTGCTTCGTTAAATAAATGGATTTTTTACGCGAAGAGCGACCACAAAGTTTAACGCGCATATTTGATTTGAAGGCACGTGTGCCGTTAAAAACATTTAAACTGCATGAACATAATAAAACTGTAGATTAATAGGAAAAACTTTGCGTAAAATTGCGTTTTAATGTTATTTTATATACAAGAAAATTACTTTCCAAAGCTGAAAAATATCAAATGAATAAAATTGTAGCGGAAAATAATATTTTCACACAAGAGCTCCTTCTTACTTCTCCCCTTGGATTAGGTATATAATATCTGGTTTGCATGTGTGACTCAACAGACCACTTCCTCTAGCTACACCACATTAACCATGTACAAACCGGTTCGGTGAGCGTGAATTATAACCGAAAAGTTAGGTCATACTTTCGTCTACATTATATAATCAAAGTTTCTCCTTGAATCATTCGGATACGTGCTTGATTATATAAGTTGACAAAAAAAGTGAAATGTTGAAGTGACTTCAGTCATTTTCTTGAAATTCCTAGTGAATTTTTAATCTTACGCTTTTAACAAGAAGTACGCTTTCCCCAACTTCTAGTTTAGTAATTTTTTATTTACGAATGTAATACATTTTCACACATTTCTCATGAAAATTGCTTCTACCATTTTATATAACATGACTTGAAGAGGTATGTGTAAATATTTTTATTGTGAACGAGAAGGAAAATAGACAGATGTATAATTTATTAGTTTAAGTTATCTGTAAAATGTATTTTGTCTGTTTCTGTTCGTTTTCCAAATTAAAAAAAAAATAATAATAATAACGATTAATAAAATTTAGATAGATAGTAGTAGATAAGTAATTTGCCAAAACTATAAATATATATATTCGCTGACATCCTACTAACACATATAAATATTGAAAGGATATCTGTTTGATCGGTTTGATCCTTTTTTATATCTTAACACTTTATAAAGTAAACGGGTTGACTGGAACTTCGTATGAAGTATTTTAAAGAGAACTAAAAAGTTAAGTGAGTTTAATTGAATAGTCAAATATTTTTAAAGAAACTTTTTTATCAAATTAACTTATTCTTATATAAGACTGACGAGGTTACTTTGTAACCATATACACCAGTTGAGATTTTGAAATATTCGCTGTGAAATAGAATTTTGTGTGATCCAGATGTAAAATTCGCCTAAAAAAAGAAAATAAAGATTCTGAAATGACATATTCCATGTTTAAACATAATACTTGTTTAAACAATGATAATTACGTACGGTCTGTCTGATTTGTCTAAGTCTTTCATTTTGCTCACGTTTTCTATCATTTTGAAGTTTACCGCCCCATCTTGAACATTATGTTATCTAAGGTAACATAGATATTACGTACCTATTGAAGTGTTTTAAAATTTATTTAAAAAAGATCTTAATCAGTTCTCGCTTAGCTTACGTGATGTATTAAAAATATTTTACAACTCCGTTTACAGCAAGCGCTATTCAAAAATAAAAGATCAGGCCAAAACGTGCGGTCGTTTTAAAACTAAAAATAAACACAATGGCTTTTGTCCGTTGTCAACCCTATCGCATGCAAATGTTATACTTGATTTAGGGCCTGCATTATGGATTCACGAAAACGATGAAAAATGCATTTATACGTTCCGAACGGGTAATATTTAACGCGAACGGGGATTTATGTACACCGATAATGTCAGACAAATCGAGCGAGCGAAACACAAGTCATTCTTATATCAAAACACGTCGGCCGGTTATCGGTTACTTAGCGACATTGTCTCGTGCTTAAAACCGGTATCCGTCGCATCTTCGGGTAAATTTTACGTGTAAAATATAAAAATAAAAATTTACTAGGTAAAATATCAGCTGATCCGTGTGTTGAGAAATGGTCTTCGTAATAAGAATCAAGTGTCAATGTCGCATGTGATTGCAAAAATGTGTTTTATAACGAGTGACGTGGTGTCATCAAACACGTAAAATTTATAAATATAGTCATCTAATAAAACACAATCTTAGAAAACTTAATAACACTTATATAGTCTTACTAGCGACCCGCCCCGGCTTCGCGTGGCTAGCAGAGCATATAAGCCATAATGATTTTTTTGTCGTAGTATCGTATCAGCTTGTAGCGTCGAACATGTGGATTGGATTTCATTTGATTTCAATGTAACGTAAGTTCATCCTGCTTGGAGTATTTTTAATGTATTTTATTTCCAATCCTATAAATATTTGAAAAAATAAAGAATAAATACATAAAAACAACCTACAATTTCTTTGTATACATCTGTATCATATAATATCAATGCAAAATATCAATCACCTCAGTGTCGTCCGGTATGGTCGGCCGCTGGCGCGGCATGCCGCTCGGCTACTTCTCGCGTGGTATTTATATTTCGCAAAAGCTCCTAAAATATTAATTTAAATTGTATAGTGTGAAGGGCAATCATAATTTGCATGAAATTCTGAAGGTAAATAACGTATTTAATTTGATAAATATTAATTGCTTTCCAGTTACCTCATCGTATAACACCATTTTTTTAAACATAAAAATAGATATGACGTAAGAGATAAAAGATAAGACATATGCCATCGCGGACTTCTCTTTAGTCCTATAAATGAGACGCAATCCCTCCATACATTATTACAGCGTTTTCGATGAAAGCTCCCAGCCGGTTTGATTTTTTTCCTACTTCTTCAACAATAATCGTCATATTTCAACCAATTTCCAGTAAACATTCATAAATTATGTACGTAAACTTTGCTCTTGAAAGTTTACGTCATTTAATTAATCACTACATATTATTATATAATCACTACATTTAAGTTATTTTATAATATGTAGTGCTTAAAAATTTTTCTTTGACATAATACAATTTTCTGAGAACGCTGGATTATCTATCGTAGGTACTTAATTTAATCCCACCTTAACCATCGTTGCTGTTTTCTTTGAAAACTTTTAAAAGTCAAAATTCAATAATGAGCATTAACGGCGTGATATACAATTTTTTTTTTAATGTATTGGATAATTATTCTGAATTATTTTTTGCTATTTTGAATCACTTACCTTAAATAATTCGTGTACAAAAAATTCTTATATTTATTTTTATATAAAACGACAATAGAAATGATTTGTTTAGATATAAGCCCAAACGGGGATGTAACAAATGGTTTTAACGACTGCAATCTTGAATTCTATAGATAGAAACTGAAGGAAAACAAATAGGTTTCTTGGTAACCACTTTTCATGCTTTTATCGTGATCTGACGTAGTTTGAGAGTACATTGATTAAACTTTGTCTTATGTTCGGTTCAGGAGCCTCGGGGCACAGTAAAAGCAAAAAATCAGTATATACACTTTGTAAAACGGTTCACGGTGTTGCTAATAGCCATGGTCAGGCTTTTCAGGGTACGATTTATTGGCTTGTATATGTCGCATTATTAAGTGTTTTCGTGTTTATTTATATATGAATCCAACATACTTAAATTCGTTATCTGTATTACGTATTGTAACTTTTAATAAGTGTGCATAAAATGTAATGTTGCGTAGTTTTTTTTTTCTAATTCATTAAATAGTAAACTAGTTATGTGCTTTTTTCTATGACTGATTTATTTTACTTTTTGCGCAATAAGGCAAACAACACAATAATTTAAGCAAGCTATTATTCACACTTTTAAACTAAAGTTTCTGTAGAGACAGAAAGTGAAATTTATTTTTACAAATAAAATTTTGTTTATTCCTTGGTAAAAATGGTTGATAATTATTTCAGCTCTACAAGCTGTTAAAAAGTTAAAAACCAAGTTAAGAAACAGAAATGCAATTATAAGTGGGTGAAAAGAACATTCATTATACAAAGGCATATTAAAATATGTTAGAAGTAATTAATAATTTCTAGATAGATTTTTCATTGGAAGAAAATGCGATGTAACCTGTCGCAAAGTTTTTCGCATTTAATGGCCAGCTGATAATACGTTTTGTTGTATTCAAGTACTTCCATAGTACCTTCAATAGATACTGTCGACCTATAATTAATTTCTAAAAGTATACAATTCTTTGGAATGTAAAATGGTGATGTAATAATAGTATATTGTTACACAAGGGGTGAAAGCTTAAATAGGTCTTTCATCCGAGGTAAACATACTGCTTTTCATTACGAATATGAGGAAAGTAAAAAAAAAGCGTTAAATTTATATCTGAATCTGATGAACTCGTTTTATAGCAAAATCTGTCAATGTACTAATCAGCACAATAACTAATCAGCACTTGACTAAACAACCGAAGATCGAATTGTAGCTATCTCGCCTTTTTATGTTTTTTTTCTGTGGCATTCTACACAGCTAGTATTTTTATCATTGATGATGGTAAATATTTACTTTAAATTAACATGAATTAAATATTAATTTAGTTAAAAGTAAAATATAAGTATAAAGTCATACTACAAAATTGTTGATAATATTTTTTAATTACAATTTTACGCCGCTATTTCACAGAATTGTTGTATAAAAAGTTGGGACATGGCTTGCATAGTTATTTTTTTTTATTTAATTGACAGCAGGAAAGTAGTACTTTCCCAGGGACGAAAAGTACTACTTTCATACCTCTGATTAGGTAACTTCAAGCGTACTTTCCGAGTATGAGTAATGAAAACTATTTTCTTTACTAGGTTCGCCAGGCACACTACGATATTGGGTCATTTTAATATTATTTAATAAAATAGCGTAGTCAATAAATTATTGCAAAATTTTCTTGTAACTATTACGTAAATGTACTGATTTTGAAAACTGATATGGTAGCCAGCACGACAAGCGACATCTATTTTTAGCTTTTCAGATTACCTGCTATTAAAAAAACGTTTGCCTTGAATGTCCAGTGTACTTATGAATTTCAGTATAAAGTGACCGACCCCCGTCCAATGAAACGACAAATAAATCTATTAGGCACGCGGGGCGCACACACTGCTTGCCCATTGTGTGCACCCCGAGAGCAGCTAATTGTGTTTTTGTTTGCTATTTTACGGCCGAATGTCGCTCGGTTATTACGCTTTGCGATTTGTGAAAAGTTCTAAATTGTTATGCGAAAAGTTTGTTTTAATTTAGGCGCCTCTACACGTTTGCGGATCGCGTTTGAAATTATCACATTTTGCCCTGTAATGTATTGAATTGTTGATTGAGTTATTTATGTTGTGTGCAAATAATTTACATTTAATTCACGTATATATACCCTACATTAAAAATATAAAAATGCTAATGTTGATTTATTTTGTTTTATTTATTTGTTTGTGTGACAGAAACAATAGCTTTAACAATAAAATACAAAATCTTTATGGGGAAAAATACAGCCAGTAAAATTACAGCATTCGTTGTTACGTTATTTTACATAAAAAAATGTGTAACCTATGAACGTCTGTATAATGGAATACATTACAGAGGAATTCATTACAATTGATTAATTAATCATTCTTGAACACAAAACACAAATTTGTACGATCGCTTCTGAATCGAAAACCACAGAATCGATATTGATGACACTTTCACACACAAAATTACACATAAACATTAAACCTACACATATATTTAGTATATAGTAATATGAATAAAACTGCTATTTTTAAAAGCTAAGTTGTGAGAATAAAAGGAGATTTGCCTTTGCACCAAACAGCTGCGTTCACATATTGTTAACTGAACATATAAATAAATAATAATAATAATGTGAATTGAAACAACAATATAGGCGAAACCGTAGATAAAAGCTAGTTTCAATTAATCATAAAATTTAGATTTCGTGAATCAAAGTTTACATGATTTCCACATTATAAAATACACGGAATACTCTAAAAATCCTATTCTTTGTATGAATTCGGTTCCAAAAAGCCCCCACTTTTTATGAAATATACTTAAATAGACCTTTTAGTAGTAGAAATTTTTCATTATAAATAAAGGCGAATTTATCCATGGAGTAACTAATTGCAACAACTTTTATATTACCATAGCCCTTGAAACGTTTGCTCATTACCCTGCTTACTTGTACACATTTTTACAATATAGTACCTAGGTAATTAATTCGTAACGTAATTTCTTATAGGATTTTGTTTAAAGTTGCATTTAGTAAATTTTCGTACATTTTAGAAGTTTGTAGGGTTCTGTGCCTTAAAAGAAGAAAAGAACGCTTATAAGATCACTTCGTAGCCCGTCTGTATGCCAAGAACGAGTAATTCGAAAATCAGAAATTCGTAGTCTACGATTTTGTTTTTATATTTTTAAATTGAAATATGCGATTTCGTGACATTCTGGCCGTTAGTAGTCATAAGCATAAATTTTTGTTTACTTCTGTACGGAACTCTCAGATTAAGAGTCCGACTCGCACTTGGCGGCTTTTTTTAACTATGATAAACATATGCAGGGGCATAGGTTTTCCCCAAAGGTGAGGGGGCTTGGAGCTTAATCCACCACGATGCTCCAGTGCAGGTCGGTGGATTTTAACGACTGCCAATTGTTGATGGCAACCGAGATCGACGGCTTGACGTGCTCTCCAAGGCACGGAGTTAGTGATAGTTATGTGCTTAAGTAAAAAAAAAACTCATTGGTACACGCCCGGATTCGAACCACGGCCGCACGGCCTTCTAAAATTCAAACAGGTTCGCTGCGCTCGGGCTGTCCAATCTATATAAACAATCAAATTCTAACAAAAAATTTATACGAATGTAAGTACATAGTAAATACACGCTTGTTGTAAAAATACCTACAAGTAGATATTTTATGTTTATGTGACAAAGGTTGATTTATTTACTTACTCCATGGATGGATTTTTGTCTGTTTAGTGATTGTAATAAAATTCCTAATTTGAAGATTTATTATTGAGGCATGTTTAATTAATAGCCGCCAGTGGGATGGATATTTAAGTCCTTTTTCATGTTAGATTAAAAGTACATGATTACCTTTTTTGGATATAAATTTTTCTAATTTAAGAAAGAAATTGAAATTACTTTGCTAAAAGACAGATATAATTATATATATTAACCCAAATAAGACGTAATTTGTACTGAAATAAAACTAAATAAGTGTTTCAATTTATTGATCAAATAATCAATAAATAATCTCGGATATTTTGATCTTAATACAATTAAGAGAAACCTCCATATTTTTGCCAACTCTTTAAGCTCTATATAGTGCGTGATGCCATTTTCGTCGGTCTTTTCAGTGGGTATCTGCAGCATTGCCTCTTCTTTGCCTGTACATAAATATTACAAACATTACTGAAAGCATTATTTATATATTTTATCAAACAAATCACAGCTATTACTCAGAAGTAGGTAAATAAACGAATTTCCATTCGATAATACTCGACAGCCCTTAGCGCGTCCATATGTCATTTTAACAATGGAATTAGTCGGTATTCATAGTCCTGTCGAAAACTGTGCGCACGGGTGTGTAACAACTGGAGTGCACTTGTCGAATGTCACGTGACAGTTTCCACACAATGCCGGCACTTCGGGGCGGTTTTATGACAACGATTTTTGCACACGCCTACCCCACGGTGTCAAGTTGTAAATTTTTATGTGCGCCGATAAGTGTTTGTAAAGTGTCATTTTGCGCGAAAGTAACGCTTTTGTTGGTTAGAAACGGAACGTTAGTGTATTTATTGTATGGGTAGATGTTTCAGCTACATGATGAAATTGTTTGCTTTCGATATTGATGAAACGATATGTTGAAAGATCGGTGGGTGGAATCTTATGGCATCTCGGATTACAGATGATAAACCGCATATACGTTTAATGCAAATGATCTGTCATTACTTATGGAGAGAAACAACAACCGTGAAGCAATTTTCACATTTCATTATAACAAACACACAATTTTACACACGCAGTTAAGTAAAGACGTAGGTGCATATTTAAAAATTGTAAGCCAATCTAGTTTTATACAACGGCGTTGATCATTTTGATCTTGTACGGGCAGAAAAATACGCTTGGGCGTTAGTTATTATCCAGTGTTAAAAGCTCTAAGGGTGAAATCAAAGTGTATGTGATTAAAAAAGCTTCCAATCCATTATATATTATATGGATATATAAACCCGATTTGAGCATCGACAACACAAGTATGAAAAAAGTTCGGTGAGGTCGAACGAGAGTTTTTGATCACGACGGCGCGAGTAATCGTGTAGATAAAAATGGATTTTAGAGATTTTTTTTCGCTTAAACTAGCGAAATAAATATGTAAAACACATGTCGTGCTTTTTACTAGGTGCACCAAAAATCCACGATCGTTTGGGTATTCTAAATCGTTTTTTCATCGTTATTGATATTTTCGTGTGACCATTACTTTCAAAATTGTGTATCCAATGTATTTAAGATACAAGCTTTTCATGTTAAATTTTTATCATTTAAATCATCAAAAACAAACAAATATACAAATTGCGTATACCGCAATCTGAGCTCATTGTGTCGTGTCGGATATTTTAATTTGGCCAATTTTAAACACGGCTTGCTTCCGTTTTGCTTATACCCCCGCATAATCCGCGTGCGAACGGACAACTGTAAGCACGAAGTTAACAAACAACGTTAAGCTTCTGAAACCCAAACGGTAAATTAAGAGCATTCGCCAATATAAGCCCTTGGGTCCCTACGTCGCATATTGTGTACATTGTTACGCTCCATTCGGATTTCTGTGCGACGTATTTACAGTTTCTAGTGAAAGTCGTATTCTGCTTTCAAGTCCATAGAATTAGGAATAATATAATAGTAAGACTAGAACGAGCGCTATTCAACTGAACTGTCAACGTCGTCAGATATAAAGGTCGTAAGAATCGCGCGGTGGAAGGTATGCAGTGAAGTGTGGGAGGAGTCAACACCAACAACAACAATAAGTCACGAAATGGGTAATAAAACGTCACAGTTATCGACATCATTTTCGATCATATTTTCTTATTAAAATTAATATTGAACCGGACGTCTGACAAGCGCTGTTGACAACACGGCGCATCAACTACGCTCAATTCAAGTGTAGTTGTGATAACGCAGCGTATGCGTGGTTTGTGTTATAATGTCTATCTCATATTATTCCCACTTCTATGTTCAAGTCATAACTAAATGTTGACAACTTCCGTCTTAGTACTAAATGAGCTTATTTGTTGCTGTATTCATTTGTTCTATTTCATTTTCATATTGACGACCGCTTAGCCTAGCGGGTAGCGACCATGCCTACGAAGCTGGTGGTCCCGGGTTCGAATCCCAGGTCTGCTCAGTATTTATATGATGAATATTAATACTGTCAGGTCTTGGTTGCTGTATGTATGTGGTGCCTTCGCTTGGTACCCAAAGACAAGCTAAAGCTTTGTTTGGGGCCTAGACGTTGTTGTGAGGTATAAATATGTTATGTTGTTATGTTATGTTATTTATTTATACTCAGTAACTTATGTTTCACTACTGATAACCATACGTCAACTGGCTGATATAATAAATATAAAAGAACCGCCCTGTACGAGTACCCGGTTTGCGTGTAGAATCAACGACAAATTAAAACGGTATATCTTTGCTATTATCAATTCTGAAAAAGATAAACATAAATTGTTCAGATTTTTAAATAACGTTTAAAAAAATTCTTGGCCAATAAGGAGATAACTAATCCACCAAAACGCACTGGGGCAGTGTAGTGGATTAAGCTCCAATCACCCTAACCTAGGGGAAGCCTAAGCCCCTGCAGTGGGGCATAATGGGCTGGTAGAAGAATACACCTAAAGACGATGACCGTGGAAGATATCTTAAAAGCTTTAAAAAAAACTAATGTTGCCATAGACTGGATAATTAGTAAACATTATTGTAAACGGATCTAAGTGGTCAATCGCTAATTGTAAATATATAAAATAAGTGACTAACTAAGCAACATAAATAACACCAAAATAACCTTCGTTTAAGTTAGTATTCGTTGCTGCTAAATATATTACTATTGTTTCATATTCAACACTGTAAACACATTCCAAACAATTGTATCTCTCGATCGAACTCTCTTTCGAACTTAGAGATCGCCAAAGGATATCGCATAAACAATTATGCACGCTCACTGAATAAACTCCGTATAAAAACCGCTCTATAATTACGTAACATCGACCAGGCGATCGATAGCATCGAGAATCGATTGGGCGAATCGATTGGCGATCGAGTCGATGAGATCTGGGTAGAACGAGCGAGACCAATTTTATTTTCGAAACATTTAGCAATCGATAAAATCGTGTAACGTGCGGTCGTAAATATCCCCATATTTTGTCATTAGGTATATTTTTATGATATTGGTTTAAATCCTGTCATAAATTTTGTTAGAAAAATTTTAGAAACGAAATGTACCTACTTTAAATTCTAAATGTAATAACATCATTTTGTGACAATAAATATTCTTACTTTCAAAAATATCTATGATAAGAGGAAAAAATTTAGTCCGTTTGTTTTTTAAAGATACTTTTTTTTTAATTAATAAAATACGATAATTTAAATATTTTTTACTACTAATTAAATATTGTAAGTACTTTATCCAAATGATGTACCTACTCGAAAAGCTCACATATCAAAAATTGAACACAACTGTTCATTGATTTTTACAGTGGTGCAACTTTTTGTAACGCATTCAATTATTTTATCTTAGTATATATATTATTATTATGCAATGATAGCTAAGTTGTAGCGAGCCCGCTTTTCGTTTAGAAGACCGTCGTTTGAATCCCGAGGCATGTACCATTGAGTTTTTTCTAACTTATGTATGTACATAACTACACTGACTGGCCTCGGAGAGCACGTTCACCCGTCGGTCCCGGTTAAAATCTACCAACTGGAGCAGCGTAGAGGATTAAGCTCCAAGCCTCTCATCCCGAGAGGAGGCCTAAGCCCCTGCAATGCGGCATTAATGAACTGATGGTATAATATAAACATTATCAGTTAATTATGAGGTGAATAAAAAGTGTCGAGCCATGGCCAATCGTAAGTAACTTTCATATGCCAAAACTATAAATAAAAATATATATTTTTTGTTGTTTTGCTCGTACTTATTAGTCAGCTGTAATCATATGACATAGGCATCGAAATTATAAAACGTAACCATTGTGGAGCGCCCACCTTTAATGACTTTCCCGGAAGTACATCAGGACGAAAATTTATATACCAAACTTAAAAAAATCCATAACCACCGCGTCAAAACTCCGGCTTGAGCTCTGATTATTAAGCGCACTCGATAAAATCGGGCTAATGAAGAACGGTACTTCGCAGGATCGACAAAATCTCTGCCTGACCAAGATACGATCGAGAAATTGATTTCATCCGTAAAAGATCGTAACGACGAATATTACTGTCTTCAGTTCACAATTTGTATGTTATTTCATTCAAGGAAGTTGCGGAAAATAAGAAGTACATTATTAAAAATATTTTACAATAAAAAAGGATTATTCGAAAAACCATCTAACATAGCTTTGCCGGAAACAAACTTATAAAAGTTAATAATTTATTAAAACATTTGAATGAATAGTTATGTTTTCGTTTGACTTTAAGTGACTTCACGTTGTCGTCGTCGCGGTTTTGATAGAAATATATTTCACTCTTTCAAGCAAATCATTGGAAACTGGACCTATTCGAAAAAAAAACTGTATTAAATTTTAAAATCTATTATATATTGTCGGAGTGGTAATAACAGGTCGAATGATTTCTATTCCATCAGCCCATTATACCCATTATACAGGGGCTTAGGCCTCCCCCCAAGGTGAGGGAATTTGGAGCTTAAATCCACCCAGCTGCTCTAATGCGGGTTGGCGGATTGTAACGACCGCCATCTATTGACAGCAACCGGGACCGACTGCTTAACGTGCTCTCCGAGGCACGGAGTTAGTGATAGTTATGTACTTAAGTCAGAAAAACTCAAAGGCACACGCCCGGATTCGAACCCTCGGCCTTGTAAATTTGAAACAGGTTCGCTGCGCTCAGGCTATCACGACATATGTTGTCGAATTATTTGCGCGTAACAAAATATTGTCTATTACACAGTACATCAGTATAACTTACTTTTCTGTCAATCTGTACGTACTATATTGAAAAGTTTTTGTGTTTATGCTTGTTATATACTAATTTACAAAATGCTTGCCAATCAACAGTTCTTTTTCTATTTTAGCAAGCTGTATCAGATTGTGTAATTGTCGGTTTTTTTCTTAATTTAGACTAGCCGTTGGACACAGTGAACTTTGAATATAGCAGACTAGAAAGCGCACCCTTGCCAAACTCAACAACTCAAGCCCACAAATGTTGTCAAATTTATTTACTTTTTAAAATTTTTTTTTATCAGTATTTGCCTTTCGTTCAATAGTAGTAACTAGTTGTGACAAGCAACACACAAAGACATAGATCCGACACAAATATCTAGGTAAACTAATTCAAAACTCGCATTATTGCTCAGCGATTGTAAAGGTATCCTTGTTTAGTTTGGCAATAGAGAACATGACCAAATTTCTTCTCAAGTTAACAATACTTTGATATAATAGTGTTTTTCTCTTGTACGAATTTCTTTTTTTTCAATTATAATCATTACATGAAGTACATAGATCTAACTATACTATACTAACTATAACTATACTAACTATAAAAATTGTAGCGTCGAAAAAAAAAATTGTTTTTAATTTCCGTTCACCATAGTTGAAATTATTCCTGCAAATAGCCTCACAAAATTAAATGTCTCTTTTGCTATTTTATATTCCACCTCTACACAGCGGTCGATGTCGACAGATACATTAGCTCTGCCCATTCCCCAACAATGAAATGTAATAACTTAGGTACCTTGTCTTCATTGTTTTATGCAGTTTCTATTACTTAAAATATTATAAGCTCGGTGCTATACCAGTAACGATTGCAGCCGTCGCAAGCAAATGTCATAATGACGTTTCTGTTATTGATTTTCCAATCACACATTCAATTTGGCCATCCCCCGGCCGACAGTTGGTGTGTCAATAATAATTCCGGTAACTGTATACTGTTGAATAAAATGATTAACCTCGGCGCCGGCCCGCGCCTATGACGACGTTGGATGTACAGGATGTTGCATTCGCATATAATTTCATATCAGAGAACGCCCACGATTCGGTTTTCTATCTTCTATACGATTTCGTGTCTTTGGACAACGGAATCTTTTCATCTCATTAATGTAACCATTTTCTAAATTCTGTGTAACTAACTAATATAGTAAACTTCTAAACTTTCTAACTTCTGTGTAACTTAAGGTCAATATGCATTTTAGCACAAATAGGTTATTTAAAGTTAAGATTTACCTACAAAATTTCGAAACATTTTTATAATTAGTAGAAATTTTACTTTACTTATGCTCATAGAAAACTATTACAGTAATTAATTCAGTAAGACTGTTTTAAAAATGGATGGTAATGATTTCTGTCGGTCTGTCACCATGCGGTATGCAAGGATTTTGCGTCTGAGACTTGAGTTCTTCTTCGTTGACTCTCCAAACGATACGATAGTTATGAAATTTGAACTGAATTCGAGGCGAACTTCACGAATATTTCAATAATATCTGTCATTTTTTCTGTGTTTTAAAACGAAACGCATTATTATAAAGATTCGCCGCTGTTACTAAAATCATCGCGAAATTTCCAAAATTTTTAAGTTTAGACATAAATATAAATTAGTAACACCAAAAAAATTACTTTAAATGCAATATCTCACTGAACCATTTATTATTCAAATGATTCAAATGATTCAAATGATTCAAATGATTCAAATGATTCAAATGATTCAAATGATTCAAATGATTCAAATGATTCAAATGATTCAAATGATTCAAATGATTTATTTGCCAGAAACATGGTACATAAATAACACTCCATTATGCTCTTACTTGAATAAAAGTGTGCAAATATAAAATAAAGCACAGTTAATTGAAGATTATTAATATGTCAATTTATAATATAACATACATAAATTATAATCACAAAGAATTCAATTACATACTCAATCCATCAAAATCATAAAATAATAAGAATTAATATTGCACACCATCTCGTTGCTATATAACATCAATAATAATAATAATAATAGCGTATACATCATAACAACGCCTAGGCCCCAAACTAAGTATTACTTAGTGTTTTGGGTACCAAGCGAACACACCACATACATATAACAACCAAGACCCGGTAATAGTATCAATTCTTCATCAGCTAAATACTGACCCGACCTGGGATTTGAACCCTAGACCTCCAGCTTCATAGGCAGAGTCGCTACCCACTAGGCCAAGCGGTCGTCTAAAAATCTAAAATGTCTAAAGAGTTAATTAAAACTACATACTGTACATAGACAAAATATCAACATTGAACTTGTATCGCGCGGGCGTTCCGAGAGGAACATGACATAAATTCAATGTCAACCCTCCCTAAATGGTGGGACTGTATCAAATAAATACCATATGTACTACAGATCGGGTTACACTCCGCCGTCACTAATTCCCGGGACGTTTTAGACAATCGTCACTGAAATTGACTATTCGAATTCTCAGCTTCACTGCTACATTGTATTGTTGTCATAATTACGGCACATTGTTCATTTTATGCCCTCTGCTTATGGTTTAATGTTATGTACCGTTAGTTAAGTTCGTGACTGATGGAGTTTGTTTGAATTTTGATTTGATTATTTGAGGCTTATATGAATATTAAGTTATTTATTGAAATATTAAATTAACTGTAATAAAATTTAACATTCAAGTTTTTTTTACTGCCGATTCAGAAATATACTAAAAAGAGATGAACCGGCCAGAAAATCACTCCGGAATTTTTATTAAATATTTTTGTCAATATAGAATACTTAAGACTATATATCTAAAGGCTTTAGCGTATAGAATGCTTAAGGTTATAAGAATAATATATGTTATTATCATAGACAAATAAATTTGACAGAAGCGTTTGGTTTCAATATGGTTTTAATATAGTCAGAACTGTCACTTTACAGTATCGAAAATGTCAAACGCAATTTCACGGAAATGAAGACCGGCACGCGGGGACCTCGCCGACCGAAACTCGCCATCTCGCTTAACGGTTTCACCAGCTAGCTAGAGTATGAGTGGTTAGACGGTAAACCCAGAAGAGGGCTTCTAGTTAATTCGTACTATTATAATTATTATAATTTAAATATTATAAGCTGAAATTTTACACATTTCTTTAACTGTTTGCTTTTCAATGTAATACTTTCATTGGAAGTCTATCGCAAAAAAGAACACAGTCGTTTATGAAAGAATAGTTTGTTTTTGAAAGTCTGAATCTAGGAATTGCAAACATAATTATATACCTCTAGTATTGATATTGTGGCCGTGGCACCTCTGAAGAAAGCTTTTATGTTTTTATGTTCATACGTTATATGAATTATAATGAAATTTGGAAATATATGATATGGGACCATAAAAATGTTACTTTTATTAAATATTTAAATTTACGCTTTTAATTTCAGTCGCTTGATTACAGAAGGTTGAACGTTGTATACTTTTCTATCGTAAATTTTCGAGCGGTTCGCGATCGCTAATACGGCAACGGTGATAATTTCTATCACAAAATTGCAAAATCAAATAAGTGCTAAATTCAGAACGAGCTGTTAGTCCCTATCTGATATTATTAATGTCGCTGCATTTGTGAATCGATCGACACGGTCCCAGCAAATGAGAGTGCATTGTGTCCGTGATCCGCGCATTATCCGCGAACTGCGATGTGCCATGCTTTATCTGGTCGGGGTTTTGTGTTGCAGTTATATAGCTTATCAGCTTTTAAACGAAGTATACTATTTATAACGTGGATAATGAATAAAAAAACTACAAAAAACATTTACACAGATACAGAAAAATCCAATTATTGATTTATGTTCCTATTAAAATTATAATACGGCCAAATTCTTACTTATTTACGTTTGTACACAAAAACTAAATACAATACAGTTTGATTTTATTGATAAATTTCGTAATTAATTCCCATGAATTCGAAATATACGTTCACGATTATATATTTATAAAATAAAAACAGTGGGCACTAATAAATAAATAATTTATTTCGTTGTGCCTGTTTTATTTAAATATAATATATAGAGAAAGGAACTTCGTTCCAATGAGTGTCCCACGTTAGCGGCTCGTTATATCTGTGCGGACTATGTTTTCTACGCTCTCGACACACCTTTCCACACGCGAATTCCCGACTTCTTAAATAATAATTTACTGAAAAGAAAAGACAAATTATATAATCTATACAATGTGAATAAATACACTATCGTATGAATATGACTAGAATGGAAAACCAACTGGAACATATAATTCCAGTTGGTTTTTACCATAGACCAAAAAATATATTTGATTGATGTCTGTGAGTAAAAATCTATTTTAATCTTTACACAAATATAATAATAATAATAATACATGGGACATCCCACACAGCGCCATCTAGTCCCAAAGTAAGCAAGTATTATGCTTGTGTTATGGGTTACTAGACAACTGATATACATACTTAAATATTCTTTATAATATATACATATATAAATATTTTTTTTTTATATATAACAACCAAGACCCGGTACCAGTATCAATATTCATCATATTAATACTGACCCGACCTGGGATTCGAACCCGGGACCTCTAGCTTCGTAGGCAGGGTCGCTACCCACTAGGCTAAGCGGTCGTCGTATGTTTTGTAATTTCGTTTACCTTTATCTGCAATAGTGATACTTGTATTTATTTATTTATACAGTAACAAGTTACAAAGTGAAACTTAAGATAGATGTTAAATTCTAATATAAATGTTGAATTTGCAACTCAATTATAACTGTAATTACATGTAATTATTGTAAACATTATGAGCTAATTAGAGCTAATACAAAAAAATTAAGACAACAATAAATTAAATAGAGACGGATCTAACTACACCTCTTATGTTAAAATCCATCAAGCCGCTTATGTTACAGAGCATACAAAAAAAAATACAAACTGTAACATATACAGGGTGAGATTTTTATGACCAGCCAAATTTTAATATAATGATCTTTGGTAGAAAACCTATAGCCGTCTTGTTTCCTTTTAGTATCGTTCTATAGAAAAATATTGAGATATGACTACATAAACCTTTCCCAAAAAAACCAAAAACACTAGTTACTATTCTTGCCCGCCGCATCATTCCGTTTCAAAGGCCTCGGGCGCGTACGTTTACTATAGCGTTAAGAAGGCAACCAAACGTTATAAAATAAACTGTAGATAAAATAATTTATTTTGAAAATGTAACCTATATTTTTTATTTACGCAATAAGGTCTATTGGTAATACCTAACACCTAGAAAAATTTTGGCTGGTTAATAAAATCTCACCTTGTATATTACATACATAATAGGTTAGTGGACATTTTTTTATAAAATAATTTTAAATAAAAGAGCTTTCTAAATATATCATATCAGCGAAAGAATTTAAAAAAATGAATCATTGTTGACAAAGTTATGAATATTTAAAATGTCTTGTTAGACAGAGAGGGCAATACCGCATGTTAAATATCGTTTTGCAAGAAAGAGACAGAGATAAAATTTTAAAAGCTTATAATTTTCATATTCTTCAACCGAACATAATTTTGTTTAAAAATTTATTATCGTATAAAGTCTATTTTTATATTTTCTTGATAAATATAATACATACAATAGTAGTCAAGTACCGTATTATACACGAAAATCATTACCCTCCGCAGTAAAAATTGGAGTGTTTTTAAGTATAAAATTTTAAAAACAAACACTATCATAAAATAATGGACAAATTTGCTTTTTCCGGCAGTATTAAAAAAAAACATTTACAGTTTTGCCTCTGTTTTAAATGAGTTCAAAAGAGTCCAGTCGCCACCCGCCATCGTTACACGCCCGCGCCCGGTGAAAATCGTCAGCTGCGATTCGCATTCGATAATTTCACAAGTCGTAAATGTATTCGAGAATCAATTTGCAACACAAATGAGCTTCCCGTAATAAATGAAAAGTGGGCGGATTGATTTTGAACTATGAGAACCGTGCAATGTGCTATGAACACGCATCCCGCAGCATTATTGTATTTATTTTTAAATTTATTGTTTGCACTCTATTCCGTCCGAGGTAAATTAATAGAATACATAAATGACACCTTTAAATGGTTATGTTTTTACTTGGTAAACTATTAGAAGCTATGAATTAAGCTTACATTATTTATATGTCTAGATAAGCCACGTGATAGAATGACAAAAACCGGCCAAGTGTGAATTGGACTCGCACACGAAGGGTTCCGTATCACCGTACAATATAAAAAAAAAAACGAGCGCGACGTTGAATTATTGTATAAAGATATTTCATTTTTATTCGTTAGTTATTCAGAAGGCGCTCGATCCTTTGTGGCTAATCCAAAAAATAATAACATGAGTGCACTGAAAGCTAGAGACAATTTTTATTACTTATTTTATTACAGTGAAGTTTTGACTTTTAGTATCGAATGTAAAGAAAATAAGGTCTGCAAAGGAAAGCGTAAATTTATAGTATCTAGTAATACAATGTAATTATCATCATAAAATGTTTTTTTTTTAATTATATTTTACAATAAAATCACAAAGATAAAATGCATCTACTTTTCGCTAATTGGCTAAACACTAACTGTCTTTTTCTAAGAATTTAAAAAAAATTTTACTCATGAAAGTGAATTTTATAAGTTACTTACTCTCTAAATAATACAGTCTAGTCTGTGAAGTTTTTCTTTTAACTACATTATATATACTCCTGTCATAATTTTTTTCCATATATCCAAAAACAACGGTTTAGCTGGTAGAGGGGGGGGGGACACATGACTCTAACAAAAATTAGTACTTAAAGAGTGCGTATCTCAACAACTGTTTACTTAAATACAAAAATTGTTTGAAACCTTGATATCATATTTTAAGACATATCGTTTGGTACCTCTCGCGTTAATATGCGATGATTTTTTTTCGTACTTCAGTTACATGTGTGGCGACCTATCCCAAAGAAAATTTTTCTTAATTTCACTACGTTATTGTGTAGCGGTTCAAAGATTGTACCTAACTTCCAAAGTTCATCTATATATTGCCAATAGTTTCCGAGAAAAACACCAGACAGACAGACGGATGGACATAGCGAAACTAGAAGGGTTCCTTTCTGCCATTTGGTTACGGAACTCTAAAAAGTATCCGACTAATATGGTTGTTTGCACATGTATAACCAAATAGACCACGTACTTCCGCTACGCCATACGAACCATTGACATAATTAATTATCTTTGTGGGCATGATTTATAACCGAACGCTTAGGTGATATTTATATCTGCATTTTTTGACACCGAATGTTAATCTGGAGACGTATATAATGAAATAATATATTCGGGAATCTTAATTACATAAAAAATATTTTGAATTAAATTTTGTTCACATCGGTAAAATTTTACATTGTATGCTTCCTAGTGCTTCAAAGCAATGTTTTACAATAAAAAAAAAAACATTGCCACGGAAAACAAGCTTTGTGTCGATGTTATGGGATTTATGAAATAGGGGATCGGCTGATCAAATTTCGTCATGCATAATTAATATACCCAATTTTTACCCTTGTTCAAAAGGACAAAACGAGGGGCAACCTAACGCCTGTTTTGATACAAAAGTAATTGGATACTACCAAAATACAACAACACAATGTTTATGTACAGTGATTAAATTCCCATTAAACTGAAAATCGTGTTAAATTTCCTCAAAGATACGTAAAAAACGGAGAGATTTCATTGAGAACTTCTAGTGTACTGCAGCCAAATTGTGAAAAGCGGAATAATTACAATTTTCTCTTGTCCATTCCTTTATTAATCTAACCGTCTATTACAGCCATTGTACTCGGAAACTATTTGTACTAGATAAAATTAGTATAGATAAAATTTAGAAGGTAGGTGTGATCTATAAACCGCTATACAGCGGAGTAGTGGTATTAATTTTTTTTGGGTATATCGCCAAACATATGACTGCAAATCGGAGAAACATTCAACGCATATCAAGGTCTGTAGATAGGTTTTTAAAAATGATATATAGGTATCAAAAAGCCTTTTTTTGTTTACGTCGAATTGTAAGTTAATAGTTAACAATAATACAAATTGGTATGTTTAATCAAAATTGCTTGCAGTATAATTTCAATACACAAATTTTAAAAATACTCAATAAAAATCCGATCGAATCGAAAAAAAGCACGTTACGCGATTATAAGCGCAGCCTACTATTAAGTACTCGAAGTTACAAGGTATGTAGGCCTCGCCATAGAAAACTAAAACTTATCTTTTTTTTCTTTTATAATAAAGTTATGAAAAAAAGCCGTCAAATGTATACATTTAAGGGCTGTTAAAAAAGACCTTCCTAAGCACGTCTAGATCTCGTCTAGATTTAAATATTGTGCTAACCGCGGAATTATTTACGAGATCTTATATTATCCGTGGTATGATCTGTAGATATACTTATTGCTTTCATTATATTGTGGATTTATATACCTATGTATGCACAAACTGCTTTTATTTATCCCTTTTTTTATCCTTATATTTTTATTAACCCTATCGCACGTGATGCGATATACAAAAAAAAAGAATTCTGCTGTCAAGAAAATATAGTCTTCAATATATACAAATACAGCATATTCTTGGACCAATGCAATTTACATTGATTTAAGGATCCTTTTTCTTCTGTGTACACATAAGAAAAAGGAGGAAAGAAAAAGAATTTTCTTGATAGCAGAATTCTTTTTTTTCTGTGCACTTAACCAGTTTTCAATAAAATTTACCAGACAATTTTTATTTAATTGCTAGGCCGATGATGCTATTAATAATTATATAAATAGGATTAAACTATCGAAAGGCGAATAACTAATTATTGTATTAAAACCGCTTTATATAATTAATATTTCCCATACTTTTAAAATACTTTTGGGTATATTATTTGATTAACGGCAAAAGAACGGTGCACCGGATGTATATAAGTTAGTATTTACCAAGTACTCAAGCAAGATATCAAGATTTGCTCAGAACGGAAGGCCATAACGATTACAAGATGACGCGTAGTTTTTTTAGCGTAAAATTGTAACGGTAACGCATAATTTGATGTATAAATCAATACTTATACCAGAATGTGAAAGTAATGTGAACCGTATATTTTTTGGGTAAAAAAAACCTGATGATTACATATCAATGAAGTAATTAACTTAGTTCATTCATGCAGTACTATCCATTTTCAGGTTTGATAGGTATATTCTTTTCCGTTTCTTCGTCTGTCTGTCACAATATCGCTCGGTGTATTTCATTCCATTCCACCAGCCCATTATGCTCCACTGCACGGACTTAGGCCTCCCCCCAAAGTAAAGGGGCTTGGAGCTTAATCCAACAAGCTGCTCCAGCGCGGGTTGGTGGATTTTAACGACTGCATTCAGTTAATGGCTCGGTGTATTAAGTCACTATATAAGTTGAAGATGAAATTGCTAAAATTCGTCTTTAAAATACTTGAAAGTATTAACGAAAAGTCTCGTCAAATTGGACTCGTCGTGTGGGGTAATAAATTGATCTCTTAAGATCTTATTAAACAGATTACTTGATTACTTTAATATCTTATTTTTATTAACGTACTACATTATAAAATTATATACTATATGCCTACAAGGTGTGGTTTTTCATTTCTGCCAAATTAATACACATAAAATTTCATAACAAGAACACACTTGGTGAAAACCTTATTCATTATTGATTTTATCAAATGTCCAAATTTTCCATTTCCTCACATGAAACGGCGTCATGTCGACCCTACACAATACCTAAACCCTCATACAAGATTGCTGATCGCGAAACGCATCCGGTAACACCTTGAATACGAGTAAAAATGCGTTAATTTTACAAAAAATATAATTGATTTATTTAATCTTAGAACAAGAGTTTTTTTTTTTAATTTAAACTTGGGTTTAGAATCTGATACTAAGTAACCCACATCGAGCTGGCAGGAGATTTATACACTTGGTATATAATTTCATAATGTGTATAATTTCAGTGTTACCTGCCAAATATGACAATTTTAGGCTTTGCCTTGAAAAGTTTTAGTCGTTAATGAAAGTGCTAATCTTTTTAGTATTCTGTTGAATAAATATTCATATAATATTTGGGTGAAATTTTTTAAATACGAATGATAAATAATAATAATATCTAGGACATTCTACACAGCGCCACCTAGTCCCGAACTAAGCAAATCTTGTATCATGAGTACCAGACAGTTGATATACATATTTCAATATTCCTTATAATATATACAGATAGGTATTTTACACCCAGACACGGAACAAATAGACATGGAAATACCGTTTTTAATTTGACGACTTCTAAATACAACATTTTACTAATTATATAACGACGAAGCTCTTCCGTAATGGGTGGTTATAGTCATGTTTAACTTGTGTTTAATAAATAAAGTAAATTGTAAACAAAAGCACACAAAAGCTACAAATTTGCTTATATTATAAATATTTCCCTTTTTACATTCCGAAGCTAAAAGAAAAAACTTGACACTGACAGATTAATTTGTCCTGACAGGTTCGTCTATCCGTCTGTGCGCCATGTCACACCCTCGTAGTTTTTATATTGTAAAAGCAAAATAGACAAAGTATCTTTATTCGTAATACAGGCAAAACTGGCAGAGTTGACGTTTTATTAATCGTCAAAAATGAATTTTTATTTCTGTAATTTTTAACTTCTATATAACTATCTCTTCCCATGCGTCTCTAGCATTACTAAATATTCTAAGCGAAAGCATTTGAAATTAAAGATTAATTTTATGGAACGGTTTCATTTATGATGTTCAATCAAAATTTTTCCAAAAATTTTAATACCTTCTACATTAACTACTGAAATGCAAATATTTTCAGGTAAAACCGAAAAAATGCCACATAAAAGTTAAATTACCTTCTTAAATACGTCCAACGGGGTTACATTAATCGGTTTTTGAATTTGAAGTATAATAAGTAAGTTTTCATTTCGGAAACTAATTTAGGAAGCCATAAAAATTATGATGGATTCTCAATCACACGTGACATTAATAACCATTTTCGCGTATGAAACTGTTATCAAAGTCGCCCCGTATTTTGAAATTTTCACACTTATATAGCGTTTAAAAATTTACTTTTGTAATTAAATATTTCTAACTTCATGGCACCAAAAAAATAATAATAAAAAATTAAAGAAATCTCATTAGGTCTTCAAAATAAGAAATTATTGTTTCTTAATCAATTTCTTTTAGTAATCGTTAAAAGTCAGGTAATACTATTGTGTTGGTTACGAAGTAGTATCAAGTGAGTATTATGGTGGTAATAAATTGCTTTCCTGGGAATAAAAAATACATTTTCCATTTTTAACTGCTAATAGAGATTCTTTCTACTGCAGCATATAATACGCTAATAGTCTTTATGAAGACTTTTTAACAGCTCATTATTTTCTAAAATTCACAGATTAATTACATTGATAACCGGGAAACTATTAAAGTAATTATTTTATAAATATGTGAAAATTGTTGATTTTTCTTGTCTTTCAAAGGATCTTTTACAAACAAAGAGTTGGAAATTTTTGAACAAGCTTACAAGCAAGTAAAGTAGCTTCATCTCTTTCCATAGAGTTCAAGCTATCTCTATATCAAATATCAAAAACGATTCTGTGGTATACCTGTGAAAAAGTAGCTAACATTCCACACACACACACGTTTCACGTTTCCGCGGTAAAAATCGTTCGTCTTTAGGTTAAAAGCTATGTCCTACCAAGTTTACTGCAAAAAGTTAACAAATATACATACACATTTTTGTTGTAAAAGTAGCCTATATCCTTTCTCACGGTTTAAACAATTAGTAAACCAAATTTCATCAAGATCCGTTTAGCGGGTTTGCAGTAAAAACATTATAGACAGATAGACAGATACACATTCCCATATAGATTATTATTAATATATCAGTATTACCTCAGGCGCCATAGGGCCATGGTTCGAATCCGGGCGTGTACCGATGAGTTTTTCTGACTTAAGTACACAATATCACTGCCACCGTGCTTCGGAGGGCACGTTAAGCAGTCGGTCCCGGACGCTGTCAATAGATGGCGGTCGTTACAGTTCCCGACCCGCAGTGGAGCAGCGTGGTGGACTTAAGCTCCAAGCCCCCCTCCACCCCTTAGGGAGGCCTAAGCCCCTGCAGTGGGGTAAAAATGGGCTGATGATGATGATGATATCAGTATTATGGATGTAACACACTTGTAGCGATAAATGTTACCGTAAGTTTTGTCATGTTACGAGATTTTATTTATCTCTATTCATGTGTGAATCCAATAAGCCTTTATCGTAGTCTCGAAATAGAATTATTTAGAGTGGGATTATTCGGAGAGAAATACTCACGAGACAAAAGATTCCCAACACTCCACTTTCGTGAATTGTTGAAGTAAATCCTATAACAATTCATATTTCAAAGCGTACGAAAAGTTTGTTAAAATAAAGCCATTTTAATATTGGCATCTCTTATGATTATAATTAATTCGCAACACAAATGACGCAAAGTGCATATTCACTCTCGTTACGTGAAAGTCCAGAGCGCAACGAACCTATCTCAAATTTATAAGGCCATAAGGCCATGGTTCGAATCCGGGCGTATACCAATGAGTTTTTCTGACTTAATTACATTAACTATCACTGACTCCGTGCCTTGAAGAGCACGTTAAGCAGTCGGTCCCGGACGCTGTCAATAGATGGCGGTCGTTACAATTCCCAACTTGCAGTGGAGTAGCGTGGTGGATTAAAGCTCCCAACCCCCTCCTCACCCTGGGAAAAGCCTAAGCCCCTGCAGTGGGGTAAAATGGGCTGATGATGAATATTCACTCTATTTTGTCTTACAAGAAGTGTCTTAAAACAAAACTATGTCACATATGATTGGCATAATTGCCTAGGTGAAACAAGGTCGACGACCCGACGACTGTTTTTTATTTATATTATTGTGCCTGTCATCGCT
This sequence comes from Luffia ferchaultella, assembly GCA_949709985.1. Lineage (NCBI taxonomy): Eukaryota > Metazoa > Arthropoda > Insecta > Lepidoptera > Psychidae > Luffia > Luffia ferchaultella. The sequence goes on from OX453251.1 coordinate 5,967,133, forward strand.
GCGCCGTTTTTCATCCACCATACAAAACGTCTACCATCAAAATATTATTCGAAAGAATTATATGAACTTAAAACAAATTATATAAACACGAAAAAAATATCTTTTTCTCACAACATTTTAACCAGGCCGAAGCCTTTTTCATTACAAAACCTTAGTGTTCCTTTCTACAGTGCCAGGCATGTCTCGTAACTGAGTGAAGCGGTAATGAAATGCAAATATGCTTGCATATTCCGGTGAACCACTTTATACCTGTATAAATAACAGGTGACTTCTTGGTGGTTAGAACGCGTACTACTTGTTCCACAGACTGTATATTGTCAGAAAAGATAGTGATATAATTATAAACTATATTTTGAATCCACTAGCTCATTTTATCCTAGATAACCGGACATTCATTTCTTGGGTTCTGAATATCAGAAATAAAAAACGGAACCCTTAAAGGATCAATTTGATGTCTGTCTGTAAGTTTGACTAAGCCTATTTTTTCAAATCTACTGGACAAAGAAAGTGAAAATTTGATATATACTCGTATTATACAGAGTTAGGTACATACGTAGAACATGACTAAACGAATTGTGGAGGTTAATGTGGTGAAAAAGGGGGTGCAAATTAGAATATTAAATAAAAATTTGTGTAGTTTGGTGTCGTGATAGCCCGAGCGCAGCGAACCTGTTTACATGGCCGTGCAGCCGTGGTTCGAACCCGGGCGTGTACCAATGAGTTTTTCTGATTTGAGCACATATGTAACTATCACCGACTCCGTGCCTCGGAGAGCACGTTAAACAGTCGTTAAAATCCATTGACCCGCACTGGAGCAGTGGGATGTTTTAAGCTTTAATCCCCTTCACCTTGAGGCGAGGCTTAAGTCCCTGCAGTGGGGACTTAAGCCTCAATTAATTTTTAATTTTTTTTCCATTCCACTGCAATGAGCCGGTGGAATGGAAAAAAAAATAAAAATTTATTCCTTTTCTCTAAAACTACTGAGTTTAAAATTGAAATAATAATACAGAATATAAATCATCATTCATAATTTACAGGAAAATCTAAACGAAAATCCTGAGTATTTAAATTCCCTAGGAAGCGGAAAATATCCATAAAGAGAAAAAAGGTATAAATTCTGTTGCTTAATTGAACCGAGGGCTAATAATTTCAATTGGTGCTATGGTAACCTACTTATACGAAAGAGCCGGACGCTAATTTCAGCCAAAATTTGGAGCTGATTTAAAAACATAGTAGGTAATACAACGATTTGTTGTACGGAACCTTCTCCATTAGGCTCCGGCTTGCTCTTGCCCGATTTTTAATATTGATTTTACTTCCAAAACATAGGTCATATATATTTTGCCAAAAGTGTGGTGATAGCCTGAGCGCAGTGAACCTATTTCTGGTTTAGAAGGGCATGCGGCCGTGGTTCGAACCCAAGCTTGTACCAAAGAGTTTTTTTTCTAATTTAAGTACCAAACTATCACTAACTCCGTAACTCGGAGAGCACGCTAAGCTGTCGGTACCGGGTGCCAACAACAGATGGCAGTCTATAAATCCACCAATCCGAAATGGAGCAACATGGTGAATTAAGCCTCAATCCCCTTCCCCTGGGGCCTAAGCCTCTACAGTGAGGCATTAATGGGCTGGTGGAAATGCAAGTGGATGCTTTGCCAAAAACAACATGTACGGATTTAGCTTCAATTGAAAATTATATTAAAAAAATAATTGTGAAAGCAAATCCAGTACACTTCTACATCTAAAAAGTCTCAAATGCTCAACGATTCGCGCCTCCTCTATCGTGATATTCGAAAAAGTGTCTTATCTAGTAAAACTCAAGGTTGACATGCGAAAGAAAGCCCTTTCTCTTCAGAACAGAGCTACTGAACATTTGTTAGAAAAAGAGAGCTGCTATTACACGGTTTCGCTTATAATTCGACTCACAAAATTTCTTAGGAATTCAAGTATACATATTGTTATTTCGCAATTTTGCGTAAATATGAAAACGGCGTAATGTGAAGAACAATTTTTTTGAATTTCGCTACAGACAGTGAAACTGATAAATCTCAACCAATGTCCTCTTTAATCAATAAAGTATTATTTATACCTACTTTCTTATCTGTTATTCGTTATTTCTCCAACCGACTTAGCTTCCGCTCATACGTCGTTCAAGTAAACTTACTGTGTTTGTGTGGCCTGTGGAGATATAATGGTATGTCGAAGACAGATACTGTTCTAACTGCATAAATTCCCGTTCATTATACTCTGTATGTTTTATGAAGGCGGAACTCGAGTGCTTTGTTTCAAGTAAAACTTATTTGTCTCGTTTTATTTATGTTTTGTTAACAAAGAATAATATACATGAAACGAATTTGAAATGGTGCTTCTTTTTAAAAAGATAAACCTTATTAACTACTGACGTTTTGATAGGTCTTAGAACTTTTGCCCAACAAATATTTTAGTGATACTAATAGCAAATTTTCTAACCTAATGGAAACAAGAACGCTTTAATACTGGGTTTAGTTCATATAGCGATTGAATATAGAGATTGTGCTAAATATTCAAAGACGTAGTAGACTGTTATAGCTTTATAAAGAAGAGTTTTCTGGAAAGCGCTGTAACGTCAGAACCTTAGGCGACAAAGATTTTTTTTAGTTTCAGTATGCTCTAGTTAAGATACTCGTCCGTCTTCCAATTAACAATTAGTTTGTTATTTTTATAAATATATTTTTTTTAAATGAGCTAAATAAGGTTGGTTAGCTAAAAAAAATATTATATTACACAAACAAGCTTAGCTTCACCAGCTCGCCAATTACGAGTACATCTCTGAACGACAGTGGTCTAGAGCACTTGTATTGATACCGTATACGTACCTACAATGTATACCTGCGCGCGCATTGTTTGGCTGACTCATTTTATTTTACCGAAGTTACACAAATAATAGTCAAGTACGAGTCTAAATGTCAGCGATCGTGATTTGTAGTGATAGAAAACTTACACACATAAAAATACATTTACGTGTATATTATCAAATTCAATTATCGACTCTTGCCTCTCAATTAGTTATGTTTTAAAAACTTCTGTCGGAAAAAACCAACAACGAATTAAATCGAATAGAATTTTCTAGAAAGCACTAGAACGTTTACACTTTAGAAAGTATAGTGTGCGTTTGGCAGCCTTCAGTCATATCAATTAAGTCGAGTCGACAATAACACGTAGCCGAAATACTCATATCAAAGTGTGCGATAACAAAGAAGGGAAGTCAAGTTTAGAAAAGTAATAAATGAACCGTTCATTTCAAAATATTGTGTAATTTAAATAGAATAGAGGTCAAGAGATTATAGATTATTCGCAACGCTGTAAATATCTTTTAAACTGCCAAAATAACTGCTCAGAGACTATTTCGAGGATGGCCTCAGGCCTTTGCTCGCTTTTGCACATTCATCCGAAATTCTTGCAATTCTAACTTCAGAACCTGCTTTTTTCAATACAACGCGTGATATATCATTGAAAAGTACACAAAAAATTGCAAATTTTACAGTATTTTTTAATAAAATATGTTCCTAGAAGAAATTTACATTTCAGCTAACAAAATTTTTAATTATAAAACCTTTAATTAAATACCATTTGTTATGCACCTCGTATCTCATGACATATTGAAATGTACACAGAAACGTCGAACTAGGTCTAGTAAGCGCGTGTCGCGTAAACAGAAGGGCATTCTGGTGCGATATTAATTTGCAACTTGTTGATGATCGGCGTGCGTTTATCGCTCTACCATTAATCACGTGACCTTCCCTCGCCTTAATGGAAGAAAGAGCTTTTAATCGCAAAAAGTTTTATTGAGGATAACAACACGTTGTCTCTCAGAGGCTTCGTTGAGATTAGTCAATTCGTTTACGTAATAAATCAGGAATTCCTTCATAAGCAACATCAATGTCGCTCTTTATCAAACCTCATCTGTTCTATGACATTATGCTTTGGAAAGTTTCGAAATCTTAATTGGTAATCTATGAAAATACACCATCACACAAAAGGGGCTTCTTATACTTCCGATTCATCGGGAGCTTCGCAAACCTCAGCAGGACTGCTTTCAGTAAAACAGAGCCAATAAAACTACAACAATTTAATGATCATTTTCAAGTTTAAACGTTACAAAGTTCAACAGAAACTTATAGTTAGTTTTAAAAATTGCATAACAGACTATTTGTACATATTCGTATTTCCAACAAGAAGTAAGAGCACTACCAAGTAAGCCTAGTAGTGCTATACCATCCTATCACATTATTATTATCACAGTCCACATTTCGCTTCCTCATTTCCTTGCTTTGGGTTTAGTGTGATACACGGTTTCACGGCTGACGAGCGTTCATGGTCCTCTTTAAAAAAAAAACATACCCATTTCACAGTTAAATGGATACATATAAATAAATAAACATTTATTTCAGATTAGGGCCCATAGTGAATTACAATGCTCTTAAAGCTAAAGAAAACAAACAATGAAATAAAATAATCTGATATCACAAAACAAAATACAAATACATTAAAAATTAAAATAGGTCGGCGAAAAGGGATTGAAACGGAGATAGTGATGCCGATTCGAAGCTGCGGATTGAAAGATTATCCCCTTAAGTATATCAACATTATGACACACTTGATAGAACCAATAACCTAACACATAATGATGATGTATTTGATCCGACGGTAAATAAATTTACGTAGTATTTCTACAACAGACAAAGACATGAATAATCTTTGTCCATCCACAGCCCTTCGCCAAAGGTGAGAGGCGATGGCTTATTAGGGGAAACTTGCAGGAACTTTGGGGTCGTATTAACCTCACATGGGGATGGGATGCGTTTTCGCAAAATGCAAATACCAAAAGTGAAATGAAAATTACCTGTTTATTTGATTCGTCAATCGATATAAGTAAACAGTGTTGGTAAAACGTTCTCAGTGTACTTAATTTTCTTTTTTAACCTTTCTTATATATACACTACTACTTTTTGGATAGATTTTGTCACCAGAACCATATTTTGGTGTAGTTTTGGGGAAAAAAAGAGTGACATGTTTTTTTTATAATAAGGAGTTTTTTTGATGTGGTTCATAATTTACAATTTTTACGTTTGAAACCGTAAAGATATAACGCTATCAAACAAAAAACGACAAAAATGTGTGTATCTTTCTTAAACAATTTTCGATCACCATAAGTAGTTTATTTGTATCACAGAAGGTTAGTCATGAAGTATCACCTAGTTGATTGGGACTTAATCCTCTTTGTGATGACGAACGATATCATCAGAAACCATTCTTTCTAAGTGTCTATAGCGTCTGACCTTAGTGTCTATAAACAAATAATTATGATTATTCAAAAAAATTACATTTTTCATATCAATTTTTTCAATTAATATTTAAGAAAAGTCAAGCAGTAGAAACTGAAAGAAGTTTACTTGTTAAGCGTCCTTCTGATGGGTCGTGCTACCCCCTTTTTCCTATTAATTTAATGGAAAACTCATCTTAAAAAATTACAGATTCATAAATAATCACAATTTTTCGTTTAAAACTATAGATACGAGTATTTGTGTCTTGTGTTCGCCCCAAAAATTATGTTTTGTTAACATATTTGTGTTGTAGTTAGTTAAGGAAACCATGAATAGTAGTTTTAAATTCGTACCATAAAAAATGATTTAACACAGAAAAATACTTTTTAAATCAAGAAAATATAATTTCATATATAACGATAAGAATATTCTTTCAAAATAAGTAAATATATTGTTGTTTCTAGATGTTTCCGTTGGTCTGAAGAAATATTTACTTATTTTGAGAGAATATTATTATCCTTCTATATGAAATCATATTTTCTTGGCTTAAGAAATATTTTTTTCGGTGATTGTTGACTTAGTCCGTTTTTTTTTTTTAATATATAAACACCCTGTTCGTAGCACTTTACTCTCATCGTATTCTAAATTAGTCAATTCGGTGTTGCAATGATGTACGGTTATTTAAAAAAAAAAAACTTTATATTAGAAACACACAGGGGTCATTACGTATTTTGTCCTTACGCGTCTTTATGGGGGAGCATGTTTGTTCGCTTCATGAAAGATTACCGTACAGGCGAAAAACAGTGCTGCCCCATAGAACTCGGCGTAATATAGTACACCCCGTGGACCATCACTGATAATTTTGTTAATGAAAATTTCGCTTGTTTATTGGTGTTAAGTAAACGAAAGTACTTTTTGATTACTGAAGTAGTTATTATAAAAGACGAGCTGATTGTCTGAATGTTTAATAAAACTCAAACGTTATTAAATAAAACGGAACGCTTTAGTTCGTTAGTCTTGTACGGTTGTTAGTTAATAAAAAACATCTAGACCAAGTGCGGGTCGGCCACGCATAATGTAATAGGTTTAAAAACATATATTTCAAAAACTACTCAACATATTGTTCAAAAAATTTTCCTTCAAAGTGTTTTATGTCGTATACACTTAAGGGTTGCCAAACTTTTTAGGCCTTTGGGAGCTCATATCTCAACAACTATTTAAATAAAACAGTCATTTAGTAGTCTCTATATAATTTTTAAAGGTTTCATCTTGAGGTATCCACACCTTAATATGCAGAGATTTTTTTTATTTTTTCTACAGTTACATCTACGGCGTTTTACTCCAAAAAAAAATCGTGTAACCACTAAACTATTGCATAACAGTTCATACTTGTAGATTACAACACCACGGACGCAACAAAATTATAAAAGTTTTGTTTTTTTTTTTTTTTCATTTGGTTATGGAACCCTAAAAAGGTTATGAGTCTTTAGAGAGATAGATCAACCGATTTATATTACATTATAAAAAAATATTACAATACAGGCTATATAAGTAACGAAATGGGCGGTAAGAAGCAAAAACATGATAATCAAAATAATATGAGCCTATAAACTGGTACCATGACATGGTAGATGATTATGGTACCGTTTATGATTAACTAGTGACCCACCCAGGCTTCGCACGGATAGCAGAGCATACAAGCCATAATGTTTCTTTCTGTCGTAGTGTCGTATCAGCTTGTTGCGTCGTACATGTGGACTGGATTTAATTAGATTTAAATGTAAAGTAAGTCCATCCTACTTGAATTAATCATAATGTATTTTATTTTCAATTTTGTAAATATTTGAAAAAGTAAAGAATAAATACATAAAAACAAACTACAATATTTCTTTGCATAAAACATTGATAACTTCAGCCTAAACACGCGTGTCGCGTCGTCCAGTATACATCACTCTGTCCATTGATGTCAATAATATGCCAATCCGTTCGGTAGTTTTTGATTTTATCGCGTTTAGACAAACAGACAAAGAGACAGACGCAGTGGGGGACCTTATTTTATAATATGTAGTGATATACAATAAAAGTTATCAGTTCGTATACAGAAGATTTTACAATTTTTCTTAAAGCATTATGTTATTACATAAAGACGCTATCACAAAAAACAGTAGGCCGTAAAATTTTCACAATATAATATTTTCCCGAAGGAATTATCGGTACAGCGATTACTAGGTCAAACATAAAATACTACGCACGAAAAAGGGCCGCCATGGGTGTAGCAGGGAGAGATATCTCGTCGTTGGCCGTCGACCGACGCAATCGTTAGTTGTCCACGCATCCCCATGGTAATACGATAACTTTGTGGATCCACATCTCAATATTTTAGTACTGAGCGATACTAAAAGTAAAGACACGTAGTTTGTTACTATGACTAAGGATCATAATTTAAAAATTTAGGTGGTGAAAAAATCACCGGAACGATAATACTTGTTAAGCGGTTATTGAAGTCTATTACAAAACTAGTTAACAGTAATTTAGTTGGAATTGTCATTTTTCTGTCTAAATTATTTTTATTTAGACAAAGCAAAAACGAACCCAGTCGGCGAATAGACCGTGCCTTTCGAATGTTAGTCGTTCTGGATCGTTATTAATAAATCCTTGCAAAAGATAATTTTACCTCACTAAATTGAGTGGAACCAATAAAATATGCCAGTCTCGTATTTATCACTTTTCTAAAATAATCGCTTAATATTTTCGTCGCTGTCCCACGACGTTTATTTCTTTGTGTTAAATATAATCTTTTAGGGATACTTATTTTCTAAATGATGAGTTTTTGAAGAAAATTTTTATAAAAGCTTTTTTACTTTTATTAAATGAAAACGATTTTCAATAGAGGAGAACAATCTGATATCTACGAGTCCTATGTGAGGCTTATTAAAATGCGCTTCAAGTTCTTTTCACTTTTATTTTTCTCAACAACACTTTACAGCGAAATACTAAACTCGACGTCCAAATTTTTACACTGACAACTCATTTATTTTTCTTATGCTTACACTTCGTAGTTATCATTCGATAGCCACCAATCTAATGTAAATTCGAAGGTTCTAACGTTCTAGCGTGTACCAGAAAACTCTCATAAAATTAAATAGTTTGTCGCTTATTTTTTATCGCAGTTTCTCAAACTGAACTAATGAAAGGATAATGTTGATAATCGAAATCGAAGATGTGGATATAACAATATATTGAACTTGACACATGATTATATTTTCGCGCGTTCCTCTTATTTTTTTTTTTAATATCCCTTAAAATAATAACAATAGACAGAACAGAAACTGATTTGACTCCGGTAGTGTGACACCACGAATGACAGCTAAAACGACGGCGTGTGATTGGCCGAAACAATTGGCGCCGCACTCGCAAAAAGAGACACCACCGTTGTGACTGTGACGCGAATCGGGAACGAACACGTAAAGTTCGGGTGTTCGTAAATTATAAATAAGCGGATTTTTAAGTTAGAATTACTAACAGTTGCGGGCATATTGATCAGCGGGCCATAAACTATATTAAGTACAAGTTCGTGTGTAAATAAAAACATTGAAAGGTAGTGAAGACAGCAGCAGTGACGCGAGTCGGCGTCCGGAATTCGGTTGGCGACAACTTGTCGGTTAAATACACCGTAACCAGCTCCAGACGATCAGGTCGGTTACCGACTCTTACCTAATTCCTTTCATTATCTATGATACGTTACACTTTAGCTTTTGGATACAAAGTCTAGCAGCCGATTAACTGGTTTTTTATTATACTGCTATAAAAATCTTTAAATTAGGCGTTCCATTTGTCTATAAAAGAATAAGTACGAATATTCGCGTAACGAACTTGTTTAGTCTGAATGGCTTGTTAGAATTTTTGTATATGAATCCCAAGAGATCGAGTCGAGGGGAGTTAATTTATGCATTGCCGTTAGGTGGCGTGTGTCATTGATTTCACATAAAAAACCTATTTGGTATTAAGGGATCCACTACGGGTTTAAATATTCACCTGGACGTTATGTACTTAATAATAAACTTTTTTATGAGAGGAATACAATATCTAAATTCCAGATTGAAATAAAAAAAAAGTTTATTCAGTATGATGTTTACACATATTGAAAATCAAAATGAATCGAGTAGAATTGTTAAACAATCATATCTAAAACTTTCTTTGCTGTCCTATAATAGAAACGTATAAAACTGGCCACGAAGGAATTATCAATCTTCGACAGTCTGAATTTACGTTTTAACATATTATTATACTGGCTGCGCCCGCGACTTCGTATACGTGAACTTAAATCTATCGCAGCTGGTTATAAAACATAACGTGACTTTGTCTGTTCGTTAGTATTATTAAATCATTTGCACGATTGTTATTTGGGCAGGTTAAAGATTTTATTTGATTTTTTGAAAGGTTTGATTTGATCGCTCACCTATTTTAGACATACTCCTCCTCGATACACGAATCGCAACACCGGCACGAAATACGCGGTGCTACTTACCTATTATAAAAACCGGCCAAGTGCGAGTTGTACTCGCGCACCGAGGGTTCTTTTCTTGGCCTGAAGTATTTGATATGAATTTCAATTTAATACCTCTACGCATTTATGAGGGAAGGGGTAGTAAGTTTAAAATTGTTAAAAATATTTTTATTATATGATGTAACTAAAAATTTATGCTTTTCGCAATTTTTCCTTTATCTGTATTATAAGACGTTGCTTCGTACCAAATTTGTAGATTCTGAGTTTCCGGGAATTACCCTGTAGGTTTTAATTCCCTTGCGAGTATATAAAATTTGCAGCAAAAACGGCTGTATCCTTTGATTGTGTTGTGGGTTTAAAAGTTTGATTTTTTTCACAGCTTCAAGGGACAGTAGACCTGAGCATTTGATATGAATTTCAGCTTGATGCCTCCACGCGTTACTGAGAAAAAGGATCTTCACACACAGACAGATGGACAACAAAGTGATCCTATAAGGGTTCGGTTTTTTATTCTTTTTGAGGTACGGAACCCTAAAAATAAAAGGCGGCGTCTACATTAAAAAAATTAATTTCTTTTGATTTTGTAAGTCGATTTTGATGAAATAAACAATAAATGTTATTCGAAATAAAACCTGTTATTTTCCAGTTATTATATTTTGAACCCAATGAGTGCCTTTTACGTGATAAGCTTTCAAACGAACAAAGGAACAAACAGAAAAAATTTAAAAAAAATGGCATTTTACCTTCTATTACTTATCTCTTGTGTCCTACAGTTATTATTTTTTTTTTTTTTAATTTTTAATGGACAGATTCGGAGGGTTCACCGTTGTGTTATTTGTATAGAGTATAGATCAAGAGTAAATAATAAATCAATGCGTCGAGTACATAACGAGATGATGATCGCTAAACCTAGTGGGTAGCGACACTGCCTACGAAGTTGGAGATCCCGAGTTCGAATCTCAGTTCGGATCACATGATGAATATTGATACCGGTACCGGTCTTGGTGGTTATATGTATGTGGTGTCGTCGCTTGGTACCCAAAACACAAGCTAATGCTTAGTTTGGGGCCTAGACGTTGTTGTGAAGTATACGTTATTATTATTATTAATGTGTAAAATACTAAGTAAGTATATGATTATAGAGTCTACTTGCAAACTTTTTGTCAGTTGCAGCTATATTTATGTAAATAAAACCAATGAAATGTTAAATTTTACAAACAGACAGGTGTGAGCTTTGAACTTCGTAATTCCCATGTGTACACTGTTTCGTCCTAAAATCAAATCAATAAAAATATCAAAGATTGATTTAAAAACGTGTCTTTACCAAAAACCGCTGTATATGTACGCCTATTATTGCCTGTTCACGAAAATTCAAATAAAATAAATTCACATTATTGATATATCATACGCAGACATATTTATTTGATTTACATTTATGATTAGTTTACCTTCATAACGAATTTAATCGTAAATAACCGAGGGAAACACATTGACTTAAAACAAACGTAACCAGCAGGTGTTTTTGACGATCGACACGTCAAATTGTTCACACCGGGCTCCCTATTTGTTAAGCATATTGAAGTCTTCGTAAATTAAAAGTACATTGCTGGCTCAGTAGATGTTGATAAATAATTTCTTTGTTTATTGGAACGACAATGGACGTTGTTTAATAAATTCGGTCGTGATTAACATACAATAGAACACTAAATTGAACCAGAATTTCATTATTTTTTAATTGACCGTCATGGGTTTTATGTTACGAGTTAATATATGTATTATATGTAGTATTGTAGGTACTCTATCTGCAAATTGTTTAAATTAAAATATGATTTTGTTGATTTGAATTTAAAAGAAAAGTAAACATATTTATATGCATATTTAATTCTCATCCATTCTTCCAGGGCTGAAGTATTTTTCTTTTTGTATATAAAATAATATTTGTCATAAAACCGTTGAATAGGCAACGGCAATGTATTAATACAGCCTAAAATTGTTTCGGAACGCCACCTGCCGCGAGCGCCGCTCATTATAACCGGAACAGAATTCATGAGTAAAGCGTCAAATAAATTCAACCTTTATTTTGATTATCCACCGCCCGCCAGCATTATGAAGATATTCACCTTACGTATCTAATACGCACCGGAATATTGAAATACTAAAATATATATGTATAAATCGGATTCGGAACGGCCTTTGCATGCGTTTTAAGCTACAATAACTTTTGTTAAAGACGCGTATTAAATAAACTAATTAAGTCACGGGCGATCGTTTTATATTGTTATTGATTTTATTAAGAGATTAGTTTATGTAGGTACCATACAATAGTAACAGGCGTTTGAAATTCCTAATATCTAATTGTAACACTTATAGGATCAAAAGTACGGACAAAGTAAGTAGGTAGGTATATTGATTTCCTTATATAGTCTATGTGTTAAACTTAGCTACTAATAACTTATAGTTTATGAAAGTGCAAAATTTTAATCGAGACTCCCGAGAGAAATCGTAGTTGCAATTCCAATTTGAATTCAGTGTAATCCACACAGACAGAATAATCTAACAATAATAATTGACTGACCGATTGGCGGAGTGGTGAGAGACTCTGACTGCAGAGCCATGTAGAACCAAAGGTCGCGGGTTCGATTCCCGCCCGGGACTAATATTTTTGTAAATTAACGTGTCTATTTATTTATTTCGTATATAATATGTAGTGACGTGGATGTAAAAAATATCTATATATGTAAATATTAAAAAGAATATTTAAGTACCTATGTATATCAGTGGTATATTACCCACAATACAAGCATAATACTTGCTTACGTTGGAACTAGATGGCGCTGTGTGGGACGTAACGTGTAGATAGTAGAGTGTCTATAATTTATACAAATCATGTATAACAGAATAGTCACTATGTGTCAGTAGAGCGTGAAATGTTAGTGAGCGGCTGCGTATATTATAGACATAGAGATGGTAATTGGGATAACAATAAACCAAAGCCCAAAGCCAATCTGGGCGCAACCGGAACAAGTCACTAGTGAATTTATGAGATGTATTCTTATGAATGTGACTTCAGAGTCAATTATCGATATTTCTTGATTTAGTTTCGTTTTAAAAAAAGAGGTTAAAACAGACAACTACCAATTAAAGATGGGGTTGTCCAGAAAGCGCTAAAACGTATGAAATGTCTAATATGTAACGCGAGACTGATGTGAGCAGAGTGTTGACAACGAAGCTTAGTAAAAAAAGAAATAAAAGAGAATTGACGGTTTGGTGACGTGCAGATTTCATTTGTGAGAATGTTGGAAAGCGAAATAAACTTTTACGGTGCATTTCACTGTGTCTGGTGTTGCAACAATATTGTATAATATAAATTTCTCAAATTGTGTTAAATTTTTTAATGATTGATGATAATACTTATTTTTCTTTTCATTTAGGTGGTATTTCTAATTACTCAGTTCACCTTTGTCTACTTGTTACAATTTTTTCTACTTCTACTTTGCCCTCGCCTCTTTCCGTTACCCGGGGTCGACTTTTTTAATCTGATCTGGACACGATTTGATAAATTATTATTCACAATTGTTAATACGGTATATTTTTGATGTTATTAACAATATTTATTAGATATACATACATATCAACAGCGTCTAGGCCCCGAACTGAGCATTAGCTTGTGTTTCAGGTACTAAGCGAAGACACCACATACATATAACAACCAAGATCCGGTACCAGTATCGATATTCATCATATAAATACTGATCCGACCTGGGATTCGAACCCGGAACCTCCAGCTTCGTAGGCAGGGTCGCTACTATAAATACTATACTATAAATCCACATTACAAATGCGTCATAATCTTTGACATTATTTCCAGTCCGCGCCATTATGATTCATTTCTGTTCATTCTTAGGGATGGTGACGTCTTGATAGCGTTGTACCGCGTCACATCAAAACATCGCTAACACAATATTTTTATGTTTCGAACTCTAACTCAGCTTAAATTTACGTAGAAAGATAAAGTTCCACGCACACTTTTCTAAAGTAATTTCCAAAAATAATTAAAAATTATAGCGATGGGTCAGAATGAGAAAAAAAGAGCTTTTTAACTTTGTTTATACAAGTAGTCCATCTTGAATAAGATCTTATGACACACATTTAAGCTTGCAGCGTTTTTTTCATAGTAAACCTTTTGAAAGGCCTTACTAAATTAGATTGATTTTCCGAATCTTTATATTCAATTATTCGTATAGAATATAATATTCTCGTTATAGATACTAAAGTAAAAAAAAATTAAAATTTAAAGCACCTAGTCTTTCTTAATAGGTAAATTCAAAACATTTGTGGCGTGACGGTTCGACTGTAATGTATTCAATCGTGATGATTCTCAAAATGACACGTCAAAGTCACCGCGATATTCGTCACCAGCTACTGATGCGTACTTATCTTCTCGTCTCAGACTCATTAAATAATTCCTAATTAATCACACCTAAATCCGACACCGCGAGATGTGTCGAGATATGTCACTCTTCACATGCCACTTCGTGTGAACGTAGCTTTGGGCGGAATATCACATGACACGAACTGAGAATAAAACTGTTTTAAATTCGCTTCATCTTTTATAGTGTAGGATAGCGTTTTAGTAATAGTTTGGAAGAGATTTAAGTTATAACAATTTAAATGATTGACTGTTTAAATTCGCTTTATATTTAAATTATAGATTATAATGATAATTATCATACCTAGAACATCTCACACGGCGCAATCTAGTCCCAAAGGAAGCAAGTATTATGCTCGTATTATGGATACTAGACAACTGATATACATAAATGAATATTCTTTATAATATATACATACATCGACATTTTACATCCAGGCACGGAACAAATAAGCATGTTCATGCATACAAATATGTGTTCCGAGCTGTAATCGAACCTGCGATCTTTGTTTCTGCCGTCTCTTCCCACTCGGCCAATGGGTCAATCAACTCTCCAACTAACAATGATAGGCGTTTCGGTATTAGCAATTGATTTATTATTTTACACTGATTTAAATAATAATAACATACACACAACAAACTAAGCATTAGCTTGTGTTTCGGGTACCAAGCGAAGACACCACATACATATAACAACCAAAACCCGGTACCAGTATCAATATTCATCATATAAATGCTCACCCTACCTGGGATTCGAACCCGGGACCTCTAGCCTTGTAGGTAGGGTCGCTATCCACTAGGCTAAGCGGTCGTCTTTGTCATGTTTGTCTTTTAGGAAATTCGTCACTAACACGAATGATGTTTACAATTTGTATGTGTTATTCCGTAATTTGGCATTTGTTTGTAGTTTGCATGTAAAATACAAAATTATAATAATAAATTGGTTTTCCATATAGTTTTACGTGTAAATGCTAAATTCTCTATCTCTCTCTATCAATGGACCACCAGGCACCTACAGCTATAAGTGAAATATTTAATATATTATTTATTTATATTTCCTCACGTCCATATGATCGTAAATATCGACTTACTGATGTTTATAGCCACTATAAAGATTGTTGTAGTTCTAAGTTTTGCATTTCACTGAACAAATTGTGTTTTATTTGGACATGACGCGTTTATGATGCGAATGCACATACGACTAGCGTGTATAACAATACAATGTTACAATTTATATAAAATATGAATATAAAGCAATACATATAGGTATATGTTGCCTTTTTAGAATTCCGTAATAATAAAATGGCAAAAATCGAAACGCTTATAACTTTCTTGTCTCTCTCTCTGTCTGTCGTAGACTATTTAGAGAGAACTGCTATATAATGGTACAGTGAATTGCAATTTTTTTTATTACTGCAGGAGGAAAAATATTTTCAGTGCACGTTAACGCGGGTGGTACCCATAGATAAGTCTTTAAAAATGATATGGAGATTTCAATTTTTTTTTTTTATTAAAACCAACAGTCGTTGAGATATGCGCTACTAAAGTCGTAAAAAGGTGAACCCTATACAACTTTTCAACTATGGCGAGAATTTTTTTTTTTTAAATTAAATTAGTACAGCACTTTTAAAAACACTTTTAACAAAATTTGCTTTAAACTAGATAATATATTGAGTAGTTTTTGAGATATTAATTTTTAGACTTATTATTTGAATTGTTACGTTGACCCGACACCCACACGGTCAGTTTCTTTAATACATTTAATGAAATTTAACAATCTTTCCGAGGTTTTTCATCATTCTATCTAACATCTAAATACTGGTTTCCAAGTGTGTAAGTTGTCAACCAGTTCGTAGGAGAGCCTGACGAAGACTTTCCGCGGACCCTCGTGCAACCGTCTTCACCTGCCGTTTTTGTTTACGTTCGAATTCATAGGTCAAATAGATATTGCGTATTTTAACAAAACGCGAACCATAGAAAAACGGACTCTGGGTGAATTTCATAAACAACTAAGGCTGCAGACCTCAAGGCAAAAACGGAGCCTTTATAAGGCCACTCAGTTGTCTGTCTGCCCGTCCGATTTCGGTCACTGGCATTTGTCTCAGAAACCGTTTGATCTAGAAATTATTCCTCACATATTTCGATAGTAAACAATTAAAAATAATTAGAAAGAAAATCCTCGGGACCGAAATTTTCAGTCTAAATGTTTTCACATAAATTACTCGTATTGCACTCCCTTATCTCTAAAAATTGCAGTCTAAAAAATCTGAAATAACTGTACGGCCAGTAGATGCCAGAGCAGTGGTAGTTAGCTCTATTAAATAAGTCAATGTGGTAGTTGATCTCGTTTGACCTAGACTACTGTGCTAATTACCACTGCGCTGGCGTTCATTCGTCGTACAGAAAATAGTATAAATAAGCCACTTTATATTTCTTGCAGTTTTCTTCTTAGAGTGGTCGCGTACGAACCTGAATAAATTTTGCTGTATGACTTTTAAAAGTGACAACCTTTGAGAAATAACGCATAGAGAAAACGTCACGATAGAACGTCAAAAAATTGACTGGCCAACTTTTACGGACTAGTGTGTGTGATGTTACGTTCTTACATTCTGGAACGTCAACCTAACCGTCTATGTGTGCGTGCGTAGGGATACCAACTAATAAATATTTTCAAATGTTCGGGGTTTATATAGGAGTAGTTATATAACTTATAATCAATAGTGATAAAAATAATTTGTGTTATTTATTTGTTTGAACGCGGTGATCTCTGGACTACTAGTCAGATTTGAAAAATTCTATTTGTATTTGATAGCCCAAATTTTGGGTAGGTTTATGTATATATAATATAACAGTCTATCTGTCTATTTCAGCTAACCTCCAAAACGGCTTTACCCATTTCAATGAAACTTAACACATATGAAAATGAAGTGGTCAAGAGTGACATACGCTACTTTTTGTCTGTATGTACGCCTGTCTGTCTATTTGAGCTAATTTCCAAAATGGCTGAACGTATTTTAATTAAACTTTACAAGTATGAAACGGAGGTGGTCAAGAATTACATACACTACTTTATTTCTTTCAAAATCGATATCCAAGAGTCCTGTAGACTCGTATCACGAATTTGTGATCAAAATTGAAAAAAAGTGGCCGCCATTTTGAATTTTTTGGTTACTGGTCCGATTGCTTTCAAAATCGATATTTAACGGTCCGCGTGGACTCCGAACTCAAATTTGT
Source organism: Luffia ferchaultella (assembly GCA_949709985.1). Taxonomy (NCBI): domain Eukaryota; kingdom Metazoa; phylum Arthropoda; class Insecta; order Lepidoptera; family Psychidae; genus Luffia; species Luffia ferchaultella. Next base: position 5,984,606 of record OX453251.1, read on the forward strand.
GATCAAAATCGAAAAAAGTAGCCACCATTTTGAACTTTGAACATCAATATACTCTTCTCTGACTAACTTTAGGGGTCTGAATTCATTTAACAGCGATTTAGAAAACTAAGGTAGCGGTATCGATCATAACGGCAAAGTGGTCATTGTATTCGCTTCCGACTAACTTAAGAGTTCTAAATTAAAATTCAATAGTCATTTCGAAATCCAAGATGGCGCCATTGATTTGATCGATCACAAGTTTGATCGTTCGCTAAAACACGAAGTTTGAGTTCGAACACGATAGGCTTATGACGAGAATTAAAAAAATATGAGCTTTTGTAAAACTTGGTCATGAAGTCACATAGATCTCGCTAAAACATGAAGTTTGAGTACAACCACGATAAGTCTGCGACTAGTAATTTAAAAAATATGAGCTTTTCAAAATTTGGTCACGTGATCACATAGACCACGTTAGAACAATTAATTCTAGTACTAAAATGAAATTTTGTTTTCTAGTTTCGGAAATACGAATATAAATGTTGTTCATTAGTTTTTATTTATTTTTTTAATAAAAATAATTATGGAAAATATTTTGTGATATTGGCCTTGACGACGTCGGTATTTTCTGGGATATGAAAGGCATCATCCTATTATTTATGATATTTCTTCTATGGTAGAGGCGATCTCGAAACACTAAAGTTCGATTATGCTAGATCGATTTCTCGTCAAGTTCCATTCTGATTTCTAGGTAGTATAAAATATAATTAAAAAAATATTTTTACATTCATTTTACTCTTCCTTCAAGGAAATTTCGGATTTGAATACTAGCAACACTTAAATAGTTTAAGTCTATGGACACAGGGCTGAATGGTGCTGGAACCGTTACTAAGTTAAAAAACTAATTTCAAACATGGTGTAGGTGTTACATTAAAGTTAAATTATTTTGAAAAGTAAACATCGTGTGACAATAAAATGGATTTAAATTTGAAAACTTTTAACTCAATGAAGGTAAGTGTCTATATTATACATAATTGCTTTCATAACTCCATCCTGAGTCCATCTCATATTTTTCGTTTAAAATAGTGGAGTTATGCGTAGTGGCATGACCAAATAACTATTAAGACAGCTTGAGACGACGTTCGGGGAACAGTTAGGCTACTTATAAATCTATGTCGTGTGACTTCGACTATCAATCCAGACATATATTACATCCATGGTAGCAACATAGTGTCCTACTTCAAAGTAAAAGGATTTTTTAAATATTAATCACAAATATGGGTATTCTAAAGGAAAATCATATCGATTTGACTGACCGATTGGCCGAGTGGATAGAGACCCTAACTGCAGAGCCAAGGGTTGCGGGTGCGATTCCCGCCCGAGATAAATATTTGAGTGCATGAACATGTCTATTTATGTCGCGTCTGGGTATGAAGTATCTATATATGTAGATATATATATAAAGAATATTTAAGTATTTATATCAGTTGTCTGCTATCCATAATACAAGCTTTGCTTAGTTTGGAACTAGATGGCGCTATGTGGGATGTCCGAGGTATTATTATTATTTCATTTAATTTTTATACTTCTTAATTGACATCTTTTTATCGGTATTAATATAATCCCAGATTAGATGCCACATGCATAAAATTAATTTAAAATTTTATTCCTCGCCTTTGTTTCTATTCAGTGAAGAAGTCATAGCGCGGTGTCCCAACATTGCGACTAAATTATACGTCCGACGTCTATTAGGTATAGGACACGCTAATGCATCTCATTCTCTATTTGTCAAATTATAGGCCGGCGTGCAATCTCACGAAATAACATAATGGCGAAGTGAGAGCATGAAGTATGATGTCCGTGGACGCAGTCGTTAGCCTCTGTGATATCGACGGAGTTTTTTTCTAAAGTAAATATGCCTACTTGAAAATTATTTTTGTGAATATTACGTAATTTTAACAAATTAATTTAGTTATGATTGAATATTGCAAGAAAAATGATAGTTATTCTACTAAGTTTCTTTCATAGCTTTTGTTTTTGTTTATATGATTTTGGACTCAGATGTTAACTATTGCTACAACCGTAGTATAGGTAATGTTTATTTTCCGTTCCCGCAGTCTTAAGTCTCATTAGGTATTAAATGAATTTTTTTAAAGGTGCTTTTTTGGTTCATTATAATTTTAAATATACACTTATCTAAAAGTTCACTAGAAAACAATTTTTAATTCTTTAAAACTTAAATGGAATAAACTATTTCTTACAACCGTGCTCCTAAAAACAGCAGCGTGATTTAAACTGTTTTTTTGATTTACGAACGTACAAAGAAAAGAAACAAATATATGTATATATAACAGATGATTTTTTTCATTACCTGCTTAATTTAAAATTTATGATCTTTGGAGAAAATAATGAAGTACTTACCTACGTGGTTTTTTTTTAGTACCACTCAATACTAAAATATTGAGTTATGGCGCCTTAAAGTTATTGAATTACTCTAGCGATGCGCGGGCAACTGACAATTGCGTCGGTTAACGGCCACCGGCAGGATACCCCTCGTCGCTGCCCCGCGATCGTACCACGCTCTTGCGTAGTAATTATATTTGACATAGTGACCACGCCGTATCAATAATTATTTCAAATGTGAAGTTTTTTTAACTATGATTACCACAAAGATTTAGATGATACTTAATGCTTAAAAAAATTTGGTGAATGATGAAAAATATGCCTATACCTATATAGACAGACAACCTAGATAAAGAAAAACATGCTTATATAGACAGACAACCTAGAACCCTATGTAATATAGTTGCTCTAATATTTTTTCCAACAATATATTCTATATAAAAACATTACTATCACAGTTTTATTCTAGTACTCATAAAACGAAGCACGCTAATATAAATTTAGTCGTATAATTTATTGATTCTGTATGTTTGAAATTTTTTTCTTGTATTCGTTTTAAAATTAGAGAAAGAATAAATCATTTTGAGTCCATACTTCGTAAATGATGTTTCTTAATAAAAATCGTCTGTGAAACCATAATTTCATTTTAAAATATTCGTCCTATCATCATTTACTAGCCTTTCATTTAATTTTTTATTATAAACTTTATTATATCAAAAATGTTCACTGATTTTTTCAATAAAATTTACAGTGGTATATTACACTTAATACCATACAATGAACAGTACGGAAAAAAATATTAGGAAATTTTATTGCAGTGTTTGTAACTGTTATAAGATTAAATAATACTAATAAGTAGATACTGCGTTTATAAATAAATAAATAATTTATAAAATAATATTATGGCTTTTAAAAGTATGAAGAAAATATATAATATAATATTAATTAAAAGTTCCAAACAATTATATTTTTTCAAATTAATTACTTCCTAATATTTAAAGTATACTTAATGGTAATAAAATCGATGGCGCTTGCTTTTCTGTATATCCCAAGGTCATAGCTAAGTACATTGGCGAAATAGACATAAATCATTTTTCGGGTATCGTGGTGATATTATTCCATTCACTACAATAAGTTCTTTGAAGACAATATTATGCCATAAGGGAAAATATAGGTGCCTATCTATAGATAGGCCATTTCCCTATGATCTGCAAACCTTTATAATAATTTCTCAAACAGTCAAGACATTGATTTTTTAATATTAAAATTATTAACAATTTATTTGTATCCTACATAAGTTCAAAGCGAAGAAATGTCGGTTTTCAATCGACAGTACAAAATTATCAATCACATGTTTCGAGGCCAACATGTAATAACACAAGACATGTGTTCGATGCGGAATTTTATTCATTATCTTTGCATGAGAAATTTAATCAAATTTGAAGGTCAGCGGGTCAAAGAAACCTACATTTCCTCTGTAAGATAGTTCCATGAAGCGAAAGGAGCATTCTTGTAGTTAATGATACATGCACCTGCCTTAATGCGATGGTCGTGGCTAAAATGCAACGCTAAGGGTGTCGACGTGGCTAAGAAATCTAAATAGGATATTAAAGCGAGATTCTCACAGTGAACCCGATTAAACAAATATATTACCTTAAATCAAGATATTGTTATAAACTTTATTTGTATAAAAGATCCTTAATTCATAAACTAAATATTTTTTTTAAAACCGACTACGTAAAAAATAATTTACTTAAAAGAGAAAAAAATAAACGGTATTATCTATATAATTTGAATAAAATACACTATCATACAAATAGACTTGAATGTTATAAAACGTATAGCAGACGGGGATCAACCATAAATATATTTTGTAATTTTTTGTTGTACCGCCCGCACATTATACTATATTGAATGTATTTTTAATCAAGAAATTTACTAAGTGTAATACGTGATATATTCACGTATATCACAGTGCTTTCTTTTATCGACATTTACAAGGAACCACCTTAGTTGTATTTTAAACCCTATTGTTTATTTATTTTTTTTGTAAAAGAAAAACACAATATCTCATTGCCAAAACTTTCTTAAATTATCTGCATTTTTTTTAATCTCCGGTAGGTAACTTCTAATATTTTATGGACAATGTGAAATATTTATAATACAATGTAATTTGTCCTTGCCACTCTATCAAGTAATAGAGATCGAGCAACAGTGGGTAGCCGTCAATCAATATTAGCAAATTGCGGCACATACTCCAATTTCGTCAATCAATAAAATTGCTAATTTCCACTTGCGTCTATCATGTTGAACGGAACCGCTCGCGCTGATCGATTTTAAACCGAATGGCAACTAGCGATTTGCTTAACTATTAGCTACCTTGTGTAATTATACAATTTTCTTGCAATATACTAATGGAGAATGAGAAATAGGCGACTATTATCCAATCTATATTAATAACCTTGTCTCCATTTAGAATTTTCCGGTCGTTAAAAGGAATAATGCTCGCAATTTATTTTTTGACATCTGTATGTTACCGATCCACCAACCCGTACTGGAGCGGCGTGGTGCATTAAGTTCCAAGCCCCCTCATTCCGAGTGCCTAAGCCCCTGTCGAGGGTGTAATTAGCTGATGGTATGGTATATGTCACCGTATGATTGTAAATTATTGATAGATCTTAAACTGACTCTAAAATTTGCAATTAAATAGGTTATGTTAAGTTTTGTTTGCGTCGATGCGAGGAGCGAAACGGAGTGCACCAACGAGCTACCCGATAGCTAAAGTGATCATGATTTTTCTAAAATCAGCTAGTAAGGTGTATAGAATCTCACTAGATTATTTATAAATTTACAGTTTTTCACGCAAAATCGTATAGAAAAAGAAAATTGAGTGTCCATTACAGTAGAGATAGTATCATGGTCGTTCTGTCCAACCCTCAAAACAGTACCTATATCTCAAACGCTTTCACACCTATCACTTTTGTGCATGTTAGACACATAGTTCAAACTAATAATTAATACTCTACTATAACGTGCGCTGCTGTCAGTTTTGTCAGTATAGATGCTTCATAATTTCTTATGATTTCGTTTTGACCGTCGTCTGTCCGTCCGTCTGTCCGCATGTCACGAACTTATATCTCCACCACCTTTCTGTTAATCCTGATGAAATTTGACATGCAGATGTCTTATATAATCCGCCATACAATTTTGTACAGAAATGATAATAAATTAATTCAAGGAATCATAAATTATTTAAGGAGGACTTTCTATACATTAAATTAAGGGATGATTTTTTCCAATTGAATTTCCCATTGTGTGGGTTGCGCAATTGGTATAGCGTATATATGTACTTATACCTTTTGAAAGATCTGTGTATTGGTTATGCAATGAGGATGATGACTTTTTTATTTATAAGAATTTCACGTCAGATATGAATGAGCTCCTGAAGACGTTAATAATATGTGCCCCTTTCCTCTAACTTTTCAAATAGGGGATCAAAAAACCAGGGAAGTAGTAGCATTTCAGTCACTAACAAGTTTTTTTGGTGTGGCTGAGTAATGCACCTTCGATTACTTGTAGCGCAGCTTTGGAACCCTACGTTGACACCTGTACCAAAGGTGACCAAAGTACTTAGAGCGCGCGGCCCGAGTAAGTAAGTCATTTTCGATACTAACGCCGGTTTACATATATTTAGTGCGAGACACACGTGTAAGGATGTCGACATAGCGTAGCTACGAACAAATGTCTTTTTAATACGTAGCTTCGCATATTTATCAAATTTTTAGACACACGTAAACTTTTGTGACATTTTAATACCTTTTCTTGGGTTCTGAACTTCAAAAGGAAAAAACGGAACCCTTATAGGATCACTTTGTTGTCCATCTGTCTGTCTGTCAAGACCCTTTTTCTCAGGACTGCGTAGAGCTATGAAACTGGAATTCATATCGAATACTCAGGTCTACTGTCCCTTGGAGCTGTGAAACAATCGATCTTCTAAGCCAACGCAATTAAAGGATACAGTCGTTTATGCTGCAAATTTTCTATACTCGCTAGGGAATCAAAACCTATAGGGTTCTTCCCGTAAACTCAGAATCTTGAAATTTCGTGCGAAGCAACGTCTTATAGCACAGATAAAGGAAAAATTGCGAAAAGCATAAATTTTTAGTTACATCATATAATAAAATTATTTTTAATAATTTTAAACTTACTACCCCTTTTCTCCTGAATGCGTAGAAGTACTAAATTGAAATTCATATAAAAAAAATCTAAATCAAATATTCAAGTCTATAATACCTTTAAGCTGTAACAATATGAAACTTATATAAATATTATAAAACTTTACTTATATACCTACAGGTTTGTACGGAACCCTAGGTGCGTGAGTCCGAATCGCACTTGGCCGGTTTTCTTAAGTTGACTAAACTTTTTTTGTCTGCTCTCCCGATGCTCGCGGTAATAATCGTCTGGAAGTATCCTCTGCCTCACCGCTCCGCTTCTTCCTACTTGTGTCGCCTATTTATCACAAAGATGTTGTACTTGTAGAATTTTAACCTACTTTGCCTATACTACATGCACTTGGCCGATTTCATAGTTTTAAACTAAATCTTCTGGTGATCATTATAGGCCATATTCATTGATTTATTAATTTTAATAATAAGGATTTGTAGTCGGTTAACAAAAGCAAAATAAAAGCGTCTGCAACTTGCGTGGGTCGATGCCGGCCGCAGCCGCTCCGATGTGTGCGTCAGTCCATGGAAATACTTATTAAGGGTCGGACATGTCCCACTGTTTACGGGAATGTGACGAAAAATAAATCGTGATAATGTCCAAATTAAATTAAAAAATAATTGAATGACCATCTGCAGACATAAACTATGTTAAATTAAAATGTTTACTTACCGCAAATACGATATTCAGCTCTTTTTTACGTCTTTGACGAGTACTTTTATAAATTTTTACGACACAAGTCGGTATCGCGCACGTTTATTCGACGCTAAGCCATTACACTGACTAAAAGCCGGTTGGTGGATTTATTGCGTTTTGGAAGACTTTCTGCGCGGACACTTTAGAACGCGGACAGCTCATCTAGTTATATTGGTACATCGATGGCCATATTTTTAAAACACAGGAAGTCAGTAGAAAATTTTTTTTGGATTAATAAAAAAAGTTTTTGACTGATAAAATTAGATGTAGAAATAGATTAAGTAAAAGAAATCTATAAAAGTTATAGTTGTTTCGATAAAAATTTCAATTTACGGCAGTATCCCATAGAATTGTCTTAAATATCTATGCCTTGTAATGGTACGATTTTTGTTATATTATTTATTATAACAAACTAGCTAAATGGCTTCTAAAACATTTTCACTGTCACGATCTGTTCATTTGCAATAACGCGAAGATCAAACCAAACTTATTTAATTTGTAAAAATTTATAAAATAGTTTCTACACTTTTTAGACAATTTTTTGTAGTAATAATATTGCAGTCCTGCCAAACATATAAAGTAAACTTAAAATTATGTTATAATGCACGACAGTACAGAGTACATATCTACTGAAAAGTTGATTTTGAGTATAATGTCGCGGCACCTCCCACAAAATACACATTATTTCAAACACTGATTCTTTTGAAAAAATGTTATCTCATCCAGCGCAAAGGTTGTGCTATATTCTTTTGACACGATTCCCTTTTGTAGGGTACAACTAGCCGAAGGAAATATCCGTGAAAGTTTTATTCTTTTAAATATGAGCTATTAGCAAACTAATGGTTTCCCAAACGGGGAACAAAAAGTTTCTTTACTACCAACATTTCAACAAACAAAATTCAAAGATCCATATAACCTACCAGCAATGTTCTTTTCGCCAATTATCGACACGTAACTTAAATATTCCCGTTGAAATGTAACGTACCACACGCGAGACCTAATGGGTGTCAGTGGCAACGAGAGCCCGCATTAGCATACAAACAGCACCGCGACGGGCGCAGATAAACCAGATAAATTGTCCAGATAAGGCGGCGGCGAAAGAAACACCGACTGGCGTAATTACACCTCGGCTGCGGTATCTGGGTGTGAACGACGACCGCCGCTAATAGGTCTCGAATAGGTGTTGCTGGTGACAGTACTTAAAACTATTGGGAACGCCATCATGGCACGAGGACGGTCAATGTATAAAAAAATATTGGTCAACTAAGAGTTGGGATCACTTAAATGTTTATAACTAATTGTTGTTCTGCTTTATAAATTTTATCATTACTGTTCTAGGATTGCATATAGCTTTTTTCTGTAATGTAGGCGCCATTTTGCATATACATTTTTTTTAAATAATATTTTTATCATCATCATCATCATCATCAGCCCATTTTACCCCCCTGCAAGGGCTTAGGCCTCCCCCAGGGTGAGGAGGGGTTTTGGAGCTTAAATCCACCACGCTACTCCACTGCGGGTTGGGGATTGTAACGACCGCCATCTATTGACAGCGTCCGGGACCGACTGCCTAACATGCTCTCCGAGGCACGGAGTCAGTGATAGTTATGTACTTAAGTCAGAAAAACTCATTGGTACACGCCCGGATTCGAACCATGGCCCTATGGCCTTATAAATTTGAGACAGGTTCGTTGCGCTCGGGGCTATCACGACACATATACTGCTCTTTCATCATCATCAAAAACGTGTAGTTTACGTGGGCAGTAAAGTAGTATCAATATACTCATATGTTACTAGCTTTTTTTACCGCATATAATGAGTTTGTAAACTAATGTTTGGCCATTGGTTTGGTCCCAAAAAAGTCACACCTAAGAATGATTTTGCACTTAACACGTACAAAAAAGATTGGCACTCAACATTTATGTTTATTTCAAATACCTAACCAGAGATTTAACAAGCTTCAATTTTTCGCTACAAGTAGTCTTGTAGAGAGAGAGATATATATGTAGAGAGAGTGGACAACACAGATAGACGAACACAGTGATGATTAAATAAGTATTTTGTCGGTTTCAAAACAAGCCACTAAAATTTATTCTTTATGACGGTTTCAACAATGTATAAACGAAACAGGGCAGGGAACATATACGTTACGCAGCAGTTCCGCCTAGAAGCATACTACGATTATATAGTAAGAGAGGAACGAACCAAAATTTTCCTATCTCAAATACACGAAGTCCGTTTCATTCCGTCTCGACTCAAGAAGTAGGTAATACGACGAACTTTTAATTGTCACAAAATCTTGTCTGCAAAATGCTCATTTTATAACAGAAACAGGACACAGACATTTTATAACAGAAAATCGTTCATTATCCTCATAAGAAACCTTTAATTCAAATATATAAATGAGAATTTAAACACAGAATTTTTATATGATCTTTCTGTTGCCAATGACTTACGAAACACAAAACAATGATACGACTTTGCGGCAGTAGTTTCCGGTTTTTTTCACTTTTCGTCACTGGGCAAAAGAAGAAAAAATAAAGAAATCTAAATACTTATAATATATCGTAAACTATTCGGGTCTGTAATTAACGCTTATTGAGAAAAAATAATACGAGGGTATAACGGCGGGGACGGGTAATAAAATGTATAAAATACATTTTGAAAGTTTTGTCTGTTTGTCGGCGTGTTTGTTCATTTATACGTACATCAAGTAAAATCTCTCACTGGATTCTCACAAAAAACACCAAAACAATCTTGTAAATTGTTTAATGATTGTTTACTAATACTAACGAATAGATAGAGTCACGTTACGTTTTATAACCAGCTTAGTTAGATTGAAGTCCACGCAGACGACGTTGCGGACATAGCTAGTATGTAATAAATAACTTATTAAAATTCCACCTTTATTCGATTTTAAATACACTATAATAATAAAAGGATAATTACGTGTAGTTATGAAAATATACATGTCAATGAAACTTGAAACCGGAACAGTTACTAACGACGTTTTAATTTCACGATTTCGAACCACAGAGCATTATATTAGGTTAGAGTTGGCATGCAGGAGGTTACGCTGTTACCTTCAAGTATGCAATATGTTGCTTACTTAAGACAGATTCCCTTAGCCTAAACTTCAAAATGCGACGTCATATCATACCAAAGATGCAAGTGAAAGGGATGAACGACCTAACTGTTTTCTAAAATTATATAAATATGAGACAAAACTATTTACGTATGCGTAACATTTTCACTTATATTTTTGGGGCACGTGTCTCTGAACAAATACCGTCACATGGCACCTCTGACATATTCGATCCTCTATGTTTCGAACCCATTTGCATAATATTCTCGTCAAAAATAAAATTATAGATAATAGATACGAAAGAAAGTTACGTTTACGTTTACGTAAAGTTTTAATAAAACATCTACGTACACGTTCCATGGAAGAGATCGTTTAATGTGTAAATTTTTTAGGACACCGTACCTCATGAGATAAAAAATAAAGCTTTTATTAAAACTCCTTCAGGATAGTCCAGCTGGTAAAATCTCAGAAGTAGTTTAACTATTAACACAAAAATTATAGTCGATAGCTCAAAAGAATTTTTATTTCAAAATTTTTGATCCAATGTAAATTATTTGTCCTAAAATTTTTCTTTTTCTTCATATTAATTTTTGTTCTAAATATCACGATTTCAAACGATTTTGCCTTTTTCGTCAAAGTAAAAATTGTACAACTTAATATTTGTACAATACAGTTTACACAAAATCCCTGTTTTTATGAAATATCTTAAATTTATGATTAGCTAATTTATGCAATAATACATAACTATAACTGAATCCGTGCCTCGAAGAGCACGTTAAGCTGTCGGTCCCGGGCACCATCAACAGATGGCAGTCGTTAAAATCCACCCTGGTAGCGTAGTTGATTAAGTTATAAATCCCCCTCACCCTAGGGAAGGCCTAAGCCGCTGAAGTAGGGTATAATGGGCGGGTGGAACGGAATGTAAAAAAAATATGCACGAAAATTTAATTATTTCATTGTAATTTTACGTTTGTCATATTTTATAAAACAAGTGATAATTTGATCTAATTTTTGTTTTTTTCTGATTACAAAAATTACTTTCTGGTCGCTTTATCACAATAACATCTTATTCCAAAGTGAGGTTTTTATCTTTCTATAATTGTAGACTTTCAACTAATTATATAATCACCACTGAACAAAATGCTGAAAAGGTTATTTTTATTTAAGATGTGATTTTTTGTTTCTTAAATTAAGTAAACCCAAGGTGACCAATTAATCTAGTGGTCAGAGACTCAACGAGCAAAGGTTGGATCCCTGCCTGAGACATACATTTCTGGTTGTAAAATATTGTTACAATATAAAACTGATTCTCCAGTGCGTAACAGTATACGAGTACGACTGGTAACGAAGTAATATTTCTTTTTTTAAAGTTTTACAAGAAATTTCGTGTAAAATGAAATACGAAAAATACTTCGTCACTTGTCATCCTTTTCATACTTTTAGCTGAAAACTAATTTAATTTTTTAATTTTGCTATTGAACAGCAAGTAAATAAATATTTTAAAATTTAGATTGATAACGTGACTAAATGACGTAAATGTAATTGACGTCTGAATGTAATTTTTGTTTATATTTATTTACGGACGCAGGAACTTCGATTCAAAGTCACAATATTTTTTGAATAGAGGTTAACATATTTTACTAGAAATACACACAATCTTAAACTTTTTCGATGCTTGAAAATGATTTCATTCCATCTGCCCTTTTTGTACCCCACAGCAGGGGCTTAGACTTCCCCTCAATATGAGGGGGGCCTAAAATACATTTATAACACTTGTAAAATAATTATAAAATAGTATGTATTATTAAGAGGTCTCGAAACTTATATAATCTGAAGTCCTTATCGTCAATTCATGGATAAAGATTTGTCGTCTCAGACAAATCCAACAAAGTGGCATCATATGCATACTCATTTCATTGCTCATTGACAGAACAAACTGTAATGTTTTAGTGAAAGAAGACGTATATTAGTGTTGTGCCATGTCAACGATACCACAATAGGCCTCGATGGTGTGCACCTAACAATATCTGGATACTATGTATGTATTATAAAAATATTTAAGTAGGTACCCATAGCAAAGATTCTGTCTAGTTTAGGATTAGAGATCCAAATGTGAAATGTCCTAGATTAGTATTATTATTACAAGCGACAAGTCATGCATACAAAGAGATTTAGCTTCCGTTAAAGATTAGAATTGAGCTGAACGTACGTGGCGCTAACGGTGCTTTCAGGACATCAATTTCCCCTGGCTTAGGCAGAAACTGCGAACGTAGGTGAGCAAAGTCAAAAAGTGATTCAGAGCCGTTCTCGCTCTATTTTATGATTATGCTTGTGTCGCGAGCGCCGCGAAACGGCCCCGTAATGCGTTTTCAGCCATTACGCTGGATTTCAATACTCGGCCATTCAGAGAGCGGTATAGTAAAAGAGAATGTTAGGTGGTATGGATTTTCAGTACAGAAAAATATCCGTCAACGTTCACAATTTTACACCTAAAAAAATATTAATAACTCTTATGCAGCCTGCTAATGACTTTATTTTGTCAACCCACTGGTGTCAGTTACAATACAGCAATAAGTCCATAAAAGTACGAATTGACTAGAAGCCCTGTTTTGCGTTTACCGTCTGACCACTCACACTTTAGCTAGCTCGTGTAAGATGGCGAGTTTCAGTTCGAATTTCACTGCGCAAGGTCCCCGCGCGCCGGTCTTTACCTCCGCGTACTTTACCGCGCGTTTACATTTATGACTCTTGTAACGTGTATAAAATGGTAAGTTAGGTATCGGTTTAGGTAAATGGTATGTACGACACGAAGCTACTTACGTTACAAAAATATCGATGGATGGAGGTCGCTGCCGCTGGTCCTGGATCGAGCCTAGTCGGCGAGCAACGGACTTTTGTATCAAGGACCGTCCGTATCGAATGGAATGGAATAGAATGGAATGGAGGTTATGCGATGCTGTGCGCTCGACCAAAAGGAATGAAACACGTTTTGATCAATTTAAATTTATAACAAGATATATTTAACATTTAAGACATTTAACATGAAAGATAACGAGATATTTAAAGTCTATAAAAATCGGACGGATGGAATTGGACCGCTTATTCGTTTCACTCGCACTTTAAACTTGGGCCAAGCCCCATAGAACTGAATCGTACCGTTTTCCTTGCGACGTGACGGAGCGTGCCAATGGGCAGCTGAGATTCTGCTACGGTTCGGCGAGCGCGCAGTGATGATCGTGGCCTTCCTCGGTCTTAGGCCGGCGACCAGCGATCGCGGCCGCTGCTGGCTCGTGGTTAGCCCACGGGCGTGGCTAGGGCAGACGGGGGTTCGATCTTGCCTGTTCGCCTCTTCTGCGGTATCTCGCGACTTTCGTGTACGAATACAAAAATATCCTTATGCGGGAATACGTGCCAACGAATGATTTTTATAGCTATTTATTCTATGGCCATCTGCCTTAAGATTGCGTCGACTTTTCTCGATTAAATATCGAGCCAAGAGGTTTGCCATTGTTCCTGCCTCCGCCACCGATGTCGTCGCCATTTTCCTATTACCCTCTACTTCCTATCCTCTAACAATATGTTCACGTCTGCCGCCATGGTTAGGCGGTAGTGAAGACGTGTCTAGTTCTCGTGCTGTCCCTGGAGGTAATGAACGAGTCATCTCCGCTTGGCTCGGCACATAGCCGGCCAGTGTTGGTTTCACCCGGCGGTCCGCCCGCCGGTGGGGCGCTGTCTACCTACTGAATGTGTTCGCGCGCCATCTACTCGTGGCGTCGACGCTAATGTCAACGCGCGATGCTATTGATCGCTGTCACGCGCCCCGGCACGATGACGTGCCTATAGGTGGCGCTGTTTGGGTTGATAATAATGGGTTATAAATGAATGACATGTTATTCCTCAGATATTTATTTGTAGGCGCTACAATATCCTCCTTCCGAAACAAACAGCCGTCTCACCTAAAAATATTATGGTGGAGACGCGTATGTGTAAGTAAGTAGCAGTGTGCTTTCATCCCTTTCATACGTCCTCTTTTGTGTTCTCTTGTTAAGTGTATATTGTGTGGGTGGAGTTCGGATGTGTGTGCCTGGGTATGATTATATCTGACGGAATGCTGTGGGTGAACGTGTTTGAGGTGCCCGAGGTTTGATGTGGCTCGCAGGAAATGAGCTCAGGTATCGTCGTGCCGTCATTGTTAAAAAAAAAGAAGGTGAGAATTTTCCGGACACACGGATATCTCCCAAAATATTAGTGGTAACCCCTATCTATGGGGAAGTACCATACTAATGCATATATGCGATGTGCTAATATGGTCACCGACCTCAATGGTAGTTGGTGCCTAGCGTGTAACAGAAGATAGGTGACGGAGTCCTGCGTGTGTATCGGGTCCTCTTATTTGTAGTTCCCCTAGTACTATTATCATATAAAACTATTGTATTTATAACTGATATGTCAACTATGGACAATATTGTCGGATGGTATATGACGATATTCCATTTTATTTTACCTAATCCAAATTATAACATATGTAGATATCATGGATACTCTATAGTGAGGACGTGTGTGTGTACGTACCTACTTGAGATTATGGAGATCTGTATTGAGTAAATATCTTGTAAATGTTAAATCCGTGCTAAACTTGAACGAGTTACTATTAAATTATACTTATTACTATGAAAATAAATTAATTGTATGTAGTGACTAAAATTAATATCTAAACTATGTATGCATGAAAACAAAATAAAAAAAATAAAATAAATGAATGGTAAAATATAAATGGTTGACTAATCCTAAAATTATGTCTAACAGTACTTGATTAAAACTAACTAATTGTTTGTATTTAAATAACTAAGGTGAGTGAATAAAATAAAGTAATACCTAATCTAATATTTACAGTTCGGACGTGGTCCGTAAAATCTTGTGTCGGATTGGCACAAGTTCGTTTTAGCGTTTGGCTTGAACGAATTTCAGGAAATAAATATGTGAGTTTACTGTATTGCTAAACTCCTAATTGGACGTTGGCAGAAACAAATGGCAAGTCCTATTGAGCAATGGTGCTACGAGTGGTAGTATAAAACGAAAATATTTTTACTTTACAATTGTTGGCTTTGCACGTACTGCCGCTTACAATGCTGTGCGGTGAGCAGGTTCACAAAGCTGTTCGCCGCTGGTGCAGGTTTGTGGTTCGGTGTGTGCCTGGAATGGTCGGCATTTACAATGTAATTACATTTGTTAAAATAAGAAAACAATAAGCAAAATAAAAATCGCTATGGTTGGTCGGTATATATAGAATATTACAAACACAATGAGATAAGTACAGACTATTAGTTTGTCTAAAAAAACTATTCCAAAAAATTTGGTGATTGTATAGAATATTACAAACACAATGATACAAGTTTAGAATATCAGTTTGTTCAAAAAAACTGTTATAAAAAATTTTATAATTTTTGAGGGTACCTCAGATTGTGGGTAGGTCAGTTGTTTCAAACTTATTATGGTAGGTCAGCTCAAAATTTTTTGACATGTGGGTATTCTTACAATTTATATAAAAAAATTCAAATTTAAAATATCTATAACAGTTATGAGAAAAAATGAAAAATCACAATACAAACAATAATATACAGCTTAACGAATAGAAATTGCGATGTGGTGGGTTTATGACGAGGGCGTACTTGATTCGATTGGCGGTGACAAGAAAAATTATGAAAAGTAGTGAAAACACAATGACAATTAAATGATTCCCCCCAGCCGCGCGCACAGAAAAGCAACCTCCAAAAGAATTAACATTAAAAAAAATAAGTTCGGGCGCCATTGTAACGTGTATAAATTGATAGTTATGGAATGGAATGGACATTCCACGCCCGTAGGTGGAAAATGCTGCGCGCACGACCGAAAGAATGAAATCATAAGTTGTGAACAATTTAGATTTATAACAAGATAGATTAACATTTAAGACATTTGACATGAAAGATAACGAGATATTTAAAGTCTATAAAAATCGGACGGGTGGAATTGGACCGCTTATTCGTTTCACTCGCACTTTAAACTTGGGCCAAGCCCCATAGAACTGAATCGTACCGTTTTCCTTGCGACGTGACGGAGCGTGCCAATGGGCAGCTGAGATTCTGCTACGGTTCGGCGAGCGCGCAGTGATGATCGTGGCCTTCCTCGGTCTTAGGCCGGCGACCAGCGATCGCGGCCGCTGCTGGCTCGTGGTTAGCCCACGGGCGTGGCTAGGGCAGACGGGGGTTCGATCTTGCCTGTTCGCCTCTTCTGCGGTATCTCGCGACTTTCGTGTACGAATACAAAAATATCCTTATGCGGGAATACGTGCCAACGAATGATTTTTATAGCTATTTATTCTATGGCCATCTGCCTTAAGATTGCGTCGACTTTTCTCGATTAAATATCGAGCCAAGAGGTTTGCCATTGTTCCTGCCTCCGCCACCGATGTCGTCGCCATTTTCCTATTACCCTCTACTTCCTATCCTCTAACAATATGTTCACGTCTGCCGCCATGGTTAGGCGGTAGTGAAGACGTGTCTAGTTCTCGTGCTGTCCCTGGAGGTAATGAACGAGTCATCTCCGCTCGGCTCGGCACATAGCCGGCCAGTGTTGGTTTCACCCGGCGGTCCGCCCGCCGGTGGGGCGCTGTCTACCTACTGAATGTGTTCGCGCGCCATCTACTCGTGGCGTCGACGCTAATGTCAACGCGCGATGCTATTGATCGCTGTCACGCGCCCCGGCACGATGACGTGCCTATAGGTGGCGCTGTTTGGGTTGATAATAATGGGTTATAAATGAATGATATGTTATTCCTCAGATATTTATTTGTAGGCGCTACACTCTATCAAAACCAAACGCTGCTGTCAAATTCTATGAATAAGTCAGATAACATTTCAATATAAGTTACATAATAGAAAACCAAAATTTAATTTACTGACCCAAAGCGCATCGAACCTGTCTCGAATTTATATAGGACTATGGTTCGAATCCGGGCGTGTACCAATGAGTTTTTCTGACTTAAGTACACAACTATCACTGACTCCGTGTTTCGGAGGGCACGTTAAGCAGTCGGTCCCGGACGCTGTCAATAGATGGCGGTCGTTACAGTCCCCAACCCGCAGTGGAGCAGCGTGGTGGATTTAAGCTCCGAGCCCCCTCCTCACCCTAGGGGAGGCTTAAGTCCCTGCAGCGGGGTAAAAATGGGCTGCTGAAGTGAAGACTTGAAGTGAAGAATTTACTGACTCTGATATTTTTTGTAATGTAATTAAAATTATTCTGTCCTTGTTATTTGACATAAAAATCAATGGATTTGAAGTATCTACCTAACTACGATCTGATTACAAAAACACACTTATTCATGCTTCGGACGCACTTGGGACGAGTAAGTCCACCCTTAATAAATCGAATAGAAAACAATAATTTTGTTCATTAACGCTCATCGCTTCTGACTTAACCAATGAACTAGGATTAAATATAAATAGACTCGTGTCGATGGATTAAGTCTGAAATGTAGTTGTTATATTTCGTCAGAAAGATTTCGAAATGGATTTTTTTTTATCATTTACTCATATCATATCATAAATATGAAAATGTATTGTAACTGCATGCGATTTAGATTTCTTTTTTTTTTTAATATAATAAAAGCAAATGAAAAGTGAGCGCTTATGACCCTCTATGCAGTAGTACATATAGGAGGGAAATCAAATTTTTTGCACCGCGCAGCTACTGCAACGAATGCCAACGATATAACTTAAGTACTACTACAATATTTGTGAACAAAAGACACTTACACAAATACACGTACATACCGTTACTATTGGGTGATTATGAAGCCTTGATTATTGATTTATTTATTTAACGAGAAATAAAATCCTCCCATCCTTAATTTTAGAACTTTACCGATCAGTACTTTTATTTTTTCACATTTAAAGCTATACCAATCCGAAAATATATTAGTATTTCTCAAAATAAGCTCTTTCAATCATGTCACATGATGCACATTACAATTTTTTTCTTCAAATTTTCTATTTTCACCATAAAATTAAGATTCGTTTGTATGCGCTATATGTCCGTGATCGGGTCACCTAACACTGTCTAGCCATGTACCAAACTAGAACTTCTGTCGTCCTGTTGATTCCGAGGAATAGGCTATGGCACACGGACAGACAGACACGAGAATTATTCTATAAGAGTTCCATTATTTCATCTCTGGTGTACGGAACCATAAAAATGACGACATTAAGCTTGTAGCGTGATAATTTCGCATTGAAATATAAATTATAAATTTTTACTTTACCTTTTATGAAGCTTCGATACTTGGTAATCATTTCAATTTCATACTTCAAGCCGCCTTTGAGTAATCTGTTCTTGACGGAAAGACAGAAAGACAATATTATTTTGTGATCCTATTAGAGGTCAGTTTTTATATTTTAAGAATCGGATTGCAATAATAATAATAATAATTATTATTATTTATTTGAGACATTACAGTCCATATATGAAATTTCAATAAATATAATAATAATAATATTTAATAATCCATATTTCCTTCCAAATCCCTTCTGAACTTACAATTTTCGCTAATGTTCTCTCAGTAATTGGAATAGATGTCACGTGACGTATAAATTAGAGAAAATACAATCAATCACAATCTCAACACACACAATCACAACAACGTCTAGGCCCCAAACTAAGCATTAGCTTGTGTTTTGGGTACCGAGCGAAGACACCACATACATATAACAACCAAGAGCCGGTAATATCGAATGAAGAAATAACTAATATCAAGGGTTTTTTGGCACTTATTTTTTATGGAAGTTTTCGCGTGACGGACTGTACATGTTCCCTGAAAAAATACATCGATGACTGAATGTTAAAAATCGTATTCGAGGTATCAATTTCTAATTGTGGAAGCAAAACTGGTTTTTTGCATATCGATTTAACGTGGTCGATTATCTGACTATAACGTTTCCCAAACTCATCGATTTTTTTTTTTTGATTGAGTGCTATTCATTTCCGCACCGATTAGACAACCGGCAATATATATATATATTTAACTTTTTTAATTTTTTTTTTCTTATATAACCACAAGCCGGATTTCAATCGCACTGTAATACTATATTTAATTTATTTAAATTTCGAACGTATCGCTCGCTCTACACCAAAACCAACGTTCAGAACGAACTTCACACATGACTTATTAACAATTTTTTTTTTAAGTCAATCGTGACCGCATAATAGACAGCGTTAACACCGCATATCTACGAGTATGTCTGGAAACACTTGAACGCCACTTACGTATGTATACGAATTTAGTTATGTCATTGAACGTTACAATGAAACACTTTGTAGAGTGTCTATTTACACTACAAGACATAGTGTCACGATCGCGTCATAAAAGCAACATCGTAACACCTTTTACTGCGCACGTAACCGAATCCGTTTCGTAACTAGATATCGTCCAATATCTCGGGATCCGTCAATTCGGCGCGACCGCGTGTCTTTCAATTTAACTCATAATCGGATTACAGATGACGAGTGTAAGTTGACGGAATTAGTGAACGGTTCCGTTTAACTCTGATGGCGTAGTTATTGGTACGTCTGTACCGTTACAGAATTAAGCAATCTACAATGTGTGCCTGTTATGGCGCTTAACGCCGACGGAACGTGGGACGAATCTAAGATATATGTAGCGTATAGAATACGACATGTGAAACAAAATATAGAGCATATATTATAACTTTGGTATCGATAGGATTAAAGATATTGCTAAGCTACAAGTTCGCTAAAGTCCGTTATATTGATTATTTTTGAAAAACCCTTTAACATTTGAAATCTGAAGAAATAATTTGACAAATATAATTTGCATCTTTATTGTTACCTTCGTTCTAAATTGGAGTTATATTATATGATCTGAGTGATGATGTAGATATAGAGCGGGAGCGTAGAGCGTTGTCTGTACGATGTAATATGCTCGTTCGCAGATTTGTAAAGTGTACTAATCAGGTCAAGACCACGCTCTTCAGAGCCTTCTGTCAATCCTTTTACACTTGCAGTTTGTGGGTGAGTTATATCCAAAAGGCATACAGCGCTCTGCGTGTCCAATACAATAATACGTTCAGGGTGCTGATGCGGCTGCCGCGTTATTGTAGCGCGTCTGGAATGTTCGCGGAGGCGCGCGTAGACGGCTTTCATGCCATCATGCGCAAACGTTGTGCCTCCATTCTGGCGCGGGTGCGTGGCGGCCGCAACACCATCCTGGACACTATCGCTGATAGATGGGACTCTCCATTTATAGCCTATTGGATACACCTGCATGTCAAATAATTAATTTATTGTTTAGTTTGTTAATATTTTATTTTATTGTACTGTTTAGTTTTAGTACTTGATATGTAAATACTGTGTAAATATGTAAAATTACTATGGGGCTAACACCTGAAAATAAATGATTATTATTATTATATTATTATTATTGTAATCAAAGTAGAAATATGGTTCTTGAATAATTCACTACGAAAACATCTGGAAAAGACTGGGAGCCTAAATAGCTTATCAGAGTCAAACAGAAAGCGGCCTATCGTTTCGAAAAATATAGGTACTACCTAATATTCAAGGAACGATTAACATAATTTTATATACTAGCAGGAGTTTTTTTTTTAGTCATTTTTATGAAAAAAAAAATTATTTAGGTGGGTACTATTGAATATATACATCTCTAAATGGAGACTCGGCGTAAAAAAAAACTTAGAGAAAAATATTACCTAACTGTTCGGTTATAATTCGCACACACAGATCGATTTGTACATAAGTATGACGTTGCAAGAGTGTGTGATTTAGTCGCACACACAAACATAGATATATGACTTGGCCCCTTCTTTTGTTGTTATTGTATCTCGCGGCTTTAGTATCTGGGTATATAAATAATTAAAGGGAGTAATTAATTTAAATAAAAAGTAATGGCTTTTACTGTAGTTAATTTATATACTGATCAAAAATATAAAAATTTAAGTATATAAAATGAGAATTGTATATAATGTAAGTATTCCAATGATTACGAACTTTTAGTAGGAAATTCATATTGGTATTCGAACAAAAATAGACTTTAATCAATAAGCAACTTTAAGCTCAACTCATACTTGTCATCATAGATTTTTCTTCAATATGACTTCTAATAATTTAAATTAAATTAAATATATTTCTGTATTCGTCGTTCTAGTAAACACAAAGACAACGAATATTAAAAAATATTAATTAAAATAAAAAACGACTTCAAAAACTTATAAGTTAAAATAATATTTTTAATTCAAAGAAAAAAGCATTAATGGGCCTAAATTATATAATTTAGGCAATCGGTGTCAATTAAGTTATTTTTAGTTAAGTATAAGTAACTGTAATTTATTTGCATTTAGAACGAATAGAGCTTCTAAACGCGCTGCTCAAATGAGACAGCGTCGTTCGGTGAAAACCGTCGACAAATCGCAGTATTATTCCCTAACTGTAGCTTCCATCATCAGATTAACAGCATGAGATGATGACTTCCAGACACATACACCGGAATAACGACAAAATAAAGTTCGAATTTGTTTCGAACATACTACGCGTGACTATGAGATATGGGGGTATGCGTTGATTTGCCTGGGATTCTATAATCAAATCCTGATATGGTAACAATGGACCACTTCGGTAGTATATATACTTTTTGAAACAAAAAACAATTTTCCTAAACGGTTCATAATAAATTAATGAAGATATTTTAATGAACACACATAAAAAAGCATACATATACAGACGAACATAGAAACTCGTCCTTTTTGAAATCAGTTAAAACGTAAAGAAAAACCTTTGCTCTGTCGAATGCTTGTAACACGCTACAAAAAGTGTCGATGCAAGTTTTTGTCACTTCGCAGGCGACGCAAGGTGAAACGGACGGACGGTTCATACGGTTGTCGGTTTCGATTAGTTTGGTAGAGTGGCAAGTGCGCAACCGCCGAATTATGTTTTGACACGATTTCACAGTCTACTGGATAACACACCTGACGACTGAGTGATTTCTAAGGGACTTAGAAGAGAATACACGATATTTACGGACTAATTAAAAGATGCAACGATGTGAAATATACTAGGAATACAATAATATTTTGTCAAGTGAGAAACAGATTTTCTAATAACTAGAATTTCGCCATTGTTATAAATCATTATTGAATATATTTCAGAAATTTACGAATAAATTTATTTTCAGAACTTGAAACAAACAACAGCATTAAATTGACAGTGCGTTAATAGGTAGTGATTTTAAAATGTCATAATCATTGCAACGCATCATACGTTCTATGTTATACTACTTATGCCAAATACCTAGGTAAATAAAAAAAATAAAATCGTAAGTGTGATTCCGTGGGTGCACAAATAAAGTACAGTCATATTGCTGTCACTAGATAGTGTATCCACAAACCTTTCGCAGAGGTCTCAATTCAATTATTATTACAATAAAAATATCAGGTTTACTGAAGAGAAGTAATTGTCAGTGTAGTGTATGGTAGAGGTGGTGGATTATGGTGGTTCTGATCAGACTCAAAGGCAAATTTCGTTATCGGATAAAATATATTATACACGGTTTTTTGTTAGGAAGTGGTTGGTGGATGCCCATAAACATAATAAAATATTATTTTTTTTATAAAATAATTATCATTAAAAAACAATTATCGTTCATGAGAGTTCACAACTCTCTATTGTAGCGCAAACGGCGGATTGTTTTCGTACTGACTAATGGATACCTGATTACGTAATTAAGAACGCGCTCATGTGCTGAATAAAGATGCGGTCTTCAGCTTGAACAACTTCTGTTGGGAGTCAAAATGCCAGGTTGACGTATGCAAGCAATTCAGCTCGTAGTGTTTTACAATGACCTCGCCACTGACCGGTAACCTAATAGCTTATGCCTAGCTCTGAATCACGCTAACACATGGCGCTAATATCCGATGAAGTAAAATGTTGTTATTCGTAAAACTTTCCCTACATTATATTATTTTGTTTTTGTTAGTTAAATCCTTATTATTTTTAATAGTACAATTATAGTAACGATTACACATGTGCTTGTTTGAAAATTTAATGTTAGCTATTTACAACTCAAAAATTAAGTTTTTTATTTTCCGATTTCAATAAACAATTATGGAAATTATTAGAAACATAGCTATTTTTAGTCTTTTTCTTAGGGCATCACTGTGAATGGAATCTTGAGCAATCTTGAATTCTTGAGAGCATCTTGAGAGTACAAAAGAAAACGTGCATGTTTTTTTTTTTAATTTTGCATCATAACTTTCTTCCAGTAATCTGTATGAAAATATACTTTAGACGTAATCATCTACTTGTTAACGTAAATTTTTATCAGTTATTTAGTGATAGTTTTTAATTGCTTAGAGTTGTGTAATTTTTAATTTGGCCGGTTTTTTAAATTAGGGTTTTCTGTTTACGCTTTTTGTAGTTTTAGTTCATATAATTTCGTATTTACTCAGTGTTAATCTAAAGTTAATCTAATGTTAAGCTAAAGCCTAAAATAAAACAAAAAGAAGAAGATGAAAGCAGTGACACAATGTCGAATACTAAAATGTTGTGAAGAAAGTGGACGTAATTTTCTATTTAATTTTTATCTACATGTTGCGAGTCGATTCACAATTTTTTAATTATAATCGCATTTTTTTATTTAAATACGGATCACATACTGATCAATTATAAATAGGTACCTAGTACCTGGACGACTGAGCTTCGCTCAAAATGTGATAGCTAACAAGAAAATTTTTATTTAATTTTGTGTTAATTTGTTAATATATATATTTATTCTAGGAACTTACTCTTAGGTGATGTCTATGTACCCAAAGCAAAAAACTACGTCAAGATCCTCCCAGACGTTTTAGAGAAAATATCTACGAGTCAAGATCCTCTCAGCTGTTTTAGACATATGTTCATATCAGCGCTCCCTGGTAGCTGAATAACTGCACAATTCATTTAATTAACAACTCGTAAATTATACCCATGTAATGTAAAAAACCACATCAAAATCAGTCCAGTCTTTTCGAAGTAACACATCTACTGCAGCGCCCCCTGGCGGTTAGTAACCATGAGACATATTTAGGAACCTGTTTTAAAATTACATTTATCCTTTTCGAATCGAATCGGGTCAGAACCCAGAACACAAGCTAATGCTTAGTTTGGGGCCTAGACGTTGTTGTGATGTATACGCTATTATTAATATTATTATTATCTAAATGCAAATTTTATCTTAACATTTAGGACCGTTTCCGAGATACACGAAATATACATACAAGAAATACTCATAGTATAAGATAAACATGCTAAATAGTTAAGGCTAATAAAAGGCCAAAAAAATTTGGAAATCAGTATTTTAGAAAGAAATGTGGTTAGATAGCTTGGAAATCTGGGCTGGTTTGAGATGTTTCCATTGAGTCAAAAGATGAGTTAAAAATCATAATGAAAAAAATTTGATGCAACTACGGTTGGCCAGTTGTGTTAGGTTGACGTAGTGGTTAGTTCTATATTAGTAAGTAGAAGGTATGAGTTTTCAAAACGACCACCCTAAAAGTATTAATAATAATTTAGGGGAAAGCAGAGCGAGAGCATGAAACAAACTTTCAGAATTTTTCGAAATGCCGAAATACGAAAGAAATAAAAAGTATGACCATGTTATAAAAGCATTACTGTCATTAAAACACTTGAAAGTAACAGTAAATTATTTGTACAATGATCATCTTCCAGGTGGCGTGTCGTTTTGCATTGATATTCACAGACCTGCCATAACATAATCTATTAACTTAGAAATGGTGGGCCATCAGCTTAACTTGGCCAAATTTTGAATGGATCGAAAATTTTCTTGGTGGCTTGTCACATTCTTCTAATTACCAACCCTCAACAATAGATATTTAAATATATGATAAAAGGGTAGTAGTTTCGGAAATCCAACTAGAATGTTTATTTGGCACAGAAATATTAGTAAATGAAATCATCAAATTTAATGATCATGATTGTCAGAAAGTGAAAATAACGTTCTTTTATTTGTGTAGAAATTAAAAATAATTTAATAATTTTTTTTATTTATTATTTATTTACTTAAGAAAACAGTCTGACACAAAATAATTTTCATAATATTAGTGATAAAGATACCTAGAGTTTCATAAATTGATATAAAATAATAAGATGTGAAATTATCATGGAACAATACACCCAGTTTATTTTGACATACATGCCTGTAGTTTATATGAAGTAGGTAGGTACTATAATTACAAAAACCTATGTTAATATGAATTAGGTCCTAAGTCTTTATTTTATAATATATTTAATTATATAACTTTAATATATAATTATATAAATAATTAATAAATAATATAAAATTCAAAACTTGGCGGCGCTAGTAGTCTAAAATTTTACTGAAACCTCTATAAACCAATATACTCCATGTTTCCGATTGCCGAGTGCCCAGCTGACCGGCTGAGCGGCGTAGCGCGGTAGTGGTGGGGCGCGCGGCGGTAAAGTCCGTTTGATCTCTCATGAATGATAATATTTTTTTATTAATAATAATTTTATTTTTACTAGATTATTTTATTATGCTTACGAGCATCCACTAACCACTTTCTGCCCACCCTTTTCGGGTCGAACATGATGTAACAAAAACCGTGTATAACAGCCTCCTAACGAACCCATGTTTTAAAACTGCAAAGATGTTTATACACAGAGATGCATTGGGAGCAATCGTTCTTAATTTATTTAATTATTAATTTATTTAAAAAAGAACCAACATTTATATACAAATTAAAATAATTAGGAGTGAGTTGTTAACAGTCAACCATTTACAGGTTCTCACTGATAGAAAGAACATGAACATGCGAGCTGATAGCTAAGCGAAATCAAACTTTAAAAAATTCATCAAACCCGACAATATTCATAAATTTAATTTTTTACTAATCTCCATTAGCGTATGACAAAGTAATAAATATCTATAAGAGAAGATATTCTAAACATGCGAGTACTTATTAGGGTCAGAGCTCATTTGTGCCAACTACTGGTAGTATAGCTATATCATAAAGAAAATGTTCAAAGAAGGGATTAGGTATACGTTTTGATTACCATTTTTTTTTTAATAATAAGTTTTTCTATTCTCTACTGACATTGAAAGGAAAGCCACTAGATCATTTTCACGAAGCGATTTAACTACTTATAATTTCCTGAATAGTATTAACGTTCCACGTATAGTTAGTAAAAAGAACCATCTTTTACCTAAATGGCTCAGAATAATTCTTCTCCTCTTCTAATCAGCAGCTCTACAGGAAGTAGAAAAATTTACCGATGGTGATCTCTTATGCTAATCATAATATATACACGTACTTTATTTTTTCTTCATTAGTATGTCTATAACCGTAACTCCATTTTACTTTACGGCATCTTTTTTTTTTGTAATAGTAGTATTTATTATAAAAATATGATTTTATGAATTAGGACTAACTCTCTATAATAATAGATGATATATAAGAAGATTTAGTTTAATATAGTTACGACATAAGTGAACGAACAATCTCACACACGAAGTCATTGTTTTATCAGCTCAAGATCGACAACCTTTCAATAACACTGACACACTAATCGCATTGAACTAGTTCGAAAATACATCCAAACGTCTCTATTATGATAATTATAATAATAACACAGTACGAGCAGAGAAAGGTTTTATAAAACAAATCCACAAACAATGGACTTGCCTACAAATTATATTTTACAAGCGCTATATACGTAACATCCAGTAGGCTAACTTCGATACGTTATTAAAAATAAATACCAACTCGTTCACTGAATAACGATGTTATATATCTACTTCTTCGTTGTACATATATCACGTTCCTTATCTAAAAGGACAAGGAGTTCACAACATTTTTTTTTTCGTCACGTTTGACTATTTGATTTGATTTGATTTGATACACCCCAGGCATCGACCTCAGGACTAACAGTAAGAAGGTACGATACATAAAAAAAAACTAAGTGAAATTTTCACTCAAATAATGCTGATGGCAATAAAACGACTATGGTAGGTATATGTGTAGGTATTGCAACGATCATAAATTATCATAAGAATAAAAATCTTAGCTGGTGTAACTAACGTCTTAGTTAAAGAAACCACATTGGCTTAATTGATATAACTACCGTGTGTGGGGCTAGTATGTAATCAATAAGCTTCAAAATTTTTATTTTATTGTTTAGGTCAAAAACTTGTAAAAACATAAAACTATAATTTCAAAAAAGTTTACTCAATTGTACGTATATCTTTTCAAGGACATTAATAGTTTTTGATACTTTTCCAATCCATTCTACCAGCCCGTTATGCCTCACTGCAGGGACTTAGGCCTCCCCCCTGGGTGAGGGAGCTCGGAGCTTAATCCACCACGCTGCTTCAGTGCGGGTAGGTGGATTTCAACGACTGCCGTCGGCTGATGGCACCGGGGACCGACGGCTTACCGTGCTCTCCGAGACATGGAGTCAGTGATAGTTATGTACTTCATTAAGTCAGAAAAACTCATTGATACACGCCCGTATTCGAACCACGGCCTTTCTATACATCGAACAGATTCGCTGCGCTTGGGCTATCACGGCGCTACCTATGATACCTTTGACTCACTTATATTAATTCATTCTTACATATGCGAACGTATTTTGTGGATGATATCTGGTTCTGGTGGTGGCAATGGATTCATATAATTTCAAAGCTTTACATATTTCCGTTTGTGTCTATTTTAATATTCAATAAGAGACTGATATTCTGCTCGTATTATTTACTCTGTGTCAGAAGTGAAATCGCATACACCTTTTACTATCGCTAATCACACGTAAGTCGTTTATAAACAGAAATAAAACTCGCATTAAGGCCGTCATCGCTGAAGTGAGTTAAAAAAACCACACCTGCCCGATTATAGGCTATACAATACGTACATCGTTAGCCTACTTGTACTGTACTTTCTTGACTACACAGACTGTGATTCTCGCGACGTTTTCTCTTTTAGTACCGCTTAAGTTTCGTTCGTTATCGAAGCTTTTATTTAAGCTGTGGCGTATGTTCTATTGTACACTTTCGATAGCAATCCAATTGTAACAATCGCGATAGAAGGTAATGTTTTGCATTCGTATTTTTATGAGGTCTTAGAATGATTAGCAAGGCCTTATGTTGGTTTGTGTTCCTTACCATGATACAATAAAAACAATTATTTTTGAATGCATATTTATGTTATTAAGTCCGCACGTCTACCGCATAAACATAAATATTTAAATTAGATCAAATTGTATTTCAATACAAAAAAAAAACTGGTCAAGTATGTGCTAACAAAATCATGAGTTTGTTCGGAGTTGAAAAAATAGATCAAATTGATCGGATATGATTGGTGAATTAGTTGTACCTAGTTAGTCGTAATGCCACACCATACCATCAGCTCATTAATGCCCCACTGCAGGAGCTTAGGCCTCTCCTCGGGATGTGAGGGCTTGGAGCTTAATCCACCACGTTTCGTCTATGCGGGTTGGTGGATATTAACGACTGCCATGATGGCAGCCGGGACAGAACGCTTGACGTGTTCTCCGGGACATAGTCGTCAGTGATAGTTATGTACATAAATTAGAACAAACTCATTGGTACATGCCCTGAGATTCGAACTACGGCTTTCTAAACAAGCGTCAGCCGAGCGGTAACGACCCCGCTTCTTGTTTAGAAGGTCCCAATACAATTTCCAAAAAATTAGTACTATGTGCTACTGCTGTGGATTGTTCTAGATTTGTCAGAATAGTGATTCAAAAGTAAGAGCGAAGGACATGAAACACATATATAAAAACCAATTCATAGCCAAGTACCTATTTCGAACAAATACATAATTTAAAATCAAAAAAACCTTACAACGATTTCATTGTGATCTTTAAATAGCGATAATTCAGCGATACTCCAATCAAGGGAGTAATTAAGAAAATTTTTAAACCATCACTTTGCATGAACCTATGGGAGCATCCTGGAATAAATTTTTATCCTGATTTTATTTCACTTACACCTTTAGCGATTCATCATCAGCAGGCTTTTACGTATCCACAGCTGTAATACAGCTCTTCTTCGTCACTGACCCTATCACGCTGCGCTTTTAACGACGGTCGGGACCTTTATGTACGTATATGTATAATACGTAAAATAATACCTTAGCTTTATAGCACTTACAGTTCGCAAGTTAACTGGTTCTGACGGACAGACGGACGACCCTAATCAAAGGAAAATTCAATTTTTTTCACCTTCAGTTTACATGCATAGGAAGCATCCCAAATTACTTTTCATATACATCTGTACATCAAAAGGAATTTGAAATTTTTCACTTTTGATACACATCTGTGTAGAGGTTACAGGAAATTCGTATAGTCTAAATGATTTTTAAATGTAATAGCTGTGACATATAGACAGACAGACATGAAGACACTGTTCGGTTTTCCTGTCGGACTATAGATGTAAAAAAAAATCGTTAGAGAACACAAACGTTCCATAAATCAACTCGTACTTAGTCTGTTTCTCAAAAACATAAATTAATATCTAGTCATAATGAAAGTTGGAAATTAGACCGTACGATTTTATCTGAACCATTTTTTTATTTATTAACTTGACATTATTATGATTACTAACTTAACTACGCAAGGCGGTACTACAATTTTCTTAAATACCAAATGTGAAGATTTATTACCGTATTACAGTGTATCATAAAATCTCCTACAGGTATCAAAATGTCAAGAGAGTTATTTGGTCCCATCCGGTGGTGAACAGTCATCACATGTGCTTGTTATGCAGTCAGCAGACCGTGTTAATTAATTATCCCCTTTATGTATTTTCACATCTTTATGCAAAAGCCTATCTCATTTCTGAAAGTTAAACAGATCAAAGGATTTAGAATTACTGTTACCGATTTAAGGTTGTATATCTACGTAGAACTATTCATTACAGCTTTAGTGTAGTGGACACTTTGGAGGCGTTACGTTCATTAAGGAAGCTCGGCATTTGCGCGTAAAGCAATTGTCCTTCTGAAGGCCGTCCTCGAATACAGGACTTAGTTTGCGGGGTTTGGCCCTCGAGAGCTGTTAATTACTAGTCCTGCAATATATTCAGGTTAAGAACCCTTGATAGCTAAATTAAAGGGCAAGAAACGACTTAATTGTACGATGGACGGACTGCTCTATAATGGTCGTAAGTCTGGCGTAATTCCTACTACGTATAATAGTTTGTAAGATTTCGTACATGATTTGAAAAGTTAAGATGGGCGTATTTCAACCCATCATTACGCTTTTGTTCTTCAGGAGAAGATAGTAACAAAAACGTTCACTAAATATATTCAAAAGGTGAAATAATTAAATAATTGTGTTTTACCCATTTTTACCTTATAACTATTCACGTGTCTCAAATCGCTCCATTTATAGTTTTTTTTTTAATGACATATAATTTAATTATGGGTTAAATCTTTTTATGAATTGTTCAGCGTAATCAATTAATTTTTTCACGAATAAAAATTGTGCATGTAGTAGGTAGTGACGTCACATTAATCTTTCACGTTTTCCTTTTATATCTCTGTTATTATTATTAACAATAATAACAACGTATACATGACAACAACGTCTAGGCCCCAAACTAAGCATTGGCTTGTGTTTTGGGTACCATGCGAAGACACCACATACATTTAACAACCAAGACCCGGTACCAGTATCGTATTCATCATATAAATACTGACCCGACCTAGGATTCGAACCCGGGACCTCCAGCTTCGTAGGCAGGATCGCTACCCACTAGGCTAAGCAGTCGTCGTTACTATATACGCCTCCGGAGAAATTCATATTTTTTTTCTTTTGAATAAATAGGTGTATCTATTCCAATGAATACAAAATTTTTGAATTATGTTGCAAAATTTGTAACAAAGCCCATTATGACTTAAGTACATTTTCAAAAAATGTACTTTTGATTATAAACACTAGTGTTGACAATAAGATGCGTTGTTTATGGTTCGAACTCTGGATACTTTTTCTCACTTTGACTTCTGACATATTGGCGCGATTGATTGATCTTCTGTTACTTCTGTCTGAAAAAACCGCTCGTGCCCCATGGTGGCTAATAAATTATTATCTTACTTGAAAAACATCCTTTGCTTGTCTACCACGAAAATGTGGGTTTGACTAAAAACATTGTGCAGCATTTCCTTGGTGTAATATACAATCGGTGTGTGAGATTCGCTGCTGGAAAATGTGTTGTAGCGAATGCTTGGAGTTGTGAAGAAGAAGAAAAAGGAACAGGTGGTTTGCCCTGAGTTTTAGGTGAATTCGAAACTGTGGAGAGAAAGCCTCAGCTTTGGCCATCGAACCCTATAACGAATTTATGAAGGTGAGTGGTATTTGGTTATTACATACTGTTCAGCCAATTTGCTTTATCTATGAAACGTTAACCGGGCCCAGCACGTTATTTCCACTGCATTTGATCTGTTACACCACGATTACATTGTTGGTCGCAGAACTAAGTTTCTGTGGCCAATGATTATCGCCAACAACTAGCATGCCTGGATTAGACCATTTTTATCGAAACATTGTATTTTAGGTACTTACAATTTAATATAGAACTGTAACACACTATGCCTTACTTCTTATACAACACCTTAACCACAATAACTTTATACAGACGAGGAATCCCATGTCAAATTATACAGAAAATATTCAAACAAAATTTATTTGTTTTGGATGATCCACACCGCAATGATATCCGAAACCAAACTCCCGTCCCGGTAGTCGATTACCGTTCGGAATCCAAGGAAGCTTAATTAAGCTCGAGCTAAAGGATTTATTTACAACATCGACATGAAATTGATCCAGATAGTTCGATCCGGGGCTCACGAGCTATCGTTGCCGCTCGCGCATCGATGCGCTCATTCACCACCTTTTAATGTTACCGTAATCCCATACGGAGACAAGTATGTCTAATACACGACTGAGTTTTAAGGTACGGTTTCTGATATTATTGGTGTCAGATTAGATGATATTTTGTTACAAAAAACATGTCAAAATATAGTTCGCTTTTAAGTTTTGTTAAACCTGTATTAATGTATTGTAAAAATGTTTTACGCTCCAAAACTAAAGTTTTAATATTTTTCTAAATAATCTTATTATTTCATATACATACGCAAAATTTATAATATTGCAGATTAGAAGTAGTTTGTATTTGTATATTGTAATAAACATTATCATGCTTCTTTGTCTTACACCTCGATAATCAAAACAAAAGCACGGACTGAACAATGTCTGTATTATGTCAGTATTATGACAGAACAATGTCTGTAAGCTGAGGACGGCATTTTCAAACAACGATATCGCTTAAAGTATTTCATGTATCCTAATGTCTTTAAAATATATTAAATCACTGTCATCGTTTTATACGACGTTCGTTTTGAAATTTTTATTTAATAAGTTTTACAGATTAAAAATAAATCGTAAAAATACCTCTTAAAAATCCATTTATCAATCATTGTAGCTGAGTAAGAAGTTTGTTATAGTTGAAAAAAATATATTATATAGATTTCATAATTCTGTATTCGATGCTCGTTTTGTATTTTTCAATAGGCGTTCCAATTAAAAGAAATTAAATTTTAATAATTTTGCACTTACGCCCTTTAATTTCAAGCGGTGCGCTATTGTGCGTCTCGCTTGTGTAAAGCACGAACTCGTATAACAATGTATGTCGCCTTTGGGGCCAGTGGGCGGCGACATTCTGAATTTTCGTTGGCTTATGACATTCTCTTAAATGCTTTCAAATTGATTGTATTTATGTACATTTGCACTTAGAGATCATTTGGTCCACTTATAGTATTCTCCCTTCAGGGAAATAATGACTGGCCAAGAAACAAAAAAAAAAGACCACTCTGAAGATTCAAATTTCGAATTTGTTCAGTCTTACCACAATGGCGATACTGTTTTTCATTTGCTTTCCTGTTGTTTTCCCTAAGGGTGGTATTCTATCAGCACGTTTAGCTATAGTTTTCCGGGGCCAGTATTAACTGGCCAATAACAATATTGATACAAACTTATGGTTTTCCACCTTGTACTATGGATGGTTATGTTGTTATAGGGTGTTAAATACATAATGGGTTATAAAAATACGCACAGGGTGTAATTGATAATCGGGTATTTATTGAAAATATATTCCCAACACATAAATGTGATTAAAAATCCATCAGTTTGAAGCAGAATATTTTTTTTATTTCTCATAATATTATGCAGTTTAATAAACATATTGGTGAACAGTGTAGAAAGTTGAAAAACATTCCGAACTTTCAATCTGAAACATTATTTTCGAGATTTTTGGAAATGAGTTACAATTTTGTCATGGTGTAATTACGCGGGTAGTGTGCTCTCGCCAATCAGTATATATCTGAACGGCGCATATGAAAAGCTAATCCTACTGAATGAAGCGGTCTCGACGGAAAATATTAATAAAAATATTATTACAAGATAGAGCTAAACGCCTCTGATTGTTTTAAATTAAAATTTATCATCGAGCGATAAAATTTATCCATACCAAAAACTTTTGTTTTTGGCTTAAATTTTTTAAAGTACACACTGAAAGTAAACAATCTGCTCACCAATGAATTACTTAAATACCTGAATTTTAATTTAACCCGTGACAAAATCACTTGATTTATTGAAGTCGCGTTAGAGAAACGTGCCCTTAAACGGCGGCTCACATACGACTGCAAAGCGGATCGAGAGCTCGTGACTGTCGAGTCACAAAACGAGACCCGTAGCCGGAAATCAAATCGAATTTAGTTCATTTGCCCGCCAGTAAAGTTCGCGTGCAACTGTTGGATTGAACGAATTACTACTGTCTACGCTTCCTCTCTAAAGTAGGATAGTTTGCGAGAGAGCTGTTCGTTAAATATTATGTGAATTACTTACTATTAGTGGTTATTTTTATATTTCGTATCTTATTGAAATATTAGACTGGGACATCGTAGATGTCAATCATATGTCAACCGATATTATGTGATATAACGGTCGAAATACAAAATAGGAAATTGTATGCTAAAAGGTATATGATATTTATTCTAGTGCTATAATAACTGGTACAATTATACGTACCAATATCATTGTTGACTTAATCATTATAGGCGTTGACCTAGACTATTGTGCGATTTACCGCCGCCGCGCCAGCGTCTAACTACGGTACAGAGAAGATAAATAATTGGTTCATGCACACAAATATTTGTCACGGGCGAGAATCTTTTTTCGAGAATTTTTTCGAAAATCGAGAGAATTTGAAAAATGTTTTTATAGTATTAAGGATTTTTTTAAGTATAGATGACACTTTTTTTAAGGTTTGTGACTAGTATTCGTTTATCTTGTGACATTCTGTTTTGGGAAGTAATGTGATATTTTTGTATATGCCTAGAAAGGTAAGGTCACAGGGGATCTACTATTTAATTTTATACCTGTAATCCATACAATAAACGATTTCATTTCATTTCATCGAACCGCGACCGTTGTTATTCATAGTCGTTATATAGAACAAAAAATAGTTTTCTTCACTAAGAAATTGTCTAGTATACTTATTATTATTATTATAATTGTTATATACGCAATGTCTAATATCTGTACCAACATGGCCTCATAATGATGTGATCTTATTATTATATTTAAAAATCTGCTCAAAGTTGTGGAAAAAGGGACCCTTATCAGATGGCGTCCGTCTATCTGTCTGTCATAAACAGGTATCTTGAGATATACTAAACGGATTCCCATAAAACCGGTGCCAAAATACAAAGATTAACTGCCTGCAGACTATATATAATAATAATAACGTCCGCATGACAACAACGTCTAGCCCCGAAACTAAGCATTAGCTTGTGTTTTAGGTACCAAGCGAAGACACCACATACATATAACAACCAAAACCCGGTACCAGTATCGATATTCATCATATAAATACTGACCCGACCTAGGATTCAAACCCGGGACCTCCAGCTTCGTGGGCAGGGTCGCTATCCACTAGGCTAAACGGTCG
Source organism: Luffia ferchaultella (assembly GCA_949709985.1). Taxonomy (NCBI): domain Eukaryota; kingdom Metazoa; phylum Arthropoda; class Insecta; order Lepidoptera; family Psychidae; genus Luffia; species Luffia ferchaultella. The sequence goes on from OX453251.1 coordinate 6,020,095, forward strand.
TCAATATGAATTAGTATACTGGTTTAGTTAAGAGTACAAGGTTCCCCAAAACATGGACCAAGAAAAAATATGTATTATTTTCTAATAAGTACCCATCACATCATTCAAGCCCCAGCCGTAAACTAGCTATGCTACTTAAGATATCTTCTTCTAATATATAAAATTCTCGTGTCACAGTTTTCGTTGCCATACTCCTCCGAAACGGCTTGACCGATTTCGATGAAATTTTTTGTGCTTATCAGGTATCTATGAGAATCGGCCAACATCTATTTTTCATCCCCCTAAATGTTAGGGGTAGTCCACCCCTAAACTTTTTTTTTTTAGACAAAATTTTTAATTTCTATTTTTTTATGATACAACATACAAAAATACATACAATCCTCAATTTTCACCCTTCTACGATCAACCCTTATTTTTTAATAGCCATTTTAGTAATTTAATAATTGCATAACTAAATATTATTTCGCAAAAGTGTAATTTATTTAATTAAGACTGACAGAAATTGTTGAAACGATAAATATTTGTGTTACGGGAACGAAAACGGGAAAGGGAAGAACGGGAAAGAGTTAAGACTGAAATAAAAAAGTTGTACTTGATGAGAATGGAAACAAAAAGGAAATGAGACCAGGGCCAGGAACGGAAACGATAAAATATTTATGCGATGGGAACAAAAACGGGAAAGGGAAGAACGGGAATGAGTTAAGACGGAGATAAAAAAGTTATTTTTGATGAGAATGGAAACGAAAACGAAGCTACACTAGGGCCAAGAACAGAAATAATAAAGTATTTTTGCGATGGGAACGAAAAAATGAAAGGAAGAACGGGAATGAGACAAGACTGAGATAAAAAAAGTGATTCTTATGAGAAACGAATACTACCCGTGCGAAGCCGGGACGGGCCGCTAGTGTCAATATAACCTTTAATACAGCCCAAAGCCTTATTCACCTCTTTTGCACATCAATTATAAAGAATTAGTCTGTTATTAAGCTGGTTTGTAGATAATCACACTATTGTTATCGAAATAATAGTTAGTGTGACTGTATTGAAATATATGCATCATACTACAACGATCAAAGATAATTTATTACACATATTTTTTATTTTTTTATTTTGGGAGAAATGGTTTAATCATGATTCGTAAGAAAACACCGTCACCCTCCCTAATATGCCCCCAAATATATTCATCTATAGTTAAAATTTATATATTTAAAAAGAATAGTAATTGAGTCATTGATAACAGAAAAACTACTTTTTATCTGATTTCCAAAATAATTAATGGCAAAATTCCAATTTTGTTTCGCCACTCTATTGACCGTCTCCAAGAATAGTTGAGGCGTCATAGGCATTTATCTATATTCCTTAACTATATCCCATTTATTTATATTTTTTATATTTAAAAATATAATCTTGATGGGAGACTTCAATGCCAAGGTAGGCAGCAAATCAAACAAAGACGAATTTGTCCTAGGAGATTACAGTAGTGGAAACAGAAACGACAACGGGCACAGACTCATAAATTTCTCTTTTGCAAATAATCTTAAAATAATTAATAGTTTTTTTAAAAAAAGAAAGTCAAGGAAGTGGACATGGATGTCCCCAAATGGTAGAAATAAAAACGAGATTGACTTTATACTAACAAGAAAAAAATATATATTCAGTGATGTTGATGTAGTGAATAAATTAAATTTTAATACTGATCATAGAATGGTACGAGGAGTTATACAACACATAAAAAGCAAATCAAGAAAACATGTAACTGGTCCAACCAACAATATGACGATGTCATCACCCATACCACAAAATGTCTTAAACGATCTGGGAAACGCATTAAGCGAAATTGATGAGACCATGACACCGCAAGAAAAGTATAATTTTTTGGAAAAAGAACTAATAAACTTAAACAAATCGTGTACTAAAAGAGAGAAAAAAAATAAGTTAAGAAAAGAAACGCTTAAGTTATTAGAAGAAAGAAACAAAATGTTAGACAAACGTAAAGAGAACAAACAAAACATTACAATAATTAGTAAAAAAATTCAAACATCAATAAGAAAACACAGGGAAGCAGAGAGACTGAAAATATTGAGAGAACAAATAGAGAAAACAGGCGGAATTAAGAAAGGTCTAAAGCAACTAAAAGAATACACACAATGGATACCCAACATGAAAACTAAAAATAAGAAAAAAAACGAGTTATTGACGACAAATAGATTATTAATAGCTAAAGTAGCGACAGAGTTTTATAAAAAATTATACACAGAGACAGACAAAACAATATCAGTCGAGACAAAGAAGAATCTTTACGTAGAAGAAATACCTTGCGTATTAGAATGTGAAGTTATAAATGCTATAAAAACTCAAAAAATTGGCAAAGCACCCGGAGACGATAAAATCTCAAACGAACTATTAAAAAAATCTTTAACTGCAATATCCAAATATCTGACGCATCTATTCAACGAAATAATGGCTACTGAACAAATACCAATTCAATGGACAAAGTCTACTATTGTCCTATTACATAAAAAAGGAGACAGAAACGAAATAAATAACTACAGACCTATATGTCTAATGTCTAATCTATACAAAGTGTTTTCTAAAATAATACTCGGACGAATAACGAAACGCCTAGAAGAAAACCAACCAAAGGAACAAGCGGGATTTCGCACCGATCATGCTACCATTGATCACATTCATGTTGTGAAGCAAATTATCGAAAAATGTAATGAATACGGGCAACTATATTATATGGCATTTGTCGATTACAATAAGGCTTTTGATTCCTTGAGTCATAATTATATCTGGAAAACGCTAGAAAATCAAGGTGTAGAAAGCAAATACAAAAATATAATAAAAGAAATTTACAAAAATACTACAGCAACGATCCAACTTGAACAACAAGGCGAAGAATTTAACATCCAGAGAGGTGTTAGGCAAGGAGATCCACTTTCTCCAAAACTTTTCACGGCAGTTTTAGAAAATATATTCAGAAATCTAGACTGGGGAGATTTTGGAATTAACATTAACGGATCAAATCTGAATCACTTAAGATTTGCTGACGACATTGTATTATTTGCCACAAGACCAGAGGTACTACAAACTATGGTCCAACAATTAGCATATGAAAGCAGGAAAGCAGGTCTATCCATGAATTCAACGAAGACTAAAGTAATGACTAATTCTTTAAGAGAAAGTATCAAAATAGGACAAGAAGTTATTGAATATGTAGATGAATATATATATTTAGGACAATCAATATCAATAAAAGACCAATACTCCAAAGAAATAGACAGAAGAATAAGCAACACCTGGAAGCGGTACTGGTCACTTAAAGAAATAGTTAAAAACGAAACAATACCTATTTCAATAAAAAGCAAATTGTATAACATGTCCATCCTCCCATGTCTTATTTATGGATGTCAAACTTGGCCTGCTACGAGCAAAAACAACCAAAAACTCCTAATTTGTCAACGTAACATGGAACGAAACATGCTGAACATAAAGCTAACAGATCGGTGGACTACTTCAAAAATAAGGAAAAGAACAAAGGTGAACGATGTACTACAAAAAATAAGGAAACTTAAATGGAATTGGACTGGTCATATAATGAGGACGAATAGAGAAAAATGGACGAAGGACATAATGGAATGGTATCCTAGAAATGGTAAAAGGCAAAAAGGACGTCAAATCAAAAGATGGGAGGACGATTTACCAAAAGGATGGAGAAGGCTAGCTCGAGATAGAGATAAGTGGAAGAACCTGGGGGAGGCCTGTGTCGAAGGACAACCTGACCAGCGAAGTGGTTGCTAAAAACTTTTATTTTTTATTGCTACTTTATATTAAAATTAGATTTATATTGTTTTATAAATAGTATATAAGTTAAAACTGTAATATGGTCAGCGATTAAAGGCTTTTATTATTATTATTATTATATTTAATTATTATGTAGAAGATGTGACTACACGAGACCAAAGCAACGGTGACGAGACCAACGGTAGTTTAACTAGGTTCACACTTGATGTTTTTATTAAATAAATTATAATTACACTATTAAAAAAAAGCTATTTCAAGTTGTTGCACTTAAGTTGGAAGTATGTAGTTTTAATAATTGTATCATAGACATTGCATCTATCTCTTTTTTTAAATAATACAAAAAAAACCAACTACATAAAAAATAATTAACGGAAAATAGAACATAATACTAGCTTTATATCCTATAGAATAAATATAATTATTATTTATAGAATATGAATAAAATACACTGCCATATAAATATGACTTGAGTGTATAAAGTTATATACATTTACTTGCATTACCTTATGCATTATATACATATGTGTATAGTATTTTAGATGAGGATAAACCAATTATAATAAACTCCCAAAATCAATAATTACCCTGAGTCTAAGTTCAAAGACCATGTTAAGAACACATTAATGGGAAAAGCTTAATATAAAGTTAATGATTTTATGAATGATAAAAATATTTGGGAGCAGGTGGTCCCTACTTGAATATCCTAAGTATACTGAGTACCTAAAGGTTGCTGGATATTGTGTATAAGTTGTAGTTGTAGTTTTTTATTGTAAAAAATATAGTTGTTTTGTTTATTGGGTATATTTTGTTGAAAATGTGCGACTACTCAAATTCTGTCAGGTTTTTTTTGTTTAAATAATGGTTCGCCATATTTGACTACAATATTTTTTTGATGTCAACAAGTGTATATTTGTTATACTAATTTTGAATAAATAAATTTTGATTTGAATCGATTTGAATTATAAGAAACTCTTCATTTCAATTAGAAAAAATTAAGTATTCTAAGTTAAAAAAAAAAAATTCATAAAGCAATCGTGCTGGTTGCAAGGAAAGCGTGAGGTCTGCGAAAACTTTTTTATTATCTCTAAGAGATTTAATCAACCGAAAAAGGTAAAACGTTTGGGTCATCAATTTTAAAAGTCGTGACTTTATTAAAAATTATTCAAGAAAGCATTTTTGAGAAGCGTATAATAATAATAATAACACACAGACCTTTGTAATTAAATACCTGTACCTAATTAAGTACCTACCTACTTACCTAAATATTTATGTGAGGTATTAGTATTTAGTTACCTCTTATTGTGCAGAGTATGTTATTACCTTTTGTCGTAAATGTGAATTAGGCTTTATTTATTTTTTAGCTATGCATGTGACCAGGAAAAATAATATAAGATTTAAGCGAATGTGTACGGGGCTTTTCATAGTTTTCAGGAGCTTTTATTCATCCCGCAAACAATACGTGTACAATAAATGCATAAACGTATTCCTTCGTAATTTATTCACTTTGAGGGAAATCGTATTACTGTTCATTCATCTAGTTACAGCGTCATGTTCTTCTCGTAATTTGGGTCCATGCTATAAATAATTCAGGTGCGTCGTTGTCTACTCAAAAAGAATATTCGAATATTTAATGAACAATCTAAATCTGAATAATATCGCAAACTATATTATTATGAAAGTTCTATGAAAAATAGTAGAAGCTTTCTAGTGTCGTTAATCTGTGGTTTTTCGGTATATCATTTCTGTGACATTAATTTATTTGTAGACATTAGATCGAGTAGATTCTAGGAAGACAATACGTAATATGCCTACAGTAGAAAATAGCGACATATTTAGTTTTCGACATAGAGCAAAGGTATGTAGACGTAAGCATTCCGAAAATAAATGAAACGGAAGCTGTAACCAACGAGCAGGCACGCGCTTTTACCGATCTCGTGTAAACAATCAGCCAAACTCTGTTCTGGATACTGGGTGATTTTTTAAATACAAAACTTACTTATCTTAAAGATTTCTCGAACAACCTTTTATTTTCTTCGCTTCACTTCATCAGACCATTTTTACTCCACTGCAGGCGCTTAGGCCTCCCCCACGGCGACGAGGGGGCTTGGAGCTTAAATCCACCACGCTGCTCCACTGCGGGTTGTGGACTGTAACGACCGCCATCTATTGACAGCGTCCGGCACCGACTGCTTAACGTGCTCTCCGAAGCACAGAGTCAGTGATAGTAATGTACTTAAGTCAGAAAAACTCATTGGTACACGCCCGGGTTCGAACCATGGCCCTATGGGGCCTTATACATTTGAGACAGGTTCGTTGCGCTTTGGGCTATCACGATATTTACCTTTTATCTAATTACCTTCAATTATCTATATTAACAGCACTACAATTTAAACATTCTTTGGAATGTTTTCGTACTCATTACCGAAGCCCCGATTTTATTATACATACTGTTTTTTCAAGGGAGTTAAACGATCTTCTGAACATAGTGTGGCCGTGTACATACAAATGCGCCTGGCGCATATTCTCGTGATTACGTCGAAACAAAACGCAGGTGTGTGTGCCCTTATTATATTGTAGTATATGGGTCGCATTTTCGCCGTTTTTTCCGTGCCAAAAAAAAATAATGTGGCCTAGGGCTTGTATATCCGAGGGGAAAGAAAAATAACAATCGGAACACATAGTGATAAAACCCTAGGAATCATTTTAAAATAGTAGAAGTGATAATTAAAGAGTAAACACGATATAGCGAAGCTGTCATAACCACGTCAGAACGTTTGTATGTTTCGTTTGGAGTTCAAGTGTGTTACTAGAATAGCATTGTCTGTATACAATTAATTGACTTTCCTTTATTAAACATTAGACGTTGTTCATTTATGTTTAACAGACGATTAATTTTTAATTACTATCTAAATACCGAAACGTTGATTAGACATAAATTAACTAACATCCGAGTTGTCATTGTACAATATTGTATGTCCAATAAAGCTGTTATACTAAAACGTATCCAGTGTCTCTTTTCCGCAAATTGACACCTGAATTTTTCGTATATTTGACACTGCGATTATATTTGATATAAAGCGAAAAGAGATTTATTTGACAACGGATTAGGAAATAATTATTTGGCTAATAATAATAATATTATACCTGAAATGTTGGTTAACCTCTAATTAACTTTGACTAGCGTTTTATTACTCGTCTGTTAGTCTATTGATGAAAATTTTAGTCTATATCGTTTAGTAGTTTATCGGTGAATCTATTTTATATTATTAAAGTAAATAAAGCAAAGTTTGCACACTATATAGATCTCTTCCATCACGTAGGTAAATTTGAGCTTTAATAACTAAAATTAAAACCTTTATCCATTAAAGGGTCAAGCCAACTCTTTATTTTTGATGTCAAAGTACGCACATTTCGTAAACTAATGTTTATCGCTTTCTAAGCTTCTAGATACACTTTTTCCAACAACTTTATCTAACTTTTTCATTTCTTGACATAAATGTATAGACGATACTCGTCACTCACAAAGGCGACATGCCCAGTTATTGATTATTCTTATAATCAAATATATCTAAAAACCTTAGGTTTCTAATTCTTGAAAATTATATTTAGATTATGGTGATACGTAATACACAATTATCGCAGAACGATAATAAAATTTATAATTTCATAATAACAATAGAAAATTCATAAATATTGAAACACTCTAAAATGAATTTCAAATTGATAGACGTAGGTACGTTTTATGTTTTACTGAGACGCATTCGCTTTTTCATAATATGAAAAGGAGTGTGTAGTGGCGAATTTCTATACAAACGACAGTAACAGTTGCACCAAATTGAATCTTAGCTGATTGCCTCAAAAAAAATGGTATTCAGACTAGCAGAAATAGGTTTATACGTTTTTAATTTTTTTAGTATTTTGATACATCATAAGAAAAAAAAACTATTATTATTATGCGATTAATAATTTTTTTATTTTATTGCTAATATTTTGTGAAAATGCATTTGGTTTCGCGAAAAACTCGCAAACCAATTTTTTTTATCATATCGTATCAAAATATTTGAAAAATCTATACCTAAGCTTACGTAATGAACAAATGTCTCATTTTAGAAAATTGCTATTTTCACAAATATCATTAAATTTGTTTTATTATATTATGTTGATTTTCGTTTGATTGCGTTATTATAATCCGATATTACTGAACTGTCGTAAAAATTAGGACGTCGAACCCTAAATAAAAAGAAAATGAATATCGCACTTATAATAAAAATATAAGACCTTGCGTATAAACGTATGTTATTTAGCCAACGCATGGCTAAATAACATACGTTTAATTTTTTTATTATTTATTAAATTTGAATATGTCCAAAGGATTAAATATTCAAATATTATCTCGATCTTTATTGTGCATATTTTAATAGCAGTTTTAAAGAATATTTATTTGACACTCACAGGATAATTTAAAAATATAGAGGTAAGAAGCCATCTCGGAGTATTTAAAAAAAATCAATTTTATAAACTGTCTAGCGAAATGCTCACTCATCACCTATGGTTCAAAGGGACGTGTGCCCTATATAAGCCGACAGATATAGTTTTAAATTTGTTGACAGCCAAGTCACGTATGTGGGATTTGAGAAACTTTAAAAAAACTGTTAGGCCGATCATAAACTGGCCGATGAGTGACGTCGTTTATACTTGTCACTTTGATTTTTTCGACTTTACTAGTTCTTTTAGTTGATGATTTTTTTAAATAGACCGCTTCTTTAGTGCCACTTTGCGGATTAATTTATTAAGGTCGTAAACTGATTTTCAGGTCACAGTTTATTTCATTAGAATAGTTCGTATTTTTAAATTAACTTAATTATACCATAAATTTTTTGTTACATTTATAGCTTTCTTTTGAAACATATTTTCCGTTTCGATTGTCCTCTATTTCGGTACAGACCGAAACCTTTAATGTTAGACTTAAATTATCTTATATATTTTTTCCTAACAACTCAAATATAATTCGTTTGTTTCCAATACAAACAAATAAAATTTTTGACAACTCCAAAGGGATCTAAGCTTATTTATCGACATAGCGTGAATGAGATTAAGCTATAAAGTGTAGCCAGAAAGCTTTGGCGCGAAGCTGGGCGCCGCGGGATGCTGACGATCGTTAAATATATCCATTTTACAGCTATTAGTGTTGCCGTGTCGTTTTATTGCCGACGTAACTGGCTATGTCACGCAACGTTACCAAGTACGGAATAAATTCTATTAACTAATATACGAAGAAAATGCTTTGAACGGCCGTTTATTAGTCTCGACGGTTAATAATTATTGCATAATAATCGTTCTGATTATGAGAAAAATTAAATTAACTTATAATTAATTTGGTGAAGTCAAGGTCTAGCGTTTATGGGAGAGAAAGAGGTAACAAAAACATTTATAGGGAAACTATTATAAATCCTATATTCGTACCGCGTGTACTTTGCTGACAGTATATCGTGTAATCATGGTGTATTGAATAATTTCATGTAGGTATACAATGAGTTGGTTCAACGGAATAATAATATAAAACGGAAGTTCTGTATGAGCAAAGATGTCAATAGGAAAATCGGGAACGTAGAATGAAATCTTAAAAATAAATATCTAAAGTCCATATATTAAATATCATCTACATTAAAGTGCAAACTTAAATACTTTGTTAAATACTGATGAGTTACAGCGTAATACTGATAGTTCATCACTACATAGTATGAACTAAAGTTGTTTCCCGTCTGTCAGTCCTTATGTATGCATAGATCTTTAAAACTACGAAATGGATTTGGATTCGGGTTTTTTTAATAGATAGAGCGATTCAAGAGGAAGGTTTATATGCATATAATATGCATAATATACTAGAGAAACACTGATAATTTTATAGGTTTCCAATGTGATGTAGTAAATAAATACATTTTTTGCGCTTACATTGCAAACGCTGGCTGAAACCTACAAGATAGATAAAAATAATGTACTACAATATTGTACACCTTAAAAAGGTCTACAAAAAAGTCTACGATAATATATGTCTATCTCTTAGGGATAATCCACAATAACCATTTTTTATCCAAAAATTGGTGTAAATAAGTATTCGAGCACAGAGAAGATTTTCGCGGTATCCACTTTATTATTACTTGCCACCAGATAGCCCTGTAGCATTTCTATTTTTTCTATTAGCAGAATTGATATATATATTGTTGATATATATAAAAACACAGTCCACGCGGGCGAAGCCCAGAGCGGTCGCTAGTTTATAATATTGTTAATTAAATACTATTAAAACAGAGACGAGTTTATATTTTATAAAAGTATATAATTTCTCTGCTGTCGTCGAGATATTTCGACTGTGAATTAATTATATTCTATAGTCATATAAATATATAAAAAAATTAGAATATTTCACAAAATAAATTAAATTCATACGACAGTCATCTACATTTATTTGAATATCCGTATCGAAAAAAAATAGGCTTCTCTGACGACTTTATCTTTCTTAAGTACACATTCAAGTGACACTGCATACTTAATGGCATTCAATTTATAGCGATAAGACCTCGAAAAATTATAAAGATTCCTAAATTTATTGCCTCAGACGGCCTCGTAATCGGCTTATTGAACAACTTATTAACGTCCAAAGACTGACGCACGCATCCGTTCGCTTCGTTATAGGGAGGACGAAGGGAGCATGGAAGGTTTTATTTTTATAAAGCTTAGCCTTTGGATATAAGCTCGACCAGTTACATTTTGAAGGAGATATAAGGTTGTTGTAAAAAATACATTCTTCTTACTCATTATTTACGAAGTAATTTTGTTTACATACAAATAATAATAATAAATTGAAAACGCTGAAATTATTTTGACATTTTTTTTAGAAATTCCTATTTAATTTCTGGTTTATTTACGTTCTCCATAACGCGCTGTAGTGGCGCTCTGCCTTCAGTATAGAAGGTTACAAGTTTTATTCCCATGTTAGTAGATCTTCAAAATATTGTAATTATCCCGGGTTCTGTAAAATTCAGTAAAACGCATTCCAACGCAATCCCCTAGTCTCGCCTGTTTTTTTCTTCTAAAATCTGCACGCAGCTTTGAGACTGACACTTCCGACAATCCACATATGTCTTCTCTGAATTTGAAATTCATTTTTTAAGCGTGCTTTATACGTTTATTTACAGGTTTAAACTTTCCAGAGCAAACACGAAATTGGTGATTGCTTGGTTTTGACCGTAAAACGAACTATTATTGAAAAAGTGGTGATAAATGATGGGAAGAAAATATTTTTTTTAAACGGTCTTCATCAGTGCAAATGGATTTGTTCTGAGGCCAGTTCAATATATGTGAAAGCCAAAGTATGAAAGGTAAACAATGCGTTATGAAGCAATCTATTTTGTCGCAACCGAATGCATACTTCACCCTCGTGGATAGTGGCAACCACGGTGGCAACCTTCCGTATTGCCTGTTTTCTTGCAAAATTTCTTTCATTTTGACTTTACGGTAAGCGGATCGAAAACAAGCGTATATCCATGGAATTAAAACATAAATTAATGTGTATTAAAATCCACAAGCTCAAAAAATGCACCTGTAATTTTTTGGTAAAAGCTTCAGTGAAAGTATAAGGTTTGTTGTTTCACGATACTCTGGAACTAACCAACTGAGCTTAATGGACCAACTAATATTGTTACAAATATGCTTGGAAATGAGGAAATTCATTGAACTCATTATCATAAACCAATAATTTATTTTGTGTTTATAACATATGATATTTTATACCAAAACTAAAGATTATTTTTATTTTTCTGTTCTCCCACTGCGTTTATATAAAATAACTTATATACCATAATTTCGTTTAAATCATAAGTTTCGAGTTTTTTTTGTAATATATTTTGACATTAAATGTTATACAGTTATGATAAAAATAATGGATGTATTAGAACTGCGGCGTTACGACCTTAAAAATGTGTGCGATAAAATATTGACTTGAAACACTTGAAATTTTGAAGTGAATTTAGAACTTTGTGTGACCCACAAATAAAGGATCTAAAAAACCATAATAATGACATAAGGTCTGTGTAATCTCTGAATTAGTAATTGTCTAATATTTTTGGCGCATGTCTCGAGATAAAAATGCCTGGTTGCCGATCTACAATTACCAAAGTGCCTGTTTTTTACGGAATATATTTTTTATTTTAACTTGTAGTAATGAAACAGTTAAGTATATTTCTTTTTTCACTTTCATATCGTAAAGAAAACTAAAAAAAATATTTATGTTATAATCTCAAAGAATGGTATAGTATAACTGTAAAAAACAGTAATTTTTTCATGGCAGCTGTTTCGGGTGTCATCAATTGTGCTAATAGTACTATGAGTTCTTCATACCATATATTAATCAATGGATATTTAGCATAACAATAATTTAACAGTTACAGCATCGCAACATTTTTTGATGTATTTTATCTCAGGAACTGCTCCACATTTTAAGTCAACCGCTTTATGGATGTTTAAAATCTTATTACCTATTAATATCACCTAGTTTTCGATCTCTGAGATTTAAATGTGACGGGTCATTGGTTCTATCCCCCATGCCGCTCACGTACGCCCCACTACAACAATAGCGGCATATCCGACGAATAATAACTCATTGTCCAACTTTTTGTATCACTAATCACTTTATTGTTTCACTCTTATAATCAATTATTCGATTAGGTTTCATATAAACGTCGGCAGAGGTCTCGACGAATGCACGCTGTCATTCATTTCGGATATAATAGATTTATGTGGGTATCGAAGGAATATTTATAATACATATTTTTTTTATATTTATTTAAATACCTTTCGATGGACTGTAGAGTGGTATTCGGGACCAATTTATTTATGTTGGATGTAATTTGTGATGAAACAAAACAAATAATGACCGAATTAATTTATAATTAATTTTCGTAATATGACCTTTTAATTTATACTAATTAAATCCAGATTCCCGATTTGTTTTACTCAGTTTATTGGTTTATAATTTAAAATTTTAACTGTTTTATCATTGATCATTTTAGAGTTGACATTACAGAAAATTAATATCAAAATAAAAAGGTTACTTTTATAGAATACATATGTTTATGTTTTCATTTCAAAAATTTCACTTTCTAAGGTTATAAAAATAATAGGGAAAGAAAGCATATTTCAAGGTATTTATATATTTAAACTACCAAAATTTAATTTAACAAATTGAATAAGTATTTATATACTATTGGGCACGTAAAAACACTCATTTCAGCTTATCGATGAGTGCGTATTTAATTAATTTGAAAAATGGTTTTGGGTAACTTGAGCCGTTGCGCTAATCTTTTTTTTTCACAGAGCGATATAACACGAGTACCTATGCCACATTCCAAACAACTATGTCAGATGAATGAGTTATGCATTTAAGAGGATTGTGCAGTGACTCCATACAAACGGCGTTAACAGTTGCACCCCATTAAACCTTAACCGATTGGCACAAAAAAAAAGGTATTCAGATCAGCAAAAACTAGGTTTATAAGTTTTTATTTTTTTTAATATTTTGGTACATCGTAATAAAAAGTGCGCAGGATTTTTTTTCTACATGAGGTTTACTGGTTTAGGTTCAAGGTTTAATGGAGTGCAATTGTCCACTCCGTTTGAATGGAAATTTGGCACTACACCTACATCCTCTTAAGCCACGCTCGCTATGGAGTTAATATTATATTGACAATATCGCTTATGGAGGAGTACTCAATCGTAATTATTCATTTCACTCTGTTTCATTAAAATAAATTGCGAAGAATGTTTTGAATTTAAAATTATGTACCTATGTAAATTCAAATTCTATACACATTTATCCAGATATTAAAAAAAAAACTTGGATGTAATGTCAGCCCAATTAAAAATTTATTAATTCATCACATAATGACATTTTAATTTAAGCAATACAGTTATTCTTCAGTTTTAATCGCACTGATTAATTACATTTTTTCGAACATAAATCTTTTCTAAGGTAGTCCGCAAAGTTCCAATTTCATGTGGAGTGATATTTCTTAAGCTTAGATGACACAATCTTCAAGATAGAGCGCCTCATACTACGAAACGAAAAAAAAAACCGTGCGAAATAACGAACTTAGAGATCAGACAAACCACATGTCATTATTATCGTTTTAAACAAACATTTTGTTAATTACACCTGAAAAATGATTTCAGAATTTGTATTCTCTTTTCATGTATAAATTTCACGTATGGGTCACACAAAATTCTACATAACTGAGAATATTTCAAAGCCTCAATTGGCGTATATTTAGTCTAAGAATTGTATTTTTGCTCGCATTTTTATTGTCACAACGCGGTGTCTTGATAAACATCCATGCTCTTATGATTACCTTTTTAAATCAAATACTTTCCGCAATTTTATTTTGCTCCGACTTTGAACTCAACTAAATGTAAAATCAATAAACCTTCTACAAGGACAGTATTATTAATTTACTTTGCAGAAATTTCTTGTGAATTTAATAATTTTAGTCTAGACAAAATCTTAGAAATGATATTGGTTTTCGAACATCTTTATAATATTCTAGACTAAGCTCTTAAACAAGATTAAGTTATATACAAGCATCATTCCTAAAACGTGCAGAGTTTGTATGGTTTGACGTAAATTGTAGCTGAAATACGTACTTTACACGGGTCTTTAGTACGGTAATACCTTTATTTATTTTACAATAACATTAATTTGTATATATATATTTGTTTATTATTGAAGCCAAAATACTTATGTATGTATGTACATATTATGTGTAAACTTTTACTATTTTAATATGTCTAGTCAGAGTTTCGGCGTCGAAAGACGTTGGCAAAATTATTACCAAACTATTCGGTTATAATTGACGCACAGAGAGATTAGTAGATCTTTATATTTGCTATATTTGTGTGACAGTATTTTGAAATATTCACTGAGTAAATTTTCTTTAAAAGAATAATATATGTGTTAAAAATTCGTACCGAAGCAGCGATCCCTGATGTTACAACATTTTAGCTTCGAGATCTTTGAGGTCATGTATGACACGGAATGGGATAGTTCACTGAGTTAACATTACTATAGTACATATATAGCAAAGTAGGTACATGTATAGGTATAATACTAAGCCGTTAACGCCAAATCGGCTCCTTGGTTGTTCCCAATTTCGCGTACCAAAATTAAGGTATCTAATGAAACTTGATATAATAAAAATCTTTCAAGCCTGAATAGAAATGAAGAAAAGTAAAAAATATTTACACTATAATAAAATTCCAAGAACTCATTTCATACCAGTCCTTTCTGTCCCACTGCAAAGGCTTAGGCCTCCCCTCGGGATAAGGGTGCTTTGAGCTTAATCCTCCAAGCTGTCCCAATGCAGGCTGGTGAATTTTAACGACAGCCATCAGGTGACAGCACCTACGATCGACGGCTTGACGTGCTCTCCGACGCCGGAGTCAGTGATAATTATGTACTTAAGTCAGAAAAAAATCATTGGTACATACCGGTTTCTGAGAATTGAACCATGACCTTCGAATCACCACTCGGCTATCACGTCACTCACGTCATATATAAGTTGTTATAATGCTATTTCTACGAACAAACAGCACACCTTCGAGAAATGCACAATGAAACTCACATTACAATAAAATCGCACTTGACAAGATTTTTTTAAGTTTTATGCCCTATAAAATAAATTAACGACCGTCGCGTACCTACATCGCGTCGTTACAATTTCGTTGAACACCACAAAACGAGGGCGAACCGAACCACGATTCGGGGTGTTTTCGAGCGAAAGGAACATTGATTGAAGCCTTGGCCCATTTTTTAAATTGACCTCAAGGGCAAAGTTTTCCATTAATTCAGACTGCCCACGTAGTTAATACGTTTACAGTCTTTCCAGTCATTAACCGCCAATCCGTGGACGATTAAGTCGTAACACTTCTTATAAAATGTTAGTTCTGTGCACCAATTAAAATTTATTTCGACTCAAACTCTCACGCCCGTTTCTAGAGATATGAATCTTTATTGTGTAGAAAGAATAGTTGTTTTCTAATTGCTTTCGGAACGGTTACGCCGCTACACTTTGGTGAAAGATAGATTTTTCATACTGATTCGGAATGATCGATGCTGACTGTTATGAGTGATTCGAATAAGTTTATTCGGTTGACATTTTGCAAAAGCTCTAAAAGTCATCTTTACTGTTGTGAAATTAATAGATCCAGTACACAAAATATTTAAACGGTGAACGCTTGCTTCAAAGGTCACATGTCAAGTTATTATTGATAAGAAAAGATCGAGGTAGCTAGAAATCGAGCTACTACCGTTAGTAATTTTTTTCGTGAATTCGATGATTTCCTGGGAGGCTTATTACGGGATCCTCTTTATTACGCCCGCGCGAGACCTCAATTTCAGTACTTATTTTCGCGGTCTACGGCGTCATCGTTAGGGATGTAGCGAGGGTCAATCATATATTTTAGTATAGTCGCTGAAAGGTTCTTTACAACGATATAACTATCATTTTTGTGACTTCTTAACTTTAGGAGTATGAAGCTTTCAAAAGTACATGTCTTTTATGTCTTTTTTTTGGAATGGCTGCGGCACTGGTACGACAAGGAAGACGCTCATCGAATTCACGTCAAAAATAATGTAAGAATAAAATGACGATTTTAACCATTTCAATGTTTATAATATACTAGCAATCACACTGACTTTATTTAAAATTATTTGTATTTCTTGGTATTATCCATATTCATTTCTATTTTCGTTCTAGCTATATTCGTAAGGTTTCCTAGACTTGTCATAACTTTTCACATTTCGCTAAAATCGTCTTAACTGTTATTCGAAAGCAAAACGATTTTGTTCATAGTACCATTCTAAAGAAACAATCAATTAGTAGGTATAGTTAGCACAGAGCTTACTTTTTTTATACAATGAAGTATGTTGTAAACTGCATTCTAATCAGTTAGGATCAAAACTCGTAAAAATATATTTATTATATAAACATCCCGTATAAATGTATAATATAAAGATTGTCAATTAGATATCTGAAATATTTACGAAATAATGCTAATTCAAAAACTATAAATAGTTTCATTAAAAAAGTACAAGAATTATTGAATTTTTAATACAAAGCAGTTGACCTCTGATTTTACGACCCCAGAAAATCAACTAACTTTGAATTCAACTATTGCGCCCTTATTTCGCCAAATGATAAAAAAAATGTGACAGTTCAAACATGTAGATTATATTTAAAATGATATCTTCTGCTTACTTTTTTTTATAGGCAAACGAAATAGGTATCTACAGCCCATAGCATAGAAAAACATTTGTTTGTCAGTATTTGTGGATTAAAACTAATGTTGAAATGAATTACTAAAATCCGTGGTAATAGAAAAGAAATAAATAAAATATCTTTAGAAAACCTTCGCTTATGCATTTTGTTTGGTTCAATTAAAGTATTGATCTACAATCACATAGGCATAAATATCAATCGGAATATTAAATCTTCAACGAAAATCACCATCGCGGAAATCAAAGCGTCCCATCCTATTCGTAATTCCGTTCAGAGGAATTTCCATAAGGCGCGTAAAAAACGGCAAATGAAGCGTTATTCGAGTCACGTACCGATGGCGTCGCCAGATCGTGGCAGTTCACTTTAACTAAACCAATCAGTCGCAATTGTTTCAGCTGACCTCTCTACCCGTGAAAGGTTGGTGAATTTTTTTTTTTTGGCGCTATATATCCTGTTTTATTACTAACCGGATGTTGGTGATCGGTTGCTTTGCAATTGAGCAACCGTTCCATTTTATACAAAAGACACATGTTGTACAAAATATTTTGTGGATAACTGATCTAAAATGTGTTAAAAAAAAACTTTCAAAGCAAAATTTCGTTTGTTGAATATATTATTTTAATACTAAACCATATAGCTACCTATACAAATACAAAATTTGACTGACATTAAATAATTAAAAAAATTAAACAATTAATTGAACATATTAAAGACTATATATTATACGAAAAATTCACCCCCCTTGACTCAGAAGTTACTGAGTCTATAATATTGAAAAATAGAGGCAAATACGTCGTGTCGTGATAGCCTAAAGCGCAACGAACATGTCTCAAATTTATAAGGCCATAGGGCTATGGTTCGAATCCATGCGTACACCAATGAGTTTTTCTGACTTAAGTACATAATTATCACTGACTCCGTGCCTCGGAGAGCACGTTAAGCAGTCGGTCCCGGACGCTGTCAATAGGTGGCGATCGTTACAAACCCCAACCCGCAGTGGAGTAGCGTGGTGGATTTAAGCTCCAAGCCCCCTCACCACGGGGGAGGCCTAAACCTCCAGTGGGGTAAAA
Source organism: Luffia ferchaultella (assembly GCA_949709985.1). Classification (NCBI taxonomy): domain Eukaryota; kingdom Metazoa; phylum Arthropoda; class Insecta; order Lepidoptera; family Psychidae; genus Luffia; species Luffia ferchaultella. The sequence goes on from OX453251.1 coordinate 6,038,300, forward strand.
ATGGGCTGATGAAGAAGTGAAATGAAGAGGCAAATACAATATATTTCATAATATACTACAAACAGTTACATATATTACTTAATACATAACAAACAGTTCAAATAATGTACACTGCTACTAAATAATACATTGCGGCATTTTATTACTGTAACAATATATTAGTAGACATCAAATAAGTCGATTCGGAAAACTGACAACAAGCAAAAATATTTTATAAGGTAATATAAAATTTCACGAGCTATGTACTAACTCGGAGAGTTAGTCCGAACGCACAAATACGTTTAACGGCCGTCAGGAATAAACTGAGTGGAAAATATTATGCCATTAAAGACGGAAATCGCCTATCGTAATACGAAACTTGCGACTTTGACGTTGATACAATACACGAAAACTTATTGCGTCCGATGATGTAAAGAGGGTGTCATTTGAGATCGGATGTAATATTTATCTAAAATATATTTCCAATATACACGCACGCCTGAAGGAGAATAAATCTAAATTAAAAAGGGAAACAATATTTTTTTAAAGCTTTAAAGCAAAGATACAAAAATGTAAACACAAATAGTTCAATGACGACCGCTTAGCCTAGCGGGCAGCGACCCTGCCTACGAAGCTGGAAGTCCCGGGTTCGAATCCCAGGTCGGGTTAGTATTTATATGATGAATGTTAATACTGGCACCGGTTCTTGGTTGTTATATGTCTTTGGTGTCTTCGCTTGGTACCCAAAATACAAGCTAATGCTTAGTTTGGGACCTAGACGTTGTTGTGATTGTATGTGTTATTATTTTTATTAATGTATTTTATAGCAAACAATTAATTAGTTTATGAAAGCACAATCATTGGAGCGAAATTAAGAAGTAATACATTATCTTTAATTTATTTGTCAAAAATCGATGTCCTGTTGGTCAATTTCTTTAAGGAAAAAATTATATCCGTATACTTCAATAACCATATAATATGAGATTTTTGTCATTATTTTCATCTTACAGCGTTGCTATCTCGAACAAATGTCTGATTTCCAATTACACCCCGCATAAATATTTACTGAGTTATCTTAATAAATCTCTACAGAGAACAAAATAAAGTCGCTTTCAGCATCTGTCTGTATATCTGCTAACTTTCTCCAAACCATGCAATGGATTTTGTTACGATTTTCACAGTCGCTTAGAGAATTTCTTCCGGAATGTTTACATATATAATTTACTAACTTTTGCCTCCACCTACGTTTGTTTCACCTGCGTGAGTGTAGGTTTTGTATGTTAGGTTGAATTTCAATAACTACTTTATTTGATGAGCATGGAAACGAAAATGGGACGAGACCAGGGCCAAGAACGGAAACGATAAAATATTTGTGGGACAAAAACGAAATCGGAAAAAGGAATAACGGGAATGAGAAAAGACTGATATAAAAAAGTGAATCCTATGAGAAACGACTACCGCGCAATCGGTCGCTAGTTTTAAATAAAATTTATGGAATTAATAAAATGGTTTCATTCAAATTGTATTATTTCGACAAACTAAGAAAAAATCGACCATTAGACTCACCTATATCTACACTGAATAGCCTTTAGATATCACAGAAAACCATTTTCAGGACTTTGTGCGTAGAATGTCAGTAACTTAACAAAATAATTTACGGATAATAATAATATCTGGGACATACCACACAGCGCCATCTAGTCCCAAAGTACGCAAGTATTATGCTTGTACTATGGGGTACCAGACAACTGATATACATAATTAAATATTCTTTTTTATAATATATACATATATAGATACTTTCACACCCAGAAACGGAACAAATAGACATGTTCACGCAAACAAATATTTGTCCCAGGCGGGAATCGAACCTGCGACCTTCGGCTGCGCAGGTAGGGTCTCTAACCACTCGGGGAACTGGTCATTATATTATTTAAAACTTGTATGAATTATATAAAACTAAAAATAATTTTTAGAAGAACTTACACATTCACAGTGCTAACCGTTTTAAGAGTTACAGAAGATTTGTTCTGTTCTCACGTTATAAAAGTCGAAATGTAATGTTTCCAATTTTTTAAAGCATATTCAAAGAAAAACTAGTAAACGATAAATTTAGTTTTTCCGGAAGCAATGTACTTTCCTTGTAATACTAATACATATAAACAACAACTGACGGAAGGTGAGATTTCCTCAGCTTCAGCTGAGTATTCAACCCTTGTCCCTAGAATGTTCTTTTTGCGTCTCAGTGTTTTATGATGAGAAATTTATGATACGTTCTGTTAATGTTTAATATAAATACAGAAGAAAAGTATTTGAAAACACACTTTATTTTCAATCATTTCGATGAAAGTATAAAAATGAAACTGCGATGTGACTATTTGTTACTCACTCACGTTTCATCATCAGCCCGTGTCTCTCCACTACAGGATATAGGCCTCTCCCAAGGCTCGCCACCACACACGGTCCTCCACCTTCAGCATCCAATCACCCCCGGTATGGTGCTTCAGGTCATCTGTCCACCAGGCCAGGGGGCGTCCAACGCTTCATTTTCCGGTACGTGGCCTCCATTCGAGAACTCGTCTACCCCATCGGGTATCAGTTCTACGGCAAATGTGACCGGCCCATTGCCATGCACGTTTCAATACGGACAAAATTTTTGAAAAAATCTTATAATGTTAAAAGAGTTTTATACTAATCTTTAAATTAATTTATACATTTATAACTATCCTTGCCGAAGGTATTGTGGAGCCCCATTAATACCAGACACTAGCTCTTGTCGTATAAATAAATAAATAGGGGTGGAAACAGGAATAGAATTGTAGGAGGGAACAAGGAATAGTGTTCGAGAATAGTGAAAACAAAATGGGTCACAATAAAATTAGGTAACTAAAATTAACAGCTGGTACAAGTGAATTTAGGGCCTTTATACAGTATTTATTATAGAATTTATTTTATACGGTAGGTATTGACTGAATAACAAGAAGGAAATAAACAAATAATAAACACAACTAATTTGTACAGCGGCCTATACACATCACCGGTCGTATGATGTAAAGGGGCTCAAAGCACTCGCCACATATTGGCATATCGAGAGGCCGGTCGGGCGCCTCCGGCTAAATTTGTACCACTCCGAAATACGCTTACCCAGGCACATTATCCCGTTTTATTACCTATAAAAGTCACTGGTAACGTACCGACGTTTTGCGGGGAGCCCTTATTTTCAGGACCTAATATAGCGTTTTCTTTATTGGCCCCTTTATCCTTATATTTTATCGGTGAAAGGTATGCATAGATTCCTTTGACTATTTTACTGTTAAGCAATAAAATAAAGTTATGAGTGGCGAAACGTGGTCACGCAAACTCATATTAAGTCTATTAAAGATTTATGTTTTATCTCTATAAAGTTTTCTTAGCCGGCTTTTGTGATAGCGAAACGTTAGGCTCTTGCTATGTCAAAGTAAAATAAAATTTTAATAGCATAAAACCTATTAGGGTTAAGCTTCGAGTGGATGAAGATGTAGACTTTGAAAAAGCTCATCGAAAGACATTTTATGTTTAGATTAAAATAGATAACAAGGTTCACTTAATATAAACGACGTATATGTACGAGACATTGTCATGACAATGTGATTTTTGATTTTTTTTCAATATTTTGAAAAAAAATCAAAAAGTTTCTGCAGTCAAGGTCTACTGAGTCCAGGAGTTATCTGTTTCACGACCCATAAATAATAAACTACTTAAAACTAAAGATGCTTTGTGTCTGCGCCTTCACCTGAAAATTTAAAATTCAACGATTAGTCGGCGCCACAATCTTGGAACGGACTCGGAGTTCGCAAGGCTGTATTTGAATACAGCGGTTGTTCCAACAATTAGTTGTATTATTTTAGAACTCTCTAATACTTACACAAACATGTTGGCGAAAAAAGTAAAAAGCCACAGACTATTTAGGTTTGATACGAAGCAGTGGCGTGATCAGGGTGGGGGGGCGTGGGGGGCCCGTCAAACACAATGACATAAATGAAGTTAAAAACATTCTCTAAGAAGATCTACGCTGTAATTGGAAAATTAAACATTTCTATTTAATACTCAGTAAAATAGCAAATTATTTACACCACCAAAGTACCTAATACAATTAAATAGGTATAGTGTTTATTGAATGCTAACCATATTTTACGTAACTAGATCTATTCAAACATGGCCTTTTTAGGGTTGCGGGCTTTTTACTGATTTCGGGATCTAAAAACCGAAAAACACTATTTTTTTAGGTCAAATTTCTCAATAACCATTAAGATAGTCGACACTTTTTTAATACATAGTCATACATCACCTATATATCTAGTAAATTTACAAGATCTAGTTTAGATAACAACATAATATAAATAAGTATAAAATAAATTCAAAGATACGTTCTTGAGTAAGCACGAAACAACAGATTTTTTATGATTTTTCAGGGTTTTTTTAGCGAACTGGTAGCGAATACCAATCACAGAAAATTCATATGTACAAGGAATATAGTATATTTGTAAGTGTACAAAAAATTGTCTTAAAATTTAATTAATTATTAGGTACTGTAAAAAAAATTTGTTGTTGTGTTGTTGTGTATAGCTTACCAAACTAAGCAAAAATTTTCAGTCAGCAGATGACGCAAACTAACAGTTACCGAAAAAAACATATTAAAATTTGACATTTTTTATTACTTATCATTTTTTAAACTTTTTGTTTAGTTCGGTAAACTCTATAAGCTCTATAAGTTCGGACTACGTTTATTTAAACACCTCATACCCTCATAAATCTACCTTTGTTAGAGTCACCTTGCCCCGTGACTCTAATAAAGGTAGATTTGAAAAGGAAGATAATTTTCGATAATTTTCATGGCTCTAACAACATTAAACGCGATATTTCTCTGGAGACAATCGTATTTGAGTGTAACATGAAACAAGATTATCCACCTGTAATAAATCACTAGCTGTTCCATCGGCAAGATGAACGCCATCTGTTTACGTCCGAACGCGTACTTTATAATTTAATTATCACTTTTTCAACAAATTCCTTGGGAGCACCAAATATTATTTTGCACTGGTGTTCTTATTTATGAATTTACGTGTTGGAGGGCTTCCTTGTTGTTTGATTATGCCATGCCTTTATTACAAGCTATCCTTTCAAATAAACGTCTAATTTATATTCTTTCAAAAGCTGTAAAAATAAAAAAAGTATATAAAATATTTTGTTGTTAAACACACTCGACTAGTCAGTGAAAGTATGTATTACCAAAATAATTTTTTTTAGGACCTGCACAGCAAGTTCTTTACGTACCTTTTCGCTTTCCAATATTATGTAGCAAAACAAAATCCACTGATATTCGATTCTGTTAATTTTACATGCCACTATGACGCTGACTCCTCGGTTATTTGTTCTCTAAATCTTCACGTCGGGAACAGCACTCGGCTGACTTAAACATTATGTCTAACTCTCTGACACTTTGCTAGTCAAGGTATCTTACATATTTGAAAGTTATTTTCTAGCGCCTTTTAAACTTCCAACAAATACAAATGCCCGTCGTATTTTTTTAGCACAGTTTCTGAAACCAAACTAGAGAAAACGTGAAAACATCTGGTAAAAATACTGAAAAATATATAATGTGCGAATTAATAATTAATAATAATAATAACGTATACAACACGACAACGTGTAGGTCCTAAACTAAGCATTAGCTTGTGTTTTGGGTACCAAGCGACGACACCACATACATAACAACCAAGACCCTGTACCAGTATCAATATTCATCATATAAATACTGACCCGACCTGGGATTCGGACTCGGGACCTCCAGCTTTGTAGGCAGGGTTGCTACCCACTAGGCCAAGCGGTCGTCAATATCCTATTATTTTTCGATATTGAGGAATCAACAAACACAAATAACTTTTATTATTAGATTAGTTCTATATTAATTATTTAAATATAATATTATATAGATTATAATGTAATATATTACTATATAATAATAGCCTTTGGCCCGCGGCTTTGCCCTCGTAGACTACACAGTTGTAACGGGACAGCACAAAGACCCGACGAAATTTAACAACCTAAGAAATCTCTGTATCTGATTTCATCGAAATCCATTAAGCCATTTTAGCACGATGAATAGTTATCCCACAGGACGGTCCCAAAATCGGCCTGCCATTTTGGAGATTGACCGGAACAGACTAACAGACACAACTTTTTATATATATTAAAAAAATATTACTTGTCGCCCCTAAAAACGGCCTCTTTAGTTGGTAAAATTTCATTTAAATCAGATCAGCCGTTTCGGCGATTAGCCCGAACAAACATATAAACAAATACACAGACAAAACCAACCTATGTTACTCCTGATAACTTTTTTTACGTCTCCAAAGAAATGGTTTACGTAGTCGTTTTGGCGTTTAGCTTGAACAAACAGGTAGACAGACAAACACATGGAAAAAAGCTACTTATATCACTTCTGACAACCTATTTTTAATGTCTACAAAATGTCATTAAAAACGGTTAAACCTTTTAGAACTTTAGCTCGAACGGACAGATAGACAGACAGACAAACAAAAAGTAGCGTATGCCACTCATCACATCTTTCTTTTTACGTCTGTGAAGTTTCATTAGAATCGGTTTAGCTGTTTTGGAGATAAGCTCGAATAGACAGACGAGCAGACGTAAACAAAGAGTATCGTATGACACTTCTGACAACCTTTTTATCATATCTGTGAAGCTTCATTAAAATCGGTTCAGCCGTTTCGGAGATTAGCTGAAACAGACATACAGACAGATAAACTATATAACTTCCGATGATGCCTGCAAAGTTTCATGAAAAGACAGACAGACACTACGATTTTAATTATTATTATTGATTATTAATAATTACGATTTGATTGAATTTTCTTCCATGCTTTGATGTTACGCTTTCTGGAATACCCAATGATTTATCATAAATCTGTCATATCCTTAACACATTGTAAATATCTAAGTAAACGGAATATCGTGAGAATGTAAAAAAACTACACATGTCTCATCCCGGCTTCACTGTTGAGTTTCCTGCACGCGATGAAACCGCAGAAATACACTTGCTCGGGGCATTATTGCTCATCGAAAGTGATTGCTTTGTTAAACAACAGACTAACAAAATTAAATCCGTTGTCTTTTAAATTGTAGCCCACTGGCACAGAACAGAAATTTCCTTGGGCTCAGGAATTGATTAACACACAAAACAAAATTAAAATAATAACTTTATTAAAGCTTTATTTTATAATTATATAGATTTATATACATTAAAAATTTTTATACGTATATAATATTTAAAAAAAAATATTTTAGTATGTGTATCAGTTGTCTAGTAACCCATAACATAAGCATGATTCTTGCTTACTTTGGGACTAGATGGCGCTGTGTGGGATGTCCCATGTATTATTATTATTATTTATTAGTTCGTGTTTTAAGTATTAGAATTTCCCATTTGAATACTTTCACATTGCAGTCACCCTTCATAAAAGTACCTATACTACAAGTTTTTTTTAAAGATTGTGGAATTGATTTTATAACACTAACTGCACAGCCATTTCACTGGGTAGTTGTCACAGGGATACACAGACTAAATTAATTTGACAGTAGCGTTTGGTTTTAATCTCAGAACAATTATAATAGTGATTTTAATAGTCATAAATGTCAATTCCCAGTATCGAAGCGACATTACGCTTTACGGGGTTAGTGGGGATTTCTCGGGGGTGAAGAACAGCGCGCGGGGACCTTGCGCACTAAAAGTCGGACTAAAACTGGCCATCTTACACGAGCTAGCTAGAGTATGAGTGGTTACATGGTAAACGTAGAAGAGGGCTTCTAGACTAGAAGCCCGCTTCCGGATATCAAACACAAACATACAATATGGTGTTCACATTGAAAGCGTACTAAACAGACTTGCCTAAATATTACTATTTAATAAACAATTTTGTTACAACACTAACGTAGAATACAAAATTTTAATTCATAACTAGATTTTGCTTGCAACTCGCGTTATTCGTTTGTGATAAGTGTTGTCCTGATAGCCGAGTAGTGGCGAGCCCGATTCTTGTTTAGAAGGTCGTGGTTTGAATCCAGAAATTGGCATGTACCAATGTGTTTTTTTTTACTTATACCTAAGTACATAATTATCACTGCCCCTGTGCCTCAGAGAGCACTTTAAATCGTTGGTCCCGATTTCCGTCACTAAATGGCAGTCGTTAAAATACCCCTACTCGCACTGCAAGCAACGTGGTATATTAAACTCCAACCAACCTCACCCACAAGAGAGGCATAAGCCTCTGCAGTGGGGCATAATGAGCTGATATGGTAAGCGTTGAAACAAAAATATCAAGAGTCAATTACTTACGATAAATTCCCCAACAATAACTTCCATGTAGTACACATAACCATCCGTTACAATTTTGTAAAAGTACTAGCGATCGCTCGCGGCATCGCCTGCATATACTACACGTTTTATGTTAATGGTCCTTGCTACCAAAGTTCAAGTTGGGTTCTACGCACATTTTGCTGTAACCAGTTTTAAAATTTTATCGTATAAATGAGATATTTTCCCACAGTAAAAAGAATCTTGTATGTTGGTAAACATCAAAATCTATTGAGTGCTTCTGTGTAACGAGTGCACACATATGGACAGAGAAGTTCGAAAAAATAAAGTTTTGATGTCTAAATTGAAAACTATGTACTAGCATCTTATTATATATACCTATATATACGTAGATAGATTTAACGTAGGTACGGTGAAATATGGTTGTATATGATTAAACCGTGAAGTACGTGTACCCTTTATCTCAACAGAACTTAAAAGCGTCAGCAAAAAGAATCGATTTATTTTAAAACATCTTATTGATTTTACACTATTTATCAATTTATACGAACCGTATAAGCCGAATCGAACATTTAATAATTTTAATCATGATTAATAACTCTAAAGTGTGCAGCTAACGTAAGACCCTAATATTTATGAAAATAGCAGTTTTCATTTCAAAAGAAATGGCGTAAAAGGCGTGATTGTAGTTTTTTAAACTGATAAACAAAGAGGTCGGACGGCCGCGGTCCGTGAAAAATGACGCAGACTTCGGCCCCGGGGTCGCGGGAACCAATGTGCGTACGGACACCGGACACTGTAATTTGCTTTAAAAATATTGTATTCATACACTAAAAGGGAAATCTTAGTTTTCTCAAGAGATTGTCAACTAAACTACAGAAATGTTCATGTTAATCATCTAATTAGGATCGTTGTGCAAGTGTGTTATGTATTTTTAATTAAAATACCATGTAAAATTTTCCTTATCATATTAAATAATCTGTAAAAAATTATCATATCAATAAACCAAGAATAAAATCATAGAAACGGTCGGAATCGGTTAACCAAAAAAAAATTTTTTTAATGATACAGATCGCGTCAAACTTTATTGTGGATCTGAATACAAGGTGGTACAGACACATTATAAGGCGACCATCCGATCACATGACTAGAAAAGGGCTGGGCGAATATTTCATTTCGTGCATATTGCACGGCAAACGATAAAGAATATATATAACTTTTAAATAACTGAAACCTAACGTGATTTGTATATAGTTAAACTTATTTTGCATAAGGCGCATTAAATAAAATTTCTCAATATTCAGCTGAAATGAACTTTAAAAAAGAAAAAAGATTCAAAACCTAATTACCATCCATGTCCCTTTTCCCCGATTTCAATCGATTAGTAAATACTATACAAAACTGTGTTTGAAGAACTAAATTATAATCATTTTTTATACTAACAGAATAGTTAATCTATCCAGAAAAAAACTATTGATTGCGAAAGAATATATTTGACCGGTTTTATAATATTCTGAAAAATGTCCCAACCTTTCATCATAATTACCATTCGACAACATGTTCTGTCTTGTATTTGGATAACTACGCAAAATAAAGAAATCCGTTCCACAGCCATCGTTCGTCGGCAGTTCTCGCTTGCCAACAGAGTGAAATACATGTGTACAAAGAGCGAATTTTGGGGCAAAAATCAAATTCATTTCTCCGAAAAGTGACGTGGTTCGGAATATTTCTACATACCGTTTGTGTCGAAAAAGGTAGTAATATACTTTATTTTTCAACATATTGTAGCTTTTATATATACGTAAAAAGAGTTACTTTCCGTTCATGAACTTAATTATTTTAAACCTTTTCTAAATAATAAGTAATTAATCATAATGTTTACAAATCTAATTACCATTTATCTAATTACCGTTGATTCCTGTCCACACTATTTGCGAATGGTAATGAGCTGTTACGAATGGTAATTAGGTGTAATTTTTTTTCAGACTATTATGGCTAGAAAAAAAGGAGTAAAGAAGAAATTCTGGAACAAGTGAAATTAAACCGCAGAAAAAAGAATGAAAAAATTTAATCTGACCCTGCCTTATACGCCAAAGAAAAAGAAAAGGAACACCAAAGATATCTTAAAAGAAAGGAGCAAAAAAAATTCTTTCCATAGATGAAATGACCCCAAGGGCTAGAAGACAACGAAGAAAAAATTGGAGAGAAAACTTTAAAATACATTACCAAAAAAAGCGTTTATGGAACAGGGGCCTTGAACTTATGAATGCGAATAGCCCAAGTTGCAGTGATAGTGAAGAACATCCTGGAAGAGATAGGGTTCAAATAGTTGCTAAAGAAGACTTAAATTCGCAGGAGGGACTGTGCCCGCAGGATAATTTACAGCCTTCTACGTCTCAAGCTCAAAATACATCAATTGTGACTGAATTGAAAAAGAAAATAAAGCGACTAAGATACATCATTTTACAAAACAGTAAGATGTTTAAGTGCAAGATAAAAAAGGTACGATAAGGCTAAAAAAACGTTTGCGAAACCCTGATTCGAAAGTAAATAAGCCGTTAAAAGATAAAACTAAAGTACTGGAAGCCAAAAAGAAAATATTATTCGGTGAAGCTATGAAGAAAACTTTAGAAGAATACTATATAAGACTGTCAAAAACAGACAAAAAACACTTTAGTGATGCAGTTGTCGATGATACATCAATTCTAAAACGTCACAAAGTTTTATCTATAACGAAGAACTTCAAAGTCCGAGGTAGAAAAAAATTGGCAGAAAAATCTGATCGTTACAAAATCATTAAGCAAACTATACAGGATTTTTTTGAGCGCGATGATGTCTCGAGAATAACAGCTGAGAAAAAAGAAGTGGTAACACGTAAAAAGGTCCAAAAACAAAAACGATACCTACTAGATTCTCTGAAAAATCTTAACAAAATTTTTAAGGAGCAGTATTGTCAGATCAGTTACTCTTTTTTTGTAAGCAAAGTTTCACATGGGGAGGCAGAACCGAGATCATGCGGAAGTTTGGAGAAGGATGAGGACGAAGGTCTGAATAGTATTGAAGACGAATTTGTCCTCCAATCATCACCACTAAAAGGTCAATCAGGGGCACTATTAGACGACACAAAGGCGACCAAAATTACACATAAACGACGTTTGATCGACACCGATTCTGATAGCGATTTAGAAATTTTCCCACTACAAAAAAACGTTTTAATTGATAAGACCAATTTCAATCTCAATTGAACATTTTTTTTTCTTTGGTCTAGACGGGATACAATTTTAAGATTATTACCGTTTACTTAACGTTTATTTCTTAATTTCCTTTCTTATTATTCTTTCATCAATGATTGTTTTGAACTCAATATGCCTTAATTATTTATAATTATTAAAATATTAAGAAATTTTTGGATTACTTAACGTTTTTTCTTAATTTTCTTTCTTATTATTCTTAAATTAATGATTGTTTTGATCTTAATATACCTTAATTATTTACAATTTTAAAAAATTAAGGATTACTTAGCGTTTTTTTTTCTTAATATCTGAAATAATAGAATACTTAGACTCAACGACCGACGTGATTAGTATTTTATAAGCAACTACAGGGTCTAAATAAGTTTGTGTTGAAGTTTCAGTGCCACCTATATTTGTGTCCCTTTCTTACTATTCTTACGTTAATGATTCTTTTGATCTTATTATGCCTTAATTATTCACAAGTAATTTTTTTTGACATTAGCGGTGTAAATTTGTAATAATTTTATAGGCAAGCAAGCCACCTTGTTCAAGTTCTAGTTTTGAAGACACTGTTTTTGGTGGATATTGTTTTGTTTATTGAATGAATAGTGTTTATCAATGATTTTTTTGATCTCAACGTGCGTTAATTATGTACCAATAAATTATTTATATACCTAAAATTAAAAATATTAGCACATAAAAAGTGCAAATTTATTTTGTTCTTTTTTTTCTAATTACCATTTTGGTTGGTATAATTACCATTACATGATCCCTACTTACCATATGCGTTAAATCTCATTACCATTCTTAGAAAAAATCCAGACCTTAATATCATGAAAACCAAATGTCTGACTACTGTCCCTTTAACACATCTACAATATAATAATTGCAAACTTTTCAAAATTATGCGAAGAACATGATTTTGCGATATTTTTTTAATGTTCTCTAAAACTTCCTAATATGCACGAAATTAAATATTCACCCGGCTAGATATCATTACAAATACCTTTTGAGTCCTAAACAATAAAATATTTTTTCTGAGTCGTAACGCACCCTGCTTGTGCGTGTAGATATTCTTAAGAAATTATTTAATCTCTATCTCTAACCACTCGCTCGGTCAATTGGTCAGTGAAATAAAATTGAAACTTCTTCTTTCTTCCATTCTATGCAGCGCTTATACGAGTCATTCTGCATATTTACAATACATAGAGGCCAATAGAGTTACGACAGCTTCACGATTTACTTAAAATTTAGAGAAAATAAATACGTGGTCGAGTAATCTTTTGAAGTTTTCTGTACCTTCCATTTCCTTGAACCGTCTTCTAAAAGTACTAAAAGTGTTAAATACGGTGTACGTATCTTCATAAACACCTGATAATACGTACGTACATCAAATAGCCGACGGACGATCTCAACTAAAAATTTCGTTGACGTTGCCAACCTCACGACCCGTAAGGCGCTTCGGGGCTCGCGGGCATTGTCCGGGGGACTCTTAACGCGTTACAACCGAGTTTGACACTTCCTAGCCGATATTACCTAAAAGATTCTTCTTCAGTGAATTGACTATATAATAAGAATGAACGAATTACCAATTGGGTAAACAAAAAAAAATATACGCGTCCATGAGACAGTTCTTACATAGGTTTCGTGGTCGGTCAAGTATTTACACTTACAGCAAAACCAAAGGTCGCAGATTCGATACCCACCTGCATGGAACAAATATTTATGTGACTGAAGAGTTTATTTGTTCCGGGTTTGGCTGTAACATCCTTAAATAGTATGAAGATATACAAGTATGTATATCAGTAAAAGTTACCTGTAGTATGCATTCGTACACAGGATCTGTTATTAGAATTTTAACAATCAGATAACGTTGCAGCTTTATCAAAACCTACTAAATTAATCACGTCAAAATTATATTCATTTGATATGAACTGAGTTGGACAGTAAAACGTGGTAATACTGTAAAAGCTATTACTAGCTTAATTAAAAAACGAACTGAATTCTGAACGTTATCTTGCATATTATTTTATGACCAAGGGGAGACCACTCCTATTCCTATCTTAGGCGATCGCCGACTCTTCACTCTCTTTTGTTTGCTTCCTTTCTTTTAGTAGGTAATGCTTAAATTTATATTTCTTATTTTGTTGGCTTCCAGGCAGTTCATCATCATCATCATCATCAGCCCGTGTCTCTCCACTGCAGGATATAGGCCTCTCCCAAGGCTCGCCACCACACACGGTCCTCCGCCTTTCGCATCCAACTACCCCCGGTATGGCGCTTCAGGTCATCTGTCCACCTGGCCGGGGGGCGTCCAACGCTTCGCTTTCCGGTACGTGGCCTCCATTCGAGAACTCGTCTACCCCATCGGTTATCAGTTCTACGGCAAATATGACCGGCCCATTGCCACTTCAGCCTGCTGATCGCTTCGGCTATGTCGACAACTTTAGTTCTTTGACGGATTTCAGTGTTTCTGATTTTATCCATCAAAGAAACACCGAGCATAGCCCGCTCCATAGCACGCTGAGCGACTTTGAATTTATGGATCAGTCCTGCCGTGAGAGTCCACGTTTCGGCACCGTACGTCATTGTAGGTAGGACGCATTGGTTGAAGACCTTGGTCTTCAGACATTGTGGTAGTGGCGACGAGAACAGATGACGAAGCTTCCCGAAAGCAGCCCAGCCCAGCTGAATTCTTCGGTCGGCTTCTTTGTTGAAGTTGTGTTTGCCTAACTGGACAATCTGTCCTAAATAGACATAGTCTTGCACAACTTCTAGAGTCGCACCCTCTACGGTTACCGGTCTCGGGAGAATATGTTCGTTAAACATGACTTTCGTCTTGTCCAAGTTCATCCCGAGCCCCACCCGCTGAGAGGCGACATTGAGGCCGTTAACCATTCCGCTGAGCTCCTCCAGCGACTCTGCCATGATGACTATGTCGTCAGCAAAACGGAGGTGAGAGATGTATTCGCAGTTGGCAGTCCAGGCAGTTGGTTGGTTGGTTTTCATACGTCTGTAGTGCGTGTATAATCCTTATAATATTCTTTCCCGTTGTTTCTAAATTAATTGTGATGCTATTTTATATATATAAAATTATATATTATAATAATATAATTATTATATACATAGAATTTAATACAAAATTTTTCTGTAACTTTTTTTAAATATTTGTCAATGAATCAATATATATATATATTCAAGTCAACTAAGACTTGGGGAAGAAGGACAAACGCACGACTTTTAAGTTTATATACTTGTAAAGAATAATACGAAGTTCCACCCCAGCGAAAGCTGAACTTAATGTATGTTATACAAAGGCTAACCACTTTTTAGAAATAAGTGTTAATTGTAGATACACGACTCTATACAGATTTCTAATCTTGCTGTTTGAGACGTCTAGCAAAAGTTTTAACACAAATTCAACAGATTTACAACTCTGAATGTAAATTAACGACCGTTTTCAATTTACCGTTGCTGTTTTATAATTACAAAATGCATTTCGCAGGACGTAAGCCCTAATCTAATGCGAATTAAGAATTAAAAGCCGACCGTCTTAACGGGGGCCGCAGGGGACGGCGCAAATTAAGTACAGTGGTTTCGTTTAAAATATTTTTCTTTTTTCATTCCTGGATTGTAGAGACGTTGCGAAAGATTGAATCGAGGTTTATGTTTCATTTATTCTTGTATCTTAACACTATCATTAAATGTGGAAAATAATATTATAACAGTATTTGAGTCATCTAACATAAGGTCTAAGTACCACACTAGGTAGAACCATTACTATGGGAAAGCAAGAATTATGATAAAAATAAAAGAAGTACAAACTTCGCCTGCTGAAAGTGAGCTAAAATGCGTAGTTTGGGCCTTGTAGGGTATTTTATTAAAACGGGATCCGATTGTATTCGTTACTGTTGGTATCTCTTTCTTTTATATTTTTTCTAATTAATATCTGGCACACCAAGTATTGTTTATTTGCTTACAAAACACGTGTTTGTTGACACAAGACATGTGGTACGAACAGAACTACTTCACGAGTCGTTTTCTACCAGAATTCCGTCTCTACAATATTATAATAATCGAAGTGAAATAGCCAAGTCGTGATAGCCCAGAGCGCAACGAACCTGTCTCTAATTTATAAGGCCCCATAGGGCCATGGTTCGAATCCGGACGTGTACCAATGAGTTTTTCTGACTTAAGTACACAATATCACTGACACCGTGCTTCGGAGGGCACGTTAAGCAGTCTGTCCCGAACGCTGTCAATAGATGGCGGTCGTTACAGTTCCCAACCCGCAGTGGAGTAGCGTGGTGGACTTAAGCTCCAAGCCCCCCTCCTCACCCTGGGGGAGGCCTAAACCCCTGCATTGGGGTAAAAATGAGCTGATGATGATGATGATGATGATGAAATAGCCAAAAAATTACAATTTAAGCATAGAAAACACTCGTGAATCTATGTTAGGATATTTCATGACTTTGATTTGACTAACGATATTCAATGACATCAAAAAAAAAAAACGTTTCTCAAAGCCTCAAAGTGACTCTAATCAAGTTTTGCTACCTACTAAATTTAAATTTTCATTTTTAGTACTAGATATCAAAATTTACTTTCTTAATCTACGAGAAACTAATAAACCGTATTTCATTATATAGAGTATATATAACCAATAAAGCTCGCAAACGTTTCCATTACAAGTCTAAAAACTACCTAACTACTTAATCAATAATTACACGGACCACAAATGGATTTCTTATTTTGGTTGTAACATTGAAACATAAAACTGAAAATCAAAAGAGATCAAAAGCAATGACAATAATTATATCACTCCAAATCATACACCTGTCGTTTACATTCATTAGTTATTAAGTAGAGATAGTATTTGAATACATTTTGATAAAATTTGAAACTACATTTTGAACACATTTTACAAATAATTACACAGTTTAAATTATGATTTGCTTTTAGATCATAAAGAATTTTTAGAATTCCTTGTGCTCAATTTAATCTATTCAATCGAATCAATACAAAATAATAACAGTTAGTTCTAATGTGTAACTTGAGCATTTTTTTTCAAAAGTAGAAACAATAGTAACTACTAGAAAGTAACGGCCAAACACGTGTCACACATAAATAAATAATACCTGCGACATCTCACACAGCGCCATTTAGTCCCAAAATATAGTTCCCCTCAAACTTTATGGCGGATCGGAATACAATGCTATAGGCGTGCTTGCGCAGGTACCGTCATATACCCTTCGGTCATATACACTGCGACGCGACTTGTGCCTATGTTCACATTCGCCGTAAAGTTTTATTGGAACTGTAAGCAAGTATTATGCTTGAATTATAGGATATTAGACTACTGGTAAACATCACTACTTAATAATATTATAAATGCGAATATAAGTTTGTTTGTTACGCTTTCACGCAAAAACTACTAAACCGATCATCATGAAACTTTGTACATATATTCTTGGAGGTATTAGAAGTAACATAGGATACTTTTTGTCTGTCTGTCTGTCTGTTCGAGCTGATCTCCGAAGCGGCTGAACCGATTCCAATTAAACTTGACAGACGTGTAGAAGGTATTATCGGAAGTGACATAAGTTGCATTTTGTCTGTCTGTCGGTTTTGGCTAATCTCCGAAACGGCTGAACCGATTTCAATGAAACTTTGCGGACGTGCAGAGGGCATTTTTGAAAGTAACATAAGCTACGTTTTGTCTGTCTGTCTGTCCGTCTGTTTGTCTATTTGAGCTGATCTCCGAAACAGCTGAACGAATTTCAATGAAACTTGGCAGGCGTGCAGAAGACATTATCATAAGTGATATAGGCTACTTTTTCTTTGTCTCTCTGTCCGTCTGTCTGTATGTTCGAGCTGATTTCCGATTCGGCTGAACCGATTTCAATGAAACTTCACAGATATGATAAAAAATATTATCAGGAGTGACATGCAACATTTTTTGTTTATCTGTCTGTCTGTCCATCCGTCTGTTCGTTCGAACTGATCTTCGAAAGAGCTGAACTTATTTCAATGTAACTTCACAGATATGATTAAAACATTTCAGGAGTGACATACAATACTTTTTGTTTATCCGTCTGACCGTTTCTCTGTCTGTTTGAGCTAAACTCTAAAACATTTGGCCGAATTTTATTGAAACCTCGCAGACGTGAAAAAACGTGTGTGAGAAATGATATACGCTAATTTTTGTTTGTTTGTCTGTCTATCTGTCTGTCTGTCTATTCGTATATTTGAGCTAAAGTTTTAAAGATTTTAATGAAACTATACAGACATTAAAAATAGTTTGTCAGGAGTGATAGAAATAACTTTTTGTTCATCTGGTTGTCTGTTTGTCTTTTTGTTCCGGTCTCGAAAACGATCAAACCATTTCTATGAATCTTCACAGACACAAAAAGTAGGTTATCAGGAGTGACATAAGTTGGTTTTTGTCTGTCTGTTTGTTAGGACTAATCTTTGAAATGACTGTTCCGATTTTACTGAAATTTTACAAACATAAAGAGGACATTGTCAGGAGTGAAAAGCAAATTTTTTTATATACATATAAAAAACGTAGTGTCTGTTAGTCTGTCTGTCTGTTCTGGTTAATCTCCAAAACGGCTGACTGATTTTAAGACCGACTTGTGGGATAGCTATTTATCATGCAAAATGGCTAAATGGATTTTTATGAAATTAGGTATAGAGATTTCTTAGGTAGTTAAGTTTCAGAATGTTCTAGAAAGTGTTACAATGTTCTGGGCCGTCGCGTTCCTTTAACTGTCGCGGTACAACTGTGTAGCCTACGCGAGCGAAGCCGCGGGCGGAAAGCTAGTACTTAAATATTCTTTTTATAATATGTCCATATAATATAGATACTTTTACACACAGACACGCAACAAATAGACATGTTCATGCACACAAGTAGTCCTTCTGAGCGGGAATCAAATCCGCAACCCTTGGCTCTGTAATTAGGGTCTCTCACCACTCGGCCAATCGGTCACTCAAAGAAATAAATAATTTAAAAAAGAGTATATCAGTTGTCTACTGCCCATAATACAAGTATATGTACATAACACATTGCTTACTTTGGGACTAAATAGCGCTGCGTAGGATGTCTCATGTATTATTATTGTTATTAGTATCTCCCTTATAGTAATAATTATTTTTTTTATTCTCCCAGTTTATTGAAGTAATTCCCCGCTTACGTTTTTCATCTATTTGTATATGAAGAAGCAGAAGTACTTATATTATTGATGATTAAATTATAAATGAATTATTGCAAATTTATGTAATCATAACTTTAGTCGTATTTTTTTGTTTTAGGCAATGGAAAACAACAATATGAGATCCATAGCGAGTTCGTTCTTTCTGCTGTGCTACCTCTCAGCGTACGCAGCGACCGACGGCACCGCAGTAACCACGCAAAGAATTGGGTATTGACTACTTTTATATATTTATAATGTACTAGCGACCCGCCCGGCAAAGTTCTCACTTTGCCTTATAAAGTGTCAGGTGTAGTTAGTGCAAGCGCATATTCTAGTACTTATATTCAGTACCAATTACAGTTTAATGTATGATTGTTTTACTTATATGGGAAAATATGTATACACAGTATTAATTAAAATAGACATTGTAATTAAAACCATCAGCTTTGCCTCTTTCAATTTATTTTACTACGTTCCCTTACATTACTCAATTCAATAGGCAGAATATAAACAAAGTTTCGCATGTCACCTCCGTAACGATGACATTGTATATCTATGACTGCTCATTGCTGCACACGCATGCACTGTTTGCGCCGTGTAGTCTGTTCCATAGTAATATTTCCATGTTTCTGTCGCGTAATATTTTTTATTTCGCGATAATTACTAAGATATTAATTTAAATTGTATGGAGTAAAGGGCAATTATAATCTGCATAAATTGCTGAAGGTAAATAACGTATTGAATTTGATAAAGATTAATACTGCCTCCGTATAAATTGCTTTCTAATTACCGCATCATATAACACCATTTTTTAAAACATAAAAATAGGTATAATAAGCTATCCATAAAAGATAGACATATGACATCGCGGACTTTTCTTTAGTTCTATAAAAAAGACACAATTCCTTAATATATTATTTTGTTATATCTCAAAGGGATGAGGCAGCGTTTTCGATGAAAACTTCCAGCTAGTTTGATTTTTTTCCGACTTCTTTGACAACAATCGTCATATTTCAACTAATTTCCACAAATCATTAATAAATTATACATCTAAACCTTCCTCTTGAATCACTCCGTCCATTGGTGTCACCCATATGAAATCGTTTTGCAGTTTATATATTAATATAAGTTAATATACATATATACCATACATCTCTGTCTAACAGGACATTTTAAACATTCTTAACTTTGTTACTAATGTTTTTTTTTTAATTCTTTTTCTTTTAGGATGTATTTAGAAAACTCTTTTTTATTATATATTATTAAAAAAAAATTGTCAACGGGCTACTGTAGACTGAAATTGTTACACATTATTCTATTACGTATTGCGCATATATCATATATTTTTTATAAAGTTTTCTACCTATCAGTGAAAATCCTGTCAAAATTGGTTCAACTATTCGAAGAATAGACCGGACAAACCTAACTGCTCCGTGGGACAAATTTATTACGAATTTTAAAGATGATAATTAGAATAACAACAATGAAAATATTTTCATTCACGAAGTAACTACTATATAGTAGTTACTTCGTTAATTAACGAACATAAATTCTGAATTCATTTCGTGAATTGTAATAGGTACGAAATGAATCCACATTCGTGTTTAAATGATAAGTTTACGTGTTTAAATGAAAACGAATGTCACCGGTTTCTCTGAGAAATCTTTGTAATTTATTGCTTGCAAATTATTTTTCTGTTTCTATTCACTCAAATAGAATGTTACTATGAGACCTAAGAGGAACGACGTGATAGCAATGATAAGGCACTGCTCAATAGGGACATGTGATCGTATCAGATGGCACTCACTAACTCTAGATGCCATTTCTAATCTATTTAATTTGTGTTGTATTTATTTTTTCTGTGGAATATTATTTTATAATGGAAAAATATAGCTCTTATTAAGTGTCACTCTCACGCTGACAGTTTCTTATTTCTGTAGTCCTTCGATTTCCAAAACTCAAAACAGAATTTTGTTTACAGGGACTAAAATTGAATCAAATCTAAGTTTGTCGTGTGTGAATTATATACTGAAAACATTTGGTGATCTCCTCACATCATTTTACTTGTTTTATTCCGCTGTACATAAAAAATGCAATAAAATTTCACACACACATGAATCTTCAAAAGGGTGTAATTTAGGTGCCCCGAATAAAAGACAAAAAAAACTTCCCCAAAACCAAATTCCGCGACTGCGGGCGCAATGTGTCCTCATCGTGTTACTAATGGGGACAAATTAAATCGTGTTTAAAAACGGGAACGTCCGATTTTTTACTTTCAAAGCCCTAATGTACTACAGCAAATGCTACTTAAAAGTGCACGCCTGGGTATTTGTAAATTAATGTATGATTAAGAAGGACTAGTAGCTATTTATCTATGTGAATATAATCCTATAGATCTTGCATATAGATAATAACATGAAGGCAATCATCGGGAAGTGATTTTTAAAAAAGTGATTTCTTATTAAGTAATTAACTTTAATAAAATCAAATATTGGGTACACCTCGCGTGGTGCGTGCAGCGACTTAATGATTCCGTTATAACAGTATGTAAATTCTAAGAATATGAATCTTTTCAAATAATAACACACACAATCACAACAACGTCTAGGTCCCAAACTAAGCATTAGCTTGTATTTTGGGTACCAAGAGAAGACATCACATACATATAACAACCAAGACCCGGTGCCAGTATTAATATTCATCATATAAAAACTGACCCGACCTAGTATTTGTATTAATAATAATATTAATTAATAGTATTAATTTGTCCATATTAAGTACATAGGTTCGTAATTTGAGATATTGTGCGCCTAGTATTATAATACACGATTAACCAAGTGCTGGAAAACTCGAGTAAGTTTTTTTTTTTAAGAAATATATTTATTTTGTGGCCCTTAGCGGTTTAGTATTTTAGTGTGTTTCTTTTTCCATATTTAATACTCTGTAAATAAACAATTAAATACGTAATTTCTCATTTCATTAAAATAATTAAAACCGACTTCAAAGCTTTCTCTATACATACAAACTTAAATTAAAAAGTTAAAAATAATAATTTCACGCTCTTTTCTTTAAAAAGGCTTTTAGACGGCATATAGTTATGAAGTCGGTGCCACGTCACTCACTTTGTATAGAGTTTTAATTTGTTAATTTTTTTATTCAAATTGTAAATATTTTCATTGTTTTAATTGTATTCCCGCGTATTCCCTTTTCTCGCCTCCTTCCTCTAACGGTGGTCCGTGGCTGTGGCCTCCTCGATGACAGTCAAAATACACATGGAAGTCCATGTCAAAACGAATCATATGAGCTCATACACGAGGTAGCTGCTATACACAATTGAGGAGTTCCCCTCGTCAGCCTGTCATTTCCAATATCAGATCAGCTCTCGATTACTATAATAATTTTTTTATTATCAATGGAACTATACCTATGTGTCAAATATTATAATAAAAACTGTTAACAGAAAATGGTGAAATTCAAATAAACAAGATTCATCCCTTAATTTTCTACCCTTAAATATGGAATGTTTTCTTCAAATTTAAATATAACTCATTACGAGATATAGCCTCTCAAATTCATACAAAATTGACTAACATATCGAATAACTAACAAACACATAAAAAATACAGTCTCTTTTTCGGTATTCAATTAAGAAACATGTTCGTTTCGATGTTTCGATGTGTTTCCTTCAATGGGAATATATATTTTATTTTGTATACTCAGCTGAATTAAATAATGTAGTAATTAGTATAATGATCTATCATCCTTCCATTATTCACGTGACAAATGTAAAACACACATCATAAAACGTGAGTTACGTTAATATACCATTTATTTTCAAATAGTGACATAAAATGATAGGTACTTACGCATGTGTAACAACACGCTTAAGTCACAACTGAAGCTTCAAACCATTCGAAATTCGCATTTAAACGTTTAATTTAATATTAGTTAATGAGTTAAAAAACTAGCACGATTATACATCTCATAAGACTAGAAATGAAATAATCTTGGTTACTCTAAAAAATTATAAGAGTTTAATATCAACTCAATAGTTATAAGACTAAATTCTTAGATACGAACAAGTCGAAGAATATTTATTGCTAACCGACTTCCAAAAAAGGAGGAGGTATCAATTCGTCTCTGCATTTTTTGTACGTATAAGTTATTCGATGTCGAAGTAATAAAGTAAATTTTAAACTTTAAAACCTCTAAAATTTTATCTATTAAAGGGGTGTTCGGATGTATGTAGTCGTAACTTAAAGAGCGTGTATAGCTTACCGAACTAAAACATGTTTCAAAATAAAATAGTTTATAAAGTCGGTACAAACTTACTTTAAATTGGTATTTACCAGGTAAAATAAAGACGATTAAAACAATGATAATATTTCCAATTATAACAATTTTTTTATAACAAATATAGAACACAATATAAAGTGTCTGAGTTTGTACCGACTTCGTAAACTTATTAACGTTCTTTTCTTTGAAGATGTTAATTATTTTTAACTTTCTAGTTTAATTTTGTAAAATTTTGAAATCGATTTTTATTTTTCATTTATTATTAGTTAATGATGTTTATTATTTTAAAATAATTGGTTCTCTATAAACGTAAACAATAGATTTTTCTATGATACCTAAGTATAATAAACGCTATTGTTTGATTAAAAGAGACAATAGGTTTAAACAAAGGGTCCACTATTTACGGTACGTTACTTACAATTTCTATCGGGTCGCTTTATCTACGAAGGCCATAATAAACTTTAAGCACTCCGCAGTGTTCCATTCCAGTGAAAATTGATAGACATGGAGTTATCATTTGACAGCGTGCGTGCGCGGTCGCGTCACGCGACCTGCCGAGCCCACGAGTACCAAAGACTATTCATATTGCTAGATGTACAACTATCTATAAATGTGAGAAATAGAGTTGGCGTCTAGTATTGAATACACTATTCTTCTTGAAACAATATAATATAGAATTTATACGATAACAAAATAGACAAACGAAATTGAAATCGTTTAAAAAAACTTAAAAGCTATTAAGTGTTCTTTTCTATCTCTTTAATGCAAAATAAGATTTTTAATTTAATTGGCTGTATGTATGTTCATAGCCTTCTCTAATTGGAAATTCGGAATTTTCACATCTTAGTTATTAGTTACCTATTTAAAAAATCTTTTAACTTTAGCATTTATTAAGTAAATTGTTGAATTATAAGTACCTAAGATAAAAGAAACAGTCACCTACCCAATTGTATAGACATGATTCGATATTCGTGTTGCAATAATAATGTGATTAATTCACATGATAAAAAAAACATTATTATAAAATCATACATATTAGTTTGATATTGTATCCGATCAATATATTCTATTAAAATGTAATTATACATTAATGAACTTTATTATAATAATTTTTTCTTTAGTGTTATTTTTCAAAATCTTCACATTCTAGTAACATCGTCATTTTTTTTCCCGGTTTACACTCATAAAGCTAGGAACCTAAAATTTATAGTATAATTTATAACATAATTATGCAATTGAGCAACTGTTTTGACGTTCATAAGCACACAGAAAACGAATTTGGATCACGCTCTTAACACCTAAATACTTCAGAGAGGCAAACAAAATGATATGCAGTATTTCATTTCAGAATATAAAGTCATAATCTTTGACGTTTTATAGCGGACTTTTTACGCCTTATTCGTCAGCGAGTTTTGTGACACAAACTCATTCTACACGTCACCAGCGGGGCATGGACCCTAGTTTTATGTATTTTTTATATTCACACCCCTTTTGGAGAGTGAAGCTCACTCTAAGATAAAACCGATTTTAATGCATTCTCTTAGTAAGGCATTTCTGAAATAATTCAATTTTTATTACCTAACTCTATAAAAACCAAAACAAAGATTGTGTGTCCAAGATAAGTCGATTTGGATTCCAATTTAATATTCATGTTTATTAAAAATCTTGTACAGTAGAACTTTGTTCTTACATTTACAATATATAGAAACGATTTTTTCATGGTTATTAATTTATTGAAAGGAATGTTTAAATAATTTGAATACAATTGAAACAAAATTGTTAAAATATTATATACAACCATAATGACTATATAAATTATTTAGCATAAAAATTTGGCGAAATTTATATTCGTGTTGAACGGCTAATTTAGTATGTTTTAAAAATTCAAACTGTCACAGCATGATGTCACGCCATTGCGTGAACGCATCGCGATGTTCTAATTAGAAGTTTTCTTATTTTGATGCTTTTTTTTTTCTGAAGTCAAGGGTGATTTAATTTTCATTAATGGTTTATATTGATATTTGATAATTAACTAAGAGAAAACAAGGTCCATTGCTAATTTATATGAAATGGTTTTGTATTCTCAATGACATTTTTTAAACGTATTTGTTTCAACTGTTTCATTTACAATGTAATTATAGAAAGATTCTGTCACCCTCCAAATCTTTCCATTCATTAATTACTGTTCAAAAGATTTATTAAAAAAAAAAACAATAGGTAAGTATGTCAAAACAATATCTCTTCCAATAGAATCATCAATGGTATGACATGGTTACTAAGTCAAAGTAAATTATACGCACAAAAAAAGGTGGGACAATGGGTGTAGCGGGTATCTCGCCGACGGCTGCCCACCGATACAGTCGTCAGTCGCCCGCACACTCCTACGCTAAGCTGCCCTATCTCAATAGTTAAGTACTGAGTGATATTTAAAGTGAAACACGTATTTTATTATTTTTGCCAAAGATCAAAAATACTTATTGAAATCACTCATGTGATAATTTCTTCACGTTTTTGTTAGGTTTCATTTTAGAATTCCATTCAGACATAGTTTCTCCAAGCTAGCTATAAAAAAGCTGTTAAGTAATATTGATTGTACATATATATAATTTTTTTTCACACAGTAACATTATCTGTGTTCTATGATGTCTAAGTAAATTCGCGCGCATTCGAGTTGCAATGTAAGGGTCGTACAGCGCCGCCTTATACACCAAAGATGCATATGGCGTAGTAGATAGCTATAAATACCTAGTAACTACTGAATCCTAAATGAACAGTGAATGGTTGGACATGAAAACGCACAGCCGTGTTTTTTCTAAACCCTTTTTCCGTTCATATTGGCACAGAGGCTCACTGTCAAATCTCCCTAGTCCCCACTTACCCGCTCGTATGGCGGATTTGTCGAGAGCGTATCCAGGTATTATTTTTTCAGCCCAGTCCTCGGCGGGACATTTCGACCCGTTTCCTTTTAACGCATCCTAAAAGAGCTCGATAGGCGCAAATAAAAACAAGATAACCCCTTTGAATGGAGCCCCCGTTGTTTCTATTATCTTTTTCGGATATTTTTTTCTTCTCTTCCCCTTTAAAAAATGAGCAAGCCCGGATATGGAAGCCGTTTCCCAACTGTTTTATTAAAACTCTGATATTGATCTGGCTTGGTGAGCATCCGTTCCGTTGAACTTTAATTGAAATATTGGCTCCGTTTGAATCAATGCGCGCCGGATTGTTAATATGTTGATTCTTTTCGATTTATCAACATCGTAATTTAACGCGTTCCCCGCCTCTAGAAAGCCACAGATTACTTTTCACTTATCGATTCATCTGAGATATGATTCGAGAGGTTCGATATTTTTGTGTCGATGCACATAAATCAAGAAACAGTATTTCGTTTTGCGCGTTTATCTGCTTTTTTTATCAGCGTAAATAAATCGATGTGGGAACTTTTAATAAATCTTTTATTCAAATATGTCTTAATTTATTTGAACCTATCAAACGAATACGATGATATAAAAAATTAAAAGTCTTAGGGTCTTTCCATGTCTGCTACACAAGACTGCTCTGTTTTTAATAATAATAATAATAATAATAATAATAATAATAATAATAATAATAATAATAATAATAATAATAATAATAACAATAATAATAATAATAATATAATAATTACAACAATAATAATAATAACAATAATATCAATAATATTAAAAATAATATCAATAATATTAAAAATAATATTAATAATATTAAAATTTATATTAAAACTAATATTAATAATAATATTAAAAATAATATTAATAATTATTATTATATTAATAAGATTGAAAATAATATTAATATTATTATCATTATTACTATTCCTATCACTGAAAGCTTCCGCAAAATCGATACGCCGTCTTTCATATATCGAAGCTAAAAAGTCTGAAAAAGCTTATTTCTTAGTATTTCTCATACAACGATCGATTCAATTCGCTTGCTAATCACACAAAAAATTGCTGTCTCCTTGTTAACCTCAGGCACCATTGTCAGGCCATACGTGGCGAGTATTAGCACACGTCCGAGCTACACAAAGGGCCATGTCCTCCCAACCGAATAGATTACAATTACACGCAAAAACTCGGCCGGTAAGCGCTTTTTGATGCGATCGTCGAGTTGTTTGCTAGCTGGACGCGATTTCATTACTAAAAGACCTGAAGCTAAGAATCGTATGGAGGAGGGCATATGTTATTTTGTTTTATATGGAGTTTTCCCATTAAAGCCCAGTTATTAGTACAAATCGATAAGTGAAAGTGATATAATAAGTCGAGAAGAAAGTATTTTCGTATTTAGTACTTTTGAAATTGAAATTGAAATCATATTTTCTTGGTGTTGCCATAAGAATAATACCTACGCGAAACTTTGGCATCAATCACGTGCAAAGTACTCAGTTGTTTCGGCCATTACGAGTATGCATTGTAAGTTGATGATGATTGTCAATTTTATTATTATGAGTTGTTGGAGATTAAGTTTTTTTAGGAATTGTTATTTTGTTTTTCTTATGTTTATTATTGTTTTGTAATTATGTTTTTATATATTAAAATTTTAAGAGTATAATTTCTCTATAATAACAGAGAAATTATACAACTCTTAAAATATTTCAAGACAACTAGTGTCTTTGGCAGTAAAATTTTTGGCATTTTTATTTTTCTAAAAAGATCAAGTTACAACTGATTTAACATTACACCGTTTTGTCACATGAATATAGTGTACTACGCCCGGACCAAAGTGAACTTAGTCGTGCTTGTGACATAGTCAGACGTTGAACTTCGTGTTGTACTGCCTGGACAGTTACCTATGTTTATGTTAATAATATCAACTGCGGTATATAATCACAATGTAAGTATTAGAACTTTTAATAGAAGGTGGTAATTTTTTTTAGAACAATACTTCAGTGTTCGAACAGGCGTACCTTTGCTTTCTAAATTAATACTTGCATCAAAAGGTCTCATCCATTTTTCGTAAATCCCTTGTCTTTGGTCCACAAGGTGCTTTTTGTCGGCCGCGACTCGTCAACGTTCGGTTTTTACCGGGGCTCCGAGTCGGTGGGAATTTTTTTGCGATCCCCAAAGTCATCTCGGGACGTCAACTGAAGGGCCCGAGCCCGATGGCTCTCGCAAGTAATTGATTGAATTCGCCGCAAATAAGCGGCATTTTTATCATCTGGTTCGGTGTGCTTTTTCTAGTGACGGCGTAAGCTTTTTACCAAGATTTAATGTTGTATAAGAAAATTCGACGATCATACATTTTCAATTTGTCTTTGTGTAGTGAAACATGTTTCTATACAATCCACGTTTTCCACATATATAAATCGTTTAAAACTAGAAAAAGGTTTGAAGTTTCGATTAAGTGATAAAAGCTATTGTAAATAACTTTACAAATGAACTTTTAAAGAAATATTTATTTGAAATTGTATTAAAGTATATATTTGTCACCGAGACATCATTACTGATTATAAACTTTAAATAACATAGTAAGCTTTGCTAGAGAGCATTAATATATATCTAAGCTATCTAATAAATATTGTATACCACTAATAAAAATAAACCCTTACGCAACTTATATGGACAGCTACACACACATTTTCCGGTCGATCTTCGATCGAGCTTTGAACAATTCATATTTTCCGCACTTAGCTTTTAGCCCCCGTTAAGGCTTCCGTAGTTCAACTGAAAACTTACAATGTGATAAAGTTTATGCAGAAAACCACCAGTGATAAAAGTTTAACCGATATCGATTAACCTTATTTATATTTTATGAAATAGAATTCAAAATACAAAAATTAACTCTTAAATTAAATATTTAGCTTACCAAAATATGGCGGTAAGTAACGCTATCCATCGAAACTCTTTTATGGGTTCACTAGGGGTTCCTCATAATTTCTGCCTGCATGCCAAACTTTGTCAAAAGCTTTGGCTACATCGAAAAATACTGCTACGGTTTTATCTTTCCGTTTGAAACCGGAAGATATGTATTCAACTAAGCGGAGAGCAGCCATAAAGGATAATAAAAAGGATTGACAAAAAATCTAAATTTGAAAACATTGGGCGCAAATTTATTTCGAATTCAAAGCCCGAAATATTTGTGTTCCTTAACCTTCGAGAATGAACTCTTTCTCTTCTATGGAGTATATAAGGAGATCCTTTCAGAAAAAGTTTCTTGAGAATTAAATACCAAATTAAATACCATTGAGAATTAAATAACTAAAAACGAAAAACAAATGTAATTTTCAGTTTGTTGAAGCGTTTTTTTTTTTAAATTATCGAAGTGGAAGATTATAAAGAGCGTTAGTACAAGTTACAATATTGCAACTGGCCTATTTCAAATTCACATTGGCCTTCCTCAAACCCAAAAGTATATTCAAATTCCGGGTGTAAAATATCTATTTAAGTTAATATTATTTAAAAAAAGAATATTTAAGAATGTATATCAGTTGTCTGGTACCCATGATACAAGCTTTGCTTAGTTTAGGACTAGATGGCGTTGTGTGGAATGTCATAATTTTATCGCGCGTCTTACTACAATTCCACTTTATTTGACATTAATTTGTATTTAATACTACCATCTCAATTTTATTATACTCAGCTGTCAAGCCGTGGTCTCACAAAAGAATTTCAGTATAACGGTGCGGACCCATTAACGACAGAAATATTATTGGAAAATAGAGAGAATATTCATCGAATCCACCTCAGAGAGAAAATAATCACTTAGTGAGTAGAGTTCGATGTATTTAAAAATTAATAAAAAATATTAAACTAAAAATATTAACTATTTTTTCTTTTTGCGAATTTATGAGATATTTAAATAAACAATCTGAAATTTAAATGGTCCCCGTGACGTCATCTGCACAGTTGAGCTTATTCCGCTGCTTCCCTCACTAAAAACAAAAGGCAAAATGTAAGTAAAAAATATTTAGATTAATCACTATATCAAATGAAACTGTAATTCTTTTATATAATCGATAAAAAAATGCAGAATCAAATTTCGTCTATTTGGAGCGAAAGGTTGTAGATTGGTTTATATTTTCGGAATAAATATACAATTTGGTCGAAGCCCATTCGCTAATAGTGTTTCGCCGGTATTAAATCCTAGCCTTAAATTGGAAAATATACCTATAATTAAAGTTGATTTGAAATCACTCGGGTCACACTGAACAGGAAAATTCCACCGCTTGACTCTCTTTCGTGGAACGCGAGCCGTTACGGATCACCCCTCTAACGCTCGAGGGAGCGAAGGACTAGGGTCCAATGCGGTATATATCACATCTCGGTAGGTGGCGTTTGCTGTGTGCTAAATCGTGCGTCCAAACAGGCAATATCAATGGACACGCAGTCATTATTTCGCCGTGGACCATTGCTCGACACGCGTCGAGTAAATCGCCGTTGTATAGGCTATCCCTCTGCTGCAACTATATCGGGCGTAAATTGAAAATTGGGACAAATATTGTGGAAAGCCGTATTTACGTATGGCCGAATGGTTGTATTTTTTTATTACGTTGGCTTAAAAACTTGATTAGTTATAAGTAGTAGATATAACTTTTGCGGTAGGAAACCTTAAAAATACTAAACTATCTAAGTTGTTACGTTTACCCTCCCACCTATCCTTATTTTTCAGTATATTTTCTGACATCTCTTTACCGTGTCTAAGTTTTGTCTTAGAAATTTATTATATAAATGTACAATTTAAACGGTGAAAATCACTTAAAGATTTGAACTTAATCACTTTCTAAATAAAGTCCTTTGTAGTTAATATTTTAGTAAATCAAACGAAATATGATGAGATTGCATTAAAATTACTAACAATCTGGCAGTAGTCTGGATACCAAAAAAAGTTTTATAAATTAAAAAAAAAAAAAAAAAAAACAGTGACGTGTTTTAGATCTTTTTTTCACTTGACCCCGTGATTCTAGGTCAAAGTACTTAATGAAATTAATTTGCTAAAAGACACTGTAATTGTAATATAATTGTTTTAATTTTAGTTTAATTGCAAAGTTTGTATATCGGTACATCTATACACGCCGTGCAATGTGTAACTTGACTTGCTGGGGAGGGTCGTGTTGCGTGCCAACCATTTAGTATAGATCTTAAAATATTTAGAGAGCTTATTTTTTTAAGTATAACGTCAATATTTATGTATGTATGCGTATGATACGAGAATCGTTAGATCGACTTCATTAAACTATATTTTAAAAAATCTAATTTAAAAAAAATTTATTACACAAAATACGTAATCGCATGAAATATATAAATCAGAAATTAAATAATTTTTATTAGGCATTACATATTCTAGTACATATTTCCAAGTCGTTATAAAAAGGAATATTTTACTAAAATAAGTAATTATTATTTCATCTTATTGTTCTGGTTTTAAAAATAACAGCATAACGATACGTCCCCTAAATTAATTAAGTTGACTCACATTCTTATCTATTTAAATGTGAAAATTTCATCAAAATAGGTTCAGTCATTCTAGAGTTCGCGTCACGAGTAACTACACGTGTGTATTATTTGTATTTTCACATTTATTTTTACCCGTGTATTTTCCATATTTCCAAAAAAAGGAAAATATTTCTTGTGGGAAATGTTGACAATGCTAGTTTTTATCTATATTGTTTTTATCTTTTATTAACCGTCCTCTGTGTAAAATGAAGTCATTCGGTTGTTCCTTAATTTATGCATACGTGTATACCGTACACACCTGTGTCCTATTTAATTTTCCCGTCGAAATAAAAAAAATTCCGGGAAAAACATCGACCAAGCTTTTCTTCCCGTTTAACTACCCTATCCTACGTAAAATGGGAAATGATCCTTCTGCTCTGTATTGCGATGTTAGTGATTATGCCCGTAGCAAAGTACTTGGAGCGCTTAAACTTCTGTAACATTTTAATACCTTTTTTAAAATTAACGTTTTTTGTCTACTCTCCCGACGCTCGCGGTAGTGATGGCCAGGAAGCATCTTCTGCCCCATCGCACCGCTTCTTCCCACTTGTATCGCCTATTTATCGCGAAGATGTTCTACTTATAGAATCTTAACCTACTTTTCCCGCAGATCGGTTGGTAAAAGGTTCCCTGTATGACTTACAAAAATCATGTCATTTTGTTGCTTCGTTGCGAAGTGAAGAAAGTACTAACAAACCAACACCCTAAAGTAATTATGATTTTAGTTAGCTTCATTGTAAGATGTCAAGTTGATGTGTGAATGTACACACTCACTGTATTTATTAATACGCTTATATTAATCCTACCTGTATGTTTCTTTGTTTGTATGCAATGGAATCTTAGAAAACGATTTTCACCCACTTCCACTAAAGATATCGGGCTGAAATTTAGAAAAT
Organism: Luffia ferchaultella; assembly: GCA_949709985.1. Lineage (NCBI taxonomy): Eukaryota > Metazoa > Arthropoda > Insecta > Lepidoptera > Psychidae > Luffia > Luffia ferchaultella. Next base: position 6,070,742 of record OX453251.1, read on the forward strand.
ATAATCAAACTTCGATGACAATACACTAAAACGATAAACATAACCTGAAGTGTCGTGATAGCTCAAAGCGCAACGAACCTGTCTCAAATTTATAAGGCCATAGGGCCATGGTTCGAATCCGGGCGTCTACCAATGAGTTTTCTGACTTAAGTGACTGACTGATGACTGACACTGACTCCGTGCCTCGGAGAGCACGTTAAACAGTCGGTCCCGGGCGCTATCAATAGATGGCGGTCGTTACAATCCCCAACCCGCAGAAGAGCAGCGTACTGGATTTAAGCCCTCCTCACCCTGGGGGAGGCCTAAGCCTCTGCAGTTAGGTGAAAATGAGCTGATGAAGAACCTGATTCTGCAGCCAGGATTGTCTCCTCATGAGGACACTCCTCAATGGCTTATAGCTTGGACACGAAACTTTATATATACGTTGCATTTTGGTACCTAACCATGATTTTCACCACGAATTGATGCTGCAGCCAGGATTATCTCCTCACGAGGGCACTCCTCAACGATTAATAGCACGAACACGAAACTTTGTGTATACATAGGATTTTGGTAGTTAACCACGACTTTCACTACGAGTTAATGCTGCAGCCAGGATTATCTCCTCATGAGGACACTCCTCAATGGTTAATAGCACGAACACAAAACTTTATATATGCGTTGGATTTTGATAGTTGACTATGATTTTCATCACAAATCGATGCTTAAGCCAAGATTGTCCCATCATGAAGACACTCCTCAACGGTTAATAGCCTGAACACGAAACTTTGTGTATACGTTGGATTTTGATAGTTGACAATGATTTTCACCACGAATTGATGCTGAAGCTAAGATTATGTCCTCATGAGGGCACTCCTCAACTGTTAGTAGCACGGATATAAAACTTTGTATTTAGGTTGGATTATTCTAATAGTTAACCACGATTTTCATCATGAAGTGATGATGCACTTAGGATGCTATTTTCACGAAGGAATTCCTCAGTGGTTAGTAGCACGGATATGAAACTTTGTATATAAGTTCATCGTTTTATACATTAATTTCCTCGTTAATCACTGTATTCTTTTACCTACTAAAAGTAATATTCTTGTTTTTAGTTCTATTTGATTTTAAAAAGCGGGTTTTTTTAGTTTTTTTTTATAATGTTTTCACCCTCAAGAGGTTGAATATAGATAATTGGTTTTGATTTCATACGCGCGTAATTTGTCAGTTGTTTTTCCATAAAAACTTTAATCATCTCTTTATCAACACACACCACCTTGACTAATCGGTTGAATGAGTGTTCAGAGACCCTAGCTGCAGAACGTGTTTATTTTTTTCCTATTGAGGTGTAAAATATTTATATACCTATATATGTATGATTAAAAAATATATTTAAATGGGTGATTTAGTACCCATAATACAGGCTCTGATTAATTTCAGACTAGATAACCGTGTGTGAAATGTCCTAGGTATTATTATTATGGCCTTTGGGTTTCAATTTTGAAATACTCTTCTTTTATAGAGCCAACATTTATGTAAAAACCTGTAAGAACTGCAAATTCCTAGAGCTAGTGGTTAGGAATGTGCGTTGGTATAAATATCACGCAGTTTTTCAGTGAGTCAATTCCTTAGTTTCGTATTATAATCTAACTAGCTTTCCGCTTGCGGCTCTGCTCGCTTGGATTACACAGTTGTACAGGAACCGCTTTGTCCAGGATAAAAGGTTGCCTATGTCACTCTTCAACTCATTAACTATATATACACAAAAATAATAGTGGTTGCAGTATTCCACGCGAGCGGAGTCGTGAAGCTAGTATGAAAATAAAATATAGCCTGTATTACTCGCTGAAAAGAACAACAACAATGTAACAGAACAAATAATGTAGCTTTTTATAATGAAAAGAATTTTAAACATCTGTTTAGTAATTTTAGGTTTATCCGTAACAAACATACAAACATTCAAATCTCTCCTCTTTATAATTTTAGTATAAATAACGTATCTAACGTTATTAAGAATGATGCTCATGTACGTAATGAAAATCCTTCTTAAAATTTCAAAGCTTTTTTTTATATTTAATTTTGATAAAACCAGTGTTTAAATAAAATCTTCAGTAAATATTTTTAAAAATCTTCACCATTCGTTTTTATGTATTGAGTAGGTACATCAATTTTGTTGCTGACAAAATATGGGGCCGCTGAACCTTTAGATATACTCGTACTGCAATAAAACTTTAAACCTTGTCATCATATTTTCCACTTTGCCGCATTTAACCTGTCATAGCTTTTGAACTACTTAACTTTTTTACATAAAATATAGACCATATTATAACCATATACATAAACTAACCAATGATATCAGTACCATTGCAATCAGTCAAGCCTTTCGCGTTTTTTGAGTGTTCGAACTTACATACATACATTTAATAATACACTTAATAATATAATAGTTAAACAGACAAACGATTAAACAAATTAATGGCTAAAATGGTTGGTTGCCGTGGTTGACTGTACATTTATTATAAACTGTATACTTATCGTTAGATATTTAAGTTTCGTTGTACAAGCCGTTTGTTGTCCTAAATAAATAAAATTAAAATAAAAATGAATCTAATATTGTTAATTATAAAATTTTTAAAATAAATTAAAGTAAGCGGTGAATTTGTCCGTTAGTATAGTTTAAGGATGCAAATATATGCGCTTTGTAATATGTCAAAAAACTAATCTCAGGGCTTAATGTAACAAACTATAAATACTAATCGAAAGTCACTTCTAAATTGAAAATAGTTGTTTATTCTATGGTGGTAGCGATAGGTAAGTACCTAACGTATTTCGTTTTTCTGCTGCCTATTTCCGGTGTCCGGTGTTCGTGTCGGTAAATACCAAGTTTCTGCTTCGATGAGACCGAGCAGGGGGGAGCGGGAGGCGTAGAAGTGCGATAGTAGTAGATATTCGTGACTAAAAGGAAAATAAAAATGAAGCTTTCAAATTAAAGAAATTAATTCGTCTTTTTTATATTTGGTTTGGTTTTTTGGTCTTCATAGATACATCGGTATGACGTTACATATGTGAATGTTATATTAAGTTAATTTTCAAAATTCATTAAAAATTAAATCACTAGGTATAAATAAAATATTTATTTCAAGTTACACTTGATTGTTTTTATATATTTTTATTATTATTTAATTAAGTTTTAATATTTTTTTAACGGTGCGGCATCCTTACTTCATGATAAGGGCATAGTGTACTTCATGATTCTTAACGCGAGAATAAAACTCTTTTTCGTGATTGTCTATGATTGTCTATGAGTGGAAGGGCACCTTACTGAAGCTAATTAAATTCGCCTTCGCCTGTTTACCGCTTCGTCGTAACGAGATTTAAAAAAAAAGCTTATATATTTACAGCACAATATTTAAAATCAAATTCAAAAAGTTTTTATTATTAGTATCAGACTACTTAGATGAAAAAAATCCATGGGTGTAAGCCGCTCGCCTATCAGTTTGTTTCAATAATATTATTCTTTAAGCACTTATTGTTAAAATTTTTTTATATAATTTTGTTTCTTGCGTATTCTTCTGAGAGGAACCAGCATTTTTGAAGCGCCTTTGTGGTGACGTTTTTTCCACAAAGTAATAAAATTCACTCTTAAGACCTATTTCAAGATTATGTTACATAACTACGAAATAAAGATATTTTGATTTGATTTGATTTGATTTGATAATATAAGATGTTTACACACACTTATTGAAAGTCAAAATGAATTGATTAGGTTCCGGTTCAAAAACTAGAAGGAGAAGAACCAGCAAGAAACTCCTCCCTGTTTATTTTATTTAAATATATGTTCTTCTTAATTGTTTTTTTTTTTAATTTAAAGTGCTTACAACTATTACAATGATGTCCTTGCGCACTCATCATTTTAATACTCGGTAATACAATAAGTAAGCTTTTTTTATGAGTTGGACTTTTACTCACTTTACAAATTGATTAGAATTCAAGTCTAACATTTCTTTTAGAATTTTATTATAAAAACGGATACAATTTCCCATGAAAGAATTATTAACTTTTGACAGTCTGAACCTGGGATTTGATAACATATGCTTATGTCTTGTATTTAAGTAGTGGCCATCACCCACCCTAGAGAAAGCATTTAAGTTTTTATGTACATAAATTGTATTTTCATAAATGTACTGACAAGGGACTGTCAAAATGTTACTTTCTCTAAACTGAGCCTTTACACTATCTCTAGATTTTAATTTATATATAGCTCGAATAACCCTTTTTTGCAGAACAAATATTGTTTGAATGTCAGCGGACTTTCCCCATAGCAGAATGCCATATGACATTATGCTATAAAAGTAGCTAAAATAAACCAGCCTCGCTGTAAGCACATCGATTAGTTTTCTTATTTGCTTAATTGCAAAAACAGCAGAGCTCAGTTTACTAGCCACAACAGCGGCCACAATAGTAAGTATTATTAATGGATATTCGTAAACTGGTCTATTACCGTATTTTCAATTTAATCTTATTCTTTTCCCTAACAACACGAGACCCTAAAAACTGTCAACGGAACCGGTCCATCGAAAAACACCTTCACCAAAGGGCCAGCGGACCGTGAACTGTCGAAACAATAAAACGTCACTGTTTACTAAAACCAGCTATAACGGTAGTCTTCGAGCTATTGTGTTCTGAAGACGACAATAGTGCAATTCCTTAACTAGCCCCTTTTGGCGTCCCTTTTGTTTCATTCGGGTCACTAGGGGGGCTGAAGGGGGGAGTCGAGAAAGGGTGGTAAGGTGCCAACGCTAATGACCGCAAGCTTTAGTTTTTGCAAGGACCTGACCCAGTTAACGTCTACGACTCTCGCTTTGTGTCGCCAGACTTTCCATTTTGGTTCCGAGCTCTTGTGCAAAAATAAACATACGTTTTCTCCGTAGAGCGGAAACACTAGGGAATGTCGGTCGAGATTTAAGATTAGACGGTTATTTACATATGTGGAGATGAGTGGCATATGAAATGATTTATTTGCAGAGTTTAAGGCGTTACTTACCATTTTTCTAAAGTAAAATCCATTCGTGAAAACGATAGACGAGTACCACGATGAAAACAACAGTCACAAAAGTGCAATAAAAATTTATATCTTGGGTCACTCCAACGAAATATGGCGTCCTGCGCCAATGAATTTATCATTCATCAAATTAGGGTAATAAAATCGAAATCTTAATACAGCTTCCGACAAATAAAAATTAAGAAAACTGAAATGGTGTTTTTAAATCCGTCTCGAGGAACTGCAATATAAAATCGAAAGAAAAACTATATGTATTACATTTCTTCAAACTGAATACTGATTTCCTTGGACTATGTATGTATTCTACGGCACAAAATCTTGCGACCCATCCGTGTACAGTACACCGATCGATTTTTACTCACCTTATGATCTTTGAGTTTTAGTTCCAATTCCATATTTTCAATGAAATGTTAACAAAATCACATCGATAAGCGCAAACTATCAATTAATAACACAGGTATCCAACGAACCTTATCCATTAAGAATCCAATTGCAAAAACACGGTCCGCGCGCCCACCGTGACGGCTAAAGCTACTTATTAAAGACGCGGTAAACCGTAAAATTCAGAATTTATCACCCATTGTAGATGCCCTAAAGAAAATATATCAGATTTTGGTTACGTGTGACCCGGCTGGCAGGGGGCGCGCTCACTCGCCAATAAGTTAGAATTAATATTCTGTCAACGGTACCATTTTCGGGCGCGTATTTTATGATATCAATTTTGTTCGATCTCAAAACTCTGTATCATTTCGTTGGACATCTGTATGCGTGTAATGGTCAAAATAACTTTTTGTTTGATCTATACTAATGTTGATCATCTATGTAATCGAATAGTAGCAAAATAGGTAATTGCCGATGTGCATAATAAATTAAAACATCCTCTGAGCTTTACAATTCACAACGATATATTCATAAATACCAGATAAAAATGAATGCAACAATTGTTTTCATCATAAAATGTAAATAATAATATCCGGGACATCCCACACAGCGCCATCTAGTCCCAAAATAAGCAAGTATTACGTTTGTATCATGGGGTACTAGACAACTGATATAAATACTTAAATATAATTTTTTATTATGATACACACATATATAGATACTTTTACACCCTGACACTGAACAAATAGATATGTTCATGCACACAAATATTTGTCCCGGGCGGGAATCGAACCCGCGACCCTTGGCTCCGCAGTTAGGGTCTCTAACCACTCGGCCAACCTGTCAAATATTTTATCAACGTTAAACAAACTACATTCAAATTTAAATAGTCTACTTAAACTAAAATCGATGATTGATCGTTAAACGAAATAGAACACTTATTATTTTACTGACGTAAAACTGTCCTAGCCTTACACTATCATTATCGTGTAAAATCTTAATGCAAAGTTTCCAAGTTTGGAAAACTAGAACGGTAAGTAATAAGGAAAAGAAAAATACGCCATCGTAATTTCGAAGTTATATGTAGTAAAAAAGCCTAATTGAGTAAAAGAACATTCGTATATAAAAATGAAAATTTTGATCATTTCTACCTACCATGCAAGTATTGTTTTAATTGTAAAGGTTTAATTTAATGTATATTGGTATAATTGTACAGCTCGCGCCAAACTTCTAGTTTGCTCTAGTACATATATGTATGTGAGCGTGTATTTTAATTGGTATTATTATTATTTATTAACTATGTTATTTAAAATCATCACAGTATGAGCACGCTGTTATTAATAAGTTTTTCACAAAAATTTGCTAAAAAGCGTAAACTCAATATTCGGTTGCATGGAACTGGCATAGTCAATCAAACGATTTGAAATTCATAAGAAATCAAATTTTATCTTACTTTGTTACTTTACGTTTTTTTTTTTAGTAATAATTTAATATTTGCGCTAAAATAATTTTTGTGATATTAATAAATAAAATCGTGAGTGGTTTATAAGTAAGTTTTACGGTGTAAGATAGTCTTACTTTGTTTTGAAGTATATAGTACAGGTGTTATGTTTTTTTATAATAACTTGGTTATTTATTATACTTTATGTCAACATTTATACAAATATAATTGAAGTACATAGCTATTTTCTTGTTTAACGTCCAAAGTTTCAATGATATCAATACAATAGGAATGAAATCATATTTGTAAATTATTGTCACTTTATTTCGTTTATTATTTTAATAAATCTTTTATATGTAACCCATAATATGTTGAATCTAAACAATAATTTATTAAATAATGTACTCTGAAGTAAAATTTAAATTAAAAAAAAACTAAAAATACCTACAAATTTAAAATACCATCTAAATAATGATAAACAAGCAAAGTTTAATTAATATTAATGAATCATTTAGTTAATACTGCTCACAAATCAAGTATTTTTTTTAGTTTTAAAAAATTAATAAAATATAACGTGTAAAATATCCGTAAATGTAATTCACTAATTGTTTTCCTTAAATAGTGAAAATATTTTTACATATCACACAGAAAATACATACGAAACAAAAAATAATAATCGCTGTTTATCACTTTTACACAAAAAAAACCTTCTTTAAATTTTTTGTCAGTATCATAAACGTCCCTCTCATACGTCTCGTTGACAAGGAAAAAAGTTAAAACAAACATAAAAGATGAAACGATATCCCGAATTTAAAATATGCGATTCAGTTGCTTTATGATTTCGCTGTATCTGACACTAAGATTAAAATTCATTTGGACGTACCGACCGACAATGTATAAGAAATATCAGTAGCTTAACTTCACGGCAGACGCGGTTGTGCGGATAAGACAAGAAACGTTGAGCCTTACTTTAATTAACTGGCTACAACGAAGTATTAACATGTATTTAGTGATAAATATTTTTAAGCTATTGCATAGCTTCTATCGCGGGCCTTTGAGCGCGGGGACCGAATTGAAAAATTCCGTAACGAAAAAACCTCACGCTCATAATCAGTGCAAGAAAATAGGAGTGCATAAATCGCTAAGAGTGATTAGGTCACTTCATGCACGTCGACCGAACTACCTCTAATTTATGCGATCCTGGTACTTACTGCGCTTATAATACCACTACGCACGGAATCGCGCCATTGTCGCGCTGGACCACAGACAAAATTGTCTGTGACTTGAACCCACATAATTTATTAACGTCAAATAATATACTTTTTGTGTATAAAGTGTTTTGAATATGAATGAACAAAGTGCATTTATTATTAATGAAGAAAGTCACGAAAAAATAGTGAAAGAAAATGAGTGAGTAATTTATATACATACATTTTATTATTATCACAAATGCAGTATTAATTTTGAATTGAAAATATAATACTGTAATAAAAATAACCTAAATTTTTGATTTTAAAATGAGCGATATTAAAAGTATCCCTCTTTTATACACACAAACACACACACGCGTATAGTTTAAATTCTCAATTTAGATTCTCAATATATATATATATATGTATATATATATATATATAAATAAATAAATTCATTCTGCATTATGTATATAACAGAAACCATCAAACCAAGCACGTGTACTATTCAGTACCTTTGTTTTTGGTGTATAGATAATGCACATGAATGCCGCGCAGAGAAAGTATATATGATATTATATCTATATAAATGTACATCGCGCGAAATTCGATAATCACTTCTTAATATCGTTATTTTTTTTAAATGAATAATTTTGTTTTGGTGTGTCATTACACTATTTATACCTAATTATTTATACCTATTATTTATACCTAGATATTTTCGTTTTATAGAGAAGAAAAGCGTAAAGAGCTAAAAAGAAAAAAAAAGACGTGTGGCACTCGAGGACTGCCGCGGTAAAGCTATTATTTATTTATGCAGTATTTTTTTTCTTTGTTTTTAAAGTAAAACTTCTTTAGGCGCGACTAGGAGTAACTCAGATTTAATACTGCATAAATAAAATAAATAAATAATTATAATTGCATAAGTTGATACAAAATGTATGCAATAGCTTTACCGCGGCAGTCCTCGAGTGCCACACGTCTTTTTTTTTATTAATTTGTAAAACAAGAAAGCTTTGGAATAAAATTTAAGAGCAATTGTTGTAAAAAAATTAATTAAATTAGGCTCGGCCTCACTAGTCTTGACCGCAAAACTTCACAGAAAATCACTCAGTGACTTTTTTATACGTAGTCAGGTATCTCATCCCACGTCTATCACACAAACAATGTTAATCTATAGATGGTAGATGTCAATCGGCCGTGATAATCTAGTCTAGGCAATCGACATCTATTGCTATAGTTTGTTCTAATGTTCATGGTTCGTTAGTATTAAGAGACAAATAACTGGAGTTGTTAGGTATTATCCCCTTGGTAACTTGCTATAGTACTTGTTTACTGACTGATTTAATCATAGAAAGAAGGGAAGGTTATAGTGTTCTCAACTGCGCCTCACCGCCAGTAGAAAGTTGTAAAAATGAAATTAAATTGCAGTTAAAATAACTTTAATAAACCTTCACACAAAAACTATGCAATAACACAAATCTAGACGAAAATTTGCATACTTGAGTCATCATCAGCCCACGTTAACCCACTGCAGGGGCTTAGGCCTCCCCCAGGGTAAGGAGGGGTAGGGTAAAGTTTGGAGCTTAAATCCACCACGCTACTCCACTGCGGGTTGGGGATTGTAACGACCGCCATCGACAGCGTCCGGGACCGACTGCTTAACGTGCTTTCCGAGGCACGGAGTCAGTGATAGTTAATCTACTTAAGTCAGAAAAACTCATTTGTATACGCCCGGATTCGAACCATGGCCCTATGGCCTTATAAACTTGAGACAGGTTCGTTGCATACTTGAGTGCTATGGTTCTATTGGTGGTGTTTTGTACCATTACAAGGTTTTTATAGGATTTGAACATAAGCGTTTGATGTGCCATATCGCTGCCTGATTATTTTGACGCATTATTGTTTTGGGCCAATCAGTAAACAATTTTTGTGATCCAAATTCCGTTCATATTTAGGCCGTCCTATGACTGATCTGCTGAGGTAGCAAGAAATATTACATTGTCTATGAATCGTCTACATTGTGAAATGACTGGAAATTTGTATCGTTAAATTTAAGTCGCCGATTTAGACTTGGGTATAAGTGGTCATTACTTTTATGTATTTATAATCATCAAAACAGCCCATCGCAAAATCAATAATAGGAGGTCTTGTTTATATTTATTGATTACACTTCGCCACTGAAAAATTTAATAATAATAACTTACCTACCACTTGTAATTATTTTATTTTTTTCACATATCATTCTACTGCGGCGTAATGTTTGCATTGTGTGAGCCGCATTAAAAACATAAGACTAATGCGCCCAGATGAACGGACACGATAAAGTTTTTTTTAATAAGACGTAACCTTCTTAGAACGCAGTGATGTGCTGCATTGTATGCATGCATTGGCTTTTTGTGATCACACTTTGTATTCTGAAGAAATACGGAATCGTGAGAATATTTTACTTTTTTTCTTTTGTATTAAAATCGCTCTATTTTGTATGGCAGCGTTATCACAAATGCTATATATCACAAATGCTATATATTAGTTGCAGGACAGATTGAAATCTTAGATGAGCAGTATGACAAACTAAATCCGTTGATAAAGATTGAGCGAATTTCGATAAAATTTAATTTTGTCATTTAAGAAAAGTGCGTGCATGGTTTTTGAGACTGAAATTTTTCGTGAACACAATATGAAAGACATATATAATGTTTTATGCAAGGTGCTCTCAGCATATGCAAAAGATTTTAACAGAACTTTTTTTCAAGTCCTGTATTTCTCGAGATATTATCAAAAACTAAAATCCTTTTCCGTGGTGTATTGTTGTATATCTTCTTCATCACCCCATTTTTTTTACCCTACTGCAGGGGCTCAGGCCTCCTGCAGGGTGAGGGAGGGTTTGGAGCTTAAATCCACCACGCTGCTCCACTGCGGGTTGGGGATTGTAACGACCGCCATCTATTGACAGCGCCGGGGACCAACTGCTTAACGTGCTTTCCGAGGCACGGAGTCTGTGATATTTATGTACTTAAGTCAGAAAAACTCATTGGTACACGCCCGGGTTCGAACCATGGCCCTATTGTTGTATACCTACTTTTACGAATTGCCGATTTGTGTAGTGAATTGAATTTTGTATTGCTTTGTTTCGTTTGTACTTCGAGAAGAACCACTTTGTACTGAAAAAAATTACTAATGGTCTTCAGATAATTCGGTCATGTGCGTGACATTGCCTGCTGTAAAAAAGCTACTAATACAATGCAGAATAGTTTTTACACAAGAAAAACGTCGAACTTTTAAAAGAAATTGTTTACATTTTTCATTCCTTTGACTATACAAATCGTTTAACTGTACAAATCTTCTCTGAAAAGCCTTCGTATACGTCAGAAAAACTTTGTGTATATATGATTTTCACATATTATATTTAAAATTCTACAATTTCGAGATTAAGGATAAATATAATTTATAAATAATCGTGTTATAATGATCTAGTCTATCTTAAATCTATGATTAAACGTTTAAATAGTTTTGTAAAATATCTAGAAAGATGAAAGTAAATATATATTGGACCAGATTTGATAAAATACTTTACCATTAAAATAATATCGCGGAACAAAGCCCCATAAATAAAATTTTATCGAAAATATGGAAAACGAAAACTAAACCCTAACAAAACTAATCATTTCAGAGACATAACTTTAAAAAAGATTATAATATTACACGCTAATAACGTCGGCATCGGACCATAGTAATGAAAATAAATAAAAAAAAGCGTATAAAAAATTTAAGAAACTTCAGCAGTTAGTTTCTGAAACGGAGGCAGTCGGAAGTGGGCGTTTGACTTCGGCGCAGAGTCGTGTAGATCGGCGATACGGCCGCGGCCTGCGTAATTAAAACCGCTGACTTAGCAATAAAACAGTGCGCTTTGCCCCCGAGACCTAGTTTCGGCCGCGCCTTTAGCCCTTGGTCTGAAATCACCTAAATTCTTATACTGGTCGCTCTTGAATTATATGGCGGAAATGTTTTCGCGTACGATGTGGCTACTTTTGACTTGAATGCAAGCTTTATTCATGTCTTTTTTTAATTTTTGTAGCGCCACATTATGTTATTCGTCTTCTTGTTTTTACTTCTAGTGCTACTTCCATTACAAATATGGTACTAGTTCCATTCTCTACTTTAGTGTCACGAATCTATAATAATCTGCATATACTGTTTATAATATTAGTTTTCACAGTTTTTATTTTCTTCTGTGGTAAAAAATTGTCTATGTCTGTTTTCAAGATCTAAAAATATCTTTCTGATGAAGGTTTTTAAAATGGATGCGATGGTATAGTTGTAAAAAAGTCACAGATATACAGACAAATTTCCCGTATAAAAGACTAGCCTATGCCCGTTTTCAGAATGCAGGCTATTTTTCTACCAACTTTAACCAAGAACAATTCAGCGGGTTATCCGTGAAAAGGTATAACAAACACACTTATTTTTTTACAACAAATAGCCCACGTTTGTTCTCAAAATTTAAGTTATTTCTTCACTTGTAATCAAAATCAGTTTTGCCGTGAAATGGTATAACAAATATTCGTGTTTTTTGTGCTAAATAAGTTGAGTTCTTTACCAAATTTCATAAAAATTGGTTTAGCTGTTTAGCCTTGAAAAGGTAACAAACGCATCCATCTTTTGTACTGAATAATCTACATCTTTGCTAAAGATCCAAGCTATTTTTTTAGCAAATTTCATCAAAATCGATTCAACGGTTTAGTAAATTCGTTTTAGCAAATTGATTCCGAACAAAACATATATACAAAAAATGTTATTCATTAAGCATAGATAAACGAATTTTGCAGTTCGCTGTTAAAGTTAGCTCTATCCGTTCACATAGTTTTAGAAATATGTGAACCATTAAACCTGTTAAATATGAGCGAACTGGCAACTTTGGGAACAGTAAGAGATGCTTTCGAGTTACCGCACGTTTCGTTAAGTGTTATCGCTTTAGAATAGATGGTGATAGCGTTGATCTCAATACCTCAATCTATAGTTTCCTTAGCGAGACACTTGCGTTATAAAGAAAAAAGCTTGTGAAAAGGGCATTTCATAAAGTTGGTACTATCGCAATTGATTATATTTCAAATTATTTACCCTTAGGTACTTTGTATTAGTTTATTTGAAATTAGAAAAAAAAATACGTGCTTTTTTCTTTTTTCGATTTAATACTATTTTCAAGTAATTTCTCATAATTAAAAATTTGCTAATTCTAAAAGATCATATCTACCAAATGATTTCATTTTTATTTGTTTTGCTTAGTTTTGCTTTCGCTCTATACTTAAGAAAATTATTTGACGTTTTAATAGTAGACATTTTGATTAAAAAACTTTAAGAGAAGTCATTAAAACTTTTATATTAAGAAGCGTTCAACTTGGATAGGCGTCAGTATCCTTATTTATGAAAATTGTGTTTTATTCATTAACTATTGAATTTTTAAATATGACTTTTATATACATATTTCCCACTGGCCTCAAAAATGCTACAATTTTTTTTTTATTTTCCTCATTTAGAAAATGTGAAATGTTTGCAATTACCAAACTTCAGTCAAGAAACAAGCTTTAACCTTTGAGATTCCAAGACACCATCCAAGGCAGTGGTTAGCAACAATGTAATCAGCGTGCTACAAAGAAAATTGCGAATTGGTATAAAACCCAATGCAAGCGGCATATAACCCATAATCGTTGCCTCGCACACCACTACCCACACAAACATACTTAGTAACGATATCTCATTCGCTTTATTTCCTGCGTATTCGGTAAGCTTTCGTAATCTGATTGAAATCCCGAGTCATAAATAGGTAATTTTCATAGAACAATAATAATAAAGTTACTTTGTATAACAAATCATTGATACGTAATAAACCATAGAATAAATTAATTTGAAAGCAGCGTTTGGTTTTAATAAAGTCATAAATGTCACTTTACAGTATCGAAGGGACATTACGCAATTTTGCGGGATTGAAGACCGGTGCGCGGGGATTTTGCGCACTGAAACTCGCTGTCGTTCGCCAGCTAGCTAAAGTATGAGTGGTTCGACGGTAAATGCAGAAGAGGGCTTCTAGTCAATTGGTAATTTTATGTAATAAACTAAATGTTCGTTAGAGGGCAATAAAGTATATCGGTAGGTACCTGAATGTGTAGCTACTTTTTTTTTTATTTTATTGTATTTAAATTTCAATAAAATTTTCACTTTTACCTACTTGATTATCTCAGTATATATGAATAATTTAAAATATTTTATTCAAATAAAAACAATAAAAAAACTAAATATATTGACCACCCAACAACTATCAGTGTCGATCACAAAACGCGGCGCGCATGCATAAAAACAAAGATACTATTATAAAAATTTAAAAGCAAAGGGGTTGTGAGTTTTCGATGCAGTCAATTAAATTCAGTGCAATCTAATTTGTTATTAAATGGCCTATTACGTCCCTGTTTGGTTGCCGGCGTGGGGTGGTCGTTGGAATTCGATGAATTTCGATTCGGTTTAAAACTTTGACTAAATATTTATAAACGTCCGACATAAAAACTGTACCATTTACTTTCTATAAAAATAAAAATAAAAAAATTCAAAAGCTCTAAAAAGGAAAATGTTTTCATCCCTCACAGAGTAAGTATCTGCAAATGTTTTTTTGTAATTCTTGGTTGGCAAGTGATCAACCATAACAACGGTCATTAGGCACCTAACACAATATCGAGAACTACGATATTCACTATTCAAAAGATATTTGGAGAGCTTTAACGTTTAATTTGCCATTTGTATTATATTTTAAATTAAACATCAATTATTTATTGGGTTTCCGTGCATCCATTCAAAAATAGGAACACTTATAGAACCAGTCTCCTGTCTGTCAATCGGTCTGTCACAGCTTTTGTTTTTCGAATCTACTAGACGAAAAGAAATTAAATTTCGTATACGTACAAAGTCAAGTGACTCAATCACGTACGTAGATAAATACTCGTTTTTCTCATACAAATAAGAAAATTAAAAAAAAAAACTGTTTGTTAAAAGCATATTGCCATGATTTTCAGCGCGAAACTCTCTTCACGCGACTCCGGCTCGCAATTGACCAGTTTTTTTATTTGAAATACTTTTCTCTTTTGTTCCGTTATAAATCATACACTATACTTGTAACATTTATTGTGTTGAGACATAATAGTAACTAGCGCCAGCTGTCACAACAAACTAACGAAAATATTTCTTAATCCGCACCCTCGAAAGCCTACAAATAAAGATTTTAAGCCGAGTTGGACCTAAAATAAAAAAGTTCGTTTATCCTATTTCACGACAGCGCTGCCGTCATCTTGAATTTTTAAGGTTAACTGTGGTTTAACTGGAATAATTCATAATTTGCATTCACGATAATCCCTAGATAACTATTTTGAGTTAGCTCGATTTTTCTTTTTCAATCGATTCAAAAAAGGAAGAGGTTCTGTACATTATATACGTATAGGAAATGTACATTTTAATTTGGAAGAAAATATGTTATTAAAGGGCTGCCTTGGTAAAAAGCAAGTGTCTGATTCTGTTAGTCGTTGACTTGAATCAGTTCAGTTTCCATTCTTGTATTTCTTTTTAGATATTACACTATATCGGAGATTATAAAAAGGTACCTGTTGCTGCATACTTCTAAAAATATAATCAGTAATTTGAAAAACAACCTTCAACACCAACATTGTGAAAATTGTTTATTTATAAACATGAGCCAAGAAAATACCTGGACGTAGCATCACGACTTGACTTGACTTGATGACTTGAGTCATCATCATCATCAGCTCATTTTACCCCACTGCAGGGGCTTAGGCCTCCCCCAGGGTGAGGAGAGGGTTTGGAGCTTAAATCCACCACGCTACTCCACTGCGGGTTGGGGATTGTAACGACCGCCATCTACCGACTACTTAACGTGCTCTCCGAGGCACAGAGTCAGTGATAGTTAATGTACTTAAGTCAGAAAAATTCATTGGTACACGCCTGGATTCGAACCATGGCCTTATAAATTTGAGACAGGTTCGTTGCGCTCTGGGCTATCACGACACTGGGCTATCACGACAGGGAGTCCAGAGTTTTTAGTAGGTACGTCTGTAGCTATAAAAGTATTTTTAATTGTTCAACATACAAATACTATATAAATTCAAATACCACGAGTGTATTTTTAGATAGTAGATAGATACAAAAGAAGTATTCGTAGACAAGGTACGATGTAAATACTATTGAACAGTATGTACATCGTTATAACACGTAAATACATTTATTTTCAAAGATACTCAGACTGTTATCGTAACGTAACATCGCAGAGTTGTCGGTCCACTCGAAGGCAAGCGAATGCAACGTCATGCCTCTTAAGCCTCGAGGAATGGACGGAATAAAAACTACTCGTCTTGCCAACTCACTATGTCTCTGTAGATATATATAACAAGGCAACGAATTTCCAGTATATTATGTTGATTGTATGTTATTTCTACGCGTTTGTTAAAACTTTAGGCATTAGGGTTTGGTAATGAAACTATAAAAGATTTTTATAAATATTATACTGGTCACAGAGCAGAGATATACATATAACGATATTTAGTTATCGTATACATAAGACACTCAAAAGTCTGACAAGAATCTAATCAATCCAAAAGTAAAGGGTTTTAAATATGTATTTACGTAAACCTCAAGATCATTAAATTATTATAATATTAATATTATTAAGTAATTAGTTAAGTAATATAAGTATTAAGATGAGGAGAGTTGGGGCTTAATCCACCACGCTGCTCCAGTACGAGTTGGTGGATTTTAACGACTGTCATCAATAGATGCAACCGGGACCGACGGTTTATCGTGCTCTCTGAGACATAGAGTCAGTAATGTTTATGTACATAAGTTAGAAAAAAGTCATTGGTAAATGCCCTGCTATTTGAAACATGGCCTTCCTAACAAAAAAACGGGCTCGCTTCCTCACGTCTATGACTACTTTATGTTAATTACAAAACTATATTTGTTTAGAAATTAATTTACAATTGATAATTTTGTAATAATTCCGATAACAAAGCCGACCAGAAAATTATAAAATTTTATAAAATCTCACTAGTTTAATAGTGTAAGAGAACTGACGAGTAAAACGGAAATATTACAAAACTTTTAAAAGCTTGTGTTATTAATAAAAAAAAGTTCTTAAAGGGAAGCTTTTGCCCCAGAACACCCAAGGAAGGTGGTTACGCAAGCATTTCTACCGGGCTACAAATTGTTTTCTTTCACTCGCCTCAAGTATTTTTCTCGTTAAGGCACGTACCCCTATAGCTCGCGTGTGGCCAGTTAAAACATAATAACTTCCCATTTTACAAATGCCGTTCGGCCCGCTAGGGTCGCGTTCCGGCTACACACTTCTTACAAAGTAAGCGAGTGAAAAATAAATCGTTAAGAGTATAATGTGAGAAACGCCGTCTACATCGATTTTTTTTTTCGTCACACGCGATCTTATTTTTACACTAATCGTGGCGTACATGTTACAAATTCCAACAACTTATCGACATAAGTTAAAAAAAAGTTTTAATGTTTACAAAGAGATATTTTTTTATCTTGTTATAATGCACACAGTTTAGCGTATAACACTTCACCTTTAACAGTTATTACAAAGTTATAAATTTAATTTTAAAACTTATATAATGAGCTTCAAAGATATTTACTTATATATAATAACAAAAGCGCAATAAGCATTTCTAGCACGTTAAACCGTCGGTCCCGGTTGCATCTATTAATAACAGTCTTATTGGTTTTTGTCAATTCAAAAGTATAATATCGTTAAAGCTCATGTTTGAGTATTGAAGTTTAGAACTTTGTAATAGATCCTTTTATAGTTAAGAAGCTACTAGTATATTATATTAAAAACTGTGTCACAGTAGCTAACGAATTAAATGATAATTAAATGACAAAAAAATCAGTAATAATTAGAACTTTTAATAACTTTTTTAAATGTAAGTTCTCTTGTCGAGTTAACTACAAGCGAGTTTTATCGAATACAAGATATACTGTGTATGTCCCGTATATATACGCCATCTGGCAAGCATTTATGCTAATTCTTTTGCCAATTTTCTTAAACTTCTAGCTCATCCCTGTAGGTTTGTAATTAGTAATACTACGTTCATTAGTTTATCTGACAAACTGTATTGCACTCCCACTGCTGTCTTCTGAGATTTATTTATTTATTCAATTCGAAGAGGTTCACTAACAGTTTACATATTAAAATTACACTTAACATATGTCCTTAGAGACTATTGACTGATACGTAAACCCATTATAGGTAAACCCAACACTCACTAAATTGATGTTACTACACAATACTTAACAATTATAAAATTATAACCGAATGAAAAAAAGTAGAATATAAAATCACTCATTCATTATTTTCAGTTGTTATAATTTTTTTTTAAATCTGAAGCATTATCAGTCAAATATTAATTTCATTATCGCAACTATCTAAGTTTTTTTATCATTCAAGTCACAATACCATAGAGATTTCTCTATATGAAATTCAAATCAAACTAAATATTTTTTATCGCACCTTAAAGAACAAAAAAGTGCAAATCAAACATCCCGCATTCAATACAATATTCATTATAACATAAATAACCGTATATAGTGTTCAAGCAAGGGATATGTTTTCGCATTTTTTTTTTTGTTATAACAAACCATATGTTCCTAGAGGCGTCATGATCGCTTCATTTGAGAAATGGTTCTTTTATGTGCACGAATGAACTCATTACAATCACTGCGGGTAGTCGCCACAACTCCGCTATATCCCAACAAAGAGCCGACTAAATTGTTTTAATAGACCGCTTATATTTACAAGTCATCTTTTGTTGCTATTGTAACCTATACACCTCTTTACACAGTTTTTAATAGGGACAGCTGGATTCCGTAGATATTTATCTCGATTTAACTTCGAAATGTAATAAACGAATTTTTTTAGCGATAAGGTTTATTTTTCATGTTAAAACCATGTACTTTACACTATGCTTATCATTGAGGCTGTTTTAAAGTCGAGCGCAGCAAACTTGTTTCGAATTTATAAGGCCATGCGGCCGTGGTTCGAATCCGGGCGTGACTCCGTGCTTCGGAGGGCACGTTAAGCTGTCGGTCTCGGGTGCCATCAACAGATATGGCGGTCGTTAAAATACATTGGAACAGCGTGGTGGATTAAGCTCCAAACCGCCTCACCTTAAGAGAAGGCCTAAGCCCCTGCAGTGGGAAATAATGGGCTGGTGGAATGGAATGGACTTTGTCTTGTTACGTGAACAGTCAATATTATGAAGACTAGTGTCACTGTTCTGTTTGTAATAGATTCGTTTCAAGCTTCCATCGGTCTCCATCTCACATTGTTTTATGAATCGTATATCTGATATCATATCGTATATTTTTAAATAATATTTTTAACATACTCCGATTCCGCTAAATTTATCGTTTTGGGAAACATGAAAATGTTCTTACATATTCATTTCAGTTTAATCCTTAATGATTTTCATCTCTTCATTCCTACTTGCATCAGCTAAAACAAGTTTAGTGACGATTATCCAAATATAAAAATAGATTTTCTGACTAATATCTTAAGTCTCAGCTCAGAGAGAAGTACTTAAGACATAGAGTAATAAATTTGACAGCAGCGTTTGGTTTTGATAGAGTCAAAAATGTCACTGGCGGACTGAAACCGGACTGAAGCTTGTCAAAGATACACCAGCTAACTAGAAAAAGAGTGGTTAGACGGTGAAAGCAGAAGAGTGTTTTAGTAATAATAATACCTCGGATATCCCGCACGGTGCCATCTAGTTCCAAACTAAACAAAGCTTGTACTATGGATACCAGACAACTGATATCAACACTTAAATCATCTTTATAATATTTATATTAATATATATATATATATATATATATATATATATATATATATATATATATATATATATATATTTACAATTCATACTATTATGAATTAAGAATTTGAAAATTTGTGATAGAATAACAAAAAATATTCAATTCAGTCTTATTATCGAAATTTTCATTTACTGCGAATCCATCAAAATTAATGAAATTAAGTATTCAGTTCGAAATGATTCCGTTTATTCTAAACATATAATTTCTTAAGAGAGATTATATGTCATTTACATCGTTTGTTTTAAACATTTTGTTAAATCACACTTAAAATGTAATTTCAGAAACCTTATTTTCTTTTTCCAATACGAATTTTAAATGTGCGTCGCACTATTTTCAACATCAAGTGATAGTATATTTAGTCTGTGACGTACCTACATTTCTCGTTCACATTTCTATGCTATCTTTACGTACATTCATGTATGAGGCTTAAAAAAAACTTGTTTATCATCGCATCTCAATCTTAGACGACCGATTTGCGATAATGCGAGTGTTTTCTTGACTCGGCCTTTGTAATACAAAGTCGTTTTCTCGAATCACGAAAACGTTCCCAGAGTGACTTTCACATCATCGAATTAACTACCATTTAGAAACCACGTCTCGTAATGCGACCCTTCGCTCTTTAATGTTATTATTATCATTCTATGAGACGCATTTCTTACCTGGCTGTAACAACATGTTTGTGTTTTGTTGGATACAATTTTCTATTCTTAGTGCTTAAGAAGAACTAGCTTAGGAGTCTAGATTTCCTATAAATTTTAAATCTAGCTTCAACTTAAGAGGTTAATATAATTTGGTAGTTATAAGTATTGTGAAAACACCACAGTAATTTGTCATTAATGAGGCGAGTTTTGTAATAACCTCATGACCTGTTACGGTTTGTTTTGACTTTATTTTTAGAATAGCTTTTTTTTGCAAAGAGGTAGCTTTTTTGAATTTCACATGTCACACACATTATTCAAAAGTGTGAAATGCAAAATGTGAAATGTTCAATTTTTATTATTATTGAGAAAGTAAATATTGCACCGACACTCTTTTGTAACTGATGAATGGTCACAGGTCTATCGATGGTCATTGATGTCACAAAAGTAAATTTATGTTAATTGCATTACAGTAAATTATGTAACAAATACTAGCTTTCACCCGCGTATAGGACTACACATTTGCGTCGAGAACGCTAAAGGGACGTTCCAGGACATTTTAAAACTTTAGAACGCTCTGAAACATTTTATAAAATAGTGAAATGAAAAATATCAAAAATCCACGAAGAAAAAAGGTTAAATGAAAAAACATTAAAAATAATGTTATTAGGATTTCATGGTAAAAATACAGTTATCTAATTACTGCACTAATTTCAGTACGTCATTTATAATTTTTTTATTTTTATTTTTAACGTTATTATCCACGTGGGTATAAATTTTTTTCAAAATATTTTTTACTATGTAAAGATTAGCAGGCCTGCGCCCAACAGTGAAATGTACATGAACATATTTCATGCAGCGCTTCTTTGCAGATAATAACCTTTAAATAATCTAAATATCTACTGGTCACAGCTATGTGATCCAAATAACCGCATCAAAATTGGCTCAGCCGTTTTGGACATCCACATCTACTACAAAGCCTCCTAGTGACCTATAATTATAAAACATACCTGAGAACTTGTTCTGATATGATACCTACTTATATATGCGAAATTTCGCAACAAAATCGGCTCGGCGGTTTCAGAGCAACAAATATATTACAAAACATGCCCTATAGCACTTCTTTTTAGAAGATTTCTCTCAAGAATAAAAATTCTTAATTTTTTTTCTCCGATATTTTTTTTTCATCATCATCATCAGCCTTTTTTTACCCCACTGCATGGGCTTAGACCTCCCCCAGGGTGAGGAGGGAGGCTTGGAGCTTAAGTCTACCACGCTGCTCCACTGCGGGTTGGGAACTGTAACGACCGCCATCTATTGACAGCGTCCGGGACCGACTGCTTAGCGTGCCCTCCGAAGCACGGTGTCAGTGATATTGTGTACTTAAGTCAGAAAAACTCATTGGTACACGCCCGGATTCGAACCATGGCCCTATGGGGCCTTATAAATTTGAGACAGTTTCGTTGCGCTCTGGGCTATCACGACACAATTTTTTTTTTAAGTTCATTGAATTCAATCAAATAATGTAATCTGAATTAACATGCTCGTACATATATAAAAAGAATTTTAAGTTATTTGTTTAGATATACTGCGCCGTTAACTTCAACATGTCTGTGTTAGTGCGGACGGAATACAAAATTGACGAAGAGTACGAACACTGAAATCACTTAAAAGCAACCGACCTCATCTGTAATGTAAATAGGTGTTCGTAAAGCCTTCCTCTGGAAACTAACCTGCGTTACGTAAGTCAAGTCTCTTGGACTAGAAGCACATGTTGCATTAGCGTTTATATACGTTTTGGTTGCTATTTTCAAAAATACTTAGTCCTTTAGATTGTATGCATTTTTATTATTAAATTCAGTTACACTACTGTAAATAAAAACAGTTATTAACTCAAAAGAAAAAACAAGCTATATTCTATAGAATTTGCTTTGGACAACGTAGAAAGGACCATGCAATATTTTTTTTACGATACCCTATACCATTCAAATTATATTTATATTATTATATATTTTATTATCTGCGTAAGTAGATATAGTACAAAAAAAAACATTGCATGTTGGTTTCGCAGTTGAGTTTTTTATTTTAAGTAATTTAATTTAATTTTTTAGTTTCAATTAGCACGCATTTACTTTAGTTTCGATTGCAGCCCAACAAAGTATAAGTCTTTGCCTTAAACACATTGTTTTTTTAGTTTATGCAGTTTAGTTCAAGCATAATTCAAAAGCTGTATTCACTAGCAATCATAAATGATAGCTAGTGAATATAGCTTTTATTGGATTTCCATATTGCTGTAATAACAAAAAAATATTGTATTCGCTCTCTTTCTTTTTCGATTCGCAGACGCCATGTTAAATTATCATGTACTACTCTGTCACTTCAACAATTAAAACGAATCTAACGACACCTTATATGTTCAAATCCATCAAACCGTTTAGGCTACAGGGCATACCAAAAAAATGTCTAGGATAAAAAAATACATAGGTATATACCCTCGAAAATACATTACCCTCATATATGCATAATAATATGCGTTGCTATTAATATAGGTTCGTTTTAATTAAACGCTGGAAGTTTGATAAAATTACAGGCCGACAGTAAATCATCATACGACTCATACATGGCTTCTGGATCCACGGCTTCTGACTACAGCCATATTAAATTTTCCCTAACGTCATATCAGCTTTGCTATAGTCGTGATAGTCCGCGCCGCAGCGAACCTGTTTCAAATCTATAAGACCATGTGGCCATGGTTCGAAACAGGGCGTGTGCCAATGAGTTTTTTCTGACATAAGTACATTAACTGTCACCGACTCCGTGCCTCGGAGAGCACGTTAAGCAGTCGGGCCCGGTTGCTATAAATATATGGCGTTCGTTACAAACCGCCAACCCGCATTGAAGCAGCGTGGTAGATTTACGCTCCAAGCCCCCACATCTTGAGAGGAGGCCTAAGCCTCTACAGTGGGGAACAAAAAGGGCTGATGGAATGGAATGGCAAATATGTGCTATGACACTCCCGTAGGTAATAACTACATGTCGTCATCTAACTTATTGAAATCTGGTGAAGAGTGTAGGCTGTATGTAATATACCTACGTCCATACATACATACATACAGACTTACATACTAAATACATTACCTGTTGAGTAACACAACATAACATAAGCGAAATGTAAACAATCTGATTATTTCGTATGCTGTCGTCTTCTATATGAATAGTATTTTTTTATATGCATTTTTTCAAATGGTACGAAAACTTTTAACATTGGGACAACATAAAATTGTAACTGATACCAAACCAAAAACAATGTAATTAGATATTAACGTAAGATCAAAATCTATACCATAGTACCATATCAGCCTATTGTGCCCCAGTGCAAGTGCTTAGGTCTCCCCTCGGGATGAGGGTACTTGGAGCTTAATCCACCAGGCTGCTCCAGCGCAAGTTGTTGGATTTTAACGATTGCAATCTGGTGACGGTAACCCTAAGTCACAGTAATTTTAAACTTAAAGTTAGTTCTATATACATATATGTGTACTTTGACTATAAATTCCGAACGATCCATAGATTTCGTAATACATATAAAAGGTACGCGACCTGCATGGTGTGATAGATACCAAGTAATGTAGGTCGAAAAGTTTTTAATACAAAATTGCAGTAAGTTGTTCTTATGTGTTCTAAGCTTAAAAATAGAGAGAAGCATAGAAACGAAATTAAAATACAGTCAAGAACTAAACGCTTCGATAATCTAATTTCCTGTGAAAAACAATTAATAAATGCGGCTAACGAGAGATCGAACCTATATAAAATATACTGTTGAAATGTAGAGCTAAATTTCCTGAACGTACTAAGTTCGGTTCTCGTTTTCCTTTTTTCTGCAATTGAGAATTCGTTTCGGATGGAAGAGATAAAGCGAAAGCTGCAACGACTAAAGGCTTTTTCCAAATCTCACAGGATTGGTTTCGTAAAACCGATATGGATGTAGGATATTTGCACTATTATAGTTTATTTTAATATGTTATAATGATCGAACAAATCTTTTTAAGTTCTTAGTATCTAGTTGTCCTTTTTTTAGCTAATATATTCTTAATACCTATCCAAAGATTGATTTCCCATATGAACCCAAAAAAATCTATTATTGTATATTATCATAGAGTAAATTAATTTGACTGCAGCGTTTGGTTTTAATCTTGTTTTAATAGTCATAAATGTCAGTTCACAGTATCGAAATGAAATTTTGTATTTTCAGGTTGTTGAAACCGGTGTGCGAGGATTTCTCGGGGGTGAAGAGCGCCGCTCGGGGACCTTGCGCACTTGCGAACTCGGAATAAAACTCCCCATCTTACACCAGATAGCTATAGTATGAGTGGTGAAACGGTAAATGCAGAAGAGGGGTTCTAATCAATTTGTACTTTTATGTATATTCTGAACATGATAAATTGTATTTGTCTAGATCTGCAAATGATATCGTGATAGCCCAAAGCGCAACGAACCTGTTTCAAATTCATAAGGCCATAGTGCCATGGTTCGAATCCGGGCGTGTACCAATGAGTTTTCTGACTTAAGTACATAACTATTACTGACTCCGTGCCCCGGAAAGCACGTTAAGCAGTCGGTCCTGGGCGCTGTCGATAGATGGCGTTCGTTACAATTCTCAACTCGCAGTGGAGCAGCGTGGTGGATTTAAACTCCAAGCCCCCCTCCGCCCTGGAGGAGGCCTAAGCCCCTGCAGCCGGGTAAATCAAGTTAAGTGAAGTCGGCTGATGACGTGAAGAAATGAAGATCTGCAAATAAATGTTTTTTTTTTTAATAAAACATCAATGAAAATAATTTTACAATGCTATTCATAAAATTATTATTTCGTGTCTACTCATTGAATATTGAAACAGTCACCAAAAAAAAAAACAATTCAAAATATTACAATTTAAAAATAATCGAATTCACTTCAACAAGTCACGACGTATTTGTTTTAATTTGACAAGTCCTGTTACTAATATCTCCATACCTATCAAAAACTATAATTTATATTATCCAGACTGTGCACATAATAATTATTATGACGTTAATATTCAACCCATGGAACCCAAGGCTTAGGCGTGATCTACCTGGCCGGTTTTGCTTACAATATTATTACCATGTGTACAACTTTTGAAAAACATGCTAAAAAGTACTAAGTGCTGTATTTCGCTCAAAACTCGAAAGCATAAATATCAACTTAACCGATTCTTTCGAAACCTCAATATTTTGCTTTTCTAAAACAAGTGGATGTTAAGAAACTGTCCAGAATTATCTCAAATAAACTGAAAACAAAAATTCAGAAAAAAATATTCTACTCGATAACGCTTCATTCGGTGCAAGCGTTCACCCATTTCCATATTCAAAACATCAAACAAAACTTCTCAAACAAAAGATAATACCGAAGGGACCAAATTTAGAGGCGAAAATATTTTCAAATCCCCACATGTGTCAACACCAAATTCTTCGGTTATACGAAAACATAAAGCTTGAGCGGAGGTGGTAATTTTTTATTTTAGATAGCCTGTATACTTAATATTAGATTTAACAAATAAGAATTTATAAATTATTATTTATATGAGTGTTTGATTATTTTTTATTAACCTCTTTCATAATTAAACGAAGAAAGGTGATCCTTTCTGAAATAAAAATGTTTATTTATTTCTATAAACTCTTCAATTTCAAAAATCTTTTTTTTTTTGAAAACATGTTTAACCAACAATTATACAGCAATCGACGACGACCGCTTAGTCTAATGGGTAGCAACACTGCCTACAAAGCTGGAGGTCCCGGGTTCGAATCCCAGGTCGGGTCAGTATTTATATGATGAATATTAATACTGGCACCGGGTCTTGGTTGTTATATGTATGTGGTGTCTTCACTTGGTATCCAAAGTACAAGCTAATGCTTAGTTTGGGGCCTAGACGTTGTTGTGATGTATACGTTGTTATTATTGTTATTAATAATTATTTGACGTTTTAAAAGACTCATTTGCTTTAACTATCTCTTATAATATCTGACATCGGTAATTAAAAATTTTCATATTTATTTATACAACTTATGAAAATTACATTAGTATTCGTCTACAAACATATATTGTTTAGCGATAATTCTTATTTTATAACGAATGTCCGTATCTATTCTAGTTTCGCAGCTTCTGTGTTTCAAATGGCATTCTTTATTGCGTTTGTCAACTACAAATCTTGACAGCCACACCCCGTCTCGGGATGCCGGTACGTAACATTTGTACTGAGCCGACGTTGGGGGCGTTGACGGAATTCCCTATAAATAGCACCAATCGATGGGAATCCAATGAGAACAATGACTTTGAACTCCGCACAAGTTACTCTCTAATTACGTTCACGACGAGCTTATCCATTTATTTATATTCATCGTATTTTATTGATCGCGGTGTTGTTGGCTTCACGAGTTTCTATTACTTAATTAGGGATTCGCAGTTCGACAAGAATTTTTAATAGTATTTCCATGCTTGCCAGTCTGTATGCCCTTATATTACGCCTATTAGTTCTATAAAGCTAAAATATGACATGTCATACATATAAGTAATAGTGGCCCAACGCCAGCGGTCGAAATTAGACCGTACTCACTTTTTTGTAGTAACCAATAACAATAAGTGTGTCGTGATAGCCCGAACGTAGTGAACCTGTTTCAAATCTATTAACCCATGTGGCCGCGGTTCGAATCCGGGCGTGTACCAATGAGTTTTTTTTTCTGACTTAAATACATTAACTATCACTGACTCGGAGAGTAAGTTAAGCAGTGGTCCCGGGTGCTGTCAATAGATAGAGGTCGTTACAATCCTCCAACCCGCATTGGAACAACGTGATGAATTTAAGCTCCAAATCCTCTCATCTTGAGGGGAGGCCTGAGCCCCTGCAGTGAGGTATAAAAAGGGCTGATGAAATGGTATGGAAAATAATAATAAGGCAAAAGAAAGTCAATTCAAATTGCAACAATTCAATTTTATTTTGACTTTTATTTGATGGATTACATTTTTCCTTCTTTCTTTTTCTTTTATGGTAAAAATTGATAGGGTATATGTAACAGATATAATGAATTCTAAATTGTAAAAAACGTATGAAGTATTATGAAAATGCGCGAATAAAGATTTCTAAATAAAGGCCTCGACTCTACGTCGAAAATGGTGGGAAAGAACAAAGTGTATCAA
This sequence comes from Luffia ferchaultella, assembly GCA_949709985.1. Classification (NCBI taxonomy): domain Eukaryota; kingdom Metazoa; phylum Arthropoda; class Insecta; order Lepidoptera; family Psychidae; genus Luffia; species Luffia ferchaultella. Next base: position 6,098,577 of record OX453251.1, read on the forward strand.
AAAAAAATTATTTATAATAGTTGACCCGTGCGTTATTTTTGCTTTTACCATAGCCTTGAGGGCCATTTTAAACTCCGGCGTATCGCCGGTCGCGTGCGCTGACAACCGGCGTAGAAGGTATGGTACTATATGGGTGGTTTTATAGTTCAAGCATGCGCCGGTCGAGCGTATCCTAAACTGATTGACGATCGCTTGCGCAAGCAAACGGTAAAACGTCGAAGTATAACATGACCTAACGTATAACAACGGCACACTTATAGTTTGTGTCACTCGTTTTACGAAAGACAAAGCTTTATCTCGTATATTCTAAATACTAACTGTCTTTCATATAGAATATAAGTATTTTTACACATATTTAATTATGGTCAATATTAAAAAAGTATTGCGTAGTAGGCCTTTAGGTTATGAAAGAAAATTAGTATCTGCTATTTTAGCTGTGGTGTCTTTCATTGGGTGTCTTGGAGCCAAATTATATTTTATGTATACCGAAAAACAACTTTGTTTTTTATCTTTATTACTAGAGTCACTTTGATATAAAATATATATCTAAACTAGCGGCCCGTCCCGGCTTCGCACGGGTAGTATTCGTTTCTCATAAGAATCACTTTTTTTATCTCAGTCTTGTCTCATTCCCGTTCTTCCTTTCATTTTTTCGTTCCCATCGCAAAAATACTTTATTATTTCTGTTCTTGGCCCTAGTGTAGCTTCGTTTTCGTTTCCATTCTCATCAAAAATAACTTTTTTATCTCCGTCTTAACTCATTCCCGTTCTTCCCTTTCCCGTTTTTGTTCCCATCGCATAAATATTTTATCGTTTCCGTTCCTGGCCCTGGTCTCATTTCCTTTTTGTTTCCATTCTCATCAAGTACAACTTTTTTATTTCAGTCTTAACTCTTTCCCGTTCTTCCCTTTCCCGTTTTCGTTCCCGTAACACAAATATTTATCGTTTCAACAATTTCTGTCAGTCTTAATTAAATAAATTACACTTTTGCGAAATAATATTTAGTTATGCAATTATTAAATTACTAAAATGGCTATTAAAAAATAAGGGTTGATCGTAGAAAGGTGAAAATTGAGGATTGTATGAAATGTATTTTTGTATGTTGTATCATAAAAAAATAGAAATTAAAAATTTTGTCTAAAAAAAAAAAATTTAGGGGTGGACTACCCCTAACATTTAGGGGGATGAAAAATAGATGTTGGCCGATTCTCATAGATACCGGATAAGCACAAAAAATTTCATCGAAATCGGTCAAGCCGTTTCGGAGGAGTTTGGCAACTAAAACTGTGACACGAGAATTTAATATATTAGATAATAATGTATGTATTACAAACTCAGAACGCAATTTTATACAAAAGATTTCACTTAAATTATTTATACAAAATAAATAATTATAAACTATATTATGTATTTGTACAGAATTACTATTTCTTTAAATATTAAATTTAACGTCTAGCGGCGCATTTAATTAACGACGATCTAAATACATCATCATGCAAAACGAGAGACGAAGCGAAGTGCCGTAATCATAGTGCAGTTATTTCCTGGGACAGTAGGTAACCAACAGAGACAACCGGCTGCATGCAGTAGATATTTTACTTTAAATTAAGTTTATTAAAATAAGACTTCGTGATAAAAAACTACGAATTGGGTGAAGAGAATTTAGTATAAGTGGCGATAGAAAGATTAAATATAACTTATTTAGTTTTTTTAATGTATCTATGTACGAATATATATTTTGACTTACATTACTACAAGAAAAATGGGTTCCTGGTGAAATTTCTTACACAATAAATGACAAAATATAATTCTCCGTATTTGGTGTCACCTTGGTGGAGTTCAGTAAATTTTAAAATATCTAAACCAGCTCACGTAATTTGAATTCTACGTTAATTTAGGGATCGCAAAATTTAATTAATTAATAACAAAGAAGATTCCTTGAAATAAAACAGACAAAATGATCACTATCCCAAGCAACATGAAATTAAAAATTTTATAATATTTTTTATTACTCTGAAAAAATGAATTAATTTGACGTTAATTGAAAACTTATAAGCTGATTTACAGCTTGACTATAAGCCTTGAGTCAGCTTACAAGTTTCACCTTCACCCATCTGTTTCAACGATGAAATTTTTTGTCATCAAACTTAGTACGTTGAAAATACATCGCGAATGGGTTGGCTAAAAAATTCCTGGCAAGGCTATGATTAATTAAATAATAATAATAAAAATATAGCGATATATACATATCTTGAAATTTTTAGAAAATCTTTCAGGAAAGTAAAAAAAAATAAACAAAGTGAACAGTTAAAAATTAAAATTAATCAATAACAAAAAACATACACCAAGGATGAATGTACCTGTTTATATTTGCCAACCCAGTAGTTATGCCAGGTAAAAAATGGACAACCCAACATTAGGATGTTCTGTACGCTTCATACTTTCTATTGGTATTAAATTTATTTGTTAAACATATACATGTGTGCAATGTTAAATAAAAAGTATATTTTTTTTTTCAATTTTTTATTAATCATAGCCTTGTCAGGAATTCTTTAGCCACCCATTCGCGATATATTTTCTACGACTAAAGATAACTAAAAAATTTCATCGTTGGAACAGATGAGTGAAGGTCGTTATTAATTCGGATCCTCTACTATTACTAAATCATCTAGACAGAGCATTGTCATTGTTTTGAACATTTTGTTAAATTATACGTAAAATATATTTTCAGAATCTTTATTTATTGTTATAATTTGTTAATATTTTACTTTTGTGGTACTGTTTAGCTTTAGTACTTGATATGTAAATACTGTTTAAATATGTAAATATTACTATGGGGCTAGCACCTGAAAATAAATGATTAATATTATTATTATTTATTTTTCCAGTACATATTTTACATCTACGCAAAATTCTGCTTCTCAGAGTATGTTTTAAAACGCTAATTGGCGTATATTTGATCTTCGGCGTATATTTCTTTGCTCATATTTTTGTGGTCAGAACTAAGTATCTGTCTCTGTGAACATCCCAGAGTTATTCGACGTGTTCGTCACTTACTCATGAAACAGGTGTTAATTCAAACGGCCGTATAATGTGATGTCATAGAATAGACGCACTAACAAAGGTCGAGTGGTGTACTTGTTTTGATTGATTCGGTTGCAGTTACATAAGCATGTGGGAGGAATAATTTGTAACCTTCTACATGCGGCGTGAGGGCGTCCACGACAGAATATAAAGGATAATTCTACTGTAATTTTACAGTCATTTGAATAATGTTATAATGATAGCCTTACGTTTATACGATTTAGTTTCATTTGTGAATAGCTTTTTAAAATTTATGGTTATTGGACTGATCCAGTCTTTTATTCGTGATTAAAATTCGTACCTTATGGAAATTTGGCGAAAATTCGTCGATCATTTCTTACGTTAATTTATCTCGCAGTTTGATTTTCATTCACGTTTCTTCGTACACCCCCCTTCAAATACTAATTGATGTTGATTGAAATTTTTAATAGAATTTATATAATCTAGTTTATATACATAATATACCATAGGGTAAACTAATTTTACAGCAGCGTTTGGTTTTTTAATAGACTCATAAATGTCACTTCACAGTTTCAAAATAATATTACACAATTTCGGATCGTTTCGAAAAACTCGGGTTAAAAGTCGCTATCTTACACGAGCTAGCTAGAGTATGAGTGTTAGACGGTGAACGCAGAAGAAGGCTTGTAGTCAATTTGTACTTTTATGTATTATACGCTACATATTTTTAAAAAATTTAATCCAATGTCTAGGAAGAAAAATAAAAATGCAACAAATTCAATTTTAAATTAACGATATCGAATTGATTAATAAATGCACCAAAGCATGTGCATACCTACTTCTTAATTATTAACTCTTGTAGGCCTATTTGATTTCTAAACTAAAGGGTTTTGCTTTGATTTTACTTAGGTATTAATTACCAAAGTTTTTAAAAATTAAAAGATATATATTTCGATTTAATCTAACGGCAACATATAACATAATGTTACGTGCTCATCATTGAAGTCGATTATCAAAATTATATGAAGCCAACGACTACAATTTTATATAATTTTTGAAAGTCCTAGAACGTCTGAACCCTTGAATATTATAAGACTGATTATTATGATGATTATAAGATGATTTCAATGAGGATGACAACGCCGAGAAGAGACGAAATTAGAAAAGAAATAAACGGTTGCCAGTGTCAAAGTAACGTGTGGATTTTACATTGAAATGAGTGGATTTATTTTCCTGTAAACTGTATGAAAATAAAATAAATATAAAAAGACCTTTTTTGCTATTGAGTGTAATGTGGAACCTAAGGACGCCGTTCGTAGCAATGTCGATAAAATAAAAACCATTTTTTAAGTTGAAAAGCTATAAAAAAGTCTATGAAGCATATGATGGGACGACAAAAAAAGAGATGCAAACTGGAAATAGAAAAGGGAATGGCATCTGAAAAGGGAGCGGGAAAAAAGAAATATAGGAAGGTTTGATGAAGTAGCTCATACTTCTAAACTATAATAATAATAACGTATACATCGCAACATTATATAGGCCCCAAACTAAGCATTAATTTGTGTTTTGGGTACCAAGGAAGACACCACATACATATAACAACTAAGACCCGGTCCCAGTATCATATAAATACTGACCCGACCTGGGATTCGAACCTGGGACCCCCAGCTTCGCAAGCAGGGTCGCTACCTACCAGACCCAGCGGTCGTCAACTTTCTAGGACTTATGAAAAATTACAGATTCATGGATTAAACTACAATAAGTAGATCACACTTTTAAATTATTTAGTTAAATTACACATAACGCGTATTTTAATTATTTAATTTGTTTTTCCACTATGATTTTTACATATGCATCACTCTAAATTTGACTTCACAGTGCTATGTCAACACATCAAATGCCGTAACTTCGATATGTGGCGTACTTTTTAGCTCACAATTTGTGATATTAAGTCGCAGTATTTCGATGTCCTTCTACTGGGTTACACTTCAATCTTAAACCATAAGAAAATTATCAAAATTGTAGTCAGTAAGATGTAGCTAGAACTATCTACTAGTAGAAAACGAAATAAACATCGCTGTAATTAGCATTTCAATCGTTCCTTCCAACCACCTAAACACTAATTTATTAGTGTATACGTTGCCGATTCGCAGGCGAACGAGCTGATGCCTACCGTCCCCAGGCACCCAAGCAAACGTCTTCACACCCGCCACTTGTGTTCATTTTTAATACATAGTTCTATCTGAAAATGCACACCTTAACTATGCACTGATGCTAATTTAATTGGTACGACAATATAATCTCTTTATATAGTATTTTTTTATTAAATTTTCAAGTAAGATACGAGTAACCCAACGGGACCGGCGACTCCAGTAGGTCAAATTTGATAAACTTTCTCTATTGTGTCGTTTAACGTATCAATGCTAAATACAGAAAGTTAACGAAAAGGCTTTATTTGTAAATATTTATTTTTACTGCAGATTAAACACAGCTGTTACATCAAATACTGAACTTTGTTAGAGCTTTACTTGCTTGAAATCTACTCCTTGTTTTGTATTCAATTTTCTCGGTATATATGAACGAGAATATAAGGTTCACAAAAAAAAACAGACTTAATGTTAAATTGTCCCTCAGTTTATTGCGTATTCTTCTGAGAAGAACCGACACTTGTGTCTTGAATGCGCCTTTGTGGTGAAGTTCTTCCACAAAGTAATAATTTCATTCTTGTGACGTATTTCTATGTTACATAACTACGAAGTAAAGATATTTGACTTTGACTCTGAAATGTCTTAAAGTTATCAATATGAGTTTTTAAAGTCCGAAATTTCGAAAAATTACTGCATTTTTTTAACTAAAATAGAAAACCATAATGAGTAGCAATTCTTATTTGACTTTGAAATGTCTTAAAGTTTATCAATATGAGTGTTTAAAGTCCGAAATTTCGAAAAATTACTGCATTTTTTTAACTAAAATAGAAAATCGTAATGAGTAGCACTTCTTCTTCTTCTTCATCATCATAGCGTTTTCTGCCTTTGTTGTAGCATTCAAACATGAACAAAATATAATTATGTGAAATATAATGAAAGTTGAATTTAGACTTAGCATAGAAGAAAAATTTAAGCAATATTTTTTTTTCATACTAGTTTATCTGCTACCGGTTATGAGCTGGAACAGAATACAGTAAAAGCAAAAAGGTTTGCTGTTTATGGTAATAATAATAATAGAAACCATAATGTCCACACTAAGCGAGTGCAGCCGACATCAATCTTCATCTCCAGCGCACTATCTGGTGGTGGTCGCTTGGCTATATAGCCGAGTCATCTCTCGAGCCGTGCGTCGGGCAGGCTACATTATTCAAATGTGGTCACGGCCGGTATTCATAACAAAGATACGGCACGGTACACTGAACATTAGCAAGTGCTTTAAAGCCTTATGATAATACCCTGTTGTTCTGTCGGTAGTCGGTACATTTATGTTATGATAACTATTTTATATACAGCTCTTCGGTTTAGTGTTATTCGCGTGGGTTGTTGGCAAATAACCCGCGATGAAATATTGATTGGATACTAGTTTAGTATTAGGTACTAAATGTAAAGGCGCGCGTATTAAATTATACTGTAAGTTAATAGGTGAATATTGAATGCCTGATATGTTATCTTGGATCGTTTGTGTATGTGTGAGTGGAACGTCACAGCGTACTAGCGGTCGGTAGACGTAATGGTAGACATACTATCATACTATTGTATGCATAAGCTGACGCGTGCGTACACAGTAGGTAAGCTGACATACTAAAAGTACTTCGGTAGTTAGTTCACCATTCTATATACCTACGTCCAGGTTTTTCTAGGTTTATGATTGTATGCGTAAAAATCTGATATATTTAACAATGGTGGTTAGCGACCCTACTGCGGAGCCAAGGGTCGCAAAGTTCGATTCTCGCCCGTGACAAATATTTGTGGGCATAAACGTGTCTATTTGTTCCGTGCGTGGGTGTTAAAAAAAATATCTGTATATGTAAATATTATAAAATCATTATAGTATTTATATCAGTTGTCTGGTATCCATAGCACAAGCTTAGCTTAGTTTGGAAGTAGATGGCGCTGTGTGGGATGGGATGTCCAAGGTATTATCATAATTATTATGAAATTAACAAATACTCAAATTAACAGCTCCAAAACATAGGAATATTTTATGTTTATACATAGGCCCAATAATTATTGAGATTTTATTCGTAAAATTTATTTCGTATTTTCCCCAAAAAATATTAGAAAACTCTTATAAAAGTTTATTAAATATTTTTGACCTCATAAAAATATCTAATCTCTTCATGTTTAAATGTATAATACCGTACCGTAGCGAAAATTGAAATGATATCGATAACATGAAATTCGATAAACCGCTGGCGTGGAGTCGCGGCCACAGAATACAAATCGAACATTTATCGGAGACCGCAGTTAAAAACTGTGATACCGTTTATCTGTATAAACAAACCGCAAAAATGGCTGAGGAATTTATCGAAAATACCCGCGAAACCTCCAAATTTGTGGCGTCAAACGCGATTATGGTGAATTGAAAGACAGAATGAAATGGTAACGAATATTTGTCTTTGTAAATAAAAATAAAACTATCATTGCAAAATACCACAACAGAGATCACTCACGTACTAATTTAATACACCTAATTTAAATTTAATAGTTTTTGGCAAAGTATAGTACCTATTACTAAATAAACCATTCTATTTCAGTTCTCATTTTCATAAGATCCTAACCACTCATACTCCAGCTGGCTGGTGCAAGATGGCGATTTCCTTACGAGTTTCAGTACGCGAGGTCGCCGCGCGCCGGCTTTCAACCCCGCGAAATTGCATTTAACATTTTAGAAACTGTCAAGTAACAATTATGGCTTTATTAAAACCAAACGTTGTCAAATTAATTTACTCTATAGCATATTCTATATTTAATTATAATCGACGACCGCTTAGCCTAGTGGGTAGCGACCCTGCCTGCGAAGCTGGAGGTCCCGGGTTTGAATCCCAGGTCGGGTCAGTATTTATATGATGAATATTAATACTGGTACCGGGTCTTGGTTGTTTTATGTATGTGGTGTCTTCGCTTGGTACCCAAAACACAAACTAATGTTTAGTTTGGGGCCTAAACGTTGTTATGTTATGTTAATCTTTAATCTTTTTAATCGGTATGTCGACTGCAAAGTTTCCTGTATAAATACTAGAAAAATACTACGGACCGAAACTACGTTATAAAATCCAAGTTAACAATAACAACTAAGATCAGATAAGTGTCACACAATAGGGCGAACAATATAAAGACATCATATCATTCCACGACAATAAACCCAGAAAGGGCGGTTTAACATAATGCCCTTCTACAAAAGACTGAGGTTTGTGGATGAACGTATCTTTTTTTTTTTTTGTGGACACAATTTTGAGTGATTTTCTATTCTCTCACAAGAGGAGTGATAGGAATGAAAGACCGGGTGTATAAAGTTTATAATTGATGTCATCTGTTCGTATACAAAAAAACGTCAATATAACCACTGGATTTAGCCATAGATACTAAAATATTGTGACGGCACCCCGCTGAGAGACATTTGCCAAAATGGGGGTTCCATTTCGGGATAGAATTGATGCAGTTTTAAGATAAATTCTAAATTACTTATTATTGTCTCCCTGAATGCTCCAGCTGCAAAAAAGAATTAGATACCTACTACGAGTATTAGCGCTTCTTTTGTAACAAAATGTTTTGTTTTGTAAAATTGTGCTTTATTGATATGCCTAGGATAGGCCCTTAGGTTGGGGCCTAGACGTTGTTGTCATGTATACGTTAAAAAAAATACCTGGGACATCCCAACACAGCGCCATCTAGTCCCAAAGTAAGTAAGTATTATGCTTATATTATTGGGTACTGGACAGCTGATATACATACTTAAATATTTGTTATAATATATACATATATAGGTTCTTTTACACCCAGACACCAAAAAATAAACATGTTCGTGCACACAAATATTTGCACTGGCGGGAATCAAACCTGCGACTCTTGGTTTCGCAATTAGGGCTTCCAATCACTCGACCAATAGGTCGATATTGAGATGTTTAATAAAGCATCAACTTTTATTTCACGATATTTATTTGAATGGCGCCTTTATCGAATTTAGAACATTTATAAAATATTGATAGATTTGTATGGAAATGTTTGAAAATCGCGGGTGTCACACTAGTTTAGTGCGAACTATCGTATCTTATTAGAGTTAACAAGCAATCTCGACAAAATGAATTAATTGTAAAAATATAACTATTGTACCTAAACAGCAAACTATGGTAATCGTATCGTCCAGATTATAATCAACTAGTTACGTCTGATCGTATTTGAAAACACGCGCCCCATCTGTTATATTTAGTACTACTTCAAAAAATTTTGTGAAAATGTAGACTTGCAATAGTTATTTGTTATCAATATCAAATTACATAGTTCTCGTAAAAAAATAATTACAATTCACACGTATTTCAAACGATAAAGATAAAGAAATCCATTCGGATAAGTTGAAATTGTTAACGCTGGATTCAGTGGAAGTACGTGTGAGAATTCTTACTTTAAAACCTTGAGTTTGGTGTAGGTCGTTGGAGATAAAATCGTTATTTATTGCGGGTGGCCTGCCGCACGCCATATAGACAAATTACACGCGTAACTTGATCAACCTGGTGACTGATTAAAAGTTTTGAAGTAAAAGACAATGGACGTAATAAGAAGAAAACGTTTTCTATAAAGTTTTAATACATTATAGATTCAATTATTTATGTATGTATAATTCATTCAATTATTTATGTATGTAGATTTAGAAGTAATAACAGGAAGCTTACCTTTTGGTATTTTATAAAACTGTATTTTAATTAGCTTACCTTATCGCAGAATTCATGCAACGTCGTCTCTTTGAGCTTTCAAGCGACATACGCGTCTTAAGCACTCGTGAACGAAAAAAAAAAACCCACCAGGTGCCGCCGAACCGCTCATTGTTCCAGTGAACGAGAAAGATTAATAAATCTTTACAGAGAGAGAACATACTATCTGCGGCCGATCTGGCGCGCGGCGACGCTATTGCGGGCCATTCAGCCGCCACGAGGGCCAACACAGCCCTTTGTCATGACAAAGGTGTCGCAAAGAAAAAGGGACCCTATCTCGCATCTATCTTATCAGATCCTATTCCCTTCAGAGAGAACTCAATAGGATATTTTAAGTTAGGTCTAATTCCCAGCGCCACAATAACGTACACGAATTCCAATTTAGTCGGGACACAGAAGTGCAGGGGCAATAAAAAGAGCGAAGGATATTGTTATCATACTCTCGTTTAATAGCTTAGCCATTGTGTTGAATGGAGCGGCGTGTTAGGTGAGGCGCTCGCTTTGCACTTACGCTTTCATTCGATATGATATACTTACCATTGATTTGAATGATCATCATCATCATCATCATCAGCCCATTTTTACCCCACTGCAGGGGCTTAGGCCTCCCCCAGGGTGAGGAGGGGGGCTTGGAGCTTAAGTCCACCACGCTGCTCCACTGCGGGTTGGGAACTGTAACGACAGCCATCTATTGACAGCGTCCGGGACCGACTGCTTAACGTGCCCTCCGAAGCACGGTGTCAGTGATATTGTGTACTTGGTAACTCATCATAAGTAGAAAAACTCATTGGTACACGCCCGGATTCGAACCATGGCCCTGTGGGCTTTATAAATTTAAGACAGGTTCGTTGTGCTCTGGGCTATCACGACACTTGAATGATCACATGTGTCGTTTTCATATATTGCACTCCCAAAAATCTTACGCGTAATAAGCGATGCATCGCCCTGTTCTTGGATGATTGGCGGTGATAATGAATGACAATATTTCGTTGCATAGTTTATGTCTAACATTGGCTAACTTTTAAAAAATAAATAAATAAGTACTGTTGGAGAAAGTTCTTTATTCCACAACATTGTGGATATAGTATTCAAAATACTCAAAACGTTTTATTATAAAATATCTACACAAGGGAATGATTGAATGCGTTATTAGCTTTGTTAGCGAGAGGGAAATGCAATCACAATAACGAATACTAAATGTGGCTCATTACCAGCACTTTCTCATTGATCATTGACGGTTTAGCGTTTGGATTAGACGGAGATGACGCGACGTCGAATATGATTGATACTTGTCCCCCAATCCCACATAACCGACGGCTCACAATACGAACTCCACGCTTATTAAGTCCAAACATTTTTTTTTGCTTTCTAAAAATCGACGTAAACACAATACCAACAATTGGTCCGATCAAACGGAGTATTAAGTTCGCCTGTCATTTTAACAACCATCCTCTTTCGGCTCATCACACAACTATTTTTACAGGTCATCCTATATTGTCTCGTATATGTGAATTTATACGGTCTACTTTCCTTTGCTAGATGCTGAGCTAGGAACCGTGAAGTGGAAGAAAAAGGTCATTGTCAGCTACATTTTATGGGTTATGATTTATGACCAATGACTCCCAACGGGTTCTACTCGCATGATAATCTTATTCAAACGTACCTCTCTTGTGCGGCTCACAATGCTACCTAAATTAGCTACAGGCGTATCGGCCGCGTAAGTAACGTACTGCATTAAAGGTAAACTTTGATGTCAAGTTTATGGTTAGTTTATTTTTGATGTTACAAGGTCGACAAGCCCGTTGATTTGTTTGACGTACTTCATGCAGATAAAAATGTTTGCAAAATGAACCGTCTGCCCTGACATTGATTGGGTCATCATAAATATTTGACGCTTATATGTAATAATATCTAACAATGTAGATTTTTTTATTCATTACAAATTTATATAAGCAATGCTGTTGAGCTAAAAAGTTATTGTCAAAGCTATGATTAATACTGTTAATTAGAATTAGTTTAATTTATGTATTTGATTAGTATTTTCTTAAAATTCAAATTCAATGCTTATCACAAACAGAAAAGTAAAGAGTATGTGAAGAACGGTTAGCGATAAAGATAGTTTTTTTATGGCATTTTTACTATATAGTACAAAAAACTTTCGATATTTTTACTGTAAATATTTTTTTTTAAATCCATTACAATAGCGGCTCTCGGATAGAAATCAGAGTTTGTGTGACAATGTCTCTTATCTGAGAGGCAGCACTGATCAATCATACGGAACGAAGCCACCGGTATACTGTCTCCTGAGATTTTATAACCAAATAAAGGAATGCTATCGTGAGCAGGGAGCGAATTCCCTTTGCCACACAAGGTTCTGTAGCATGATGTAGATGAACCTGAATATTCTACTAGTAAAGAAAAAAAGTTGCAGATTTTTTCAGCGACGGCAACAATTTTACACAGTATTACAAATATTAATCAGCCTTATGACAGTCAACGGTTAATTCCAAAAATAAATAACCTAGAAGAAATTCTTGTATGAACAGTAACAGCGATAATAATAATATTGTTAAATTATATATATATATATATATTGAAATTTCTAGCGTAAATCGAATAGCGCTATCTTTTTGTAAAAATAATAATAGATTTCCCCCTAATAACTTTTCATTGGGTCGATTTGGAGAGTTCAATGATTTATTATACACAAATTTTCCCAGAATACTTAGATAATACCGGAGAATGAATATTTGTATGCATTATTATTTATCACCTATAAATAGTCTTTACAAATATTGCTCATGTGATTGAGAAATATAATAAACAGCCACGCTACAAGCAAATATGTTTTTATGTAGAAAATAATTAGTTTTCATGCGACTTTTGAACCCTAACAGTTCCCATTACTCAAGCATTGTAGTTTTATCAAGGGCAACGCGACACCACAGACTAGTCTCGTAGAGACGGGATAAATCTTAACGATAGACCACAGTAAGGTAAGTAACACTATATTTCATATGAGATTTTAATGATAAGAGCATAAGTCATCTCCAGAGGCGATTTAAACGATGGCTCTTAAACCTTTATTGCATGATATGTGACACCTGAGTCTATGATATATCTAGTGAATGTGCATATATCCGATATGTTTAATTTATCATATACGTGTTAAAGTACCGGCCAATCAATTAAACAACACATATGTAGTTACTGAGAGAATCACAAATCCGGGCGTATACCAATGAGTTTTTCTGTCTTAAGTACACAACTATCACTGACTCCTTGCCTCAGAGAGCACGTTAAGCAGTCGGTCCCGGACGCTGTCAATAGATGGCGGTCGTTACAATCCCCAACCCGCAGTGGAGCAGCGTGGTGGATTTAAGCTCTAAGCCCTCCTCACCCCGAGGGAGGACTAAGCCCCTGCAGTGTGGTAAAAATGGGCTGATGTAGTGAAGAAGTGAAAAGAAAATCACATATTTGTTCGTATCTATGGCGTATTTTCTATTATCAGATATGGTATTTTACCTACTAATATTGAAAATATTTTATTTATCAAAAAAATATAAAAATAGGCTTTAAAAGATAACAATTTTATTTAGTTGAAGAGTATGCAACTTATAAGTCATTAAGAGTTTACCTATGTCAGTTTCTTGAAAAAAGTAGTTTATCATTACTTTAAATGGCCTGACGTCACAGGCCAGTACACCGTGCCGTGTAGCCCTTGTTCGACGAGGTATCCTTGGTATAAAAATATAAATAGAGTTGTTAAAATATTTTTGGTCGATACTTGTATAGGTTTATTCAAATTTTGGAAACAGTTCAGTAACTTTTTCTCCTCTGTTAACTAATCATTTTTTTCTTTTTTGTTTAGTAGTAAGACATTATAAAAATACGTAATTTTGTTTTTTTTTTTTTTTTGTTATTAAACTGTTATATATATTTATGAAATATTTTTATATAAAATAATTTTTATGCAAAATATTTTCGCCATTATACTTACAGTGGCCGTTAGAATGTTACTCTCTTTAAAATGTGCCTTTAAACTATCTCTAGATTTTAATATTAATGTTTGATGATTTTTTCTTTCTAAGATATACGCATATTACGTAATGCAATATGTCTAGAGTAGAAAGTTCTGAAGAGTATTTTTTATCACGACCTAGTATAGGACAACGGTTTTTTTGTAAATTTATCACGGTGCGACCGCCTTCGGATGTCTTAATTCACCATCACATTTTCTAAGACGGCGCGTTGTTTTCTTAACGTTTATTTCAGGCTCTACGGTTAATTAATCTTACACAAAGAACATGATAGCAACTCGATATTGCGCACTAGTGCATATCGACTCATTAACGGATGAATTGTAAACTTTAGACCATACCATTTTCTACAATAATGTATATAACCATAGCGACAGGGATACTTTATGTATAGATACCCAATATTTATTAAAAAAATTTGTACAAATAGAACATAAAATAAAATAAATTAAATAGCGTCGGGGGCGACGAGGGGTGGATTATTGGATTAGTTTTATTTATTATTATTATTATTATTTTTGGTCCATGATGTTCACCAATCTGTTTTCCAATTAAATATTGAAATGTTATGCGTTAATAAAATTTGGATCACCCCCACGCGTCTCTCATATAAATAAGTCGTTGAATAAAATTTTCATACACTATTTGAAGATTGTATTATCCAATTTTAGATAAAAATTCAATTGTGTGCTAAGGAAAGGGTCTTTTTTATTATATCATTTTTATGCTCTAGAATAATCGTAGTAACTGAAGGCCCTCGAATGTACTTTGTTTCCTATTAACAATGCCGGGAAAAAATATATTTAGTTTAAAATTCAATAAAAACCCAAACTGACAAAAGTGTCCCCTACGTCGTAACCGTCAAGGCGTATATAAGAAATGAATGTTGTTTTCCTAATATCACGTATAAATATGTGAATATTTGCAAAATGTAACAATATGAAGAATATTACAGTAGGCATTTATCTAACACATTCTGTAATTCATCTATCATTACCAGAATTATCTAAGTACATAACCAAATTAACTTGAAACTTAAAATTGTGATTTCTATTGAAGTAGAATTCATAACGTTAAATGATACGAAAATTTTCGTCTCCTAAAAATTTACTAAAACCGTTAGCAACTTAAAATAACTTAATTAGTATATACCTGCCTTTATATATTATAAAATATATTTTTTATAAATAATTCCTTGATGATCTTTGGCTGCCTATTAACAGTATTAAAAAAAACCTTTTTATTGCAATAACGCATTCCGTTTATCTTTCACCACCGACGCGTGGTCTAAGATAGTGGGACTGGGGGTGGGTTTGTCGAAGCAAATTGAGCGAGAAGCGGACACGATACCATGTTATTGAACTTGAGTTAAGCCCATGCATAACTCCACTTATCTCGCTGCGGACGAGCCACTGCGGCACAAAGCTACCGGTTCTTCTATTGTCGTATAGTACGTTTAGTGTACGAAAGCGAGAATTTCAAATTTTGCCAACTTAAAAAAAAATGTATTCAGGGAAGGAAACTTATATTAAAGAAATTTATATATTCTGTTATTTTGTTTTTAAAACGATATAGACTTCCTTGATTAAAAATGTGCCTCCGTGGCTATGTTGGATAGAGTAATCAAATACGAGCAAAGCCTCTAAAACACTTGATCAAAAACTGCATTTGAAACTGGCACAGTATGTAAACGTGAAAAGAAAATAAATAAGCAGTTGTAGAAACTTGATATAAATTCATGCGAGCGGAGTATTACGTACTTTGCAAACTACTGAATTTCATTAAAATTATATCCTATATTGAGGATATGTTTGAATTATACTATATAAACTATAAAGTTAAAATTGTATAACGTAACTAAACTAAAGAAAAACTGGCCAAGTGCGAATCTGACTCGCACACGGAGGGTTAATCGCGACGTTAATCGAACTTAACCATTAATCGTTATTATTATGTAATTTTAGAAATATTGTATAAATATATTTCATTTTTATTTCGTTAGTTATTTAGAAGGCGCTCGATCCTCTCTGGCTAATACGAAAAATAGTAACATGAGTTCACTGATAGCTAGAGACAATTTTTATTACTTATTTTATTACAGTGAACCTTTTATTTTTATATCCATTGTGAAGGGAATAAGTTCTGCAAAGGAACTGATTGATTGATTTTTTTGATTGGTTGATTTCATCATAAAATGTTTTTTTTTAATTATCTTTTACAATAACATCACAAAAATGAAATACATCTTGGTTTCGCTTATTGGCTAAACGCTATCTGTCATTTTGTATGGAATTTTTACAAAATTTTTAAGTATAAAAGTACATTTTATAAGTTAACTTATTACTCGTTAAATAATACAGTCTAGTTAGCTGTGATAGTTTTCATTTTAAATACGTTTTACATACTCCTGTCATAAATTTTTTCCACATATCCAAAAACAATGGTTCAGCTAGTAGAGGGTGAGGGGGGGAACACATGACTCTAACAAAAATTAGGACTTTAGGAGTGCATATTTCAACAACTGTTGACTTAAATAAAAAAAATTGTTCGAAATCTTGATCTATCTCAAAAATTTTTTTTTTTAATTTCACTACCTCGTTGTGTAGCGGTTCATAGATTTCACCTACCTTCCAAATTTCATCTTTATATTGCCAATTGTTTCCGAGAAAAACCACAGACAGACAGACGGACGGACGGACATGGCGAAATTATGAGGGTTCCTTTTTTGCCATTTGGCTGCGGAACCCTAAAGTTGTGAGGTTTACTTATGATTAGACTCAAGTCAAAGAATTATGCGGACTGAAATATCGAGTTCTTAAAGTTTATTAGCAATTCGAGTAACTCAACTGAACTATGTACAATACAACATAGCAGAAACCGTAAACAGACCGTAGTTTAACACAAAACCACCTTGCCACATCAAACGCACTACACTCCTAACAGCCACAACATCACTTCATCTCAGGTTTCTCGCCGCGCCGCCTCTCCCCGCCGCCGATGCGATGCAAAGCCTGATATTGACTTTTTATTTATTGACATTTTCTAATGCCCGTGCCGGACATTCATCACGCCGATAGCAGATACCGCGCTCATTGTTTGCATCCACCTAATGGATTATTGATAAAACATGTGGGTGTCCCTAATCTAACCCAACGTAACCAAATCTAACGCACGTCAAATCGACCAAAATATATTAAGCTAATGCCCCCGTAATGAATGATCGCGCCAGATATTAAGTGGACAGGATTTATCGCTGCACCGTCTTAATGCTAGAGTGTACGATAACTATACTCACTACTAAATGGCGTAATCTGTGCGCTTGAGGAATGTACGCGCATCATTTTCATTGACTGCTTAGAGCTTTGTAACAGTCAAAGTGTCGATAATTAAAAATGTTTCCACTCTAAAGGCATGTTACGGTAATATACTGTATTTTCACGAAATAAATATTCTGATTGCGTCACCGTCTGTAACTAAGAAGAAAGGGTTCATCTGTGGATTAATTTTATGACAATATTATTTCCAAATTAATTAAGTAATTTTAATATTAACCTATATAAAATAAATATACCGTCGCCTTAGAGTGAAAACCTCGTAAGTCGTAATTATGTAAGTTTCCAGGAGGCACAAAAAACTGCAATGCCAAAAAAAAATATATGAAACATTATTATTTTTCTTGAAGAATAGTTATCATTATACAATTCGACTTTTACATAGTATTATGAGCATGTAGTTATAATTACTAGAAAATATAGAAACCAGACTTACGAGTTTTTCATAAAATAATTATATAAATTTTGTATAAAATATTACGAGGTTTTCGTAGATAAAATAAAAGAAAAAATGAAATAAGATTACTTTATTTTCACACATAATAAGAAATAAGAATTAAGAAACTGATACACGACAAATAAAAACTAAATTTTGTCCAATTATTTCGTATACATAAACAAAAAGCTAAATTGCTATAAAAAAAATCAATCAACAAAAGTACAAAACGTTATTGTGATGACAAATACCTGCATAATCACAAACTAAGTAGGTAGGTACTAAAGAGGTGGGTAACGTCCATTACTGACTTATTAGTTCATGTAAGGTGGAGTCTTGTAATTGCAACTATCTGGTTATTGCAACTAACTTAACTTTATGATCACCGTTTCGAACTTCTACTTACTAAGAAGAACAATTCACGCCTGTCGATGTTCGAAACGGTGATTAAAGAGAGTTATTTAAGTTAGTTGCAATAACCAGATAGTTGAAATTACAAAACTCCACCTTACCTATTTATTTTGTTAGTTCAGCTATATTTTCTTGCAGGAACAAGGAAGTTTCTTATTTTTATTGGGACAGGGATGTGGCAAGTCATCATAAAATGAATGAAAATCTTGTGGTATCACCAACTTCAACTCCTGTAAATGAACGTATTTGGATATTTGTACCGGAATTTTCTCTAAATATAGCTGTGGCAGCTTTTCAGAATCAGATGGTTCTGGTTTTTTAATTCTTCGTGGCAAAATTTGAAAATCTTCTGTAAAGTTTTTCTTTACTTTTATTTGACCATTTGGGTTATATTCTATGCAACGCAAGTCGAAAACTTGTGGGTCCCCAGCATTATGTCCCGGTCTAACCGAATTTAAATATGGCATTGTGCTAAATTTAAGAAAAAAAGAATGGTCAATGTATTTTACAATGTAGGGTTTTGTAAATCTAGCTGCACGACATACATCAACATATTGCGCTGGTGTATAAATCTCTCTATTTTTCAGCTGTTTTTCGATCGTGGAATGCATTACGTCACATTCCATTTGAGTGTGACCTTTTTCAAGGTATTTATGAATTATTGTTAATTTATTTTTAACAGCACTAAGGAGTAGTCCATTGGCTAAAATAGCGTTTCTGTTTTGATTTGTGCAGCCATCGCTAAAAAATATAATTTTCTTTATGACATTGTTATCCACATTATTATTTAAAAAGTAAAATAATATGCTTGCGAACTCGTCAGCATTCACCCCTCCCTCCGTTTCATTCCAAATATAGCAATATCCATTGCCAGTTTGCAGATCGTATATTGTAAAGTTATGTACTTTCAATTTAGTTTTGTAATAAAGTGCAGAAGCTTTCAAACTGGGAGATAACAGGACTGCTTGGAGGTCAAATGTAAATACTGCCACCGATGAATCTGAACTCTCTTTATCATTAGTCTTTTCTTCTCTAGCTGTTCTCTAGCTGTTCTTCTCACTTAAATTGTTTACTCTGTAGGCAGAGCAAATGTCACACTCGTCCTTTTTAGGTACAAATAAAGACAAGTTTAGTGTTTCAAAAATGGACCAGAATACAAAAACCGAGACTTTATTTTCGCTCTTGTTAATAGTAGTAAGATAGTTGAGATACTCTCGGTACAAAGCTCCTTTGCTTTGCCAATTGCGCTCCAAGTACAGTTTACTTGTCGTCTTCCTACAGTAATGAGATTCTAATTTAGGTAATTTATTCAAAAAATCTTGTACGTGTTGTCTCTTTGTTTCTTCCTTTTCTTTAATTTTTTCATTTCTTTTTGTTTTTGGGGTTTCTTTCGAATTTGTTATTGAATTTTTTGTCCAGTTCTGAACAGACCATTCTCCAACGTTTAAAGTGTTCAAAAACATTTTTTTACAAACCTTAAAATTAAATTCAGATGTACTAAGATTATAAACAAAGGTGTTATCGCGACGAAAATTCACAGTGCTAGCTTTTCTGGATACTACAAGTTTATTTTTAACCAATTGCTTTATTGATATTTTTTCCCTTCCCACGATAATTGCCAAAACTGAGCAAACATGTCATTCCTCATCTCTTCAGTAATATGGGAACATTGATAAATTTTAGAATCTTTGTGATCACAACGAGGCTTAACACATCGTTCAGGCCTTGGTACATTAAACACTATTTTTCCTGTTTCGTTCTTTTTTCTTCCTTGGTAGTTTTGTCCTTTCATGCGTTTATTTTTGTTGTCTAAAGCTGTCCAGTTTGATTTATTAGGTCTTCCCCGTTTCATTCGCTTTTTCTTCGCAGGATCAATAGAGGCTGATAAAGGATCAGGTGTTTCAGCATTTTGAGTTAAGTCAGAATCTGATGAATTTACAGGTAACTCTTGTGGCTGATAATCAGAGTCCTCATCTGATGCTGAAAAATCTCCATTTGAAGCAGATGATGATGAATCAATATCTGAGACTATACTACTGTCTAATACTGGAAGTAATTGCGGAATTTCTGACACTTTAGTTTTATTTGGTCCATTGTTTGTCGATGGAGGTTGATTAAAGATCTGAGTTTCGAGGCTCGTCGAAGGTTGGTAAATAATTATGTTTAAATCTTCTGGTAAAATTAAATTTGAATCGAAGTTTTCTTTATCGTGTAAATCTATTTCAGTGGGGGTTTCAAACCGTTCAGCCGTTAATAGTGATTCGACATCCTGTAAAACTTCAGTTTCTGTAACATTAAGATTTAGTTCGAAGTCTTCTCTAAAGTTCTTTTGCGCTAATTCAACTAACTTCTTAGCCCTGCTCATTTTTTTCGACAATCTGTAATTAAAAAAAAAAACGCCAAGATTACAACACGTCTAATTAATACCCTTTTATTAATTCTAATAAAGTTAACACATCGGTAAGTAATGTAATAAAATAATATTAAGTACAGAAAACCTCGGTAAGTCGGCTTTACGAGGTTAGATTTATGTTTTGTTGTAATTTTAATACTATACGAGGTTTTCGTGTATTTAAAATCATGAAAAAAAATTTGACATCGATTTTGAGTAGTAAATGGCTATGTTTTTTTTAAAAAAAGTGTTAATAATTCTAACTAGGTACTTACCGAAGATAATTTTGTAGAAATGATATTGAAACACGACGTTTAAACCAACTTTTAGATTTAATTTTCGGGAGCGAGTCGCAAACAATCCTGTCCATACGAGTTTTGAACTAACAACTAAAGACTATCGGTTTTTTCCGAGGTTTACATTTAAACCGATAGATGGCAGTACGAGTTATAAAATGAAATGACGACTAAATAGATCGATGCTAAACGAGGTTTGTTATCAAATAAAAAAATAAAGCTGATTTCGCAAAATTGTACTTCACGAGGTTTTCACTCTAAGGCGACGATACAATTCTTAGATGTGATTCTAAAATGTTAAAATCCAGACGCAAATACGCTTGCATAAGTAAATCAGTATTAACATTAATATCACTACAGTTATTTACGATTTTATAATAATAATAATAATATAATTAATAATAATGACGTGTATATCACAACAACGTCTAGGCCCCAAACTAAGGATTAGCTTGTATTTTGGGTACCAAGCGAAGACACCACATACATGTAACAACCAAGACCCGGTACCAGTATCAATATTCATCATATAAATACTGAACCGACCTGGGATTCGAACCCGGGACCTCCAGCTTCGTAGGCAAGGTCGCTACTTACTAGGCTAAGCGGTCATCAATTAACAATCAAGTAATTCATAACTAAGCGTATATGCAACATTTTGTTTATTCCAAGTATAGTATATTTCTTATACATACGTTGAACATAAAAATGGTTTTTAATGGACATATTTTTTGGATTATTCGTCAGTGTAGCGAACTGAAGCTTACAAATATTCAACCAACCATATATGTACCACCCAAAATAACTATATAAGCACATGAAAGATATAAAAAAAATTCAGTTGTTGAGACATTCCTAGCACTATTATCAAATCGTTCATTTTAGTAATTTTACGGAGAATCCAATAATTTACTGTGTACCCACTAGGCTAAGCGGTCGTCGTATAAAGAAGCAGTGTGGTGGGACAGAGGACGCTTCCCGGCGATCATTATCGCGAGCGTCGGGAGAGTAACTTCGAGAGAATACGATAACTTCACTTGTATAGCGGGAAGTTTAAAAAGGTACTAAAATGTCACAGAAGTTTACGTATGTCTAATAAATTCGATATATATGCGAAGCTACGAAAAAAAAAGATATTTCTTCGTAGCTATGCGATGTTGACATCCCTATATGTGTGTGAATTTAAGATTTATTAATAAGATCAATTATTCCCCATATATTAAAAACAAAACAATACGAATGCGGCGGCCGAAGTTGGAAGCAAAAGCCAAATGCATAACGAATGAAGTGAACAGTTCCAAGTCAGCGATCCATTTAATTTTATATCGAAAAGAAAAGCTTAAAAACTGGCAGCGGGTCGATAACTAGGAACGGCGGCGCACCAATCTGCGGATTTCGGTGTGAGCAATTAGTGAAACAATAAAGGCGAATTTGGAACGGCTCGGCCTGAACGCGGCCGATCTTCCGCCGTCTTCCGCCGATTCCCGCGTCCCGACCTACTTACGATAGAAATTCATTAAGGGCCATTGAAGAAATCACAATGTGACTATTAGAGCTCCATTCAATTTTTAATTAAACGCCAACTGAAGAGGTAACGCCGTGCGAAGCTCATAGTTGCCGCAACGTGGGCCTTTGATCTTTCACTGCCGACTATTTATGTCTTATTTCGTATGAAACCGAGCGCGAATGGCGAACGCTGAAAGCTAGGCTTGTTAGCGTCGTGTTACTTACATAGGAATTCCTTTCAAAGCAAAATCTTTAGTCTAACACGCTACTTTGAATTTTAATATCGTTTCGTTTTCATTCATTAGTACATATTCTCAAAATAATGCATAAATAAAATATTTACTGATGGTTGTTAGCGGATCATACTTTGGGCTAAGTAGGTTAAGATTCTATAAGTAAAACATCTTCACGATAAATAGGCGGCACAAGTATAATAATAATAATAATAATGTGTACATCACAACAACGTCTAGGCCCCAAACTAAGCATTAGCTTGTGTTTTGGGTACCAAGCGAAGAAACCACATGCATATAACATCCAAGACCCGGTACCAGTATTAATATTCATCATATAAATACTGACCCGACCTGGGATTCGAACCTGTGACCTCCAGCTTCGTAGGCAGGGACGATACCCACTAGGCTAAGCGGTCGTCGTATAAAGAAGCAGTGTGGTGGGACAGAGGACGTTTCCCGGCGATCATTATCGTGAGCGTCGGGAGAGTAATCGAAGAAATCGATAACTTCCCTTGTATAGCGGGAAGTTTAAAAAAGGTACTAAAATGTCACAGAAGTTTACGTGTGTCTAATAGATTCGATATACATGCGAAGCTACGAAAAAAAAGATATTTCTTCGTAGCTATGCGATGTCGACATCCCTACACGTGTGTCTCGCACTGAATATTAGTAAAGCGGCGTTGGTATTGAAGATGACTTACTTACTCGGAGCCGCGCGCTCCAAATACTTTGAAGTGAGTTCCGCAAATTGTTTGAACGCAGTGACGGGAAGAGCATTTTAAAAGTACACAGTAGAAACGCAGATTTCTACTACAATAGCGTATACATTCCATTTTCAATTTCATGCCGCATTTTCAGAAATCACAATTTTCTGATCATAGAGTAAATAAATTTCGCAACAGCGTTTGGTTTTAATAGAGTCAGAAATATCACTTCACAGTATCAAAAATGTTTAACGCAAATTCGCGCTGATGAAGGCCTGTGCACCGGGACCTTGCGGACTAATCTCGGACTGAAACTCGCCATCTCGCAACGGGTAGACACTCGCTAGCTAGAGTATGATTGGTTAGACGGTGAGCGCAGAAGAGGGCTTCTAGTCAATTCGTACTTTTACGATTCTCATGCATATATACTATCTATACACATTACTATCTATACACATATACTATACACTATACATGTATATGTATACGTGTATATGTATATACTATATACATATACACTATATACTATCTATACACATACATACTAGACACACATACATAAATATATACTATCTATATATTATACAGATAAAAATTATATATAAATAATATATAGATAAACAATGAATATCATTGTCACAGAAAACTGTTTTAGAGTTCCGTTGTCCAATAAAAACCGTTTCAGTTACAGAATTGATTTCGATCTGTTTGTTGGTATGTAGGTACGGTAAAGGTAGGTATTGCTTTACGACTTTTTAGGACTGTACGATTAGAGTTACAATTTGACACATAATTTACATATATAAATAATTACAACCGCTGCATAGGTGTATTTAAATTTTGAAATAATGTAGTTTTAGTATGCCTCAATATCAAGTAAAATGAGGTGCAAAATGCTTCGTAGCCCCTTGAGTGGAGTCTCGTCGAATAGATATTTTAAAAATCAAATGAGATTTTTTGTCAAAGTTTTTCTTAATTAATCCAAGTGCACGGACTGAAAAAATTCATAATAAAGCACATATTGTGAACTTATTACGAAAATTGCCACGTCCATCTAGGGTCCAATGTATAATCATAATTCGTAATATTGTTTTTTAAGTTTTTTTTATTTTTGGCAAAGCTATGAAGCAAAGCGTTAGACGCCCCCCGGCCAGGTGGATAGATGACCTGCAGCACCATACCAGTGGTAGTTGGATGCGAAAGGCAGAGGACTGTGTGTGGTGGCGAGCCTTGGGAGAGGCCTATATCCTGCAGTGGAGAGACGCGGGCTGATTATGATGATGATGAAGGCTATAAAACGCAATCTTAAAGGTACACCGATAGGAAATTAACCAGAGTTTCTATGTTATTAATTCATGGATAATAAATTTCGAAACAAACTTTTCTGTACCAAAAATAGCTTGTAATTGTTAGTAACTATAAACTTTATACCTGTTTTCAAAGTATTTACTAATTCTGTTACTTCTGACTCTATAAGGTTTTAGACATAGGTTCGGTACGTGTTCCTGTATATTCTGCCAATCATTCTGTTACTTCAAAGTATACTCAAGTGTACGCACAAATCGCTTATATTCTCGGTTGACCGATACGACTGACCGGTTGGCCGAGTGGTTAGACATCCTAACTGCGGAGCCGAGGGTCGCGGGTTCGATTCCCGTCCGGAACAAATATTTGTGTGAATGAACATGTCTATTTGTTCCGTGTCTGGGTTTAAAGTGTCTATATATGTATATATTATAAAAAAAAAACAAATATTTAAGTATTTATATCAGTTGTCTAGTACCCCGTAATACAAGCATAATACTTGCTTACTTTGGGACTAGATGGTGCTGAGTGGGATATCCCAGATATTATTTTTATATTACTCTCTGAACGATTTTTTTGATAATTCTGAAACGAGGCCGAACGAGTTTCGTTGCCGGCGAGGTTGGCAGACGTTCGAAGAACATTCTCAAACAGGCCGTCGCGGCGTCGCATCACGTCGTCGACTGCATCAGTAGCCAATTACAAGACATACACTGAATGGAATCCAACGCCAGTCCGAGTCCGGTAAATGGTTAAAACAACTGCCATCTAAAATCTGTACTTCCAAGTGCTCCAATAAAATAAAATAAATTCCAGAAATAAATTAAACATAATAACAAGTTTTAATTTAATTCGGGTTGTTATTTAAGTACCTAATTTAAAAAAAAAAATCCACCATTCTAGCCTAACTAATACACTCTAGTTCTAATATTTTTTCAATATACCTCTAACTAATACCACTCTAGTTATATTTTTCGCTATACCTTCTTTACTGTTAATATATTTCGGAAATATTCGTTCATCGTTAATTTACGATAGTTGGCTGATGCGACTTTCAGCCTCGTGAGCTTATTTACGTAGAATCGCAACCATCCATAAGTTCGGGCATAATTTCAGTAGTTTCTCGATTTCTCGGCCGTAGAAGCTCATCTACAATTGCTGCAATGCCAAAATTGCATTCGACGTAGATATTTTGCGAAACCGCCGTTATTCTCTCATAGATTAGATACGAATTATTTGCCAGTCAAACGGGCGGTCAGTACAGGCGTTTACGAAAAACCTTTACTATCGGCTGTGATCGTTTAAACGGAAATACCCGAACGCCGCCGCCTTCATTGAGATCTGTGAATTACTCTCTGATTATAATAATGTCTGGATAAACCCTCGCAATACAATGTCAACAACAATGACATACCAACATTTACATACCTGTATGCGCCTCAACAGAGCGCATACTCTTGCTACGCCATATTAACTATGTACAAACCGCCTGTGTGCGTGAATTATAACCGAACAGTTAGGTGATATTTTTAACATACGTGTTCCGACTTTCTATCTAGGCATTGTATAATCAAAGGAATTATCGTTTTTCTAGTTGCATATTTTATGACATCACGTTGACAAGATTTTAACTAAGAGTTCCGGAAAACGTGCGATTTTAGATGCGAAAACCATGTTTTTCGAAATTACCCGAATATTAGAGACATCAAAGATTTTCGTTGAAATACTGTAATAATGCTTCATACGCGAACTCTTTGGTACGGAACAAAAAAAAGCACTTAATACATTATATTTAATACCGGTAATATTATACAATAGAATATATTTTAAACGTGTCACAATTTATGAAGTGATTAAATAATAATTTCAACACAAATAAATTAATTTTAAATATGTCACAGCCCAGTAATTAATAACCGTCCCGAGGCACGAACAAGCAAAACGTAGACAACGACCTAATGAAATTCCCAATTGTGAGCACAAGTTACATTTCAATTTAAAATAGGCTGGCTCCAGATGTTCGTTCGAATAAGTCATCGTCTGGAAAATGAACTCTAAATCTTCTACCGATAGATCGGTGCCCAAAAATTGGATTTTCTCATAGACGGTAAAGGAGTTTATAAATTCGATATTATCGATACCAAATGATATCCAAGCAAAGGGATATAATGGGGGTGAAGGGAAGATTTACACGATACCCTAAATTGTTTAGTTCTAATGGTGCCCTTTGAGTTACTTGAGTTCGATTTATAATTTTCAGACTTTTAATTAGGTAGATACGAAAGCCCGTGTCGTGATAGCCCAAAGCGCACTAACCTGTCTCAAATGTATAAGGCCCCATAGGGCTATGGTTCGAATCCGGGCGCGTACCAATGAGTTTTTCTGACTTAAGTACATAACTATCACTGACTCCGTGCCTCGGAGAGCACGATAAGCAGTCGGTCCCGGACGCTATCAATAGATGGCGGTCGTTACAATCCCCAACCCGCAGTGGAGCAGCGTGGTGGATTTAAGCTCCAAGCCCCCCTCCACCCTCCGCCTAAGCCCCCGCAGTGAAGTATAAATGGGCTGATGAAGTGAAGTGAAGATACGAAAGTAATTTGCGTGTACCCTAGTAACAAAGCATTAAATAACTAGAAAGAAATCGAATGTGAAATTTGATTTTAGATTACGGCGTTTTATAATACCTATTTTGTTTCGTCGCCCTTAACGCGTACTTCCGAACGTAAACTACGTGTTTATTGATCTAAGAACTGTTTTTACTAAAATTAAGTTTATTCATACATTCATTGTAAAACGAAATGTTTGTTTCTTTGATAAAATATTCAATATTTTTAAATTAATGTTACCGTTACTTGTCTGGACAACTATCTGAATTTCGTTAATTCTACCGGTCTCTCATTAGTTATTTACGTTCCTATCATTTATTCACACTAAAACGACTTAAAATCAATTAAAGAACCATCGATATACACCACTAAGTATAGATCGCATCACCTAATTTCATATAAACAAAAGTTAAGAAATAAAAACTATGACTAAGGAGGTGACGATTTGTCACAAGTATGCAACAGGGTGATGCCGCTTCCATGTCATGACAATATCAATAAAAAAACACTAAAAAAAATACATTAAATATAATTATAATAGAACAAATATAAATAGAATAAAGACATCGCCCAGAGAGTTCTTGATTAGTCAATTTTTAATATTTTATTAAAAAAAAAACTATAATGAACGTAGAAATCTGATTTTCTTGTAGAATAATGCTATGCAGCTATGCACAAATTAACTGTAGTATCCCTATTGAAATTTTCCGTGGAAGCTTTCGGCGGCGCTTCGATTGCTGTAACTGTAGTCAGTCTCTTGCAAGTTGAATCGAGTGCTTTCGTCTATTCACTAGAGAGGATGTTAATTAACTTTCTGAAAGCATTAGCAAAAAGCCCCGCTGCGTTCGCTCGTGGGCTCATGGCCTTTGAATACGGCTTAAAGTTTTCATGTGAGCTTTTAAATTCTTTATTTCGCGTACGGTTCACGGTTCAATTTGGGCTTCATTAAAGAACTAAAGTGTATATAATAGAGTTTTTTTTTTAATTTGAAAGTTAATTACGAGTACAGCTTTGTTAAATAATTAAAATAAAATAGAGAATATTATTTGAATATTTAGCACAGTAAAATATGTGAGTATTATGTAGATATAGATGAAAATATTAAAGCTATGGTCACATGTATATCGAAACACTATGTTTAAGAAGCGATTTTATTGTCATCCGAAGCGGCAATGCCGGATACAATCAATATAGTTTAAACAAAGAAAATATGATTTTTTTTTAAATTTTCGTATGCTTAATAAACGCTCAGTGAAAGAACACATGCATAGCTAAAGTTGCAAGTAATTTGGCAACCCAGATAAAAAGTACGATTAACTAGAAGCCCTCTTTTGCGTTTACTGTCTAACAACTCATACTCTGACTATCTGGTACAAGACAGGTCCCCGCGCACCGGTCTTCACCCTCGCAAAATTGCGTAATATTTTCGATACCGTGAAGTGACATTTATGACTCTACGAAATATATTAAAACTTCACACATCCACACAACCACACAATCAATACATTAAAAGAAGATAAAGGTATGGAATTAATTGCACAAAAAATTGAAAAAAAAAATCGCCAGTATCTCAACATACTTATATTTTTGATAAATGTAAACTTTATTTAGAGGATATTAAGTGGATTTTCATAAGTTTTTGTTAATATTTTAATAACAACATTTTTTTTACTTTTGCAATTTGTTTTTATTATATGAGTCCCCAATTTGTACGTCACGAAAGAAAACATTTCCATTTCCATAATATGGAAATGTACGTATTTAGATATCTGCAGTAGGTATCTAAGTACGTACAACAGTCCTTATAAATGCTATCGGAACAAATGGCTAACATGGGCGATAATCTTCGAATAAGCCTTGTTCAGATGTTCATGTCTACGTAGCTAGCGTGGGCTAACTGGCCTGGTGGTCCGTTGTGGATATCGATATTGGATTGGACAAACAACTGGAATATAGCAACAAATTGTAAAATCCCAAGCGATGTTAAATGTATTTCTTCTTGGTTCCGTAATCAAATGGCAAGAAACGGGACCCTTCTTATGTTTGTCTTCTATCTGCCTGTATGTCTGCAACACCCATTTTACTCGGGTACTATTTACATTATATGAATTAGATGTATAAGGAGAAAAAAAAATTTTTATTTGTTTTATACTATTTGGGGTAGGTCATAAACCTATGGCCATACATGTAACTGAGGAACGAAAAAAAATTCTGCATACAGTAACGCGTGGGGTATCTGTAGATAGGGCTTTCAAAATGATTATGAATGTTTGCCACAGCCAACGTCTGGAAAAGACATTGAGGTAATCAACACTTGACTACATGTCGCCTTGGTTGGGCTAGGCCAACGTGTCATCACGAAAGCTAATTCTCTTGACTCTTGGCAGACCAAAATGGTAGTGTCCAGTTACATCAGCAACTAAAATTTCACTTAAATTTTATT
Organism: Luffia ferchaultella; assembly: GCA_949709985.1. Classification (NCBI taxonomy): domain Eukaryota; kingdom Metazoa; phylum Arthropoda; class Insecta; order Lepidoptera; family Psychidae; genus Luffia; species Luffia ferchaultella. The sequence goes on from OX453251.1 coordinate 6,128,248, forward strand.
TGTAATTTGTTTGTGTTATAATTTAAATCCACATCTCTTTATTTTATTTTTCTCCTTCATTTATTAACAAGCTCCATATAACCTATTTACTGAAATGCAGCAACTGGTCTAAAAATACATTATATTTATTTCATCCTAAGAGCTTTGAAAATTCAAAAGTTCTAGCTTACTTCAATACAAAATATTGAGTTTGAGAATATGTTATTTTACAAACGCTTTAGCAAAACGCCTAATTTGTAACAATTTTAATGTACCTTTTCACATTATTTTGTGAATTTCAAAATTTACCTGATCCCTCAGCCTGCAATATATTACTTTCGTTCTCCAATAATATCGATAACGTATCGAATATATATGCATATATATTGGTTTATTTTAAACCTCTCCATCGGCGACACGTATTACTTGACTTGTGTTTTCATAACGCCACAAATCCACGCGTAGATAGCACAAAGCCGCCTTATTTATAAGCGGCGAGACGTCGATCGCACGAGCTAAATTGAAAAATATGTAAACGAGAAAAGCGGCGCCGTCATAATACAAAAGGCCGTTAACATACTTAAACTAAGCTATTGTGTTATGAAAATGCAATATACTTTTTTTTTTAGAAAGTAAATTTAACAATTTCCATTCCTTATACGCAACAATCCTAGATTTTAAGAGTGAAACGTTAGGTTTCTTTGTCACATGTTATGTCAGTTAACGGCCTTTTAATTTCTGGCGACAGATATTGAAAGCCGCGCCTGAAAAAACATGAAGTCATCTTTAACGGCTCGGATGCCGGTAACTTAGATAAATCGGTCGGAAGGCGCGTCGCCTTGTGTCCGCCTAACGACGCCATCGGGGCATCAGTTTGAATATTTTTTTTCCGAGGTGATTTCGTTATATCGCATTTTCTAAGAAAAATGCTCGGATTAGCAACGTCTTCCTCGTCGGAAAATATATACAAAAATAGAATGAATGTATTTGTTCTCTAGATGAGAGTCAAATTCTGCCGTGATACAAAAAATATTTCTCATACATATACGTGAGAAATATGTCATATTATCACTGGCATTGATTTCGGTAATACAACATCGTTTTTAGTAATTCAAACTTATTTAAATTACATAAATGAATGTAGATGTGACGCGTACTTCATACTAACGAAAAAAATGGATGGCATGCACACCATAATCACGTTACATTGTTGAGCTGATATGTGTCTATCGTCACTTCTGGTATTGTTATATAATAATTTAAACTCATGATTAATTTATTTAACCTTATTTTTTAATCTTATTAATATATATATATATATAATTTATATACATAATAAATATTTTATATATATGTATTTATAAAATATTTTAAAAAAATTTAAAATGTAGCGTTAAGTAGTTTTTACGCCAAACTCACTAGTTTAGAAGTACCATAGCTGCATAGGTGGCGAATGTGTCAAAAATTTTAGTAATAATTATCTATTAACATCTTAGTGATAATAGCTCCATTAATGGACATGGATATAGTATCTATGGTTCTTTAAAGTTATTTTAAATTTTAAAAAACCATGAAATAATTAATACCTACCTGGGTATCTAGTAAATATAAGAATTTGTTTTATATAATATTTTACCTACGCCTGCAGATAATATGACTATCGGGGAAACCTAAAATGGTTTTTGATATGTCAAGTGCATATTAATGAGCTTTCATTTGTCATTCATTTCATTTATCAAATCAACAATACATAAGCTGTCAACTACGCACAACTCTTTCATTCCCCGATTCTAGCCACACTAAACGAAGACGAGTGAATGGTCTCATCATGCGCGGTCTATTTTCTGGACTCTCAAGAAAAATCTATCTCCTAAGTGTATCATTGGAGACACGTAAATAAATATAAAAGAAACGCCACATACAGTTATAGTGTTATAAGCATGCGACCCTGAAGTAGGTACAATGTGCATGTCGGATAGCGCAGATCCGCAATACTTCCAACTACAACGCTTTTAAGAAATTATGATACTGCGACGCTTTTGTGACTAACTTTAGAGCCGTACAGTTATAATGCAAGAACTATGAGCTTAACATACAGATAGCGTTGCCATCGCATACAAAATGTTGAGGTGTTAGATTCTATGTACCACAAGTGTAAGGCATTAAAATAGATTAAATCGAATGTTGTTTGTTTTGTGATAAATAAATAAAGAAGGAGAAAATGAAATGTTTTCGTTGTTTTTAAATTAAAATAAAGCTAAATCTTTCAAAAATTAGTTTTCTTACATCCACGCACATCGAAAGGCAAGCGATAATATGATTTATGTCAACGTTCTACATGTATTTTTTCCACGTAAAACCGGGTCATTTATTCAGTACGTATCAGTTGTTCGGAAATGTCGAACATTTCTTCACCGGTAACTTTGTTCATGACATGTTAATATCGGGATTCTATTTTTCTTTACCAACGTATATTCCCCCGCTTACGTAGATTAATGTGCGTCAGATTCCACGTGAAGAAAGCTTGTGGGAACTAGAAATGTAGTAAGTTCGTCTTATCGTCCTTTTGTCTCCGTGCCCCCTTTGATTTATCGATGAAACGTCGAGGCTATGTCTCGCGGGCTTTATTAATGAATTTATTTGAACGCTAATGAACAAGTTTCGGTCGTGACAAGTGGTTCTAATTTATTTTCAGCTGCTCCCGCGCAGCGTTCCTGTCAATAAGGGGTATACTAATAAGATTTTCTAATTATTATAAATTAAATTTTAACAAGTCTCACGTTATTTCAGTATGCAAAGGTAATTAGATTGAGTTGTAAGTACCGTATATAACTTGTATATTTAAAATTATATTTATTGACAATAAAAACACACTTATCTAAATTTCTTTGCCATGAGATTCCAAATGTAATAATTTTTGTGTTACCTGCTAAAATGTAGGAACTGTTCTTGAAATAACGTCTTCTTAAAAAAATACGACTGATCAGTCGAATGGTTACCAAAGAAAGAAAGTGGTTACCTGTAGAACTAAAGGTCGCGAGTGCGATTCCCGCGCTGGACAAATATTTGTGTGCACGAACGTGTCTATTTGTTTCGTGTCTGGATGCAAAACATGTATACGGAAAAATTTTCTAGCACTGTGCATAAAAATTTATATCGTACTATAGTGAAAATAAAAAGTATAATTTAACTTATTTATCTATTTATTCAAAAATAATTTTAAAAAAAACTAAAATTGATTAAACGTATCCATAAAAATGCCGCGAGTCATATCATTCTACTCGGATAGGTTGAAAAAATAAATAAAGTCAAAAGTTTCATTTTTTTAAGGTAATGTGTTCTATTCACACAATTAAATCGTGTAAAAATTATGCGCACTGATAAAAAACTACCCGTATATGTATATATTATACGTGTAGAAAAATATTTAAGTATGTATATCAATGGTCTATTACCAGAAATACAAACTCTGCTTGGTTTGGGAATAGGTGGATCTGTATGATATGTCACAGGTATTACTTTTATTAATCATTATCGATTTCTACTTAAAACTACTAAAGCCCAATCATAAACTTTTACTTTATTTTCTTACATCACAAACTATAAGCTTTTGCTTTCCAAAAGTATTGGTCCAATAATAACTGTCTCAGGAACAATAAGTTTTTTTAGAAATCGCACTTTATCAACGTATCCAATTTTTTGAAACAACGAACGTGTTTGTAATATTGACTTTTAGTACTGTAAAAATGAATGTCGTAATTGTTCGTTTATCTTTACATCTCAACGTTCCGAACAAGGCTTCTTTGCTATAGATACTTTAATAAAAATGTAATATCGAACCGATCAATGGGTCCATAGATAAAAAAAATTAAGATAAGTATTTCTACTTTATTTATAATAAAGAATTATTTATTGTCTGTTGGAAATTGGCTATGCTTGTATAAGAGAACTACGATTTCAGTTCTGATGATATTTTCTCTAAAAGTGTACTATTATGTTATTACCTGAATAATGCATGGTGGAATTTTTTAATAATACCTCGAAAATTTAAATTTACTTGAAGCGCAGAGGTTCACATGGAGGCGCATCTACAGAAGGAAATCGGACTTACAGCTCCACAATTAGGCGCGGAGGGTAAATTAATTATTTAATTTTATATTTTTTTTGTGATTGAAATAAACTGGATTTATTAAATTTTGTAACAATTAAATTTCTTTGTAACATGGACTTTTTAACTCTTTAAAATTCTGTGCTTTAAAAAATATTTCCGTGCACGAATAAAAAAGTACTAATCGACGCTGTACAGTGAAGGCCCCGTATGTTAGTTTTTCAATTAATTTTTATTTTTTTATTTTTTACAAACAATAACTCGTAAAGTCGTAAAACATGTTTGTAACAAATCCGTTTTTCAAATTTATTAATTTTATGCCATCCAGCAGTGACCATGAAACCCACGTATATAAGTGAATCTTGCGCAATCTGTGAGATAACCTCGTTTATGTGAGAGAGTTTTTTTGCTCGAACACTTTGGTCATACGAGGTCCTCACTCTACAGCGTCGTAATGTTACTTATAAAAAACACATTGTATAGCTATTAAAAATATATCGAAAACGTGAGGGTCATAATCCGAGACATTATCTACTTGTATGATTCTCTCCACGGAAATTTAAAGTAAAAGTTTTTTTATTCATACAATCTCTTTACAGGCAACAGATCCACCTCTAAACGAGATTTTAACGATATAATTTATTTTTACATAACGCATTTCACCCATTGACTCTGGACTCGACATTCAAAAACCGATAATAATGAAAAAGTCGAGGTGAAAGTATTTTTTTACGATCGGCAATATCACGAGAGGGAATCTCGATCCGCACAAAGAGTCAATTTTAAAATGAAAACCGTCGCTTTGATAAACGAAATCGAAAGTCAATGAAGTTGTTATCTATACGATAAAATAGGTACGTTTAAACGACACTTTTTCTTATATGTGTGCGTTTGATATATCCGTCCTCAGTTTATGCACTTCTGAGAGTGCAAACAATATCACGCCGTAACGAAGTGTCGGGACGGATTTAAGCGTTTGAAATCGGAATAAGCGTCACGTTCTCGGCGCGTGCGCGCAGTGAAAGTGCTACGTTTTGACAAGTCGAGTATAGTTGCTGGCGGGTTGCCAATCTCATTGTATTTAAATAGTTCTATTGGTGTGTCAAACAAACTTCCGAGCCTTAATGTCAATCTGGCGTCGGCGTCCTAGTGATATTATTTAAATGCAGTTTCTGCAATCGATGTGTGATGCAAGATCGCACAGTTGATATGCTATAGTTATTCATGTTATGTAATATTTAAAAACATGTAGCAACATTGCAACCTTAAGACGAAGATAGTTCAAAATTTTAAAAATAAATAAATTGCCATTTGACCACAGCCGCTTATTGTAACGAACACAAAATAAAAGCAATCCTATTTTGAAGCAAATAAAATATCTATCTTCTTCAGCTTCAACTTGTTTTTTTTTTTGTGTGTAGAAATATTTTTTATCTAAATTTCTCCTGTTTGATATCTTCACTGTTTAATTTTCAAAAAAAATTATTTTTGTATATTTTTGGGTATGAATTATATTTTGAACAAGAATTACCTATCCAGACGCAAACGGACTTTGTTCATATTTTTTAGGCCATAGAGCCGTAATTTCAAATCTTGACAGACCACAATTAGAGAGGGTTAGAGTGAAATGTCAAATTTTCACTGTCTTGACATGTTAAAAAAATGTTAAGGAAATAAAAACGACTTCAATACTTAAACTAAAAAGTTTCAGTTTTTTAAATCGGTGCCAAGTCAGTCGCTTTATATTTTGTTCTATATTTGTTATAGGTAGTTGTAAATATATCATTGTTGTAATTGATTTTATTCGGTAAGTACCTATTTAAAGTATCTGATTTGGAACTTTACAAACTATACGTTATTAATGTTCTTTTCTTTAAAGTAAAAGTATTAATTTTATTTTTTTAGTTATTAGATCGGATTTAGTGTTCCAAACGCTCTAGGCTTTCTAAATGCGCTGCTGAAATGAGACAGAGTTGGAGAAAATTGTCGACAAATCGCAGTAGGTATTATCCTTAAACTTCTAACCGTTAAGGAGTGCTGTAGCTTTCATCATCAGCGTAGCAGCATAAGATGACTCCCAAACGAAAACACTTGAATAACTAAAAATGGAGCTTAAACACAGCTCAAACATAGCTCAAACACACTATGCGTTCCTATAAGATTTGAGGGTATGCCTCGATTTCCCTGTGATTCCATCATTACATCCTAACTTGGTGACAATGTGATACTTAGGGAACAACCTACCTTTAAACTACCTTTAAAAAAAAATCTAAATCTGTCTACAATGGACGAAGATATCGGTGAACATACCTCTCCTTTTTGAAGTTGGTTAAAAAAAGCATAAGTTCAAAATTCTAATTGTTTTGTTGTAATAGACAAAATCAGAAAATCATTACGTACGTACCCTGAGAAAAGTGTTGTTTAAATATTATTATAATTCGTTATAAATAGACCAAATGAAAAAAGGTTCACATGCTTTAAGAAAAGTTACCTTTAATATTACCTATTAAGATTCACTATGAGCACAGCAAGGGATGACAAAGGCAATTATAAATATAAGGAATACGAACAAGGAAAAAATCGCGTCAGCATAATTACGTTAAGAGAACGCAACAGGAAGCATAAATTACCCCGACGCGTATTTTTTTCTTTTTATATTCCTCTTAATTTACGATGACAGGTGTCTATTGCTCTACTTATGCTGACCACTTAAGATTTATTTCTATTTATTTATGTTATTTCTATGTCTTTGATCTATGACTTTATTGTCTATTGTCTTTGATTTCTTCACTTTGATTATATCATTCCTGGATGAGGTTCGGCGTCAAAATTGTAGATAAAAATATCACTTTACCGTTCAGCGATAATCCACGCACACAGAGACGGTTTGTATATGGTAGTACAGCGTAATGAAAGTATGTGGTCTGTTGAGTCACATACACAAGTATGTGAAAATTGGCCTGTGATTTTGTTGACATTGTATTGCGAGGGCCTATCCAGACATTATATAATCAAAGGGTTTTGACTAAAGAAGAAGAAGAAGAAGAAGAAAAATGATTTATTTGGCTATACAAATTAAATAATATATCGAACTATAAACTAACATAACAGTAACTAATACAAGAAGAAGAAAAAGTCTTATTTTATATACATATATAAAAACGCAGCAAAGCCAAAATTGGACTCCACTCAGCATAAGCTATAAATACTTATATAAAAGAATTTCTTATAAAGCGCCTAATAAAGTTTTGATGATCCCTTTTAAGCACTATAAAAAGTACTCTTATTTTCACCCGATCTTTATTTAAATATCTATGAATACAAGTTTTGCACCAGCAAAGACACAATTCACGAATAGTTGTATGTAGTGTTTATTTAAAACATTTTCGCATCATATATTTTTTTTTATATTTACGTTTTGATTTATTGGAGCATATGCAAAGGCCTACAGCCGAGACTCCTTGCGCCTGCGTGATTTATATTGTGAACTCGAAAGAGGTTCCGCCATCCCGTTTAATATCTTTGATTTACGATAGAACTACGCGCAAAAGAGCAAACGCCGTGATATGTGGCGAGCGAGCCACTATTCAGGGTTTTTTTTGTCTCCTTCGTAACGACTTAACGATTATTAAATAGACAATTACATAATGGATATACTAGTTTTTGCTGTGACTTCACCTGCTTCATTCTGACAATTTACATTTTAAAATTTTTTGATTTCATCAATAACATGTTATCGACATGAATTATCGATAGGTATCAATTTCCCGTCACTGATTTAATGCCAAATAATACCATGAAAAATAAAAATCTTTAAATTAGTAGGAACTTTTATGGAAAGCATTAGAACTGATAATCCCTCAGTATACGGAGCAGCACACTTGACAACCGTCGTTTCCGGCAATGATAGAAAAGACAGGATGACGGTGACAAAGTCCAAGAAGAAAAATAAAATCATCACCGGATGTCGAGTAACAGAAAGATTATTCATGAAATATTTAGTCATGTGCATTTTTGTTTCGAACAAAATAAACTTCAGAACAACAGTGTCCTGAATTCAAGGATATTGTTTTTCTGGAATTTTACTGTCACGCACGACATCCACATTTATTAGAACGCATACTTAGAGAAATTTTTATTTGTACTGTGGGTCTATTTTTTTGACCTCGATTCTACTTTTGTTCTTACTGTTCTATACCTAAAAATAACGGATTATGCGTGAGCTGTAGACAAGCGCTCAAAGAATATAGACAACAAATTAAAAAGAAAAAATCGGATTGTGTGTTTTGGATATGACTAACTAGATTGCAACAAACTCAACTTTCTTTCACGTACCAAAATCACTCCGGGTAACTTCATAGCAGCATTAGCAGGCGGCCCGCGGTTGCGCCCGCATAGGTATTCAACAAATGTTTTTTGACCCAAAATTTTATAGCGTGTCGTGTATCTACTGAAAAATGTTTGTACATACAAAATCTAGTAACGTTTTTACGGATGCTACTTTAACTTGACATTTGTATAGCGTTGTATGTATGCATGGTTTGGATGAAATATTCGTATAAACAAAATGTTAAACCAGGTAACGTACCCTTCTCCGGCTCTATACATAAGATAAATCCAATATTCCTAAAGAAATTGGGGACCGTAGGTAGTTAGGTACCTAAATATCTATATTTTATGAGGTAACCTAATACGTAGGAGCTCAAATAGTAATTTTACTTAGCGATAACGCTTTTGTGAATCAAAAATAATTTTAAAGTAAATAAATAATACTATAACATACTATAATATACTATAATATTTCAGACTTATTATTTAGACTTACTTTTTTCGTATCTTAGGTTTCTCAAATTGTATATATATTGCACTATCAATCAAATATTTTTTTAAGGAATAGATACAAATAATATTTAAAACGAGATAATTTGAATAACTAATCGATACACATACACTTTATGTTATTCAAGCAATATAAAATGAAGACAATAATTTCATTCTTTCCAGAACAACGATCCAATGAATAACAAACGCAAAGTAATACAAGTGATTTATAAGACATAAACAATTGAAATTATACTGAGAGCCGTGTAAAGAGTTTCCGTGCCTTTGTGTACCCGTGTATTAATAGAGGGACTATCGTCGGATCGTGTTCATATAAAGGACATTGCGATATTTCACTTTACCAGACTAGAGATTCTCAGTTATTTTCGAGACAAATAGTTGTGTCACTTTTATGATTACGACACAGCAATATAGCGCGCGCGGGCGATTACGCGAATGAAAACGCTTGTGATTTTTCTAAGTAAGTCGACTGTCCTTTTATAGCTACACTATCCACTGTATAAAATGAATTAAAATATTTTATAAATAATTTGTCTACTAACTTATGTGCAGGTCTTTGCAGAGACCTTCTTATTTACCACATATGCAAGAAAATCTTCGTTATCGTTTCGAATGAATGATTTTATTGTGTGCATAGTGTATGAACAACTTTTAAAAAATTTGAGTTCACCACAGATAATCTATTTGATCTGATTTTATTTTATTAAATTATATGATTGATTGATGCGATTCGTACTTAAGATCCGTAAAAGTAAAAAGAAATTTTTATTATGTCTAATTTTTTATTAATCGTTAATTCTCATGGCGTCTAGTCCGCTCCTGCGCTTTCGTTGTGTTATGGCTTTACCCATCGAATGAAGAAATGTTGCACTCACCATGTTTGTTGTCTCCTCGAGAGAAAAACACAAGAAAAACATATGAGGGCTTTCGACACGTGACGTTTCATTTTTTGAAGATTGTGTTTTTAAGGGTCTTAAGCTGTTCTTCATGCAAGTGGGGACGTTTTAGAAGCTGCAACATTTGTTTTTCGTTGTAAAATATGGATTTATGGGCAGCAGAGTAAAACAGTTTTTAAAAATTTATTAGGTGTTAAAAAAATTGTGAGATTACTTAAATGTTAGTCTAAGATTAACTTTGAACACTTTTTAATGACTTCGCCAAAAAATATTTGGTAGAAGTTAAGTAAGTAACATCAAAGGAACAAAACTAAAGAAGAGTAGTAAAGACCTAGAAATTAATCTTGATAATTGATATGTATAAAGTTCTAACTAAGCCATGAAATGAACATAAATTAAACAGATCCACAAAAAACTATACAGGAATGACGAACTTAACTACTCAAATACTTGAACAAATAGATATATAATCTTATCCACACAATATCCTCTCAATGTTTGGAATCCATGTTTTTCTTAAAGATGAAGAACGCGAGGTTAAGTAATAAAAGCGCATTCATAACACAATGGACGATGCAAACCGCACGGAAATCACTATTTACAAAGTAAATACACCGAGAAATTGCCAGTTAGATTAAATTCACTTTGATAAATAAATAGCAGCACAGACCCCGCTCTCGCTGCAGACGGTGACAGCTAACATAACATTATGTTTTTTCACACGCACCTAATCCTTTTCGAAGGCACAACGCCTGTCAATGTTGCCAATTGTTTACAGGTCCTTTACGAATAAAGAGACCGTAAATGACAAGCTTTTGTGCTTTCGCTGCATGTAGAATAAACATCGTAAATTCTTGTCCGATGGATCTTTGTCTCGGTAACACCACACAAATAGATTCCGGCATTGTAGTAAGACAAAAACTCCGTCTCATAACGAGAATTATTTTGCTCAGACGACCGTGTCTAACTGAATGAACGAGGGAGACTTGGCAGGTACAAATATTGAATCATATTGAAGGTAAATTAATGCTCTGTTGATTGTGTGCTCTGTGGGGATTAAATGCATCGAATTGTCCCGTACAGCCGTTAAATTTAGCGAGACGTTTGCACGAATAATTTACGAGGGAATATCGAATTGGATTTGCTGTTGTTGTACTTCATATATTAAACATTGCACAATAAGCTTTGAATGGAAATACATAGTAAAATATACTGCTGTGGATTGAAAAACCAATTTGACGAGGAATGTAAGAAAAAAAAATTATCAATTTAATTACTCGAATCGCGGTTTTGGTATTGCCATAGATTATTTTTTATCATATTAACCAGATTCTTATGAAATGCGGTTTACCGGTGGTGTTTTTAAATATGTAATTATAACGTGATGTTAACAAACAATGTGTCACTATGTAGGTTTTGTTTCTGTGAAACATTTTCATGTTAACCAAAACCTTCAAAATATTTACAACAAATGCTGATATATTCCCTTATTAACTGTCGTGATTTTTTCCATATTCTTCAAATCAACATAACACTAAAATAAGAAAATCTTCAGAAATGTATGTACATAGTATATAGATATTTTATAAGATAAGTAAAGCAAACAGCCAAAGCCTAGTTAACCTTTTTACACACACATTACCCTGTATTTGTTTGTAGGGGCGGAACAAAAACAAAATTTAGACAATGCAACCAATAAAACCTTTCACAGCTTTATTTCTGGGAAAAAGTAGATGTCATCCGGCCGTCCTCTGCGAAGGCATGGGTTAAGACAAGTGTTCTTACCTCTTTTTCTAAGCATAGCACGTACCTATTTTATAGATACACTTAGAATAAATTATCAATGATTCTAGAGACGCAACAAAATTAAACAACGCCATTTTTTATGTTCAATTCAACTAGCTTGGACTGTTTTAATTTTTTTTGGTTGAAACAATATTTATGCATTTTAAAAAAGGTATTGTTTGTTCCCTGTCCAATTTTAGCATCGGTGTGTAAAAATAGGTCATATTAATCCAGTTACGAATCCAGATAGAAAATAAAACTGCTTTACACTACTTTAACCAATCAGCTCTGGATTGAAGCAACTAATCAATTAGTGTCTAATGGAAACTAATTTATAAAAAAAGTGTCCTTCACTGTGGGACTTTTTGACATGGAATCAAATTACGTTTTACACGGACGTTAGATAGTGTCGTACACAAACTGTAACTCGACTGAAATTTTATTACCAAATTGTATTAAAATACGAATAACAGAGAAATATGAGGGCTACAGTGCAGACACAAGTTGGATATCATTGTAAAGAGCATAAATAAACTATCCACTGGTTAATAAATTAAAGAATTCAGTATATTTAAGTTCTGTGTCAGCAGTTGGTTAAATCAATTTGTACTATGCCGCGTATAATATGCAAAGAAAAATCTTGGAAACCGATTCAAAACCTAAAATAGCCATTAGCTAATGCAGAGATACAACATGGGTCGAGAAGGCAAGAAATCAAGCCAATCGATCCAGGGGTGGACGAATAAGTGAGACAGACAAGTTTTGTTTCATGTTTCGTTCGTACTACAAACAGTGATCTATCAAAAACAATTTTTGGAAATGCACAGTAAATGCCGAAATATGTTTTTTTCTTTTACATATAGGGCTTTTTCACGTTTCAACTACGGAAAGACAGTCCTTCTCCAGTACTGATTAAAGAAGTTTGGAGAACAAGCCCACCATGCTGGTCTAATGTGGATGGGTTACAGATTACGTTGATATATCTTGGGAATAAATAAACCCTACTAGACAACTAACAATTAAAATCATTATCATCATCAGCCCGTGTCTCTCCACTGCAGGATATAGACCTCTCCCAAGGCTCGCCACGACACATGGTCCTCCGCCTTTTGCATCCAACTACCCCCGGTATGGTGCCTATACATTTAAAATTACTTGTTTGCACTTGTCTTATGCAATATTATTACCCTTTGAGGCGTATGCTACAGAAATAATAGGATATTTTAAGAATTTATATTAGGAATAGTGATTTTTGTAGAGTTTATTAATTCACATAAATTGTGGCAACGATTTCGTATATTGTACGTCGATTTCTATATACTTATTAGATTTACTCTCAGAGGCCTTTACGGGGAAAAGAGTGAGATTTTTTCAGCGTTTCATGGTCCGATGGCCAATGATCTTTGCCGGCTCTTTGCAGGAATGAGTAATGACGGTAATCCGCTTGTGGTGAGCTTTAAGCGAAGGGTTAAGGCTCGACTCGCTATAACTTTTATATTTATTACGGCTAACTCGCGGGCCCTCTAAATCAAGCACTCGAAAGGGCGAATCGCACGTACAGCTCAGTTTCATATATTTTACTCTATTTCGACTAAAAGAAAATTAAAAAAGTTATGATTTATCGTATGTAATAAAATATTATTTTTATAATTAAAGTGTTCAACATTTTTAATTGTATTATTGTGATTAAATTATTGTTGTAGATGACATTAAATAATTGTGAGTGAGTATGCTTTGAGTTTAATAATTGGATTATATCAGGTGGATTTCAAAAAACAGTGTGGATCGCAGAATCCTCGACAGAAGGAAAATTTCATATAATTTTTCCGTTCTACTAACTAATAAGATACTATGAAGTGGGGGGTGTTTTTCTATAAAAAAAATCGTACTAACGAAGGATGTTGTACGATCTAGGCAATCTTAGGCAATGTATTATGGAGATAATGTTATTTAAAGTTTTCAAAAGTCTCACCATTTTGAATTTGACTGTTCTCAAATCTTCTGCTTTTAGAAAGGCATGTTAATTTTTTGGAGACGGGCTCACCGATTATAAAAGCGACCAGTATGCGGGCGTTGCGATTAATAATATTTTTTTCCAAAGTGAGTGTGGGTAACAACAGCAATATTTTGGAGTAGAGTACACGATGAAAGGAATTATATTTTATTGCTATATGCCACCATTAATTAGCGCAAAGTTTATTTCGTTGGTTGATTCTTTACCTACTATTCTCATAGTTCGAATCTATAAAAATGTCTTTAAAATAAAAATTTCGCATTACTCAATCTGCGAAATCTCGTAAAAACCTACCAGGCCTGAAAACGACGAAAAGATGACGGGGAGAAAAACTACAAACCGACATTCCACTAACAAATATTGGAGGGCACATACCAACGATTTGTTAGACTAGGCAGTGATTAATTCGGCGTGTTTCGTTATTCCGATCGAGTTAATTTTACCGGAGCGCGAACGATAAATAAGGGCCTGCGTACGACATTTGTCATTTTGAAAGATTGCGATCTGATTCAGTAGTTCCGCAGGAGTGGCCGAACGGTTGTGTAAAGATAGGGCGGGTCGACACCTACGCTTTCATATCCAACTAATGTTGCGATTCATCGATTTGGACAACTGATTGTTGTCAATATATCGATATTCGGTAGATAAAACTAGATATTACTTTTTGAGTTCATTAATTAATAGAATTAAACTACAACGCTTAGATAAATTATCAACTTGATAGTTATAATCATCGATATTAATATTTATTAAACTATAAATATGATATTTATAATGACAAATGATATTTATATAAAAATAAATTAATCTTTTTTAACAATTACATCCAAGAATTTGCATAGACGAGAGTTGTCGGACACCAAGGAGTTAATAATTTAAATTAATTTGTTTCCTACATTCCAGCAAGGTATAAAAGTTAGTAGACGAATGCCACTATAAATAATATTGACCATGCTGTATTCCAGAAGACTCATCTGTGTATTCCTTAATGTATTTAAGAAAGGAATATTTATGTATGTATATCAGTTGTCTGGTACCCATAATACAAGAAGCTTTACTTAGTTTGGGACTAGATGACACTGTGAAGGATGTCCCGAGTATTATAATATTACTAGTAGTTCCTGAGATTTGCGCGTTTAAACAAACAAACAAACAAACAAACAAACAAACTAACAAACAAACAAACAAACTCTTCAGCTTTATAATATTAGTATAGATTCTCTTATTGATGCGATTCACATTGACAAATATTTTAAAGAGCCATTTTGTAAACTTTTCTGTTATCTAGTATGTACTTACAATATCATCAGCCGATTACTGTCGCACTGCAGGGGCTTAGGCCTCCCCTCGGAATGAGAAGACTTGGAGCGTAATTCACCATGCTTCTCCCATTCGGGTTGGTGGATTTTAACCGGGATCGACGGCACGGCTTAACGTTTTTTTTTTTTGCAACATA
Source organism: Luffia ferchaultella (assembly GCA_949709985.1). NCBI lineage: Eukaryota > Metazoa > Arthropoda > Insecta > Lepidoptera > Psychidae > Luffia > Luffia ferchaultella. The sequence continues at coordinate 6,143,328 of OX453251.1, forward strand.
CGACATACAATAAAAGCAATCAGCAAATAGGTATAATAAAGGTTGTATGAAAGTAGTCATCAGATATCAGTCCGTCACCGACTCCTAAACTGGGTGGTTAGCCTGTACTATAGTTATGTACATAAGTTAGAAAAAACTTATTGGTACATGCCTTACGATATCGAACCGCGGTCTTCTAAACACGAAGCGGGCTCGCTGCCACTCAGCTATCACGAAATCGTTATCTAATATGTATCGAGTAACATTTTGAATTTACACAAATAGCTGAGTTTAATTTAACCCACCGGAATAACCCAGTAAACCTTAATAGATAGTAATTGACCCTAAAACGGAGCGGGGATCGATACATACCCAAAGGTTTATATACTCTACATAAACTCATAAAACGTCAGCTTTCCTTTATAACCGAGAACACTGAATTATAAAACGGATCGTTAAATTAAACGGTTTTAGTAAATCGTCGCCAATATGTCACTTTTAATGAATACATTCGGAGTCATAGAGTGGTTGGTACCGTGACATAACTTTCACTTATCGAATAGTACCTTTTAAAAACAAGCTCATCCATATTCCGTTGACGGTCGTTAATAAATGTCATTCGACAGGAAACGTTGACACAGACTACCTCGTTCATTGGACGGAAGCAAAAACAAAAAGGTGGATAATCTTTTTCGAGGTCGACAACGGAGGTTTTATAATAATCTACCATAATTTTATGATAAATTGCTGTGTGGAACCGCTGTCTATTTGTCATACTTATCTCGTACATATAAATATGGATGGTAGAAAACAATTGAATGAAAAATAAAATACGTAAAAAGTTTTTAAATTTTAAACTTTGTAAGTAAAATAAATTACGAAAAACATGGAAACAGGTTTTTATGATCTGTATGTCAAAATACTAAAATTTCTAATATAAAAAAAAAAACTGGTCACCGGATTGTTGATTGTTGATTGAAAATTTCCTATTAATTAATAGATCTACAAATATATATATATATATTTGTAGATCTATTATATCTTGACATTCTCGTATATCGGTTATTTACTATAATATATATATATATATATATATACTATAATATATATATATATATATATATATATATATTATAGTAAATAACCGATATACGAGAATGTCAAGATGTACCGGTGTATGTTTACATTCACCAAATTCGATGGTCTAGGACCAAAATATTTTAGTACTTTCATTATTATTCAGAAATCAAGTGAAATTAACAATACTCCAGTGCTTATTCGAGAAACGGGAAACAATTTGATTATTAATTAATCAATTGAGTAATTAATACAAATTTACTGATTTAAAATTAATAAAAAAAAAGACTTCTCGATTATTCTGCGTATCGCTCTTTTTTGCACAACAGTGACACAAACAAACCAGATTAAACCTATAGATACGAATGATTTTTTTCTTCTAAAATTAACCAAATTACTATAATTTATCTTACATTTCCTAGTGTGACATGACACCCACCGAAATTAGAATGTAACAGACTATAAGGCGCTCGCTTGCTAAACTCAACAACCCAAAGACACATTTTGTCACCTGTATTTAATTTGAGTTTTTTATTGGTATCCGCTTTTCATTCAGTGGTAAGTAACTAGTTGTGACGCGTAATACACAAATACACACAACACGAAGACGTAACCAATTGAGTGGCCGTATGCACGTCCTGCCCGTCTCCCTTACTCATTCAACGTCTCAAATGTAGTAACTAGTTCTTGAACTAAACGGCAAGCATCACTCCTCTATTGAACTAATTCAAATCTCGGTGGTGACACTAAATCGATCATAAAAAGAAAAAGAAATCTACTTTCACCAGCAATAGTAAACCTGCAATCTAGTGTATCTTAAGATAGGCAATGTGTCAAACATTCACGACACACCAAAGCTAAGTAAGCTTATAAGCCAGTTTTTTTTTTTTAATAAAGCACTTACTTCATAAACTCATTTGAAAACATTTATTTCATATACAAATGACTCAGTAACCGATTCTCAACTATGTCACGGTAACAAAACTACAGTAATTATTACTACTCACCGTAAAATAGACATACGATTTTTACAATCTTCGTTGAGTTAATACAACGCGGTGACCAGTAGGATGATGACAACAATGGGAAAACATAGCTAGTAGCCCATTATACCCCATTGCAGGAGATTAGACCTCCCCCCAGTGTGAGGGGGCTTGGAGCTTAAATCCACCACGCTGCTCCAATGTGAGTTAGTCGATTGTAATGACCGCCATCTATTGACAGCAACCGGGAAAGACTGCTTAACGTGCTATCCGAGGCACGGAGTCAGTGATACTTATGTACATAAGTCAGAAAAACGCATTGGTACACGCCCGGATTCGAACCACGGCCACACAGCCTCATAAATTTGAAACAGGTTCGCTGCGCTCGGGCTATCACGACACTAGTATATTTAATTACGTACAATTATTTCTATTTCTTAATTTTACGTCAAATGTATGTGGCCACTTAACAAATATGACAAAATGAATGTTAATTGTAATTAATTCAACTCACATTCAATTATATTAAAGTTCGACTTACAAACATTATAATACTCCGCCATAGAAATAGATTTACTAGATCAGTTTTCCTTTTTAATTGCGTTCAACAAAACATGCATGTCAGAAGAGTGCAGTTCACTCTACATAACATGTATGAAGACATTTTATTTCTACGTTTATTTGTGTTTAGTACGTTTCAATGCATTTTATCACCCAGAGAACACGCGTTGTACTTCTCCGACTGACTGACTTGATAGAGGCCCGAACTGCAGAACCAAAGATCACGGGTTCGATTCCCGCCTGATGCAAATATTTGTGTGCATGAACATGTATATTAGTTCCTTGTCCGGATGTAAAAATATTTATATTTATATATATATTATAAAAAATATTTGAGTATGTATATCAGTTGTCTGGTACCCATAATACAAACATAATACTTGCTTATTTTACGACTAGATGGCGCTATGTGGGATGTCCCATGTATTATTATAATTATCTTGTGCCATATTGTGCCTATGTACTACTCTAAATTTACGGTTTCTAAAGTCACTTTATGTTCAAAACTGCACATTAAATCAAACACTCATAAAACATACATTTTAATAACTCTGTAAGGCTTCATTAAATTAACTTGTATTTACTATCAAAAATATTCTCACTTGTTTAAATATTTCATAGAGTAAATAAATTTGACACCAGCGTTTGGTTTTAATAGAGTCAGAAATGTCACTTCACAGTATCGAAACTGACAAACGCAATTTCGCAGAGGTGAATACTGACGCGCGGGGACCTCGCGGACTGAAACCGGACTGGAACTATCTCGCTAAACGGTTACACCAAATAGCTAGAGTATGAATGGTTAGACGGTAAGCGCGGAAGACGGCTTCTAGTCAATTTCCACTTTAATTATCTCGCTTTACATAAAGTCGGCTTACTGTAAATTAAACTGCGTTGTGAGTCAATTCTCTTGATCACTGTTCGCGTCATGATCGACTTCGTATCGATTCACTAAAACATTTACGCGTTTGTCGGATAAGTGTCCGATTGAACACCCACACGTTGTGGCTATTTCATCCATTTTATGGGACATTCATAGCAGTTAATTGCATGGCCTGTTACAAAAATAAACTCAACGCGTCACTAAACGAAATACGAGTGGGGAATAGACGTCAATAAAGAATTGCCGTGTGGAAGATTAAGTAAGTACATATAAAACAGTGACAGTACAGTGAAATTTATTTTACTATGTTAAATTTATTGCGCTAAGTACGCCATTAGTGTATGTGTTTACCCTGAATATTCATAGATACACCGCGTTGCGACAACAAAAATGTTATAAAAAATATATATATATACGCCGTAAACCATATATATGCCAGTAGATGTTTTGAAATATTCGCTGTGAAATAGAATTTCGTATGACACATAATAATAATAACATATACATCACTACAACGTCTAGGTCGTAAACTAAGCGTTAGCTTGTGTTTTGGGTACCAAGCGAAGACACTACATACATATAACAACCAAGGCCTGGTACCAGTATCAATATTCATCATATAAATACTGACTCGACCTGGGATTCGAACCCGAGACCTCTAGCTTCGAAGGCAGGGTTGCTACTCACTAGGCTAAGCGGTCGTCTCTGAAATTACATTTCATGTGTATTGTTTGTTTAACCTTTTGACTTGTCATTAATCATTCTCAATCAATTGTCCCTCTCAATTAAATGGCTCGTGACTTTCAATCTGACCAAATATGGTTAATCAGTATTAAATAGGTTAAAATAATGATAATAACCTACGGTCTGTTTAATCACTAAGTCTGGCATTTTGCTCACGTTTTCGATTGTTTTAATGTATCAGGCGCTTTATCTTGATTATAATGCTATGTAAGTTCTTTACATCTTTATTTTTGAAAAACAATAAAAATAATATACCTAATACGAGAAACAAAATAATCCAAATGATTAAAATAAATATACTTTTTTTTTTTTAATTATAAAACATAAATTATAGTGACATGTCGAAATCAAAGTATAAAAAAATTAAAATAGAGGACAATTATTTTGAATTAAAATGACATATGTAACTTTTGGACTTTTATAACAAAATTATCGCTTTATCCACTGATGCCAAAAAGTACTTTGGAGATAGCTTTGAGTTGATGGCATTTTGGCGTCTTACTCCAACTCCAACGTGCAGTAGGTATTAACAACCTTTTTACATCTGAAATGCTTTCACAATAATTATCACCTTTGATTGTTTTAATAAATTCAACATTACGAGAAAAATAAAATTAAAAAGTAAATAGAGAGTGAGCGTGCTTCTAGATAAACCTGATCGGTCAGCGACCCCTGAACTACTCCAAACACAGCTTTTAACAACAACCAGGAGCCGTCGACTAGATCGCAATGTCACTTTCGATTATATAAATGACACTCCTCAAGTTATTTAATTTTGTCATAGTCAAAAATAAGCTTTCTGAGAGTAAAATAAAATCATGACAGTCACAAACAACCAGATGGACACAGCTCAAACAGAAAACACCGTTTACTACCAGTTTGCGAGGAACACTCAATACTGTCTCATAATGACACTTTTATAAAGCTCATAAAATATAGTCTTGGCTGACAAGTGACAAAATCTAAATATTTTCCTTCGAACAATCAGACACTAAATCACAAAAGCTTGAAACCGATAAACTGTTTTAATTATACGACAGAGATATTACTACTAATAAATTGTGACTGAGACGGATCTTGGTCCGTTTTATCTGTCAAACGCATTTGGTTTATCTCAAATGTTTGTGATATTATTTTTTTCTTTCGTTTCTTTTAATTATCAAGTTAGAAAACACCTATTTGGGATCGTAAATCATTGATCTATCAGTCTAAAGTGTCCTATAATTACGACTTAGGTGGCCAGCTTAAAGATTTGTATTGTGGATTCGTGTTAGAAGCGTATCTATTATTCAAAATTACATAGTGTATACGTTATTTGAAAGTAGCTTGGTTAGCTAAAATACTCGGTCAGGGAATATTCTACTAATTCCTACTGATTTTATAATTTGGGAAAGTTTATAGGATGTCTGTTATTTTTCGTACGAAATACTCGTATAGCTTTTACATTAGAATAACAAATAGGCTACTTTTTACTCAGAAATCTGGGGGCACGGCCGTGCCCCCACCAAGTCGAGCGAAAAAGCGTCACGGCCGTACCATCCTTTTCTCGAAGCAATTCAGACCATTTTCGACCCCCTGTAACTTCGTTGTGGATAAAACTAGAAGACTGAAATTTTCAGTAACCATGCAGGCATATTATATAAGCATATTTTCAAATTTCATTCAATTGGAACCAGTATTTTTAAGAAATTATAACGGGTCAAATTTCTTCATTTTGTCACTCACTCACTCACCGATCATCAAAATTCTAAGGCACTTCTAGCAGACCTAGAAGCTTCAAATTTAGAATATAAGTAGTGTTTGGTGTATGAATCAAGGAAAAACTAAAAAATCTAGAAAAGACCGCAAAAAAAATTAAGCCCATACAGCCAAGTCTTCAGTTAAATTTTTCAATATTGGCTTTATTCGTAACGATGTTTTATTACGGCAGTTATTATTATATTGCGTGCGAAGCCGCGGGTTTAAGCTAGTCCCATATAAATATAGGCGCATGGTAGTGCCCCTGCCAAATCGAGCAAAAAATGGGTATTCCCGTCATGAAAACACGTGTATTAAATTATTTATTAATGCAAAAAACGTACCTACGTGCGTATTCGTACTTATTACGAGTGCGTAAGGTTGTATAATATATCTTAGAAAAACTATATACATATAGATATACATATATACAATAAGTAGAAGGTACCGAAAAGGAAAAAAATAGAACTGTCTACAAAATACAAAAAGAAATGAGATCCCATCAAAAACAATACTTGTCAAAAAAACCAAGTCTCGCAACTCAGTTGTTCTGCGGTAAAAAGTTGTGAGATCCATGTAATACCAAGTCGGTTATTAATTTATTCGGTTATAAATATATTGAGACTTGGCCATCGCACTAAATAATTGAATTTACATGTGTTTTCAGGCGATTGAATTCACACGTGTTTTCAGGCGATGGCCAAGTCTCAATATATTTATAACCGAATAAATTAATAACCGACTTGGTATTACATGGATCTCACAACTTTTTACCGCAGAACAACTGAGTTGCGAGACTTGGTTTTTTTGACAAGTATTGTTTTTGATGGGATATGATATACAGTTGGATAACTGTTTCTTCATAAAATGGCTGAACGGATTTTGATAATTATTAATATGAAGTTTTGTTAACGCTTGGATTAACATAAAGGATAAAATTCATCCCGAAACAATACACGGTTCCTATGGGATAGAATAATAGATGTTTGTCATTCTTTCACGCAAAAACTGCAGAACGGATTTTGATGAGATTTTCCATTAATATAGTTTATACATCAAAATCACATAGAAGTTACTTTTTATCCAAAAAAAAGGCACGATTTTTGTGGGATAACTATTGTTCATAAAATGGTTGAATTAATTTTGTTGAAAGTATACGAATGGATGTTTAGGCTTGAAATAATACATATATATAGACTCAATTCCATCCCGGCAATGTACACAGTTCCATGGCTAAACAGCTTTATTTAAATTTAGGCGGCCTCTTATAATGTATACCTATATAACAATATACGACTATGCCGACTCATACTAATTGAAGTGAATATATAACAAAATTATTAGTAGTTTATTTTGTTATAAATCCATCACGAAATATGTTTAGGGTTCCATACTCCAAGGGTAAAAAAACCGGACCCTATTAATAAGACTCCGCTGTCTGTCTGTCTGTCCGTCTGTCAGCAGGCTGTATTTCATGTACCGTGATAGTTAGACAGTTGAAATTTTCACAGATGATGTATTTCTGTTGCCGCTATAACAACAAATACTAAAAAACATTATAAGATAAATATTTAAGGGGGCTTCCATACAACAAACGTGATTTTTTTGCTCGTTTTTGCTCGATATTGATGACGGCAACAGATAGACGCTTGAAATATTTACAGAATATTTAGTTAATATATTCACTTTAAAAACAAATAATTAAATTAAAATTAAACAAATATTTAAGGGGGGCTCCCATACAAAAAACGTGATTTTTTAAATTGTATGTTGGTATGGAACCCTTTGTGTACGAGTCCGACTCGCACTTGGCCTTTTTTTTTAATTTTTTGTTTAATTGTTTTCATATTCAACTATAAGCGAAAATTCTCATTTATATACTTCATATAATTAAGCTTTTGAAGGTATATTTTTCCTCGAGGAACATATAACCGGTCTCAAATGTTTTGAGATCAATATCTGGTCGCGAATATTTCACTGTAATTAAGAGAAAACAAAAAATCAAGATGGCCGCCAGTGGTCTTCCGCAAATTAATAATAGATCATAAGACAGTAATGAATTCTCTTATTATAATTTTAAATAAATACAGAAGTCCGGGCAAACAATTCATCCGCGGGCGTTTAATTTCGACTCCATTGTATCCACGTGGAGCGACCTACGAAATTAATTACCGTTTGCTTATTTTTTAATTAAAATTAGATTTTACGTTGCAGGGCTTTCGTAATCCACAATATTTCATAAAAGATGGAAATTCTAGTGGCGCCATATTGTGAGAAAAGCCATTCATTTCGGCTACGTTTTCATCTTTCAACTGATTTATTCGGCGATACGTTCGACCTTATTTTTTAAGTTCACCCATTTCCATTCTGCGCTTGGACGAAGTACCTACAATCATTTATCATACGTTTGAATTTGACACACATATTTCGTTGATCGCGGACGAATCACGTTTTGATTTTTTTAATATTGTTCAATTTCACCTTAGATCTGTTGTTAATTTTCCTTTATTTCAGAAGATAAAACTATGACGTGACACAATTAGTTATTCAACTTTTTTTTCTTTTTTATGGAAATTAAATAATCGACAACAATTTTTATGCAGATATTTTGGTTTTAACCACACCCCAGTTTATTGAACATAATGTTTTAAGAATTTTTTTTACGGAATTTGTTCCAATAGTTGAAACACAATTATCTGAAAAAAAAAATATCACAAGATCCATTGTGTTAAAGTAAAAATTTAACTCTATACATTAAACAGTGTCAGACATTAGCGACTACGACGAACAGGCAGAAAGGAAACATAATTAATTTATTGAGTGCTTTTATATACATTTTTATAATTCATAATAATGGTTTTATAATTGGTTTTCTATCATCTTGTTATAAACAGAAAATTAAAAATACCAGTATCATATAATTTTAATCAATCGACCAATATCGTGATAATTCAAATAATTTGCAAACATCACGTCAAGTCAAGGATGATAACAAACAAATTTCCATTCGAGACACGCCCGCGCGACGGAACCAATCACTTAGTAGTTCATACTGCTAGGATACCGCCGAATTAACATATTTTCCGTTATCGATGCGTGCGGTCTCCTAGAGCCGCTTATCGGAGATGTTCCTGGCCCAAGTACCGAAATATACAATGAGGGTTAGGGTTTAGCTATCAGCTTGTTAGTGCAAATGGAGAAACTTCATATTTACCAAAAACTGTTTTTCTTCAATGTATTTTAAACCTTATGGTATTAGGCATTAAAATTTGGTAGAAATGATTCAACACTTTAATTCAGCATCACTGGATATCTAAAAACCACTCCTGATGAATTATTTTCTACCGACAAAAAGACAAGCAGAAATAGGGCAGAATTGTGTCACGGTAATAATCTTCATCATACCATCATCGTAGGTATACCTACGCTTCTGCGCAGAAAGCCGGATCACGTACCTAGGATTTCGTACACAAACGGAAATGGAAGGAGTGTATGATAGCTGAAATTGAATGCATCATGAAAACATGGAACGAAGTCTAGGAAGAATAGGAATCCGAAGACAGGACTAGGAGTATCAAAAATTTCATTATTTTCACAGAAAATTATCTGCGCTAATTATTACAAAGAGAAAAAGTTTATGAGTTCGCTCGTTTGTCGAGGTGACGTCAGATACTATTGAACTAAATTTTATGAAACTTTGCATATACACGTAACATAACTTCTGAAGAAAAACATAAATTTCTTTATGCACAATTCGAACACGTTAACTCGAAACTAGTTGATCTTTTTGATATGATTTCACGGCTAAACTTCTGGATCAAATTGTGATGAAAGTCAGAAATGTAACTTGAAATCCAGAGAATAAGATAGGGTACGTGATATCATCATAGATTTAATAATGGGATTTTTTTGAAAATCTCTGCACCACTTTCATGGATATCAATGGATGAAATTAGCGAATAGGATACAAAAATTGCGATTGCACGGATAAAGCTGCGGCCTGCAGCTAGTTCTGAATAGAAAAATTGTAGTTACAATATCTTGTGTGAAAAACAATTGATAACATATACTAATTCGTTATACCTTTTTTTTGTTATTATAGTAATCATAAAGTAACTGTAATAAAATTTCGAAGAGTTACAGATAAAATGTGAGTGACTTTAGTATTTGAAAATTCTTCGTTACCCATGAAATAAATCCTTAGAATTTTTTTAACTTCCCACTATCCAAGGAAAGTTATTGATTTGGGTCCGATTTTCGAAAATAGAGTTGTCATCAGATCTCCACGTTTTGGGAAGCCATTTTGACCATTTTCGGCTGGACGTCCGTATGTGTGTGAGTGTGTAATTTTTTTTGTCATACGATATCTTGAGAACGAATTGACAGATTAAAACCCGGGATATGGCGGTTTGAAAGGGTTCATCGAGATTTAGATCTGATTAGATTTTGGAGTCAATCGGTCGAACTGATTCCAAAATACTAAAAAAAATGTTACGTTTTTTTTAAATAACTTTGAGTTTATTTAACCGATCTACTTGAAACCTTATAGAACACGTTTTTTGTACATAAAAAAAAACGCCGGATCCCGCTAAAAATATCAAAGTTGAACAACGCGTTCAAAAGATATCGTAGTTCACAAATTTCCGAAAACATGTTTCTTTAACATAACTTTGAGATTTATGATATATGAGTGAGCAATAGATTTTTGGTTTTACACAAAAGTTTTATGCCTACAAAATTACATATAATGCCGTAAATTGCATTAAAATCAAACGAAGCGTTCAAAAAATATCGCAGTCTACAAATTTTCGAAAAACTGTTTTTTTTTAACATAACTGAGATTTTACGATTAATAGATTTTTGACTTTATACAATTAAAATCAAACGAAACGTCAAAAGATATCGCAGTTCAAATATTTCCAAAATAACATTTTCTTTGATATGTCTCAAGTTTTTGAGCTTGGAGAACTCTAAATGTATAAAAATTCTGTCTTTAGGCTTGAAGAGCTCGGAAAATGAATATTATGAAGAGCTCGACAACCATGAAAATCTATATTTTGAGTTCGAAGAGCTAAAGAACTTTCTAATTTTCGAGCGCTTTGAACCCGAAAATAGCGCTCAGTTTTAGGGATGGCCTGCAGGGTTAACCGATTTTTTTTTATTTCAGAAAAGTAATAAATAACTTACTATCAAAATTTTTTTATAAAGACAGGGCAACAATTTTTATCGAAACAACAGGTCACGAGTTTGTTAGCGGCTATGTGATTTATTTGTCACTTTCAACTTATTATCGGGTATTCGTTATCTCGCAGCTTTTTAGTTTCAACGCCCAATATGACTGTGTTACTTTACGACGTATCGGTTGTAAAGTTTTAAGTTCGTTTCAAATTAATAATGTATACAAGTATAAAAGAAAATGGTGTGCCAAACTCATCGTCATTACTTACTGCAGCTTAAAGAAATGCAAATCCACACATCCAAGTACACCCAAAAATTAAACAAGTTTAAACTCGAAAACCATCACATGTAACATTATATAAAAAAACAGTTTAAAAGAAAACGACAGTATCGAATGTCTTGCGAGTTTAAAAATACGATTAATAAAAAACCTCAATAATATATATATTTTTTTGTAAATTAACTCTAATAAAATATTTTCTGTGTTATGTGTTATATAGTGGGTGTATTATTATCTTGAATTATAAATAAAACAGGTTTTAGAAAAAATACTAGTTCATTGTGGAAACAGTTTTCTAGATAAGTTATTATAATTATAAACAACATATTTTGTGATAGTTGCGAAATCAGGAGCAAAGTATATAATTTTCAGCGTCCTATTTTTTAATTACAAAAGTAATTTATTTTGGGTCATAAGAAATATTATTTTTATATCTACACAACAAAAACTTTTCAATAATGTATCACTTACCCAGACTTACTTAACCTAGACAGCAGAACAATAATTGAGCAATTTAATAAAGCCTCGAAACTGTACACGTCGTAATTCTATATTTATGCCCAATTACAAGTTGATACCATTTCAAAGTTAGAAGCCTGTAACAAACAAAGACGGACAAAAGTTTCAATTTTTCTTTTATTTAAAGTCGATAAACTTTAGTAAATAAAAAAACCCGTATGCTTTAAAGGTTTTCTGCAGTCACAATAGTCGAGGTCGCAAATGCTCATTTCTCTATTTAATTTTGTCATAATTATTAAATATTATCTGGTATCCTTCTACGCTATAATAATCAGATAGAAAATCTATGTAATAACATTGCCTGAATATTCTCATTGTAGCCCCTACACAAACCCAATAAAATTTGACACATCATAACACTTCAATCTACAGTTGCTCAATAAATAACACTCGTTATAAGCCCGCAGTTTCCGGCCACAAATGGAATTATCATTGAATAGCTGACTATATCGATAATTTTAGTGCACCGAAATGCAATTATTTGACGTTTTAGACCCCCGAAATCTCGTTGGTGATGATTGCGGGCAATTGTCTCGCCATGCGGGCGGCGACAGCTTGGAGTTATGGGAATTAATAATGTATTCAACATCTGCTTTGTAATTTTTGGTGTTGAGGTGATGGTTCGTTGATTGGAAGGTGTTATGTTTGACACAACTGTCGTATTCTATCACACGTTTTTTAAGTACGGTACCTACTATTAATTTTTGTCATAATAATCAAAATGTCATTTAGGTTTTTTGATATTTTTTTCCTACATCACCATGGTAATTACGTGTTTTGTATTGTAGTTGAATTATATAATATAATATCATTGTTACCTAAAAATAATAAAAGCAGTGTAAAATTCTAAAAGTACAAAAAAGTTTTTGCGTATAACTTTCAACCGCACACTGCGATTTTGCTATTACATCAATACGTTGAACAAATGTGAAAAATCGAGAATGAAAATCTACGTGGCCATGGAAATAAATATGATAGCGTCAATAATAGCGCCAAATAACGCATGGCAGTATTTTTCTCGTAATCGATTCTTTGTAACTAATAAACTCTTTTCATGGCATTCATTCATTATGGCCTAAATTAATTTTTAAAACAGTATAGAAACAAGTGTTTTAGGTAATTATAAGAAACAGTAAATAAGTGAAGTTAATAGATAATTAATTTAGTATACCTGTTCTAACTACCTTATCAACCTCTCTTTAAATTCACCTTTTTAATTAACGTAATGTCTCCTTGATTTCTCAATTAGGAATACGAGATAATTGTTTTAATGAAACGTAAATATTCCTTCGTCCTGTGCTAATGGATTAAAGCTAAAACAACCCCGCTTATCAAATGATGAAGGCCGTCATTTCCAAATGAAATGGCTTGCTTGAATAGTCTTTTCTTGCATCTCTTTCGTTTAGGTTTGGATGTATTAGCGTGACAGAGATGGAAAACAATTTAAAGAAAAACATAATGTCAGGTTCGGAGCGGGCAGGATTCGTGTCCCAACAACATAAGAGTAACAGCACAGTACACTCAATATGCACGAAGTGACCAAATATGGGTCACGAGTAGTTTAAAAACGCAATGGCCCATTTCAGGCTACACAATTTACATGACAATTGAACATCGTCATAAGTATCACTGTTACGAACTATAATGGAGATTTATTTCTTCCAAACACAACGTACGTGTGCATACAGTACGTTTTGGAGAGATATCGGTTGTATTTACTAATGTGTCTTTCATCATACACAATAAGCTTACTCCAAACATACACACAATTGATCGTATTTGAGGGCCGTAGGCACATTTAAAGGTTACCCGTTCAAAATGGTTTTCACCAAAATCACCTCAAAATAGTGCATAAATTATATTTACTATGTGTTACAGAGATACTTGTTAGCCTGTAGTCAGAGTGTTTATGTTCAAAGCAGAAAGCTTTTATACTGTTCTTTTATCTTTTTTTGAGATTATACTAATTATATTAAGTAATGTGTAACGCGCCTACAGATGGCGTGTTTATTACATAAGCTGCGATTTGAGCTTTCTATGGAGTCATCATACTTACAAATCACTTTACTGTGGTGTGTGTCACCCTACAGGTAGATCAATAAAACTGGCCGTTTCATTAGCTTTATGTCAGACAGCACTTATAAAGACATTAAGTCCGAGTCCCAGTTTGAATTCTCGTTAATGTGTATCAGTGGACATGTTTTAGGGTTTCCATTTTACGTTTTTTCGATGCTTTTTATATCAATTTGTTGTGCATCGCATCGCATCGGTGCATCGGAGCATCGGTGACCTCGTTCAGAAGACTCTACGGTTTATTCGTACAGGTACGCTTGTATTGGAAATAAAACATTTTTTTTAAAGTGAAAACTTCTTTAGTATCATTGTCATTTGATAATCGATGAAACGAAAAAGCGACAGTAAAAAGAGACAGACATGTAAATTCATAAGATTCAACGTGGGAGAAAATGAGATAGGAAGCATTATACAGTGTTTCTTATGTTTGTGATTCTCTTTGTGCTCTGCTTCGTACCCCCTCCACTCGTGTGTAGCAAGGCATAGTAGGAGTTTACTTGGGCCGCAGCGTTATACGTGATTCTGCGCCCATGCGTAATACAAAGCTTGACAAAAGGTATCATAACAACTGTGGTGTTTTGTATACGTGTACGTATTTTTTATAATAAAATTCTTCAAGTATTCCGAAAATGAATGCAGAATATTGTCAAGATTAAAAGGACAGCAAAAAGTTCAACGGAACGTGTTCGTGAATTTTGTGCACGCCGAAAAGCGTTGTTGAATGTGAAAAATGATACTTCTATTACGCATACATTACTAAAACCTACATTTGTCCTATTCCCGAAATTTTACATTTATATCATTATCATGCAACCAAAATTTTTGAAGGTTTCACTTCTACCACGTATGAATTATGATGAGAGTAAAATTATGAGTTTTTTTACTCTCATCCTCCTATCATAATCGATCACGGAATAAGTAATATGTTAATAAAAAAAAAAGTTAGAAGCTTCTCTTTCATACCATCGGTCCTTTGATGCCCCACTGCAGGAGTTTAGGCCGTCTGGTCGCTCGAGATGAAGGTACTTGGAGCTTGATCTACACGCTGCTTCGATGCGGGTTGGCGGATTTTAACAATTGCCATCTATTGATGGCAACCGGGACCGATAGCTTAACGCGCTCTTCAAGGCACAGAGTCAGTGATAGTTATGTACATAAGTTAGAAAAAACTCATTGGTACATGCCCGTAGATTTGCACCACGGCATTCTAAACAAGAAACAGGCTCGCTATCACGACATCTTTTTCATACATATTTTATTATTATTCCTCTTTATGATATACAAATCAGTAAACCTAAACAAGTATACCGTAATTACAAATATAGGATTATGTCACACGGGTTATTAAATATTTATGAAAACGACCATTAATCATTAGCCCACCTCCCAGTAAATAGTTTTATATATATATATATATATATATATAAATGACCTATATCCAATAATGTATCATACAACTCAGAACAGTCCCTTAAGCTATAAGGGAACGAGCGCCGCCGTCGCCACCAGAGGTCGCCTCGCGTGTGCGCCGCTCGTAATTGGCATGACTCAAGCCTACACGCTGTCACTCCACTGCTGATCTATTGTTGAACGTGGGCTTTGTTTTCAGACAATAAACTCGCTTTTGTCGCTGAAGAGGTATCCGCGTTTCGAGCGAAGTCGAGCCTCTCGTTTAGAGCCGAGTGATGGATGGCGTGTCAACTATTTATAAAGTGTTTTTGTTTCAAGTTCACGGGTGAGGTCATAACGACGCAAAGACTCTCCGAATGACGATTGTCGAAATTCTGAGACATATCCAGTAATCTTAAAATTGAAATGAGGTATCAAAATGTTGAGAGAGTTAAATTATTCCACATGGCCAAATCGCCACAACATATCTTTTTCTACTCTAGTCACTACAACTCATTTAACTCAGATCACACCATTTTCGAAATATTAAGAGTCAGTGATACTTAAACTTGACTGTTTTTGCCAAAAGATAATTTTTTAAATGTTGCCTCAATAATTATCTGTTAGCTAATATTTTCAAAACGATTTTACGTTTATTTCATACAATAAACAAAATTTCACGAACCTGTACCCTATAAAAATATTTTATCCAAAATTACCAGCAAAAAACTAAGTCTTTCGAGTTCCAAAAAATCATACAAATAGATACATCGAGTATCTTTTTGCTAGTCTTTCTATGAATTTGATTAAATTATAACATTTGGTAAAATTAAGCAAAAACCTACTTGTAGCTTAGGCTACGGGGTACTCCCTATTACGCCGCCGTCCGTCGCTCCATGTATATGGATCCAGAAGTGGGAACACGTCGTTCTGCTGCAATGTATTCATATTTTCCAATGTTTTTTTTTTATTTATTTGTTCTACATTGCAGTGATTACGAAAAATATTGTAAATTGTTTAGAATCGTTTACAATAATTGTAATTTCATAGTCATTCATATAAGCCTGTCTTTAAACGACTTTAAACGAGAATAATAAACAAAGGCTAAATGGACGCAAGATTCTTCTAAGAAACATTTTGTTTGGAATATTTCAGGCTCTTAATATTCCAACGAAAAAAATGTTGTTTTGATATTTAGTATTTTCCATAGAGTAAATATATTTGACAGCAGCGTTTGGTTTTAATTGAGTCATAAATGTCACTTCACATTATTGAAAATGTCAAACGCAATTTCGCAAAGGTGAAGACCGGCGTCCGGAGCTTTCGCGGGGGTGAAGACTGGCGCGCTGGAACCTCGCGGACTGAAACTCGCTATCTTGCACCAGCTAGCTAGGGTATGAGTGGTTAGACGTTAAACGCAGAAGAGGGCTTTTGGTCAATTCATACTTATGGTATTTTCAAACTTACAGTTTTTTTATTTATATATTAAAAATACGTTAGCTTTTTATTTTATGGATTCATTTATGAAGATATATATTACGTCTTGTATACAATTATTGTAATTTTTAGTGACTTTTCAGTTTCGATGGTCTAAAACATACTTATGAAAAGGATATCCTTTTTCCAAAGCTAATTCAAAAACGTATTCGAACTTCCACCTAAAAATCACAAATCGTCAACGTACAATATACGAAAGCGTAAGTAGGAAAGCGGCCGTCGCTTTCGAACAAAGGGGCTGTGCCACCGAGATGTAAAGAAAAAAGCTCCGGCGAAAGCTCGCGGCTCGCCACCCAGCCTTTCATTACTGAAACCAGTCTGAGAGTATTATTTTATACTTATTCGCGCCAAGATATCCGAGTTCATAAATCAAGTAGGATATCGTGCGTAATGGACACCGAGCCGCTTCCCCTGAGAGGCATAAATTCGTTTTTGTACGCTTTTTAGTAAATCATTTGTTATACGAATACTCTACGTAATGTGTCCGCTGTGGTGTCGAACCGTGATGGCTCTTAAATCTTTTAATGGATGCATGATTAAAGCATGTTTAGCGCCAGCCGGTTAACGTTATTTCAATGCGACATTGATGATAAAACAAATACATATAATATTTCCTTTTTATTTATAATTGTAGAAACACGAAATTGCAATAGGTAGTCTATTCCGTATTTTTACTTGTTTTTCTGTCACTACGCAGCGCCACTTCCAACTGTTAGTGTTTCAAAATATGGCATTGCTTATATTCTTGGCTATTACAAGAATTATTAAAAAAATAACAACTGCAATATTGCAAATCTTTCAAAATACTTGTTTGCTTTTATTAACATTTCCATGAGTATTTAGAGAATAATACGTAAAATTATGAATCGATCTATGAGAAATTAATTTAGTTCAATTAAATTTATTTAGGCATCCCTCAATCGACAAGCATAAACGAATAAAACGCATTGATACGGTTTATTTCTCAAATAAATGATACAATAATGAGAAAAAACTATAAATTGGTTTAAAACGCAACGCAATGTTATGGAGCTCCATAACCGTAACCGAAACTATCAGATATCCGAAATAAAAATATATCTTTAACCGTAACGGACTCTGATATAAAAGTTTCAAATAATTTCGGATAGGGGCGCAGAGTCTAAATGAGACGTTTGATGGCTAGTTTTTGTTTTTGCCTGACAGTTGACTTGACGCACTAGCCGCGCGTGTCTGCTGCGTTGTTTATTATTGTCAGTCATTATGGATTTTGGGGACTTACATAAAATATTTACATTTACTAGTTAGGTACTTGAATAAAAAGTGTTGTGTAAATTACAAAATTGTTTATATCTGGTCAAAATGCGTCCCAAGTCTAGTTTAATTTGGACTTTTTTAATAAAGTTGATGCAGATTTTATATACTTATATGACTGATTGTAGTACCAAATAACAACCTAGAAATAAACTCGAATTATTACATATTTGTTTTGTATTTTACTTTTACAACTCCTTAGAAATCCGTAACACTAACTATCCGAAACTGACGAATAATCCGAAATAATTTCATGTCGGTAACCGTATCCGAAACCGATATAATATTGTTATCCATATCCATATCCACATCAGACATTACATATCCGTAACATCTCTGATATAAAGTCTATTTACATCATTTTGACCTTTTGAGTTGCTATATAGCAGCGTCGCGTCGCCGCTGTATAGAAGCTAATTCGGTAGCCCTAATAAACATTGCTTGTACCCTCATAAAAAAGTTGCGTTTCCCTCCTGTCTAACTGTTGGACCACCGATTCATAATAATAATACTTATAAGACTTTTGAACACTTTCAATAGCAGCTGTGTAATGTATTTCTGACTTCTGTTCTGTTAGGCCGACGCGACGTTGGTGTAAAGACATGAGAAAAAAAGGCGTTTGTTCAAGTCCGTTCAAACTTAGTAGCATAAAATGACGACTATTATAAATTAGTTTACAAGTACGTATATCCAATTAAGTTAATGCATAGTTTAACTATAAACAAACAAATAAATATTTTAGTTCATGAAGTTATTGGTTAGATTTATTGATTTTGTTGTTTAAGAAGTTTTTGTAAACGGTACATTTACATTTTACAAATTTAGTACATTTTAAAACTTACTTTATAGCCTTTGCAGAGGCTTCCTTAAAGATTATAAAAAAGTAAATAACAAATTGGTCTAAAAAACATGTTTCACACGCTCTTAAATTCTGTCAGTCCTAGGATCTTGAAACAATTTATTCTACATTTATTTATTCATCGACAGTTGAGCAGGCACTAAATAATAATAATAATATCTGTTATATTCCACACAGCGCCATCTAGTCCCAAAGTAAGCAAGTATTATGCTTGTATTATAGGGTGCTAGACAACTGATATAATATACTTAAATATTCTTTGTAATATATACATACGTTTACACCCAGGCACGAAACAAATAGACATGTTCATGCACACAAATATTACAAAATAAACTTTGAAAATACTCACGTCATTATTTAGTCGAGACAAGGGCTATCATGTAGTTAGGTTGCTCTGGAATTGTTTTGGAAGTGTTTTTTTTAGTTTTTTAATAACAGTCCTTAAACATAATTTCAAATTATTATTTTATTATCCTGCCCCTGCCCGCGACCGCGTGATTAGTTTTAACTAGAGAAAACGCGTTTTTACTAAAAACTGTTTTTAACTGTAACATATACATCTCTAAATAGAGTTCCGGTGTCAGTACACGTAGATAAAAATATCACCAACTGTTCGGTAATAATTTATGCTCTCAAAGATGTTTAGTATACCGTTAGTATTGTGTAGCAGGAATATCTGCCCTTTTTAGTCAGACAAAAAGAGCCTATAATAGTTCGCCTCTTTTTGTTGACATTTGTTTCGCGTAGGTCTATCAGGACATTATAAATAATCAATGAAATGATGATGGTTTAGGTAGTTTCTGTGCATTAATTATAAATACATGAATGATTCTATAGGTTAGTTATGTTGCGTGTTTTGGTAGTAACGACAAACGACGCGCGACGGTGAGAAAATTGGTGAGCTAGTATAGTATAATGTGAACTTAGAGGTTTTCCCATGGTTTTCCCTATTAGAGTCTCAATTTTGATAAACCTATCGTAATAGGATAAACATAAGAATCCACTAATAATTGTTATTAATGCAAGGATGCTTACGTTTTATGAAGAACTTTTGTGCAAAATGTCAAGTTTATGTATCTAGCAATGGTATCTAGCGATTTTGTCTTTGCATTGATTTACAAAGTGTCACTTTCCTATTCACCCCATTAGAAATTGAATTTGAAAAATAAGTGATGCACATGTAATATAATTTGTTTAGTGTATTGTTTGTGCACAATATCTCAAGGTTTAAAAATACAATGTTTAGCACTTCTGTAATTCGAATTTCGGACAACCCTTATTCGGAATTCCAAGTTTCTAGACATTTCTAGTTGCTAGTGGATTAGGCTATACTTTTTTTACTATATACTACGTATATACTGTATATATTGTATTAAAAGTATATTAATGACAACCTTAATTAGTATAACGCATAAGAAAAGTCAATTAAGAATCTTTCCAAAACTTCCACATGGATATTAAAATTTTAGATTAAAAATTCCTGCTGATTTTTTTTTCTATCCTCAATCGCTACTTCTATAGATATAGTCAAAGTTTCTGGGAGTTTTACGTTTTTGAAGACATTATAAATACTAAATCATTCTGGTTGTGTGCTCACGCAATTTAAATCGGCAGCAAAAAGTATCTTGTCTTTAAAAGTTTTAGCATATGTTTAATGTAATGAAGTCCTTCAAATGATTGACAGGCTAAACGCCCACGCTGGCAGATGGGCGTGGAATCACAAAGATCTATTCATTAAGAATTACTTGTGCATGCATGATCGCCTGGTAGTTTCTGTTGATGACATTTATAAACGTTAAAATATATATATATATATATATATAGTCAAAATTTAAGAACTACAAGAAAATATTTATTAAATGTATCTATCGATCATAATAATGCAAATAAATTCAAATAATCGCAAAAAGTGGCTGAACTTGGAAAAGTTTAACAGTTATTTTGGAATGTACTCATATTTTGTTTTACGTTTGTCATTTAGTAAAACTTTTCGGTTGACTTGCAAATTGGCGAAAAGCTTACGATCGGAATCATGTCAATCACCGACCTCCATTATGTGGGCCCACCTATTCTCTGTGTATTGAACTAAACAAACATGAATGAAATAGTATGCGTAGATTTCAAATAAATCTTCTGTGAGTTTGTTTATCAATTTAATAACTAGATAACACTAAACAACCTCATATATATTCCACATATAAAATACACAATTAGCGTAAAAAGCGTGAAAAAATTCACATCGCGTACCCTCACAGGGAAGCCATTCAAATAGCTGTGTTATCTACAAACGGTTATTCCCATACAACAATAACTCGTAGAGCGACGTGGGTGGCCGGTATAAACGCCTACTGTTTTGGTACTTACACAATTATGATAACCTGGTATCCATCCGGTATAAGAACGGATTACTATATTATTAATTAATACCATGGCATTGCGATTTAAAATTCATAGAAAGTTTCCTGATTCATAGTGCAAAAAATTATAATATATCGCCAAGACGCTTTTTACGATTTGTTTAACTTTTTTGCTCCTTCACCATGATGAAATATAGGGTATTGGTAAACATTTTCAAGACATTTGAAATAAGAAACCCATGTTACAGTCAGTCGATTTTATATTTAACGAAAATCTATTTTCCTATTGATATAATATTTATATAAGTATAGTTACTGAACATTGTGTAGTAATTTTTGTAATCTAACTCTATAAATAAATAAATAAATTATATGTTTAGAAAGGTAAGATAGATCTTTTGTGTCGATTTTATAAAATTTATACAAAAAAATTTTTACTAAATGTATGTAATGCACCTCATCTTAATCTTAATTAGGAACTATACTATTATATGATGATGATGATTATACTTATTTTATATAATATTTCGTTATAGTGGATATAACTTATGTTTCACACATTGAAATTTTACACCTACAAAATTAAGATGTCTTTAATAATAATATACGTAAATAAATATGTTCACTTTGTTCTTTGAAATTTTAAACATAAATGAATCTACAGCTTACTGAGAAATTATATTAATAAAATTTTTGTTAGACGGTATCATGTATTTCGACTTATTTACCACAATCCGGTATGGTCTAGTGGCTAGGATACCTGGCTCTCACCCAGGAGGCTCGGGTTCGATTCCCGGTACCGGAATTCTTTTTTTGCTTTTTTCGTTGTTTAGTTTATTAAAGAAATGTTTTTTATGATGATTTTAATAAATTAAGGCTATGAAACGTGAAATCATAGAGAACTTATTTTTTTAAAACCGTCATTAAATGTTTGTTTCCTATAAGAAAAAAATTATGTGATGAAATTTTAATAAATTTAACAATGCGGCATTGTGCCAAAAATAAGTAGTAAAACCACTGTAAATTTTTCGCCGACTTACATTTTCTGCTATCTTCATAAATTAAAATAATGAACAATTAAAATATGCCTATCAAAATGACCACTTGCTTATCGATTATCGAATAATTTATTGTCTAATAATTATGATAAGTACCTACAAATGTTTACATACACAAAGAATTTTTCAGGAGTACCTTACTAATATTTTTAGCAAAAAAATTAATTTTAATTCTTTGTAAATAACAATTAGTCGGTTTTGCTTTGCTTTATTCGTGAAATCGACGTCCTCCATGACGTGGCAGACAAGCGCTTGCTCGCAAGAGAAGGTTCCGGGTTAGATAAACTATTTGTAAAATTCATTGAATTCCATGGGAAATTCCAATTTTTGACCGGTTTCTCAAACCTCGATATAAAATAAAAAATGCTAAACAATATTCAAAATTACGTTTCCTAAATGAAGCAGGTAGAAGTTTAGATAACGCGTGGGTTATTTTTAGTAAACGACTTCCTTTCATTCTATTACTCGCTTTTTCAATTTAGTTATTAAGGTCTGTCCAAATAACGACACAGGAAATATTAAAGTAGATCCGGCTTAACACGTGTCTAGGAATCCTTTGTCTTCGCGACGGACATTAGCTGGACCCTGGACCTTTACGAAAAAATCGTTATTTGTAAATAAATCATTAAAAGTCTAAAGAAGGTTCTGTAGAATAACAAAAGACAATAAATCTTAATAATAATAATAACGTATACATCACAACGTCTAGGCCTCAAACTAAGCTTTAGCTTATGTTGGTACCAAGCGAAGACACCACATACATATAACAACCAAGACCCGGTACCAGTATCAATATTCGTCATATAAATACTGACCCGACCTGGGATTCGAACCCAGGACCCGAAGATCGTAGAGCTTCGTAGATAGGGTCGCTACCCACTAGGCCAAGCGGTCGTCGCAAATTATATCGCATTTATATCGCAAAATTATAATTTTATCGCCATATCAGCTATATTTACTTTTAAATATTTTTATTTTACTTAATTTTAAATCAACCAGAGTCGTGTTTCTAAATGCCTATTCAGTCATGTCTCATTTTTCAGACTGGCCAAAGACCCCTAAAATTAACTGTCACAACACAAAAGGTGCGTTTATCTGAGTCACCGGCGGCGCCAAAGTTATTCCGGTTATAAAATATTCAAATAGTTCCCTATCTAAGACACAGTATAATTGTTTTCTGAAATGGGTTAAAGCATTAATTAGCACTTGTATGATCTTATGCAAAGCAAATAAAAAAATTTTTTTTTACACTCTATACCTACTCACCGTTTGATTTTTCCATCACATTCCAAACTTTAATAACTTTGGTGTGGATGATAAAAAACGTTAATTTTTTGTATGGTATTAAGTAAGATATGGCGCCACGAAGGTGTCGTTTTACTGTGAGGTTGCGCGGGCGACTGACAACTACTTCAGTCGACGGTGGTACATATTATTTATGTTCGACTGAATATTACTTTGAAGTGAAAATTCTACCTACCATTTTTTTTATGAATGTAGTCTTTGGATACATAATCCTTAAAAAAAAATTGTAAATCTCCCTGTGTATGCAATAGTACGATGCAAAAATACCTTTCGCGCATTTTCGCGCTCGCTCGAACCCAAGACGAACCGAATTACGTCTGAGTGGGACGTTGAATGTCGTCTAGACACGCGACGTAGAACATTCTTAATTTTTATTTTATTACACACACACACACACACATTCATCCCAAAATGACACAAATAGGATTGTTAACTTAGGCATACTTGTTAGTTTGATTGTTAAATTGAAAGTGTAATCTATGTTTGGCCTTATTTAGGATTAAACTTGATTGTGGAATATTTAACTGTAAAGCTATAAGACTAGGTACCAAATAAAATAAATTAAAATTTAATAAAATGAATCAAAAAATATCTTTTAAGGTTTAATTCTATAATATGATGACCAACTAATTTAACTCATTCAATGACGTATTAAGAGATATTTTTAATACGAATTAATTATTAGATACGGTTGACGTAAAACTGATTTTAAATCCTCACTCAGCCATGTGATTGAAAAATACGACTATATAAAGTTACCTGATTAATATTTTTAACCTATAGATTTAGTTAAAAGACTGAAAATATTTTTTTTATATAATCTTTTATTAATAATAATGCATTATTCAAATACACTACATTAAGTTAATTACATTATTGAAATCAAATGTGAAAAAACTGAGTTTAAAACGTCGGAATTCGAAAACGGAAGGACCTAGACATAAATCTTGACAATACTTGTCATTAAAATTTAAATGCAAGGTATGTAATTTATTTACATCATAATTTGTCTCTACTTTTTTAACACTCTTTATTATGCTGTGAAAATATTGAAATAAACCGAACGTGCCATCTTAATACCTGCTAAATATCGTATCTTTTTGATTAAGTATGCAGCAGAATAATAAATAAAGGACGGTCGACGTGATCAAACCTAAACACTATATCACATCTTTTAATCCAAGAATACCAAGAATTCTATTTCTTTAATTTTTTTGTTTTTTTATAATAGCCGTTTGATCAAGAATGCATTATGTTAATAGTTGCTGCTAAACAAACGTTAAAAATGGCCGAATTCCCAAAGTGTCGATTGTTTTAATCGCTTTTTAGAAACCTCGACCGACCCTCGCGCAACGCCATTCTTCTCCGGCAAAATAAAACACCGTGTTAAAATTTGCATGAGATATTTACCGCTTATCGATTTCGCCGCGAATATTTTTCGTTCTTTCGTGTCAAAATATAATTTAGGACGTCTCTCGTTTTGTGGAGACATTATAATAATTCTACGGGGGGTTTCGGGGAAGCTTTAGGCTTAGGCCTATTTGAATGTGACCCGAATATACGCAAGTTATAAGTTTTCGCGTAAGCGATTCATAATTCCAAATACTAAAACACAGTATAGACCCAAAATTAATAATATAAACAGTAGGTCAGTGCTGTGTAAGTAAATAAGTAAGTAAATTTTTTGGGCACCTTATGTAAATATTTAAGAAAATCAAATAATAAATACTTTGTAACTTGGAAATGACTGCATCAATTGAAATAACAAACGAAGCTAAAACCACATAATTCATTTTTTTTTTTAAAGAAAATTTCGTGATAATAGCTTTGATATAGAGAAAGCGAAGCTTCCCGCGGCCTACCCACTAGAGACACGGGATATATATTTACTGTCCGAGACGGAGCGTTCCATTTAGCGGTGGGTGAGATGCGCTTGCGGAAGGAAACGTCTACACAATTTCATACTTAAACATGAAAAGTTACACCACTCAGCGTTTTTTTTTTTTGGGGAGGGGGGCGTGTTTTTACAATATTTCATTGTATAATTTGGCGTTTTCGCGATGAAATACTTGCTAATGGGCATTTACCTTCTAACGAATGATGGTGGCATACACTACTAGCGGGGTGTATACGCCGTACTGTGATTCTAGTGGGGAGCGGAGCGGGTACGTTTCTACTTCTGTGGTTCTGAGATTAGAACCAAACGATTAAAGTAACAATATTATATGTGGATGTGCCTTACTGTAAACCAGCCCATTGTAACGTAACTAACAATTTTTGGTTTAATGACACGCCAAAATGCTCGTATCGGTGTCATGTTCGTATATGAATGCTCACCTTACCTAAACCCTGTCAATGTGTATAAAATTATTGAATAATAATATGGCTTGGTGTTAAAGATCATATTATTTGAATAACTAGTTTACACTTGGTTGAACCCCACCTCACGCTGCCTGGTGCGTCTATTTATACAGCATAGAAATATAACCTATTGAAGTGTTGTCCAAAATTATTGCAATTAGTGTAAGTTTAAAAAATAAAGTTAGTATTGTTATAATAATTTGTTGTTGTTTATTTAAGAATCTAGATCTTGAGCTACTTACAGTGCGGTTTTTAGGTCAGTAGATAAAATTTCTATATTCATCATCACCCTCCTGCCCTTATCTCACTCAAAGTGGGGTCGGCACAACATGTGTTCTTCTTCCATTCATCTCTGTTAGTCGTCATCTCAGTACTCACACCTTTCACACACATATCCTTTCTCACGCAATCCATCCATACCTTCTTGGGTCGTCCCTACCCCTACATCCCTCCACATTCATACTCATCACTTTCCTTGTAATATGCCTTTCATTCTTTCTCATCACATGACTATACCACTCCAACCTATTGCTTCTATTTCTATGTTAACAACATAAATGTTTCACTTATATTGGGCGTGCCCATAACATAAACGCGATTTTATTTCACTTTTTTGGATACACTTTTGTTTATTGCAATTCGTGTCATTTAATCATAGAGTAAATAAATTTGACAGCAGCGTTTGGTTTTAATAGAATCATAAATGTCACTTCAGAATATCGAAAATATCAAACGCAATTTTCCGGGGATGAAGACCGGCGCGCGGAACCTCGCGGACTGAAACTCGTCATCTTGCACCAGATAAATTATAGTACGTGACTGGTTAGACGGTAAACGCAAAAGATGGCTTCTAGTCGATTCGTGCTTTTATGCATTTAATAATACCCAACAATGCCCATAGTTGACGCGTTCGTGTACGTCAAGCGTCTATCACGTATTTGCTTCGAATCATCGTATTCATAAATATTATGATCTTTGGAATTCCCTTGCCTATTCGTTCACTATAAAATTCATAATCGATTTCAGTCGTATAAATAGCCATTCGTGAGATTAAATACGATTGTTTGTTGCTTTTGTTGAACTATTATTTTCAGGATTCCTTGTGTTTGAGATGAAAATACTCTTATATGATCACTTTGGTGTCTGTTCAAAAGCATCATGTGACATATCAGATGAAAGCGTTTCTTATGAAAAACAGAAATTTTTTTAGTTATAATATTCATATTTCAATAGAGTAATGAAAATATTTGAAAATTTCACATCGCTCTCCTTATTCTTTAAACTATTGAGACTAAAATTAAGAAAAAATAAAAGACATAGAGCCTCACTCATTATTTATAGGTAAACCTAAACGAAAATCCAAATTATTTAAGTATTTCCGAGAAAAGGAAAGTATTCTTGAACAGAAAATATGTTTCATAATTTCACTGAAAACCAGTAAGGTCAACTGGTCTAGTGGTTACTATAGTAGCCTGCTTATACGGTAAAGTCGGGCTGAACTTCTAAATTGAAATTCAAATTTTTAAAAAAATTGTAGATATAGTGCTGATTTATAGTACCTACGGAATCCTGTCCATGCGATTCCGATTCACACTTGACCGGTTTTTTACTACGTTTTACGTATTAAATATTTATTGGCGGCTTGATGATATTTGATATGATGTTCGCAGATTTTTTGCATCTCGTAAATAAATTGTTTTATGAATAAATCTCGTTTTCAGTGTTTTGTTCCCAAAGCTAATATTTACCAGCCGTCAATGGTAAAACCTAGCATGTACGAAACCCCAATGGTAAAGGCCCGAAAAAATCGTAACTTCTTTATAAATTCTTATAACTGATGTCGGTAAATCCTAAGTTGTAATGGTAAAACCTACGGTTGACCAATATACGGGCATTTACAGTAACACTTACAGGCTTTCAAAATTAGTTAAATACCTACTTATTTAAATAGATAATATTTTATTCTAAAAGTTACTTTGTTTAGCCCTTTGAATTCCTACTTATAAATTTTAACGGCTTTAAATTAGCTTAAAATTAAAAAAAAAGAACAGAATCTACATTCTGTTCTTTTTTTAAAACTTTTTACGTACATAAAAAATTCTTTATTTCTACAAATAAAGATTTTTTTACAATTCGTCTATATATATATATCTTGTGTTTTAAGCTGCGTTCTTAAAATTATTTTAATAAATTATTATTAATCTGTTAAGTAATTAAAAATAGCTTTTCTAATGTAATAATAAAATGTTCTTCGGGTAATTCTAAACTTACAAACGAGACCGCTGTGGGTAGCGTGCCTAAATACTAGACCATTTACTGCACGCATTTCCTTGACTGACCTGTCGTATCCAAATGGTTCATTAGAGCTTTAATAAGAACTAATGAGCCATGATTCTCATATTTAAATTCTAATTATTGTTCTTATCTTAGGGTTTTCAAATGACACCTTTAGCTTTACAACAGTACTGGCTATCTCCTCTAACACGATAGAACAGGGTTATGTTATGGTATTTCAGCACCGTTAGAAACTGATTTAGACAACGTGTTTTTCAACTATTGTAGTAATGTAATATTTATAATTAATTCGTAATTAGTATTGCTGCAATATGTTTTATTTACACTTATAAAGAAGTAAAGTTTAGATGAAGGAGGTAATTTGCTTATCTGATTTCTAAAATTCTTTCACCAATAATTAGAACGGACCTCCGGGACGGATGTGGGCTATATATCATCACATCTGTCTGTTTGTTTGTTTGTTTGTCCGAGCTATTCTCCAGAACGGCTGATCCGATTTTGATGGGACCTTCAATAGCAGATACAGGACTTTTCGGAGTAACAAGTTTACTTTTTGTCAATACATATAAATAAACTACGAAAGGGAATCAATCTCTCCGTACCTCATAATACAAGCACAATACTTGTTGTACTTAGACTACCATGCAAGCTTTACAAAAGTAGAACTTTAAGCATTATTGCACTATGAATATAATATGAAGTGACTCAAGATAGCCCGAGACCATGACGTTATGGAGAGCATGGACGAAAAGACTATGTCTAGCAATGAACAGGGTATTGGATATGGACTACTATTGAAAATACTATATTTAACAAGATAATATAAAAATGACTACATACGATAAGAAAAGTCATAAACAAAATTATTTTCGGTTACAGAATATGGAACTTATTAGCTATTAAAATTTTATCTCTGCTCTTACTAACAAAATGAAATTTAACATTATGTTAAAAGGCCTGACGTCACAGCTAAGTACGCAGTGTGATATTGCCTTCTCTCTCTAACAGGATATTTTAAACATTTATAACTTTGCTATTAATGATTTATTTTTTTAAATTATTTCACTAGTATGATATATTTAGTAACTTTGTAATTTTTTTATTTTATTTTATTTATTTTCAATACTAGTTTTAGCTAAATTATTTAACACATGCAGGTTCTATTTCTCCGGATAGGTAAGGAATATTTACTCCAAACCAATATACTGTTGCAGTAGCAGCCCATGAAAAACAACGTCTGCGTCAGGGCAAACCACTTACCCAAATATAAATTGAACTTATAATATAATTTTTAAAAAATTGTCATCTATCCCACTGGTGGCTGTGACTAGAATTAAAAATGTTGTTAGCGAAATGACAATATGTGATAAGAACTTGACGTGTGTTTTTGTGGGCACCACATGAAACGAAAGCTCGTGGTCGTGAATCACTTCAAGTGTTTTTATTGTGGAAATGCAGAACAACTTACAGCACAATGTTTAAATAAAGTAAACTGCAAGCGTATTTTATTGAACGTTATTCACATTATAAGAACTGATTTTTTATTATAGTTTCGATGCGTGCCTAACAGTTCTAACAGCGTAACCAAGCGTATTGTGAGCGTCGCGCCACGTGGCACGATCGTCATTTTTAACTAAACAAAAAATGACACTAAACATTCCCATTATTGCATTGATAAAATAGACAAAGAAACTTTGTTTTCGACAAAAGGTAAGAACGAAAGCTCGTCGCCATTAATTGTTAAACTTTTTTGACTCTGTTTAACGGTGAATCCATTGTGAGTTCAACTTTGTACGTAACCCCGTAGAGGCGCAAAATTAACGCTCAGCGTGAGTCCTGCGTCGGGAGGTTTTTGACTAGGATATTACAGGAAAAAAAGTCTTTGAATTTATGTATATAAATGTATTTTTCTTTGCGTGTTAATTTTTTTAACCCAGCTCGATTAGTGACGCCCGTGTCACCTGAGCCGAAAGACTTTCGTACAATACGAAGTATTTTGGTTCCCGAGCGATCCATTCAGCTTATGAATTACGTTTGGACCCTTCGCCATCGTGTGAGATCCAATTTTTTTTGTAAGTAACGAATATAATCCAATACTTTATTAATATTCATGAATATATATTAATAAATTACAATTATTATTGATGCATGTGACCATATAAAATTTTAGTTTTAATTCCGTGTTGGTAACAATGACCACAACGATTTTATTTCAATGCAACAAAACTTACCTTAATTAAAATATTACAAGTAATATTATATTTTGCGATGCAAACGGAATACGTCCTGGTTCATCGAATTTCAATTATAATGCAATCCAATATTATTCATAAATTAATTTAAATCATAATACTCTTTAGTTTTTCATGGAATTATCTGGCATAAAACCGGTGATCATAAAGTCAATAAAAATCAATATCTATATTAATTTAATTTAATGAGATTATTTGAGGAGCCGCGTAGGGAAAGGGGTCCTATTATAAAAATTCATCCAAATTAAGTACCACGGACAAAACACTATTTAACTTTTTATTTATTTATTTATAGTAAGTTAAGCTAGTTCATATATATTATAATTCTGAAGGTTGGAATTGCACTTTCGTCGTACAAAGCAATCTATCCACAGTTGCATTCTCAACGGCTCTTCACAATCCTGAAGAACTTGTTTAAAATGTTTATTTAGATTACTTGTCAGTAGTGGAAACGACTCTATTATTAAATATCATTTCATTATTAAATATGATTTTGTGTAACTAATTGCTGTCAATATCAAATTCTACGTAGCAACATTTTGGCGCACTACTGAACTCAGTAAAGAAATTATTTATAGGTGGATGGACGGTAAATTATTGGTTCATTGAAAAAAAAAATAGTATTTCCTAAGTATATTCGTGTCAATCCATAAAATTTATTTCGCGTAATTTTTAAAGTTTTGTTTTCGTAGTTTTCGTGAATGTCGCTGGGATATATTATATGTGTAATATATGCAAATATGATTGAATCATAATGATAATTCATGAACTGAACTGAAAAGTAACCAAGACTTTGTTTACATAATGTTTGGTAATGTTTTACAAAAATGGACCTAGTACTGTATGTCTGTCAAAAAATAAACCCTTATACTTATTGAGTTAATTTACTAGTAAGTATTATACATAAATTAGACAGCAGCGTTTGGTTTTCATTGGTTTTAATAGTCAGAAATATCACTTCAGAGTATCAAAATTTTCAATCGCAATTTCGCGGGGGTGAAGGCTGGTGTGCAGGGACCTCGAGGACTGAAACCGTACTGAAACTTGCTGTCTCGCCAAACGGTTACACCAGCTAGCTAGAGTAAGAGTAGTTAGACAATAAGCACAGAAGAGGGCTTCCAGCCAATTCGTATTTTTATGGTAGTATATGATTATACTCTACCGAACTCTTTGTTCCTAAAACTCATGCTATTTTTAAAATATTTTCGTAATCTCTGTATAACTTTTGAGTTTGCCTTGTCGTTGACATTTAATGGAATGTAAAAAGAAGCCAGATAAGTCACTTTGTCACTTTCTGGGGATAAAAGCGTAGCAAAATCCTCAGTTTACGAGTACCTCGTACGAGACTGTATGCGCTCGGTGCAAGAACTTCACTAAGCTCTTTCACTCCTTACACGTGCCGGATTAAGTCTTTGAAATTCTGGAGCTCCTTGTTGTATACGTAAAACCTTTTAAGTTTCAAAGTGAAAATGTTTATGTTTTAATAAGTAAGTTTATAATGTTTTAAGAAAAGAAACAAATTATTTGCTTATATTAAAATACGTGTTATTTATCCTGCTTGCTTGAACTCAACTGCTTTATCCATGCACAAACAAATTTTCGTAGATTTTTGTTGACAACTTTGTGGTGTAAAATGATATGTTTTGTTTTGTGATCTATCTTTACTTATATTTTACGACACAATTCAGTATCTTTATTGTTTAACTTAGATATAATACTATACCGACCAACCATTTTTAATAATTTGCCCAACACTTTGGTGGTACTTATTAAGGCGAGAATTTAGTACTCCTATTTTTGTCTCTCTGCACAACAAAGTTTTTTTTTATTTTCAAAATTGTTGTCAAAGTAAAACTATGTTTATTCATTACAATTAGCCTATTTTGTGCTTGTTTAGAAAGAAGTCTAAATTCATTATAAAAAAAGTCAAGAATTCCGTAGAAAACAATTTGGTTGCACAACGTCCGGGGAGTAGCGGTTTACGAGGTGCTAAACTCATTGCAGTTTCGTTAAAGTAAGCGATAAAGTTCCTCAACAAACTAAATTTTAATGAAATGTGGTATTTACACGTTTCAGAACTTTATATAATAAAATGTAATTTGTTTTTGGAAATATACTTAGATTTGAATATAGATTATTTACATTTTTTTATATACGTATTAGGGCGGAGACAATTAGATGAAGAATCTTTTTTTTTTCTAGATCATTATTAGCAGCTAGCTTCTGACTAGAAGCGATGCTTTAAGCTTTTGTCAGTTAAAAAAAAGAGCTATGTTTAACATACAATAACAGATAATTTAAATAAAAACTCTTCAATGTTAAACTTTAGAAAACTAAGTTAATGCTATTTGTTATTAAGACGATTTTACCTTTAAATAGTTTATTTAATTTTACATTTCGTATATGTGCAGTTAAAGAATCTAATAAAATGTCAAAGGTTAATCAAAATTGATTTCGTGCATAAATATAGGTTTTGTTCGCGATTCTAGTCAAAGACTTTCAGCAGACATTGCCGGCGACAAGTAACATATGGCAAGTAAAACTACGCCGAATACGGCGTACACGAGTCTAGTAAGCCTGGTTTGCTACCTCTGTGATAGTCTGTGTCAAGTTGATTTGCCTCGTTCTTATAAATGAAATTCCGGTATGTTTCGTTACACTGCAAAAATAATACTACCTAAAAGAAAAATAAGAACGAGGGTTGGCGTAGCAAGAAGTTAATCAAATACCCTAAGTTGCTGCATGCAAGGGGCTATTGTTAATAGGTAGGGTTCCGTCTAATAGGAGCGCAAGGAAACCGAACTTTAATCCATTAGTTTTTGGTTCTTGCATTATTTGCATTAAAACAATCAAAGGACTGACCGATTAATTAGTGGTCGGAGACGCCGACTGCAGACCCAAGGGTTGTGGGTTCAATTCTTGCCCAAGATATATATTTGTGTGCATGAACACGTTTATTTCGTTTCGGGTCTGGGTGTAACATATTTATATATGTATATATCATAAAAAAGAATATTTAAGTACGTATATCAGTTGTATAGTACCCCATAAGACAAGCATAATACTTGCTTACTTTGGCACTAGATGGCGCTATGTGAGATGTCCCATGTATTATTATTATTTGATTCGTGTCTAGTGTAAAATATCTACATATGTTTGTATTACTTTAAAACTAATATATAAAATAAGCACCTACTTATATGTATCAGTTGTTTAGTACCCATCAGTTTCAGACTAGATGACCATGTATGAAATGTTTCCATGTTTCATGTAATATTAAAACTATTATTTACTCTTTCACTCATACACGCGCACATTTACTCAATCCATCCCTTTCCTCCCCTTTGACCGAAGCAAGAACGAATACCCGCGAGTGTATTCAGTACTAATTGAAAATTAACGTTCACCGCCTCCGCAAAAATTACCTCGTGCACCGCTAATTAAAATTAAATATATAACCGCAAAGAAAATCAAAATACATCAAACGCAAAAACAGTTCTGCAAATGTTGAAGTGAAAGTGTTGTGAACCACGACCAAGCAGTCCATATCGAAGAAAAAAGGTCAGAAAAAATTCTTTCCTACCTAGTATCCAACCCCACCAGTCTCAAAAGAGTTTTTTTTTTAAATACAAATCACGTAACAGACACAAAATGTTTATTAGGTTTCAGTTGAGAAAATTTTTAAATTGTTTATATAATTAATATTATATTATGTATTTTGTATACAAATCCTTTTAGATCGCAGCTTACAATGATAAAATTTTATACATTTTCTACATTCCAGTACAGGGGACGGAGCATTACAACGTATGAGAGACATATAACCACGACCGTCCAACACAATAGGTACGGTACACACATTCGACTAGAGATCAAAGAACACACAATCTGTGTGAAAAAAAAATAACGTTTCGATCCCCAAAAAGGGCGGACCCGTTTACACGAACGACTGCCAAAGGAATTGAATTCAACATACAAACATGCGTGTCGAATTGTTTTACGCTGTCTGTTTTCAAGTTTCGCGTTTAAATTTCAAATTGTCCACAATGGTGCGTAATGACGCGGGTCAGCTTTGTCCCATTTCGGGGAAAAGAATGTATTGAATTTTGAAATTTGATTCCGTGTTTATGGAAGGTATATGAAACTAGAATTCTGATGTGTATAACCAAACAAAGTGGTTAAAATTATTTGAGTTAGCTTCTTTTAGCGCGTTGGAAGTGAAATTTTAGTATGCAATGAATTTCTACTTATTATTATGAATTCGACGAAATTTGAAATTATATTTGCGAGTGTATTTTAATCTATTTGAGTGAAAAATATTTTTTTTATTCACAACAGCTGTGAATATTAAATATTGCTAATACGAGTATACAATTTAACTACACTAATATTGAAGTTGATTTAATTCAATCAAATATATTTTTTTTAATGTATATTAATCATGACAATAATTTTAATAATAATAACACAAATTACACAAATTAATGTATTTCTAAGATTAAACCCGCAAAGTCTCTCTTTGGTAATATTTTAAAGTAAATATTTAAGATCTATAAAGTTTCATCATCATCATCAGCCCGTGTCTCTCCACTGCAGGATATAGGCCTCTCCCAAGGCTCGCCACCACACACGGTCCTCCGCCTTTCGCATCCAACTACCCCCGGTATGTTGCTTCGGGTCATCTGTCCACCTGGCCGGGAGGCGTCTAACACTTCGCTTCCCGGTCCTTGGCCTCTACTCGAAAACTCGTCTACTCGTCTATAAGGTTTACTATTTAGGTATTATTGTACTTATTTAAATTTCATTAAATTTGGTCATCTTTTTTTACCTTCTCCCTATACTTTAAAACATAATTCTCCAATTACACTGAGAACATATGAAAGTTTATAAGTGTGAAAAACCACAAGAAGAAAATCGACTTATAAAATTAATATAAACACTTTCCTATTCTAACACATTCGTATTTCACTGAATTAGGTACGTTAATAGATGAGTCTATCCTACACGCGATTACAGTCTCACAAGACATCCCAAATCCATTAGTTAGCGTCTCGTTGGGGAAATCACATCTGCTGAATTTTATTAGTACGCCTTTTGTCGTGGTGCGCATCAAATCGCAGAAATTCGGCTTCTTAACATCTGTCTGAAGCAAAGCGAATTGCGTTGTTCACATATTTATGAAAATCCGGCGTTTTAGGCACGGTACGCTTGTAGGTACGGACCCTTGGGATCGGAGTGTCACCTTGCTGAGAATTAGTCACGGATTTCTTCACATGTAGGTAACTAAGACCGATAAAGGTAATTTATGTTCATTTGTTTATTTTAAATTATATAAACGCAATAATAAAAAGATACAGTGAAGTTTTTATAAAATATCTCGAGAAAATATTAAGTGCATTATTAAAGCTGCAAAGAGTTAACTTGTTGAGAACAACAATGTTTAAAGTTTCAATTTAAGCGATATAGTATGAAACCACTGTAATATGTGTCACTAAATTTGCTTTTTGATAATGTGCTGGTTCTACGTCGAAATTTTGTTTATTATTTATTTTAGACTACCTTTCCGCCCGCGGCTTCGCTCGCGTGGACTACACAATTGTACTGAGCCAATTAAAAAAACGCGACGCTCCAGAACATTGTAATATTTTCTAGAACATTCTGAAACTTAACTACTTAAGAAATCTCTATACCTAATTGCATAAAAAATCCATTTAGCCATTTTAGCATGAAGAATAGCTATCCCACAAGTCAGTCTCAAAAACAGTCATCCGTTTTGGAGACTAACCGCAACAAACAAACAGACTAACAGACACTACGATTTTTATATGTATAAAAAATTGCTTTTCGCTCCTTACAACGCTCTTTTTATGTTTGCAATATTTCAGTAAAATCGGATCAGCCGTTTCGACGATTAGCATTAACAAACAGGAAGACACACACAGACAAAAACCAACTTATGTAACTCCTGGTACCCTCCTTTTTATGTCTGTGAAGATTCGTAGAAATGGCTTAGTCATTTTGGAAATTACCCGGAACAAAAAGACAGACAGACAACCACACGGACAAAAAGTTACCTATATCACTCCTGACAACCTATTTTTAATGTCTGCATAGTTTCATTAAAATC
Source organism: Luffia ferchaultella (assembly GCA_949709985.1). Lineage (NCBI taxonomy): Eukaryota > Metazoa > Arthropoda > Insecta > Lepidoptera > Psychidae > Luffia > Luffia ferchaultella. The sequence goes on from OX453251.1 coordinate 6,180,138, forward strand.
TTCAAAACTTTAGCTGGAACTTGCATATAGACAGACAGACAAACGAAAAGTAGCGTATGTCACTCCTCACACCCGTTTTTTACGTCTGCGACGTTTCATTAAAATTGGTTTAAATGGTTTAGAGTTTGGGTCAAACAGACAAAGATACGGCTAGACAGACAAAGAAAACGTATTGTATGTTACTCCTCACAACCTTCTAATCACATCTGTGAAGTTTCATTGAAAGCGGTTCAGCCGTTTCTGAGATTAGCCAGAACAGACAGAAGAGAGACAGACGGATAGACAAACATTCAAAAAACAGCCAATGTCACCCCCGATATTGCCCTCTGCACGTCTGCCAAGTTTCGTAGAAATCAGTTCAGCTGTTTCGGAGATCAGCTCGAACAGACAGTCGAACTGACAGTCGGACAGACAGACAGACAAGACAAAAAGTAGTCTATGTCACCCGCGATTATGCCCTCTGTACGTCTGCAAAGTTTAATTGAAATCGGTTCAGCCGTTTCGGAGATTAGCCGGAACAGACAGACACTACAATTTTATTAATATAGAGAAAAGTGTGGTATAATACATAAAATACAGATAAACCGATTACGCAAAAAAAAAATATAAGAGTAATGAATTTAAACCCAATTAATTAGAAGTAAAAAAAACTGCTTTTTGACATCAGGTTAAACAATACAAAACTCTCGTATTAAACACTACTTTCTTTTATAATATTATGATTATAATTTACTATACTATTCAAAGTTTATTTATAAAACGAAATTGCGGTCTTATATTTAATAATTTTAAAAAATACGTCGTTTTTTATAATTTATTAGAAGTACAAAACCACAGATATTAACGCTGAGTAAAAATTATCATCATCTCATCTCGCCGCGTTCAGGTGTTGACGTTTCTGCAATTCGTTTATTTTATAGCTTTCACGTACAAAACTGAAAGATATTTTGCACATATTCGCAAATACATATTATTAGATCCGTACTGGGGACATTCCTTTTCATATAAATGTATAGCGACGTAACATTTCAAGCCTATACTGAATTCTGTACACAAAAGCCGAAAATGCTAAAGTGGTAACGGTTTTAATTTAATAATGTTGATATAAAGCTATTTAGGTATGTGGGGAGTAGATGGGCTACCATATTACGCCACGCCGCCGGCCACAAGTCCCCTTTTTTGCAAGAGCTGCAACGATTTGAGTGCTCCATTTTTTGCTCGTCCTTTGGAACAAAGCGAAGTAATTGTTTGCTTAAAATCCCCGGGTCGCCTCGATCTCGGGCTTTCGATGTTTTCGAAATTGCCTAAACTGTTGAATTTTATAAATGTGATTTTTTAGTTTTGAGTTCATGCATGCAGGTAGGCAGTTATATTTTATATTGTTTTAATTTTTCCGGCGACGCGACATGGCTACAACTTATGTCTTGAGACTTGATTGACACGAAATACGGGTTATATAGCGCTGTATAATTTAAACCAGAGTTAATTTTAAAATTCTAGGCGCGACTGAATTACGTCGAGAACTTTTAAAAACATGTCTGTATTTGAATGAAACGAAACGTTATGGAAGATTGTAATAACTAATTATTTAATTCATCTATTATTTGGCTTTACATTTTTCATTTATTTGTAACACAATAAGATAGTATTCAAATAAAAAAAATTAAGAATTGTCCGCTGACAGAATTTACCAACACATGTGCATTTTACATGTGGGTAAGCAAAATAAAAAAAAAAAATCTTTTTTATGAACATGTAATGTAAGCCCCTCATCCCAAGGAGAGGCCTAAGCCCCCACAGTGGGGCCTAAATGGACTGATGGTATGGTATAAGTATGGTATAAACATATAAACGCATATGTGTTAGTCAATTACTTGTGCCAATTTTCCTGGACTACTTCTACTGTATTACAAATATTTTGTTACTAATACAATAATTCTACCACAGTTACAAATAATGAATAATGAGTATAGAATAAGCTAGAAATATTATCAATTTGTATAAAAACTAATGTCGCCAGTTTACTTTGAATAGGTTTGATTTTCATTCTGTTTCTCATGTAACTAATACTAAGTAGGGAATTTGTTGACAATAGACACTAGCTGCTGCGCCAGGGGCATGTCATCATCATCAGCCCATTTTTACCCCACTGCAGGGGCATAGGCCTCCCCTAGGGTTGGGGGTGGGGGGGGGGGGGGGGGGGGGTTGGAGCTTAAATTTATCACGCTGCGGGTTGGGGATTGTAACATCTATTGACAGCGTCCATGACCGACTGCTTAACGTGCCCTCCGAAGCACGGTGTCAGTGTTATTGTGTACTTAAGTCAGAAAAACTCATTGGTACACGCCCGGATTCGAACCATGGCCCTATGGGGCCTTATAAATTTGAGACAGGTTCGTTGCGCTTTGGGCTATCACGACACGACACCACGACAGGGGCATGTATTATCGTAGTAATATAATCATTAGTAGAAATTAAACACAACACAACTAATATATTATAATATATTTTTCTAGCCAACCTTCCGTCGAACCTCATTTTATTCCGATTAGATCTATACCAAGACGTATATGTGAAACACACTGGTGAACTTGGCCACCCAAATAAATGTAACAATAAGTATATACAATAGATTCCTATTTTATTCTATATTCTGCAGGCATACTTGAACTTGAATGACAATATCAACCTATTCTGACATCTGTATCTAAAACAAAATAATTTATTTTCAATCTCGTAATTAACTTTAAAAGCTATAGGAGAGACGACGAACACAAACCATACGATATATTTAAAAGTTCCAAAGGTAAACGAATATTTCTAAAAACAGTTATCTCTAACGTGAAATCATTCTCAGATATAAATCCGCTCTTAATAATCCCACCGCGCGTAAGTAAAGGTGATATTAATTCAAAATTACTGAGAGGCATTCAGTTTTTGCTCCTGCGGCTGCGGCAGGTAACAGGAAACGGGTTGTACGACGTTAATCTGATACGTGTGTGTGCTGTGTGATGACTATAAAACTTGTCTATGCGAGTGTGTGATCACTTTTTACATTAACGACACACCAACGACACTTCGCTTTATGCATGTGTGAGTGCCTTCAAGATTATACACACCTAAGAGTGTACATTGATAATACGTATGCAGGTCCGTTTTTGTTTAACAGCTCTCACGCGCTGCGTAAGTTTACATTGCGTTTTCTATGAATTAGTTATTGCGAGCAGAAAAATCTTAACGAACGACTTCCATATAAAGGTCTTGTCTTGAGCCTAGATAGGAATGCGGATAAATATTATTTATGAACACTTCATTTCTACCTCTTCGATAAATGCCGTAAAACTCAGGTTATAAATAACTAGTGTATTAAGAGGTACCGATACTATTGACATTTGAACATACTATATCTAATTTATATGTCTTAATATCGTTTGTGACAATTTCATGAATATCTGAATATAGATCATTGAATACATCGATCGTAGTGCTGTGATATAATGTTTCTTATCTTCAATAGAAGCATTGGGATAGAAATTCCTTCTGCGCGTTTACCTATATAACTAGACAATAACTTTACCTATACTGACAATTACTTGATACTGCTGCGTTAATTTAATTAGAATTTTAAATTTAATGATTTAATTTCTAATATATCTAATCGTAGTTGGCATGAAGGAATTAAATATAATGTCCCATACACCACACTCCATTTAAATTGCTTTTCTATGTTAAAGACACGTGGAGATTAATACAACATTTCTTCAACTTCGACCTACCTCTGTATTAGAGAGTATCAAGATGTATTTTATTATATCACCGAGAATGTATTTTATATATATTCCTGTTAAAATGTTCCATAATACGTGTATTAGCTAAGTGCTCGTTACAGAATAACTTAATTTTCCACGTCAAGTACATTCACATACGAAGTAAATTGTCGTTCAAATACTTAATACGCAAAACACCTTCATGGCCAGATATTTTATTGCAAAGACAGAAAAGATGTCAGTAATTTTATATTCATTTCAATTTATGTATAATTTTTAACCAAATACCCAATAACATAAAATAATTAGTAGAAATTAATTAATTAATTAGCAGAAAAGTAGAAAAATTGCATCTCAAAGCGGGGAAAGATAATGATCTATGCCATAGCATACTTAGAAGATTGTTCTTACGTTATAATCGATTTACTCCTGACTAGTGCTGTTAATGTAAAATGAGTGTAGAGCTTTTGGGTTGACAAGGTTCTATCAGATACATTAAGGGCATTTCGGTAAACAAATATGTTGTGCAAGGATAATCATTTAAGCTTTTACTCGCGGTATCTCTTTTCGCAGTGCTCCATATGTAATTTCTCGGATATTCTTGGGCTATAAAGTGAGTGAGTGACGGGTGTCGGGCTATGATTAAGGGAGTAAAACCCTCTTGAAGGTTAATCCTTCTGTCGCCCGCTAACCGGTCCGTATTATCAACTTCAACAGCTTAAGGCGTCTACACACACCGTCTAAGTTAACAAGTGTCAGATGTATTCGTCGGTTGTATTAAATTTGAAATTACATTTATAATTTATTTGAGAGATTAGTATGTAGGTGAATATTTTGTCTTCAACTTTGTCCGCATATTTTCACGGTTCGTATTATTTCGTTTTTAATATACATAAATAATAATGCATACCGAATATTTTTTTAGTACTTACTGCTCTGCTCATATACGGATGTGTAGGCATAGGTACTATGTAGTAGGAAATATTAAATTATAATTCAAAACCTATTTGTATCTTTTTAAATGTAAAACATTCATTGCAATAAGTGTAGTAATTTTTGAGTGATAAACAAAATTTTACAATTCGTTTTTTCTGTTCAGGAACTACTAATTACTAATTAGATAATTGCAAATAATCCTTAAAATAATAATAATAATAATACACAATCACAACAACGTCTAGGTCCCAAACTAAGCTTAGCTTGTATTTTGGGTACCAAGCGAAGACACCACATACATATAACAACCAAGACCCGGTGCCAGTATTAATATTCATCATATAAATACTGACCCGACCTGAGATTCGAACCCGGGACCTCCAGCTTCGCAGGCAGGGTCGCTGCCCACTAGGCTAAGCGGTCGTCAATAATTTTTATGGTAAAACATTTTCTTTACAGTTTACTAGTAGAATATATTATAAATATTTATGTGTGTATATACTGACATTGGAAGAACATTAATAAAAAAAATTTACATTTGTACTAGTAACAAAAGTAAAGACGACCGCTTAGCTTAGTGGCAGCGACCCTGCCTGCGAAGCTGGAGGTCCCGGGTTCGAATCCCAGGTCGGCTCAGTATTTATATGATGAATATTAATACTGGCACCGGGTCTTGGTTGTTATATGTCTTCGCTTGGTACCCAAAATACAAGCTAATGCTTAGTTTGGGACCTAGACGTTGTTGTGATTGTGTGTGTTATTATTATTATTATTATTTATAGCAAAGAAAAATACTTACATATAAATTAAAAACTTTACGTTGAATTTAAATGAAGCATCTTCGTGACATACCAGAACATCGGGTTGAGTGTAATAAAAAGTCATAACATTATTAGAAATTCCGACCGAAAATTCCTGACGCGACCTTCTCAAAAAAATTGTCTGTAACGACGGCATAATGACAACGCATCCCGAGCCATAAAATGCGACTTCTTACCGAGATAGTCCCGGATTAATGTCAATTTAATTAAACCTGTATAATTTTGATCCCTTCCCGGACGGTATTACTCTCCAGGATTCACAGGGAAGTATGAAATGGTATATTATGTTGTTTTTAGATGCGATATTTTTGTGGCAAAAAGTTCTGATGCAGACAGAAAATATAAATATTTCATTTACTGTTTTAAAGTTGTGGTTATACTAAAAAAAACACTTTCAAACCTTATTTTTATTTTTATACAAATATTTTTTATTTGGAAATAGTTGTACATTCTTTTAATTTTCTGAATGGCGTTCAATTTTCAGATTTTCCAGAAATGTAAGGAAGGATTAAATAAAAGAAGGAAACCAAAATTGTAGACTATTTGCTTTCAACAATATGCAATTGTAACATTTTTTTGAATATTCATATAAACATTTTTTTATTCGACTGCGGAGGGTAATGTTGTTCGAGTGTATGTATGTGTGTCTGTATGGCGATTTCTCTGGCACGCTTTGGGCTTGATTAATTTTAACATATTATGGGGTATAGTTGGACACGTCTTGATTGTGATAGGGTATACATACAAGGAATAATTTTAAAAAATGTTATTTGAACAATAAGATAATCAAATGAAAACTAGTTATTAGCCAAATCCAAATTATACATAGATTACGACACTTATATGCTACCATTTTGAAACAAATTATACACTTGATCGGTCTGTGGTGAACATAAAAGTACTTTCTGCGCTTACTGTCTAACCACTTCTCTTCTAGTTAGCTGGTGTATTGTTGGCAAGCTTTAGTCCGGTTTCAGTCCGAGAGGTAACGGCGCGCCCCCCTTCACCCTCGGGAATTTGCGTTTGACAGTTTCGATATTATGAAGTGCCATTTCTGACTCTATTAAAACCTAAAACTACCGTCGAATTCATTTACTTTGTGGTGGTGAATATTACTTTTCATGAGTATATAAAAACTCAAGAATTTTATATTTTAGGTTTATAAAAAGCGTCGATCTAAAAGATTATAACCCGACTGCGAAAAAATTATTAACTTAAGAAAAACCAGCTCTTTATTATATACAATAGGTACACACTCAAATAAATATGATTTGACTGTTATATAAGACGGGGACAATACAAAATAATAAACCATATTTCATGTCTACATGTTTTCACATAAAGAGTAACCAATAAAAATATATTAGTTTGTCCCCGTTTATAACATTCAAGTCAATATATATGATAGTGTATTTCACTTACTATAGATTATTGAATTGTTTTCTTCTTTTCAATCATCCTCAATTTTTTAACATCTATAGATCTTGAATGTCACATTAGTATTTTGATCACAAAATTACTAGATTATCAACAAAATAAATTACTGAATGGAAAAATTTATTTATTTATTATTTAGCGACTGACTGGTTCGCCGAGTGGTAAGGGACCCTAACTGCGGAACCGAGGATCTCGGGTTCGATTCCTGCCGGGGACAAATATTTGTGTGCATGAACATGTGTATTTGTTCCATGTATGGGTGTAAAAGCATCTATATATGTATATATTATAAAGAAAAGAATATTCAAGTATGTATATCAGTTGTCTGGTACCCCATAACACAAGCACAATACTTGCTTACTTTGGGACTAGATGGCGTTGTGTGGGATGTCCCAGAAATTATTATTATCTTAACGAGCCCTATTTTTACCCAAAAATATTATCTGATTTCATTATCATTTATAACTTACCTATGGTAAGTGAACACTTCGACACGTAATCACGTTAATTAGATTATTGTCGTATCCATTAAACGCGTCCCTTCAACATCTTCCCAAATCCTTGATCTAAGAGAGCTGCGTGGGCTCGCCCTCAAAGAAAGGGCCGTGTTGTAGGCGGGCCGACTTTATCAAATTACAACCTGTGCCGTTTTGTTCACCGACAAAGGGACCGATACCTTCTTTGAGTTGGTCCACCTTTTGATGGCGTCTCTGTATAATTTGAGTGATCTAAGAATGGCCGACTGTCGTGTCGGGAAGATTTCCCGTAAACATCTATAGGTAATGGCATTGCAATCGCATAATCAAATAAGTATGTAGTTATTCCGCTTTCTTGTTTCCTACGCATTACTTTCTTTTTAATCTACAGGTATGAAATTTATATTTATGTGATCTATTTTGTGGAACCCTATTCTATGTTCCTTTTTTAGGGTTCCGTAACCATAAGGTACCAACGGGAACCCTATCACTAAGATTCCATTGTCCGTCCGTCCCTTCGTCCGTCCATCACAGGGCTGTATCGTCTGAGGTAGACACATTTTTTATAGAGCCTGTATTACTACAGCCGCTATAATAACAAATGATAAAATTTAATTAGTTTAAAAATTAAAGGGTGTCCACATACAAAAAAAAACGTGCTTTTTTAACGTTTTCGGTGATTGGCGGTTGTGAGTTCATTGCTCACACTTACCCTATAACAAATAATTATAAAAATAAAATTAAGTTGTAACTGAAAGGTTTCCTATGCAAGACAGGTGTTTTTTTTTTTTTTAATTTTGTACGGTAGTATAGAACTCGTCGTGTGCGAATCCAACACACACTTTTTTTTTTTTACTTATCAGCAGTGATACATACCTCGTATATCTATTTCACATTTTTGATATACATTACCTATTTAAATATGAAAGTTTCATCAAAGTTGCGTACTCTAGTGACATATATATTTTTTGCCTCGATAGTTGGCTTCTATAACGTGGACATAGCGAGTGACCGAAGCCATCCATAAATAGGATTGAAAATGTATTTTATTGTCCTGTTTTTATATACTAATTAATCATATTAAAACAATAGTAAAGTGACTATACACAATTTAAAAGACAAACCGTCTAACGTTCGCCTTCCGTGCGGAACGTTTCTAATAAATCTGTATTTTTGCGAGTACAGTAAATACCTAGAAATCAATTTCAATTACGAATTTAATTAAAATTAATTTGATATTTTTCTGTAATATATTACAAGCAGAGGTAAGGTAAAGTACATGCGTAACATCCACGCGATTCATTGATGTAACAAAACAACGAGGTCACGGGTTTTAACATTGTTTTCTCCTTAGGGTGGCGCTTCTTTACAAAAACAGGTTTATATATTTAGGTGAAGGTTATTTCATATTAAAAAAAAAACGTATTGATATAAATTTTAAAACACACTTAATAGTATATAAGAACACAAAATATTATGTTAACAAATCTTAAGCTTTAAACTTTGTCAGAAAAATTGCAGCCATACAGAGAATTTAAATATACATCTGTTAAACATCAGCTCGTGATAGCCCAGAGCGCAACGAACCTGTCTCAAATTTATAAGGCTATAGGGCCATGGTTCGAATCCGGGCGTGTACCAATGAGTTTTTCTGACTTAAAGTACATTAACTATCACTGACTCCGTGCCTCGGAGAGCACGTTAAGCAGTCGGTCCCGGACGCTGTCAATAGATGGCGCTCGTTACAATCCCCAACCCGCAGTGGAGTAGCGTGATGGATTTAAGCTCCAAACCCCCTCCTTACCCTGGAGGAGTAAGCCCCTGGAATGGGGTAACATGGGCTGATGATGATGATGAAACATCAGCTCGTTATTATTTAAATAATAAAAAAATATCATACAAGAAAAATTCATGTTTACGCTTCATATAGTAGGGCTCCATTTCGTATATCCAACTCAATAAAACACATCAAAATGCATAATATTTATGCGCATGGATATAGTTTATATTAACAATTATTACTCGTATACTACGGACTTCTACTTTTAAAAAAATTTCCGATGTGCCTAATTAATATTGATCAACTGTGTGGAATATTAATCCACGTTTACACAAAATTATACACGAAATCCAACAAAGCAAGACGCACATCAGAACGATTTCTAATAATACGTTATCATTTGAAATTCTCTTCGAACTAATTCTTAACTAAACGCTTTAATTTGAGCCATTATAAAAAAGCTCGACCATTCTAAATTAAGGCAAACAAAAGGTTAAAACAATTTATAAACAAAAAACTACATAAAAAAAACCTTCACACCCAATTTTATGTTATTAGGGCATAAAGAACACGTAAATTTATTATTAAAACAGCCACCCAGAAAAATATACCTGACCGACCTTTCTTACTAATGATTAAATGCATGTGTGTGAACTTTATGGATGTAGACAGAGCAAACAAGGAAACGGGACTGTGTAAACAATTCTTATGAAAAGAAATACAAACAACCTCTCAGGTGGATACGGTTTTAATAATACATACCGAAACTGTTACGAACGTTGTATTCTTTTTAATATCATAATGTTTTTTTTTCCCAGCTATTTACTGAAGAGTAATAGAATACAAAATGGTCGTGATTTGATTCAATAAACATATACGGAAAAAATCTGTCGAGTGCGTATACTTTATGACTAATATATCCGTAGCTAAATAAACAAAAACTTATCACTAAACAAAATCATAAATTATAAATTACTAGCTTTCTGCCTGCGGCTTCGTACGCATATAGAACACATCCCGTTGGATGTGAGGACCGAACTTTGATCGTAGCTTACTAGAAGGCGCGCGCTAGCTAAACTCAACAACGCAAAACCGACAAATATTGTCAACTTTATTTACTTTAATTTTTTTTTTGTCGGTTTCTTGAAATAGTATGTAACTGATTGTGACGGATAATATACAAAGACCAAGATACAACACAAATATCTAGGTAACCAATCGCATAGGCCATACACGCTTCCCGCCCCTTTCCGTGCCCAATTCTATGCCTCAAATGTGATAACTTATGTACTCGAACTAAACAGCCAGCATTATTGTTGTGGTTATTTTAAAGCTCAGTAAATGCGACGCTTTAAGACATTGTGGGACTTTCTAAAAAATTCTGCAGCTTAATATTTTTTTTTTTTGATATTTATTTTTTAACTTAACATGATGAATAAGTATCCCTTCATTCCACCAGCCTGTCCCACTACAGGGGCTTAGGCTTCCCCTCAGGGTGAGAAGGTTTAAAGCTTAAATCCACCACGCTACTCCAGTGCGGGTTGATAACTATACCTCAGGAACTGAATATCCCGGAATATCTTCCGGGATTAAATTTATCCTGTGTATTTTAACCTTAAGACTTTTCAGCAAAATCCGTCCAGCGGTTTTAGTATGAAAAATAGTTGACCTACAAGAACCGTACCTTTTTGTCGAAATAAAAAGTAGCCTATGTTACTCTTTAATTCATAAACTATATCTATGCTAAAAATGATAGCTATTCGGTAGAAATCGCTCGCACTTGACCCAGTTTTTATAGGTTACTGTACGTATACTATGACGAGTACCGCTGGACAGTAGGTTATAATACAGCTGATAGTGACAGTGGTATTCACCTTAATGAGGGCACAGATAGTGAAATGGAAGGAATTGAGAGTTTTTCTGAGTAGAACATAATATAAACATATTTTTTATTGTTTTTGCATATTTTATTTTTTCCCGACCTAAAAACAGAAATTAATTATTTTATTTACACTATAAACATACTACTAAGTAGAAGTACTAACATAACACATATTTACAAAATAAATACGCTTCACTCAAAGGATAAAACAGAAATACTATTACATTACAGTGCTTCTATTTTCTTAATGTCTCTCGGCAAACTTCGTCAGTCGCAGATAAATATTCATTTTAGTTGCATACCTAACTGTGGAAAATAAAAACCTCCTCATTTTTGGAAGTCGGTTGAAGATGTATTTTATTTTGTTTTCATTTTTATTAATTTCGTTGGTATACTATACATGTTGTAAAGGAGTAATTATTATTTAAAAAGGAAGTAGTTTTACAGCTCTATATAGTTCTCGCGGGAATGAAAACAAAACAACAATAAAGTATTTAATTCTGAATTGAAATTCTGATAAACGATAAATCTAATAATTAATGGACATGGATGTTCGCTTTCGTTTGTATTCGGAAATGCGATTATTGCCGAAGTGCGATATTAATTGCCCGGTACTGTATGTAAGTTTTATTTTTATTTTTTTTGTCTGGACGCTTCATCATATTTTCATCATATTACATTTCTCTAAGAAAATCGCTGTCCCTATAAGTCCATCGAATTTTTTTTTTCTTTATATCAAAACTAATTATATTGAAGTTATTGGAAACAATATTGATTGAATATTCTAATTAATACCTACGAAGTCTTTTTAGATTTCTAATAAATTTCGTTCACAAATAAATACCGAGAGGGGTGTCCTAGCTTCAAACTAGATGTACTAGTTTGAAGCTGACAATTTCAGAAACATCCAAAACTCAAAAGTGTCTAAGTGTCTACAGACATTACATTTAATTTTTCTTTCTAATTAATTTCTTCTTTATTTTTCTTTCTAATTATACTCCGCACAATATAATATGCGAAAAAGAAATTCATGTTCAAGTCGTTGTACGAGTACATGTATATGTATCTGTAGGAGTAATAAAATGCCAACTCTACTTGTTCTATACATGTGCAATTTTTTCCACCTATGTCTTAAACTGCAGATCCTATAAGAGTATGACAGACGGGATAGATAAACATGACAATGCTATAAGGATTCAGTTTTTGCTTTTGGTAGCGTAACCATAAAAATGATCCGTAAAAAAAGAAGTATGTATTTATTTGTCGGACAGCTACGGCGTATTTGGTGTTATATATTTAAAGCTACTGTACCCAACAATTTTATGTAAGGCGAATTACAAATCTACATAGCATTTTACTTATTTAAAAGTAAATAACGAAATCAGAATAAATATATTCATTTACTAACTTATCCGAGAGATAACTCGTGAGCTAAATACAGCAAATAATTTGCAATCTTTAAAAATTAATGTAGATAGATCTTTAAATAAAGTTAAATTCTGCTCTTTGAGATTTGTCTGAAACGTGAATTAAATAATTTCTAGGCCACTGCTCTTAGAAATTTTTTAGTAAGTGAAAAAATAAAACTTTGTCAAATTGCACACTGAATAATAAAATTTTGAAAAACATACAACTAAAATTAAATTAAATAAGTCCACTTGCTTAAAACTCTACCTTAGCATAAATTTAATGAATATTAATAAAAAATATCGGACAGACACCAAAACATTTCTAATATTATATCTCAAAGAGATCAAAAACCATAAGTTATATACGCAGTTCGGAGTCCGCAATTGCTATAAATTCCGAGTTGCTATCGTAATAACTATAATTTTTCCGCTACTTTTGTTAGTCGGCAGCGCGATGTACGGAACCATCAAGTTTCATTATGTCTTATCTGACATCCCACGTGATATGGTATTAATTAAAACACACCGACGGCTCATGAATTATCATGAGCCTAATAGTCACCAATGAGCTCGGAGTAATTATGGAGATGGGAGGCCGATGCGCGCGCGCACTGAGTGGGGCGGCTTGTGGTGTCAATGAATAACCATTGGATAGATAGGAAAAGTTATTAATCCTATTTGATTAATTGAAATAAAAGGGTAATTGTAGATTAAGCGATCACATCCGTATGTGTTATTTTAATGAAAATGTTATTAATATTAAACATATGATATTTACACAAAATTTATTATTAAAAACATATCGTATCATAAATATTCTCGTTGACATCTATTTTATCTTCTTAAAAAACATTAGAAGGTTCAACTGGTTAATTTTTCAATAAATCGGTTAAGACATGTAATGTTTTATGGCATATTTTAAAAATAGCAACATAGTGTTACACACCTTATAAATAATAATTTTATTCAGATATGTAAATGTGAAAGTTACAAAAAACATATTGGTTTTTTGAGTTATAGTCAAGGGTTTAAACAAAACAGACCAAAATATTAAAAATGTGTATTTTAGTTTAATGGATTACTAATAAGTTGATTGCAATTTTTTAACACAATCACTATATTTTCTAACTACAGACATTATTTCGTTACACTTTTAAATAAAAATTAATATTCAACGTATTAATCTTTGACAGGAGGTGCTCGCAGAAGGCGGTCCTCGCGTGCCGCGCCCGCTGCCGGCGACCTCGTTGAAGGCGACTTAGCTGTGAAGTAGCAAAATGTCGTTATAATTTTATTTAAATAGTTATCCTTAAAAACTGAAAGTTTTAGGAATAATAAAAATACTAGGAATAGATTAAGGCCTTACATAACTACCTAAAAGTAAATAAGTGTATGTAAAAACACATTTTCAAAAACTGAATATTTTAAGTCATTTTATTTTGCTCTATACTTGTTTATTATTAATTATTATTATTATAAGAAGTATTGTGTTATCCTAGAAACTTGAAAAACCATATATGTATAGCAAATTATTTACGTTCCTGATTTTATTTTTATTGTTACATAATTATGTTTCGAGCCATTCAAAATAACGGTAACGCGTTATTCCTGCAGACAAACAAAACGCTAACATTTAGTCTGTAAGTATAATATTATTGTGTTTTGATTATTATCTAAGAAAATTAAAAACTAGAGCCTACCCTTATAAGATATTTTATTGGAATTTCCATTTAAACGTAACAATTTTTTCTTATTGTCGATCACTAAACAACAGAAATATTCTCTTAATGAAATAAATAAATTGCTCATTTATTACAGTTTAATGTTTTTCCATTAAACTTACAAAAAGTTATTAAACTCTAATGGACAAAAAACAAACAGCATATGGATTTATAAAAACGTACAAATCAATTTAGTAATTATTTACAAACGCATAATTGATGACTGCAAGCGTAACACCGAAAAATAAAATTATGAAGGCTGTCATGGACGTGATCGACATCCCAACACTACAAAAAATACGGAATCACGCACTAGTAACTATATTCCGATGTTGTTCTCGAAGTATGTGTCAGTAGAGGTAATCGACCTGGTCAAACAATATTAACTTAACACATACTATAACACTTGAATTCTCTTCGTAGGACCATACAAACAAAGATTTTATTCTAAGCTCTATGATATGCATATTGGCTACTAGGTTTTCTACTTTATTCCTGAAGTTTCTACAGTTTCAAGTTATAATAATAATATCAAGGGATTAAGTTTTTTTGTATTATAACCCTCTCTTTGTGTAAGTAATATTCGTGTGTTTTTCCGTAGTGCTCCAGGCTTTCCAGTAGGTTTCTTAAAATTCACTGCATAGCTAGTATTTGTTAATTTTTTTCAGGCTCATGCATCTTTTTTGATTTCGACTACTATGCTTAACTCTCTAAAATTAAACAGCAGTATTTGAATCGAAATTGGAAGCCAAAGATAAAGAAAAAATTAAAAACAAGATACTGAGTCAATCTATTTTTGTGGTCAAACTATTTGACATGTAGATTTAAAATCAATTTTTTTTGAAATATAATAGTAGTGTGTTTTTTCGAAAATATAAATACAACAACAGTTATACCTGTAGGTAGTAGATTGTGGGGAATTGTGCCACTTTGGTGCACCAAGCTCTTGGTCTAGCGCTTACGAGTCGGGCGTGGCGTCTCATCCTGGCCAGCGCCAATTGTTCGATGCTGCTTCCGGCTGGCGCTGTTCTCTGAGCATAAACTATGCTATGCTGAAGATCTTGCGCCAGTCTGGTGCCTTGGAACTCTGTGCTGCTGACGCTGTGCTCTATCTTATACTCAAAAGTGAACAGTATTATTTCTCACTATAATGTCTACATTGCACCTTGTAAATGTTTTGTGAATCTAGAAACCTAAATTTAAGTAATTATCTGATGTTACGTGTGTTTTGATTTTTTTTTTGTTATTCCTTGTCATCGACCCTGAGATTGCTCTTAAAGACCCACAACGTTAAATGTGACATTTAAATTGTGTAATTGAATTTTATAATAATTTAATTGTAACAATTCACGACTAAAATTTTCAAATAATTACTTTTATAGAAATGTGCCATTGTGATCGAGAAAATGTCATCTTGCAAGTAGTATCATGATTCTAATACTGTAAAAATTCCTAGATCTTTGACTAAAACGTTGCAATACGAAGTCTCGAAAGAACTATATTGACACGTTAACCTTATGTTACTTTAAAGAGTTTTTAAGTTACCAAAACAGTTAGAAATCTAAAAGACAAAGTCGGGGCCATACGATGAATGCATCAACAGTTCTCAGTTTTCTAACAAGTTCTCGCAATTTTCAGTGAGTGGCTAAATATTTTTTTGGTCTTGCATTGTCATGGTGAATAATAACGAAACATAGGCCTTCATTAAAATTTTACATGAAAACTTAAGCGATAAATTAATTCTTATTTTAAGGGTTAATCTTTGCGGACAAATTAAAAAACTAAAAACAAAATTTTAGTGCACCATGTCACATATCAAACATGAGTGCTCGTTTTAGTAGATGAAAGTTTATATTTGTAATAATTTTAGATTGTACGGTTTTAAAGAATTAACAAAAACTTAAAAGAAATTACTATTATTCTTATCCTCGAACTGCTGTGCTCAAAACTTGGACAAAAACACGTATTATAAGGCTTCGCTTATATTTTATTTTACAACTAGCGACCGCCCGCAGCTTCGCTTGCGTAGACTACGAATTCCTGTTATACGTACTATTAACGTTCGAGATGGTTTATACGTACTTTTTGCTGGAACCAATTTTGGTTACACCCATTCAAACTTTCAATCTTCATTCCCCTTCCACCCTTTAAAAAAACCGATACAATTTTTCATCTCCCGTTTCCCACCCTTAAAATGTGGAAATCTAAAAACCCTGAAACACGTCATTATTTGAGTCCCTCCATTCCCATCCTTAAGTTTGAAATTTCTAAAAAAGCCTTTCTTAACTTAATGCTCACGTTATAAAATAAACCTATGTTATAAATTTAAGCTTCCTAGACTTAGTAGTTTTGGCTGTAGTAGTTGATAGATCAGTGTGGACAAACGACAGACAGATAGACAGACAAACAAACACAAAAAGTTGCTTATGACACTCTTGACAATCTTCTTTCACGTCTGCAAAGTTTCATTAAAATCTGTTCAGCCGTAGTGAAAATTAGCTCGAATAGATAAAATTGAATTGAATAGACACATAGACGTACAGACAAACAGACGGACAAAAAGTAGCTAATGTCAAATCTCTTGACAACCTTCTTTCCCGTCTGCGAAGTTTCCTTAAAATCTGTTTAGCCGTTTTGGAGATTAGCTCAAATAGACAGATACACGTACAGACAGACAGACGGACAAAAAGTAACATTTGTTAGTTTTGACGACCTTCTTTTTATACTTGTGATGTTTCATTAAAATTGGTTTAGACAGATGGACGTACAGACAGACATACAAAAAGTTCTGTATGTCACTTTTGACTACATCCTTTCCATATGTGTAAAGTTTCATCAAAATCGGTTAAGCTGTTTTGGCCGAAACCTATTTGCTCGAATAGACAGACAGTTTGTTTTCAAATATATATAGCCTATAACCGCTAGATTCAGGCTATCAAAGGCAAAAAAAAATTTCAAATCCGATTGGTAGTTTCAGAGATTAGCGCATTCAAACAAACAAACAAACAAACTCTTCAGCTTTATAATAAGTATTTCTATTATATAGATTAATAGATTATAAGATAATAAGAAAATAAGATAATACTGAAAACCGTATCAAAGTCTATTGCATGGTTTGGGAGTAAAAAGTTAACTAACAGAGGCAGACAACGAATTTATTTTCTCCCGCTATAGTTTTCATATTTCGATAAAAACTGCTAAGATATTAATTTAAATTGTGTGGTGTAAAGGGCAATTATAATATGCAGGAAATGCTTAAGACAACTAATGTATTTAATTTGATAAGGATTAATATTATGTTTAAAAAACATCTTCGCAAATAGTACATAATGTTAGAACAAATTTGATTGTCATAAAAAAGGTTATAGTAAGTTAACCTTAAAAGATACACATATGCTGTCGCGGACTTTTGGTTAGAACTTTTAAAGGGGTACAATTCCGTAATACATGATTTTTGCTTAACATCAACCGTTTACGCAGCGCGCGCGACGGAAGCTCTCAAAAGGAATATTTTTTCCCGTTTTTGCAACATTTTTCATTGATGCTCCACTCCTATTGGTCGTAGCGTGATGTAGTATAGCCTATAACCTTCTTCGATAAATGGACTATCCAACAAAAAAATAATTTTTCAATTCGAACCAGTAGTTCCTGAGATGTGCGCGTTCAAACAAACAAACAAACAAACAAACAAACAAACAAACAAACAAACAAACAAACAAACAAACAAACAAACAAACAAACAAACAAACAAACAAACAAACAAACAAACAAACAAACTCTTCAGCTTTATAATATTAGTATAGATAACCCTCCGCTAGATTCAGGCTATCAAAGGCAAAAAAAATTCAAATCCGACCGGTAGTTTCAGAGATTAGCGCATTCAAACAAACAAACAAACTCTTCAGCTTTATAATAAGTATTTCTATAATATAGATTAATAGATTATAAGATAATAAGAAAATAAGATAATACTGAAAACCGTATCAAAGTCTATTGCGTGGATTGGAAGTAAAAAGTTAACGAACCGAGGCAGACAGCGAATTTATTTTCTGCCGCTATAGTTTTCATATTTCGATAAAAACTGCTAAGATATTAATTTAAATTGTGTGGTGTAAAGTGCAATTATAATATGCATGAAATGCTTAACACAACTAACGTATTTAATTTGATAAGGATTAATATCACGTTTAAAAAACATCTTCGCAAATAGTACATAATGTTAGAACAAATTTGATTGTCATAAAAAAGGTTATAGTAAGTTAACCTTAAAAGATACACATATGCTGTCGCGGACTTTTGGTTAGAACTTTTAAAGGGGAACAATTCCGTAATACATGATTTTTGGTTAACATCAACCGTTTACGCAGCGCGCGCGACGGAAGCTCTCAAAAAGAATAATTTTTCCCGTTTTTTGCAACATTTTTCATTGATGCTCCACTCCTATTGGTCGTAGCGTGATGTAATATAGCCTGTAGCCTTCCTCGATAAATGGACTATCCAACACAACCATAATTTTTCAATTTGAACCAGTAGTTCCTGAGCTTTGCGCGTTCAAACAAACAAACAAACAAACAAACAAACAAACAAACTCTTCAGCTTTATAATATTAGTATAGATGCTAAACGAAAAACGAATTAACATTCTGGAGAGTCATTAAAAAAAAATTCAAATGCATTGTATGAAAATGCTTATTACGTAAAATACAAATGTATAGTTTTCATAATTTTAAAATGCATGGTTTAACAAATATTTAGTAAAATATACGATCGTCTTTAAATTCCCGCAGGAAACGGAAAATATTCTTGAAATGAAAATGCATATGTTTAAAATGTGTCGCTTAATCGCACTGAGAGTTAATACGTTTAATTTGTGTAGTGTTTAGTATGGTAGCCCACTTATACAAAGGAGTCGGGTTCTAGAACGTACGACAAAAAACAAAGACGGCTTTCGGCAAAGGGTTCTTCTAGCTTTCACCTTTTCTAGAAATATCTGTAGGGAACTAGAACGTCTGAGCCTTCGAATATAAAAGACAGCATACCTAACAGCGTATCAGCTAGTGACAGATTTAGTGAGATATGAGATATATTTTAAAATAATGTAAATAAAATTTAGAGAAAGAATAAATAAAATGTTCCTTTCAGCAAGAGTGACGTGTAGTTTTCAAGTAGATATAAATCTTTTTTTTTTCAATTATTTTAGCGAAACAATCATGTAAAGAACTTGCGGCAAGTTATATGCAACTAACTCTATGATGTGTGCATTCCCATATACGCTTCGATCAATTTTGTTATACTCCAATATCTAAACAGTGGGTACTAAATAAATACTTAGATAATTCTGTAAATATTATATTTTGTCTCATAATTGTATCTTATATTCACAAATGTCTCCAAAAATTACGTATAAATAATTTTTTTATTGAGACATTATACTTTATTTATTTTCAATGAATAAATTATAAATGCGAAGTACGATACTTATTAATTTTCGAATTCAATCTAAATAACGCTTCGAGATACGCGATCAGTGCCTGCCCAATGCGTGGGCCGGATAAAGACATCACTAGCTATTACCATGCCGTGTTCATTCCGTTTGGTGGGTATTAATAATCTATTTGAGTTTCTTTTATTTATATGTCATTTTATACAAGATGGTTTTAATCTCTTCGTAAAATGTTCTGTCATTAGAGAAATATTTTTTTTGTAATTAAGTTCCAAGGTACGTATCTTCGTCGAAATTCTTACGTAATTATTTATTAGTACGTATATCGTATCGTTATCATCATCAGCCCGTTTTACCCCACTGCAGGGGCTTAGGCCTCCCCCAGGGTGAGGCCGGGTTTGGATCTTTTTTTATTTATTTATTTATTTATTAAAGCACAACCACATCACATATATTCATACAATAACCAAATAATAATGGATCTTAAATCCACCACGCTACTCTACTGCGGGTTGGGGATTGTAACGACCGCCATCTATTGACAGCGTCCGGGACCGACTGCTTAACGTGCTCTCCGAGGCACGGAGTCAGTGATAGTTAATGTACTTAAGTAAGAAAAACTCATTGGTACACTCCCGGATTCGAACCATGGCCCTATGGCCTTATAAATATGGTAAATAATAAATTAATTTAAATGTGGTCTTCCGAGAAATTGCCACACATACATTTTCGCGAATCACCAGAAACGAATTTCTCGACACGTTTTTTTATATTAAAGCAAGCAGAAATGTATCATCTCTTGCCTTTTAAAGATAAATGGACCACACTCGACGTACGTGTAATCTTGTGTTATTGCATTATTCGCATTTCAATGCCACACAACTACTGTACCCATTATCATCATTTAAGGCGATGTTATGACTGTTTGTTATGTTGCGAATTTCGTCAAACCGATTCTAAGATTCGCTTCTTGTGGGGTCTGAAACTGTTAGATTCTCATTTAAAAAAGGGTTTAGCTGATTGATTTTTTTCTGCTATTTCTTTATTTCATTATTATTATATACGAATTTTAATAGAATACATCTGTATGAGGCAATGTGAAAATATAAATCAATTATCTTTTAGAAATACTTTTCACATTCTTCCTGTCCGAATTTAACAACTTAATATGATACTTAAAAATAGATATTATTATTTTTATAATTAATTAAGAATTTTTTTTTTCGAAAATAGTGTACCGTAGACTTGTAGTTAGACGCACTAATATTCTCCACGATTTTGCACTTCAAGAATTCAACAACATGTAGAGATTGAGCATTATTATTACTACAAACATACAAACTACAAACATATTATTGCATAGATACACCCACACATATAGACACGCCCATATACGCAACCGTCGTCGCACACACACTCACACATACACACGCATAAAAAATGCAGACACAATATTAGTGTGTAAATTATAATGACACATTGAGTGCATGATATTGACTACATTACGTAATGGGCGAATCCTGGAATCCTGGTGACCTGTAACACAGGATCACTTCTATCTCCGGCACCAGTTTTCTAGAAAACCATCTTTTTCTCAATGTTAGTTATTTAATAACTTATATTACACAGTGTAGGTTTTTGAGAGAAATAAACATTTATTATCATTATTACTTTACTATTTATTTTTGCTATAATGTTTCACATGATTCACTTTGGATTCATTTAAAATTACACTCCTTAGATAGACAATTAGATTCTCCTCAAATTAATTAGATTTTGAGATGTTTTATTAGCGAATGAATTACCGTCTGCGCCTGCGCGCCACTAGCGTTACTATTTATTCTATTCTATTTATTCTACAGACCTATACAAAGTATATATATGTATATATGTGTGTTTTAATTGTTAATTGTTTTTTGTTCTGTTGGGTCTGCTGGTGTGTCCTGCGAATAAATATATTTTCTTTCTTTTTTTTTCTTTCTTATTCTTCTTTATTCCTTAAGCATTAGGAATTGTATAGAAAAAGAAGCAGTGTAGTTAACGTTTTATGTTTTGTTAAAAATATAAATAAACCGTAAATAATGGCAGTTTAGAACCTAAAGGTATATATGTAAAATATATGCCATTATGTCTAGTGGATAGCGAACCTGCCTACGAAGCAGGGGGTCCCGGGTTCGAATCCCAAGTCGGATCAATATTTGTATGATGAATATTGATACTGGCACCGGGCCTTGGTTGTTATATGTATGTGGTGTCTTTGCTTGGCACCCAAAACACAAGCTAATGCTTAGTTTGGGGCCTAGACGTTGTTGTAATGGATAAAAAAGAAAGAAGGAAACACATTTAATCACGGCCACGTATACATAATACACGGCAGACAAATAAAAATGACAGTTTATTATTATCATTATTATAATTATTCTTAATATATTTTCGCGTGCCACACATTAAAGTACATAGAGCGCGTCCTCTTCAAAAAAATTACGTATCTTAGGCTATTTCACGAGCTAGTATATAACAAACTGATGACTTTTTGAATTTCGGAAAAATACCAATTATTATCAGAGATATAACAAATCAAAAATTGTGTGTTTACGACGCCCCTGTGACGTCACTTGGTACCGCTACGTACATATTATTCACATTAGCCCATACTAATGTAACCGAGTGACGTCATGGCACGATTTACCTTTATTTCACGATTCATTGGCATTTTTGTAGATATCAATAAAAATTTTCGTCATTGTAAATTTTTCAAAAACTATTTCTTGCCGTGTTGAAAATTTATTGAACATTTGCCGGTATCACGATTCGTGTCATACAAAGCTTTTAAAGAAATCAATTTTACATAAAATTTATTGTTTTCAATATCTTGTCGATTTTATACGTATTTGACATGTCAAAATCTTATTGAAAGCTTATAACAATCATAATATTTTAACAACTGTGTAACACAGATAGTTTTGTGTAGATAAAAAAAAATTCTTCAGGTTGGTATTTTGAAATCTGACTGGGCATCGAGAATTTAATAGGCATAGTTAAAAATTCAACAGTAATAATAAAAATTTTTTGGAGGTGTGACAGACACATAAAAGGAAACGTGAAATATTAATGTGATGTCACTACTACATGAGCGGTTGACGACCATACAAGCAAGTGCATTATGTAGAAGAACGTAAGTTATATTTAGTAGTGGGGACGTAATCCGCTATACATTTTTAACAAGCTATTATTCCTTTGCAATTAATACATAACATTTAAAAAATTTAGAATACTGCAGATTGTCTATATTTTAATGTAATGCCAAAATTTTTGGTCAATGCCCATTCGCATCCGCGTGTAAAAATGTGAGTAAAAAAAATATACATCATCATCATCAGCCCATTTTTACCCCACTGCAGGGGCTTAGGCCTCCCCCAGGGTGAGGAGGGGGGCTTGGAGCTTAAATCCACCACGCTGCTCCACTCCGGGTTGGAAACTGTAACGACCGCCATCTATTGACAGCGTCCGGGACCGACTGCTTA
Organism: Luffia ferchaultella; assembly: GCA_949709985.1. Classification (NCBI taxonomy): domain Eukaryota; kingdom Metazoa; phylum Arthropoda; class Insecta; order Lepidoptera; family Psychidae; genus Luffia; species Luffia ferchaultella. The sequence goes on from OX453251.1 coordinate 6,203,333, forward strand.
ACGTGCCCTCCGAAGCACGGTGTCAGTGATATTGTGTACTTAAGTCAGAAAAACTCATTGGTACACGCCCGGATTCGAACCATGGCCCTGTGGGGCCTTATAAATTTAAGACAGGTTCGTTGTGCTCTGGGCTATCACGACACAAAAAAAATATACGCCTCAGTCCAAATACACGCCACTTAATGTTTGACATATTCTCCATGAAATAGAATTTAGGGTAACCCATATGTACTGTAATTCGTACAGGACAAAAAAATATAGATTCTGAAATTACATTCCTTGTGTAATTAAATTTTTTCTAAAGCAAGAATAATGACGCATGATCTGTCTAATCTCTGAGTCTGTCATTTCGTTCGGGTTTTAAATCGTTTTGAAGTATGGAACGCTCCATCTTATTGCTTATGGTTTCTAAGACATGTCTAATACAAGTCTTAGATATCACAAGCATTAAGTTGGTGCGCTTATTGTGACATAATTTACTTATGTTTTGTGAATTATATATGATTATTACTCCTGTGTGAGACATTTTATTTTATAAATTTTATATATTACGGAAAAGCTAGTTATTTTAGAAATTTTATTGATTGACACTATGAATATGACACTATGATTGAAAACTACGAAATTGAAGTTTTCTAAATAAATGTAATAAAATAAATAAAATATCCTTGACAAATACATACAAAGTAAGATTTCAGAGGTGGCAAAATTTGCTCACTCCTGATTGAATTTGTGTCATTTTTATATGGACTTTAACTTGAATTCTAATTGATACATGCAATAATTTGGCAAAATGTATAACTTATATAAAAGTGGAAACCTGTAATAGGCTCAATTCTGATTTTACTTTCAGTTAATACTGTATCTTACAGCTGTTGGATTTCCCACAGTAAATAAATAAATAAATAAACAAAATAATACGTTTTTTTTAATAAACTTATTGCTTAAAAAATGTATTGTATTTCATACTTATATTGTAAATAAATTTTTGTTCGTATTTTATACAGTTCAGGGTAAATTACTTCTACTTACTGTTTCTGTCTTTGTTCGTTGTTGAGGAAAAAGGCCGAGCGCAGTATTTTATATACCCTTCAACAGATAATTAGGTAGTTTAATTTCGACAATTCTAACAGTTGGTAATCATTCTGAATTCGAATTCCGAATTTTTTTCACCTTTTCGCTGCGTACCTATTTTTCTTTTATTTCCCAAAGTGATGATCCATACGGATTAACGTACCTTGTCACACGTTAATACACAACACATACTATGTTACACAATATATTATTATAGGGTAAATGATTTATTTTAAAATACAATGCATAAGCTTTCAACTGCTTTTGTTTTCTATCTATACGAATCATTAAAGTATCATAGTAACAGCACTTTCAAACTACAGTTAGCTTAGTGCCTCGCATATATCGCGTTGCAAACAGAAACTTTGTAGCTGCATAACGGATTATCATTTACAATGCTCTTAGCAGCGGACATACGCAAGAGTGGCCGGACAATGGCTCTTACAAGAACTGCTACCCCGTCATAGTGTCATGTTTGTTTGTAATTAACGCTGAACCACTATGCGAAGATTTCACGTCAGTGCACAACGTAAATTGCATTACCTACTAACATAATGGAAATTGTTTGTCTCTCGTAGAATTGCTTTAAACTGGGGCACCTACGTTTTATTATTGTTTCGAAAAAATAATTATAAAGACGTATTGGAAATACACTCTAAAAAATTTAAATTTGATTTAATTTAATTTAATAGAACAATTTATACAACCTATTATTTTAAATCATACATTACCAGTTTTACTCTAAACGAGACAGCATCGTGTATTATTATTATATTTTATAGAACTGTGAAACTTGCATTTAAATAATAATAAATGTTATATCTAATTCATTCCAACATTCACGTCTTATAACAATTATTAATGCGTTAGACAATTTCACCATTCACAATGCTAATAAATGAGTTGATTAACATTAATAATGCATTATGTTTTATTCTGACTTTAACTAGAGCGGAGCTTTTTAGCTGTTTATAATTTTGGAACGACGCGAATCAAAATCTCTGAATATTTATTAACCGAAATCATATTATTAACGATCGACCGTTAATCCTAAAAGGAATTTATTGTTGAAAGCATTCGTCGTCATGTAGAGACTTTGTCGATGGAACAAAACGTTTCGACCGTGGTAAAGCAAAACACGGTAATTCCTTGTCATTATGCTATTATTTATAACCAAAGCAACAAACATACGGGCATAAAGAAGGCAGCGATCTAGAGCTGCCGACAAGTGACCAGATGAGACTTTGCTTTGATGTTCTTTTCTTTGAGATTTTTTTATTCGATATTTAATACGATCGGCATCCCCTTAAGGTTCTTACAATTAATATTAGAATAGATTACGAAAAACTAAAACCCTCAGAAAATAAGTTCGTAAAAGCCATAAACCGCGAACGTATCTAACTAAAACATTTAAAGAAACGAAAATACTAAATGTATTGAATTAAAAAAAAACCGTTGGCTCTTTGATTTAAGTGATTTAAATAATGGTTTTGGTAAAATAATTGGAAACCTATTTGTCACTTATGTTGTACATAGGTTAATAAATTTAACTAAAAAACATTTTTTTTAATAATTTTTATTTAGTATCTTCATTATTTATTAAATTAATATTTGAGTACGCAGTGTGATCATAATGTTGTCTCTATTTCGCTTACGTGAAATATTTAAACGTATTTTGCGACAGCACACTACTGGGTGTACCTTTGCAGGCTGTCGTTGACCACTATGCGGCCAAATCGCTTTGGTGAAGGCAATAAAACGGCATTTAGCAATTTTTCCCGTTTGATTTATTGCGGTTGTTACGAAGACCTTTTTAATTATAATGTAACATTTTCTTTACATTATCAATATTAAAGAGACATGATTCTAAGAAAATTATTATTAGTTTAATAGTCAGTAATTATAATGATGACGAGAATAGATGCAGGACGGAGAAAAGTCAATTTCGTTTGACTTAATACAGGCTCTTAACATAACTAGAATAAAGTCGTCAAACCTTTTTCTCTTCTTGATCGCTTCCTCAGGGTTGAGAATCGTGGCCTCGCCGACGCATTCTGTCCACAATCCTCCTCCACTTGTTTCGGTCTACCGCGTAGTGGAGGGCTGTGCTGATCGGAACATCCAGATGTTCGGTCACCTGATCCGACCACTGTTTTGGACTGCGCCCTCTCGGTCTTTTTCCTTCCATTCTTCCGGTCACAACCAGCTTCTCCAGGTCACCCAGACAAACCTTTTTAATACTAAATAAACCGACATCCATTTTTAGATTCTCGTTAAACGGATTTTTACTACCTATTTCAAGCCTCTGAGAAGCAACGGTAACAGTGGCATTTATAGTATTTTAGTACGTTCCATAGTTTGACTGGTCTTCGGGCGCCGTATCGCCGGCGGCGGCTTTCGGACCTGTTCCCCTGAGAGAGAGTAGTCATACGTCATTGGTCGGACTTAAAATTATTCCTGCGTTATATCATAAATCATAGTAAGCCGGTAATTAAGTCAGTCATAACCAGAACCTCCGAATAAAAAATGTTGTATATTTTTTCACATTAAATAACCATTTCGGCGGCGCGTCGCTCGCCATAAACGATTGTCGATAAACATTTTTACTGGTCGAATTAAAAAGGGAATTAAACACATTTTCTAGTTTAAATGAGGCGAGAAAATTCGAGTGTCCTTTTAATGTACCATGCAGAAGATGTCTATGTTATATAAAATGTCTTTAATATATAAAAGCTATATTATCGAACGTAAGAAATGACTGAGTTTAAAATTTAAGATCATGTAGGTACGTCGCTATTCACTGACATATATTGTAAAATCGGCTTTATTAAATATAATGAAAATATGATAGATGAAGAGACGAGTCCTTGAGTGGAGGCCACGTACCGGGAAGCAAAGTGTTGGACGCCCCCGGCCAGGTGGACTGATGACCTAAAGCACTATACCGGGGGTAAGTGGATGCAGAAGGCGGAGGACCGTGTGTGGTGGCGAGCCTTGGGAGAGGCCTATATCATCATCATCATCATCATCATCATCATCAGCCAATTTTTACCCCACTGCAGGGGCTTAGGCCTCCCCCAGGGATAAGGAGGGGGGCTTGGAGCTTAAGTCCACCACGCTGCTCCACTGCGGGTTGGGAACTGTAACGACCGCCATCTATTGACAGCGTCCGGGACCGACTGCTTAACGTGCCCTCCGAAGCACGGTGTCAGTGATATTGTGTACTTAAGTCAGAAAAACTCATTGGTACACGCCCGGATTCGAACCATGGCCCTATGGGGCCTTATAAATTTAAGACAGATTTGTTGCGCTCTGGGCTATCACGACACACATCAGAAGCCTATATCCTGCAGTGGAAAGACACGGGCTGTCAATGATGATGATGATAATCCGTTCGCTACTTTTAACTTTGCTATACTGTTAAGTAAAAATTATTTTGAAAATGATATCGTTAAATAACAATTTCTAAACAGACTCCATTTTGTTGAATATTGCTTGGAAAAGTTACTCGCAACCGGCTGACATACCTGCCAAACATTATAAAAACTGAGAATTAAAAAAAAAAAACTACTGACAATTTTAATCTCCGTAGATTATAATGGTCAAGTCTGTTTTTTTTTTAATACGTTTATTTACATTTTAATTTGTAATATTTTCGTCCTCGGTCTGTACAAAGAACGACAATATAATAAATTAATAAATAAATAAACCGCCAAAGTCCATCAAATACAATCAATACTTTGGATCCATAAAGCCGGCGTCAATAAATTACAACACTAATAGCTCAATACAATACAAGAAGCTCTCATTAATTTCGTGGTACGAGCAGCTCAGCTCCTGAGCCAAAGAACGCCTACCGGCCCATCACCGTAACGTATTATAGGCGTTATTGATCGTGCCTCGGATCGTTTTCAAAGTAATTTGCCTTAATAACCTTTAAAACTCATTAAGTTTAAAGAAATCCGTTTGAAGCTATTAGTTTGTATGAGAGAGAGTAATACCATGGAGGTACGCGATAGGATAGGCTAAAGTTTCAACTTTCGTTTTACATACGATGAAATATATCTACGTTTTATGTCGTGTCATATTTACAGGTGACCACTTTAAAGAGGCGCTTTCATTCGATATTATTTTGTATATCCATGTTTCAAGTAATGTTTTTTAGTGACAGACCTCAGTTGCGTAACATTTTTAATAAACAAATATAACTCTTAATACAAGGGGAATCAAGAATCATTTTGCCATACACTTGTATCAGATATTGGCAGAGAAATTTAAAACTTAAAAGTATGATCTAATAAAGTCTAATTATGAAAAAGCAATTTCTTCATTATAGATATAGTATTGACATCTTGTGTATGACTTAATTAATTTTTACAATTTGTGATTTGTAGTTTGTTTTAATTTTGACTGTTATATTATGTTACTAACATTTAGATTGGTATTTTACTAAGAAATGAGTTTTTGTTACTTATATGAAACAATAAATAAATAAAAAAATTAATGTCGTGATAGCCCAAAGCGCAACGAACCTGTCTCAAATTTATAAGGCCATAGGGCCATTGTTCGAATCCGGGCGTGTATACCAATGAGTTTTTCTGACTTAAACACATAACTATCACTGACTCCGTGCCTCAGAGAGCACGTTAAGCAGTAGGTCCTGGGCGCTGTCAATAGATGGCGGTCGTTACAATCCCCGACCCGCAGTGGAGTAGCGTGGTGGATTTAAGCTTCAAACCTCCCTCTTCACCCTGGGGGAGGCCTAAGCCTCTGCAGTGGGGTAAAAATGGGCTGATGAAGAAAGAAATTAATAAATTATTCACTCGAAACCCTTAATGCAGCAGATTGATGCAGATTGACCCTTGATAGCAGATTGTACGAATCGCAGAAACAGTTTCTTAGAAACATTTATAATACAGGGAACACTCAATTTCAAGGAGATACCTAGTAAGTAATAGCCAACAAAAGAAATTCCAACTTTTATAAAAGTCTTCGCGTTAATGTGAATAAAACAATACTCACGTAGCGTAGTGCCTCTCGAAAACAGCTACAACTGTTATAAAACTGTAATAAGTAAACAAGTCCACCATTAGAAAGTAGACGTAAGTTCCGAAGGCCGGGACCGTTTAGATCCTGAATAAATTAGCCATCCGGAGGAGTGGGCCAATAAAAGTTTTAAACAAAAGAATCATAAAACGTACCGTCCGGTAGCGGGCAACAGCTCAATGATTTACGAGTGAACTCGAGCTCGAGTCCCTTCAAAGTTTTCAAATAAACTATGACTGACATATGGCATTTGTGGAACTTTTTGAGGGCGGATGGATAAAAACTAACAACAGCGAAATTAAATTTTATTAGATGTCACTATTATGGCATAAACGGGACGCTACTGTGTAATAAAGTTAAAAACGTGATATACAAAATTTTACGGTCCAGGCATGCATGCATAATATCCCATAAACATTTTACACTTAAACTATATTGTCTTATTTCATTCCACCAGCCCATTATGCTCCACTGCAGGGGCTTATGCCTCCCTCAAGGTGAGGGGGCTTGGAGCTTAATCCAACACGCTGCTTCAGTGCGGGTTGGTAGATTGTCTTATAGTAAATATAATTTATTTTAAACCTGTTTTAAATTTTGAATTGAAGTGAATATGAAATGCAAAATTAAGTTACATAATTTGATTATAAAATTTCGGACAAAACATAATCCTGCATTCATTGATATATTCTTATATAAAATCGTTCCCAAAGCAGTGTCTACACATTTAGACATAATATGTGTTACAGTATGTACCTATCACATGTGAACACAGCGTTGACATCTGTATCTAATTTAAAATCGTAACAACTATGAGTGATGACGTAACAATGTTATTAAAAATTAATTTGAAATTAGTTTATAATGAAAGGCTAAGGTTAATGTAATGAAAGATATGTAAATGATAGGATTAACAGTAAAATTGTAATAATAATAATAACGTATACATGACAACAACGTCTAGGCCCCAAACTAAGCATTAGCTTATGTTTTGGGTACCAAGCGAAGACACCACATACTTACATATAACAACCATGACCCGGTACCAGTATCGATATTCATCATATAAATACTGACCCGACCTGGGATTCGAACCCGGGACCTCCAGCTTTGCAGGCAGGGTCGCTACCCACTAGGCTAAGCGGTCGTCAATTGTTAATCTCTAAAATGATGTCACGCGATAAAAGAAATAAACATGGGACTTACTTACATCATTACATTGAAACAGCTCAATTAACAGAGGATCTTTTTTTTAATCACAGTTAACAAATAGCTTTGTAAAAACGTGATCAGGACATTCGTCACAACGGGACACAGAGCATCCTCGTTCCTTTGTCATCTAAACTAACAAACCTACTTTGTCGTCTACAGCTTGCCGAATGGCCGAAATGAAGAGCAGATGTGTAACAATGTCGTAATAAAGTTAGAAACGCACTTTACAGAAGCCCAAATATGTTTGTGCCGGTAGCTCGACTTTTGTCTCAAGGCCGAACTCGCGTTTATGGCCCATTTCGCTTTATTCTTTGACGGCGCGAGCTATTTTATTTTTTGTCACATCTTAAATAAGACATAATGTTCTTAGAAACGGGACATTAGAATGGACCCAGCGAGGCTTTCTCTTTTTGTAAGGGACACGTACGACGGATTTTATGGTCAATTGTTTCAGTCGGTCGTTGATGTGGCAAAAAGACGAACGGCCGACTTCTAGCGACGTCGCCGCCGATTTGGATAGCGCTTGTTCGTTTCGTTTGTTAAACGGATTGAGAATGAAGCGTATTTCATACACGGCTGGTTCTTTTGTGCCGTCTATACTACATACTATTGTTTTTTTTTCACATTATACGTCGGAGGAACGCAGAGAAATATTTCCGCGTTGATGGGAAACGGATGGGGACAAACAAATTGAACGTTACGGAGTAAAATAAAATATAAGTAATTGCCGTTCCACTCTGGAATTTTGAGTTGATTCAGAGATATGAACTAGAGTTATATATTAACCACTTTTGGACTGACTTCGGGCAACTTCAGATCTTTCATCTTTTACTACCCAATATTTTACTGCCTTGCCTCTTCTTACTGTGGGGATAAAATCCCATTCATAAACTACTCTCATGACCTAGTAGCTTTGCCTAAAATTTATTTATTTGACTCTTGGTCGCACCACTGGTTAGAGTCCAGGCGATATAAGAGTTATCATTATTCCCAAATCCAACCTAATATTCCTGCTAAGCCTTGGTTCTTCAAACTAAGGTTTAGCAAATGCTCCACTCTACTATATGTAGAATGCGACTGGGCCATTGCTGCTCACCTATGCACCTAGCGAAGCTTCGAATTAGGGTCTCTTCGGTTTGTGAATGCGGCGTGGATGATGGAGACTTAAACCCCATATTTTTGTCTTGTCTCTAATACGACCATCGCTCCTTTCTAAAAAATCTCCTTAAAATTGGTATTCTTTTTCTCACTAGCATTCCTACCCTTCCTTCCTACTCCTCTAAGTCCGTCCTAAATATAATTTCCTCATTCATGTTCCAAAACAAAATAAAATTATCATTGTTATCATTTACTTATTTGTTTACATATTATAAACTTATTAATTTATTTTTGTATTAATGAATTTAAATAATAATTTTTTGTTCAATCTATACTGACTGTTTCGTTGCTTAATTTTTTGTTACGCTGAACGGGTATTTTATTTTTCAAATTGAACGTGACGCCGGCATCAAATATTAATCACAAACCTGCACAAAATTTAAATTTAATAATCTGAAAGTATCAAAGTAACAAACTCGACTCTGGAGAAATTGCTACAAGCAGAAAACGCCAATAACTAAGAAGAAGAAGAAGCCTCTTTTTACTCTGATTCTTGTGTTCTCGTACTTATTCCACTTAAATTTTCAGTATCGGTTCCGCTTGTCACGTGTTTTTACAATTATTTATTGTACATTTAGTTACAATCAAAGTTTAATTCACCAACTCGCATAGGAGCAGCGTGGTGGATTAAGCTTTCTAAATATTTAATCGATAAATAGATTTGATAGTTTTGATGTAAATTAACAACTCTATCCTATCACAAGTTATTACTTGAAACAAAAGTCAATATGGCAACCACATTAAAAACAATTACTACAAAAAATTAATAACTACATACATAATATACTATGTTACTGCTATGCATATCTAACAAAAAATATACAAGTGGGTGATATTTATTTTGATATATTTTTAAATTTCTCACAATTAGCTCCGAAGACAGCAAAAGAAATGTTAAATATACTGAAAGCCGACGTAGAAAAATCTGTTCGTTTCCAAAAATTGTATATATTATCTGATTGCCAAAGGTTTCAAAGAAATAATAATAATAATAACACACACAAACACAACAACGTCTAGATCTCAAACTAAACATTAGCTTGTATTTTGGGTACCAAGCGAAGACACCACATACATATAACAACCAAGACCCGATGTCAGTATTAATATTCATCATATAAATACTGACCCGACCTGGGATTCGAACCCGGGACCTCCAGCTTCGCAGGCAGGGTCGCTGCCCACTAGGCTAAGCGGTCGTCATACTGACAACACAGAATACATCGCGATGGCTGCGCGTTACTTCTGTCAATACAACTAACCCGTGCACTGAGCGTGCAACACAGCGAATTAGGGACATGATTCATGCAACAAACTCCAGTAGCAGATTCCCTCTTTTCCAAACTCGACAAGTGAAAGGCGCATTAACCTCAGAGTCACATACGTACAGCATCCTTATTCAACCGAAACGAATTAGAAACTTCTCCATAATGAAATCGAATGAACGTAAGGTTTTATATTTTCTAACCGCGATGTGAAAGTATTTAACAATTTCATACATCTAGGTCAAATGTATGTCTGGGTACAAAGTTTATTTTTCTTTCGTAGCGACACAGACCAGACCTTATTTAAGTCAATGAAACTATGCAAATTAACCAACTGTATTGAGGACAATGCTATTACATTAACTACATTGTTTGTCGTATAAACCGAGATTGTGTTTTACTCAATTAACTATAAGGTTGATCAGATTTTTCACCTTGTAAACCACGGATACGATATCCCTACGGGTCCTTATAATCTTCTATTTCCGACTAATTCATTTCTGACTCCGCAAAAAAGACTGCGTACAATCGGACCAATTTTAAATCCAATAGAGTTCAATCGAGTCCCGATAGATGTCGATAACTTTATCATGTACAAAGGTTGTTCAACGTAATGTGATAACGTACTTTTTGGAAAAAAAAAAACAAATTAATACTGGTAGGTTGTAGAGAACACATCAGTTAAATTATTTAAGAATATAAATATTGATTTTGTATTGTATTTTTTAGGATAGATGTCATTTGTTTGCATCTTGGCGAAGCGTGCGTGCAAAAATCACCGACTTATATATACCTAAGAACTAGACGCGAAGAACCCTATAAATTGTACGGCGCACGTAACGCAAACGAGAGTGGCCCAACGCGTCCGAAGATAGTCGATTGCAATTTTGTGGGAGTGATTCTCGTGCCGCATGACTTTTAGTCTCATGAGATAATTTTGATGAAACATATTTTGTTTCTTGTCCAAACGTAATTTTGTATGATGAAAGTTGTTATATCTCGTATGACTCTCGAAAATTGTAATGTTTTATATGGCTTTTGAGAATACAGAATTACGTTTTCGCTAGAAATATTGTATTTCATCGACAATGTCTCATGAGACATAAAGTCAAGTGGTCCGAGAGTAACCCCCTTGCTTCCTTTGGTCTTTCAAAATTTGTGTTTGAACCGCTGTCAACCGTTGCGCTGAACGAAATAGCGAAAAGAGTACCTGTACAGCAATTTAATAGATTGAAAAGAGATGAAATGAGAAATATCGTTATACTTATCAACTAATTCAATTTATGTGCAACCGTCAAATTTGTTGTCAAAAATTATATTCGTAAAAACTAAATTAATAAAATATCATGAAGTTACGTGTAATAAATAATCCCATGCGCCTTTTTAGAGTTTCGGGTGTTGTTTATGCACTTTTTAAAAGCACAGCATGGCATTTTTCTCAGAAACTTTTCCAAAATACAAAATAATTTCCATTGGGTACACTGACAGATGGTCTACAAGCGTTCAATCGACAATCGTTCAGATCACCGCGATCTGAACGATTGTCGTGTCAAGTTTCATACTGTGTTACGTACAGTCTAGTACCCTAGGGACATATAAGTCGGTGGGAAAAATAGAATAAACGTAGGATTAAAGATCTTCGCTAGAAAAATTTTACTACTTAACAAGTGAATTATAACCTAATAAGTACATTAAGGATTAGTGTTCCCCATTTTCTAAAATCACACGTTGGTCTGCTGACTTTAAACGTAGAAGAGCTTCAACTAAAGATAACATTCACACGTGACCCTTACTACAGTAGTGAATGAAGAAATGGATAAAAAAGTTTAAAAAACAGTTTTGACGAATCATCGCGTTAGAGTTCGTTTTATTGATGAAAAAGTTAAGATATTGATAAGTAACGTACATATCATTGTACAAAATTGAACATAAAAGATATATATTTTTTTTTTTTATATATATCAATTTTAACAATTTTTCTCCTCTTTTAAAAATTTAAAGTTAAATTTTTATAAATGCTAATATAGATGTGATTCTTAGTTTCTAATCATAAAGGATATTGTTTGAGTCGCTTCAGCGGTTTTACTTAGTAATCTTAGAAGGTATTTGTTCTATGTAGAACAATACCAAAGAATCTAGAAAGTTCGATTTTAATTTAAAGTGTTTTTGCAGTTGCCAAAAAACATGTTATTCTGGAGGGTCAATACTTGTTCGTCCTATTCGCCGTGGAAAGTATTGGCTGCTGGGACAGTGAGGTTAAACGTTTTATAGCGGACATCGGCCGCCGTCGTTTGAGAGGTTTTGACTCCCGCTTCGGGTCCTTCCTGGCGCAGAAATTGTCCATTGCCATTCAACGTAGCAAGCGACCAGTATCTTGGGCACCTTTGCGCCGGAAGCGACAAGGGGTGGGTTATTAGATTAAATTTTATTAATAATATAATTAGATAGTATCTTTAATTTTATAAAGTACACTTTTATAAATAGTTAATTTTAGTTATAGTTAAACTTTTTTGGGATTTACAAACAGACAAGAAATTAGATAGGCTAATTAGTTCTTTTTTGGCTAAATAAATTAATTTTCTAATAAGTATTATAAATTATACAGGTAAGATTAAGCTTACACATCCGCGTTATATAGCTAAGTCGTCTTAAATTATATTCTGTTTCTTCATTAAGGTTAATTAACTAAATTTGATATTCCCATTTAAGGATGTTGGAAGCCCACAAAAACAAAAAATATAATAACAGGACACCTACACAATGTATTAACATCAAATTAAGGTGTTTTGTTACATTGTTTTGTTATAGCCTCCCTCCTCTCTCCCCCTTTTTCTATATTTCTATTTCTATATTTTTAAATCTTGCACAGAGTGCCTAACATTCAAAATGGTGCAATGACGTATTACAGGTAGGTATCCTAGGTACCAGAACGGTAGCCACAAGCAGATATTCTCAAAAAATCTCTAACTTTTGGGATTACTTTAAATTGTGTTAACATATCGATTATTTTTTTTCTAGTAATTCATTCATTTCATAGACAAAATCAAAAAATTTTAATTATATATATTTACATACATTTATTAAAAGTCAAAATGAATTTGTTAGAGTAGTATGTCTATACCACAGTGTATGTTTCACGGTTATATGTTCAAACTTGTATGTGAAAATTTCAACAAATTTTATCGATTTATTTTAGAATCAAATAAACATAGAGTAAATAAATTTGACAGCAGCGTTTGGTTGTAATAGAGTCGAAAATTTCACTTCACAGTATTGGAATTGTCAAACGCTATTTCGCGTGGGTGAAGAACGCCGCGCGGGGACATCGCAGTCTGAAACTCGGACTAAAACTCACCATCTCGCCAAACGGGTACACCAGCTAGCTAGAGTAGGAGTGGTTAGACGGTAAGCGTAGAACAGGCTTCTAGTCAATCCGTACGTTTATGCAAATAAATATTTTTTTTTTTTTAAATAAATATTGTCTTAATTTTTTTTTAAGTCTATTGCTACTATGGATTACGATATGTACTATGATACACAATTTAGCATATAGCTCCTTAACTAACTAATAATTAGAAAAACATTTTTGTGTTAGCCATGTCAAAGTTAAAAATAATGTGAACATTAGAATTGAATTAATCAAATACCTCATACATGTTCATTCAAAACATTACATTCTCATGATGCGTTCCACCGCTATGCTAATAGCGGACAAACATACTTTTTAAATTTCGAGTGTGTTTTGTTAAACAAAACGTTCCCACGCGCTGTTGCAACAATTTTATTTGCCCCCGGCTGGTCAAACATCAGCATTGGTAATTTATGGCAAACATTTGAAATTGTGCTGACGTCGCAAATATTAATTACTGTACTAAATAAATACGTTTATTGTTTTAACAATCTCTGGTAAATTGTTGAGCGGAACAACCGTACACTGACACTAATATAAATTACATGGATTTAATGATAATTTACTAGCTCTCCGCACGCGGCTTCGGATGCACGGGCTCCATAGTTGAACTTGGACTGCTAAAGGAACGTGAAGCTTTAACTTAGCGGTTTCATTCATATCCCGCTTTTCAAAATTTTATGGTGTTTCCACGTAGAAAATACGCGAAATTAATGTTCTCAACTCTATAAGGTTTTCCTGTATTTTCCTATTAACTCATAAACCTTCATTAATTTCAGTTTAGTCTGAAGCAGGTACACTGGTTAGTAATTTGATCAAAAATTAACTAATCTAGAAAAACTAAAGTTTAAACTAAATAGGCATGTTTATGAGCGTACGTGTCAGCTTATTCTAGTATTTATTTACAGTATAAATTAACTAAACTAAGTGATACAAATTTGAAACACCAAAACGCAAAAAAAAAATTGAATTAAGTAGGTAATAACTGTTATTTAATTGAAATCATAAATTAGGTTTGTACCAGTTCTTCTTGAATATCTGTCAGAAAATAGAACTACAAAATACAAAGATCTACAGCTGTAGTATAAAGAACGCACCCTGAGTTGGAGATTCTATAACTTACAAAAAAAATTTATAAACTCAGAAACTATTAGGTACTAAGTTCTAATTCCGTTATTCTGTTTAGTCATGAGCTGGTTTAACAGTACTTGAAGGATTATCCAGTCCATACAGGCAAGAAGGGGTGTTGTCCTATTTAACGACTCGTAGGTTCCTGTGAATTTATTTCCGGAATCATTAATGAGGGAACGTATCAAAGCACTGCTTCGTTATTAATGCGTCTTTATTCCGAGAAAGTGCTTCTAATTCGAAGACGAGAATTTAAAGCGAAATACGTATTTCGGTGCGTTTATATTTCGTCGTTCGGGAAAATATATTTTTATGAGCGCTTCCCTTACAAAATCATATAAGGAACTCAAATTTAATTTTGCACGTGTATGTATTTAAGTGCTCGTTTAAGTTAATAAATTATTTAGGTATATATATATATATTTTGTGAAATTAAGTGTATCAACTAAAATCAATGGTACTTCATTAAATAATTTTAATTACGTTTTTAATGAGGTTATTTAATGTAATTCCTTGGCTCTGGTAAAAAATTATTTTTTAGACAACTTCCGTATATATTACATGGTTTACACTTATAACGAATTATACATATTTTTATACAGAAATATTTATTCGTCATTTTCTATCTTCTATATTACACATCCTCTAAAATACGAAAAAAAAATAAGAAAATGAAATTTTCATATTTGTATTTTTCCTGAATGAATTATTGATACTGTTTTGTTATTAAGTTAATATAATAGTTATAAATACTACATCCGAGACTGCGTGCATAGCTGGGAGAGGTTTCCTGCCAGCGGCCGCCGCAATTGACCGATAACTTTGTGGCGGCATAATGTCATATGGAAAAAATCTACTTGTGCATACGTATATCTAAGCCACTAAATCATACCCTTAGTACAAAAGCCGATATAAGAAGCCTATCGGCAGTATTTTGGTAAAATAACGCAGCTCCGTAGTAATAGCTAGCGTCTATTACACACTAGTTTGTTCGGCGCGGGGGCTGCAGGAATCGAGTACACCCGTATGTCATCATGGAAAAGTTTGTTTCAATATTTTCAGAAAAAAAAATGTCAACGCAATATGATACGCGAGTGTCAATTTGAAACTGTGAAATTAAGTCACTTAACTTAATAACTTAACGATACTTTAAATTAACCCATAAAGGGAAGAAAACATTAGTTAAAATATATAGGGAGAAAGAATTATATATACTAATCGAACATTGCCTATGTACGAGTATTTTAATTATGTCATCAAAATTGCACCTTTATCACCTATATCATGCCTACCGAGCTGTGGGTGGAACCTAGTTAGGTATATTTTGAGAGGTTAGAGACCTGTTTCGGACGTAGGGTCAACGTCACCATGTGTTTCGTGCACGGAATTAAAATTAAAGATAAAGATTAGATGTTCTGTTGTATTAGCTTACATTTATTATTGAACTGTAAATTGTTCAGCTTTAGTCTTCTTTTGATCTTTTATTAATCCTCTCCAACTACATTCACTTCACTTCACTTCATCAGCCCATTTTTACCCCACTGCAGAGGCT
This sequence comes from Luffia ferchaultella, assembly GCA_949709985.1. Classification (NCBI taxonomy): domain Eukaryota; kingdom Metazoa; phylum Arthropoda; class Insecta; order Lepidoptera; family Psychidae; genus Luffia; species Luffia ferchaultella. The sequence continues at coordinate 6,219,174 of OX453251.1, forward strand.
TAGGCCTCCCCCAGGGTGAGGAGGGGGTTCGGAGCTTAAATCCACCACGCTGCTCCACGGCGGGTTGGGAATTGTAACGACGGCCATCTATTGACAGCGTCCGGGACCGACTGCTTAACGTACTCTCCGAGGCACGGAGTCTGATAGTTATGTACGTAAGTCAGAAAAACTCATTGGTACACGCCCGGATTCGAACCATGGCCCTATGGGGCCTTATAAATTTGAGACAGGTTTGTTGCGCTTTGGGCTATCACGACATCATCATACATATAACCTACTAAATGTAGCTTATATGTAGCATACTTTAAATGTAAATATTTCGTCTATTTATGTCATGATCAATTGATAGTTTTACTTTAACAAAAAAATTATAATAAAGTATATTTTATGCCTAGAGTGCAAAATTACATAAATCTACTACTGCGAAATTCCCGAACAGGAGAAATCTTGTTTTATGTTAATTTTATTGTTGTAGCAATTATCTATATACCCAGATTTTTATATTTCGAGCTCTATACTAAGTCAGATTTTAGTAACCGGCCAAAATTTTCCTAGGTGTTTAGATATCACCAATAGACCTCATTGCGTAAATAAAAAATATGGGTTACATTTTCATAATAAATTACTTTATCTACAATGTTATTTTATAACATTTGGTTGTCTTCTTAGCGCTATAGTAATCGTACGCAACCGAGGCCTTGAAACGGAATGGGGTGGCGGGCATGAATGATGACTAGAGTTATTGGTTTTTTCGGGAAAGATTTGTGTAGTCATATCTCAATTTTTTTTATAGAACGATACTAAAACGAAACAAGACGGGTATCGGTTTTCTGCCTTAGATCATTATATTAAAATTTGGCTGGTCATTAAAACCTCACCCTGTATATTTCACCGATGTCAAAAAGTAATGTTTTGGCCCACATATTATATACATAAACTGGTGTTGCTATTTTCCAGAGGTGGAACATAATATGAGGTTGGTTTAAAAAACACTGTTTAATTTAGTAACGTTGATTTGGAAAGTTAAATTAAAATATGTTTTGTCCTTAGCTTTCGATAGCGATGGCGCTGTGTGGGATGTCCCAGATATTATTATTATAGTGACACTTGAGCTAAAAAAAAAAACAAAACATATTTAGCTAAACTAGGTGTAAGTAGACATTTCTGGATTAAACAGTAATAATAATAATAACGTATACATCACAACAACGTCTAGGCCCCAAACTAAGCATTAGCTTGTGTTTTGGGTACCAAGCGAAGACACCACATACATATAACAACCAAGACCCGGTACCAGTATTAATATTCATCATATAAATACTGACCCGACCTGGGATTCGAACCCGGGACCTCTAGCCTTGTAGGTAGGGTCGCTATCCACTAGGCTAAGCGGTCGTCGTAAGTAGTTATAAAACTTTGATTTTTAAGACAAAGCTATAATATTATTATTATAATAATATCTAGGACAGCCCATACAACGCCATCTAGTCCCAAAGTAAGCAAGTATTATGCTTGTATTATGGGGTACTAGGCAACTGATATATATACTTAAATATTAGTTTTTTTTTTAAATAATATATACGCATATAGATATTTTTACACCCGACACGGGAAAAATAGACATGTTCATGCACACGAATATTACGCAATCAATTTGTTTATTTTGACGTTACATTACGCCATTGTAAAGTGCATCTACATATGTTCTTTTGTACTCGCTGTATGTCGTTTAAACAACACAATCATAGACAATAGAAGTCTGACCATCGCCATAACTTAAAATTACGTTCATTGTACTCTTAGTTAATATAGTATTAAGTATTCAGGGGTTGTATGGAGCGAGTTTATGCTAAGTCGGCCGCGACAAAGCCCGGACGGGCGGCTTGGCTCACGTAGCGGATGCGCTCCCGAGTGACTACGAAGCAACTAGGTCTATCTAGGATTCAATTTGATATTTTTAGTGACTGAATTATAAAAATATATGTTTATAAATATTTGAGTATTGTGAGTATAATCAAAGGAAATATTAAGCTAATATTTTGAGTCAATAAGGTACCAAGTACCTAGTTAAGTTAGCAAAAATTTTAATATTTTATTTTAAAATTAAATAACTAAATCACAAATTGTTAATATAGGAGTTAAACATACTTTAATTAATTAATTTGTCACATTTTGTAATAATAACTTGGTATGTATTCAAAAAAAAATATTAATATTTCAATTACCTATATCTATGTGCGATATATAGGGTTGTTGTTTATAAGTTATGCAGATTCATTATTACTAATACTTACTATTAGAACCGTCTGTCTCCTCCAAAGTTGATTTGTAACTCGGCAGCGGTTGACCAGGCGATCCTCTCAGTAATATTATTCAATACCAAACAGGAAGAACTCAGTGCGCTGGCTGAATTCCAAGTGAGTTTCCGATTATGTTAAATAATGTGAACTTGTATCGCAAACTGTTTTCAATGTTGCTGCCAAAAATTGTAGAAATATTTTTGCTTAATTGAATATAAAATCTCATATTTTTTTTTAATGATTTTATTATTGCTGTGGTTTATTTCTTCAAGTTTATCCTATATGTGCCAACAGCCCATAAATTCCCCACTACAGGGGCTTAGACCTCCCCTCGGGATGAGGGGGCTTGGAGCTTAATCCATATTATATGTGACAACTAAATAATCCATAAACATTCCTATATCCCATAAAATATTAAATTCAATATGAAAGTTTTTGACACATTACAGGACATATCTTTTATATGGGCAATTTGAGTCGCTGGCTGCATTCCAATATTAAGTTTAGCTTGTTGAAAATATGGTTATTTAGGCAGTAAAACATTTAGATAATAATATCTGTCGGTGAAAGAGGAAACATTATGCCATGTTATGATCATAACTGAGCAATAAAATGAAGTGAAACTTTTGCCTGCGCACAGAAGCTCCATGAAATAACTGCGTTTTATTACAAATTGGTTTCGTATATTTGAACGTTAATAAAAATTACTATAACTTTTCATCTTTGAGTGACTGTTAAAATTTAACAAGGAATCTAAAAAAAAATTAGGATTACCTAAATAAAAATAAGTATTTTATAAATTCCATCTTTTAATTTTTGTATAAATAACATAATGTTACCGGTCATAATATAGTATTATCACTTGTTTTCGCTATTTACAATAATCATATATGCTACAGCAGTCTTTAAAATTTTATTACGAAATCTATACACGAACAGGCAAATAGTTCACTTACATAGTTTTGGTATAGCACTTATATTTCTACTCTATTTTACAATATATACATGGGTCTAAACTAATATCTATTATACATAGTGAATCGTGACTGGAAGGTGGGTGCGTCACCCGCTAGACTAGGTAGGCTTGTACGGCGTTGCCTGTGTCGAGAAGGGGCGGTGGAGGAGGCCATTGGCGTGGATCCCTTCGCCGGCCGGGAGCCATACCATGTTCTAAAGACGAGTAGTCTGAGTCTATAGATGAGTAAATGTGATCTGAGATCGGTCTACCGTCCGGTCCGTACACCACTCCCTGCGTTTGTCGCACAGGTGACTGTCGTACTTCGCTGCTGTACTCGGGAGGCGCACTTGCCCCCGCTGAACCAACTCCCGCTACCGTCTTATCAGGGTACGACAGGGTTCTATTTCCCCCGTTAGGAACCGACGAGTCCAAAGTATATGTATTGATATTCTTCCGGTAATTATGCACTCTTTTATGACTCCTATGAGATGAATCCGGCATACTATACCGAAGACGCTCCCAAAATCGCTTCTGACCCCATCTGATCCGAGATCCCGTTTTGAGATAAGGGCGAAGATCAGGATCGCAGATAGCGTCTGCAACAACAGTACATTCCTCGACTAGCACCAACTTGTAAATGCAACCTTTCAGCGCTTCGTGCAGTCCTTGACGAAATTCATATCTCGACCACTCCGTCTGCATGAAATTTCTAGTGAGCACGATTATTACTCGTTTCGAAGCCTCAGCCGCTTCGATAACGGGAGGAGCGCATTGCATGTATTGGGCGCCGTGATGCGGAATATCTCTGTAGTGTAGACACAGATGGTAAGACGGATTTCCGTTCTCTAGCTCTGCTGCTAATGATTGTACCACAAATTCTTCGTCCTTCGGGCTATAACAAACATAGGCATCGTACAATTTTTCGCTCTCTTCCAACGCCCCAGGGAACGAAAATACTCGGATACCGCAGTTCGTGTAAAGCCATATTCTCAAAGAATCTCTAAACAAAAACAGTATAACGAGGGCTAATAGAATCAACATGAAGCCAGTGAGCGTTGACACCATCATAGGAACATAATTCGATACTAACATATTACCAATAACCGAGTTATCGGCGTAGTAATCACTGCAAGCAGTACCGTTTAAATTAAGCTCTTTTTTCTGTGGCGGTTTCGCGTCCCCATTCCAACAAGAAACGTCAGTGATATCGATAATTTTTTGTGCGTTTTCTGCCAAGTACGCCGTGAGTTCTTGTAAGTATCTACATTTACACGACCACAAATTGTTGCCGAGCGAGAGAGCTCTTAGGTTATGGTTGTTATTAAAAGTCCAAACACTAAAATCAACTAACCTATTGCCGTCTAGGCGTAAATTTTGTAGAGATTTGAGAGATAGAAAAGATATGTTTGCGATATGGCTGATAAGATTGTTTTGAAGATAAAGCTCTTTGAGGTTGCTTAGTTGGTCGAATTCGTATCCTTTCAGTTCTTTCAATTTATTATGGCCTAGATGTAATATTTGCAACGAAGTCAAACCAGCAAACGTTCTATTCTGGATGTTCTCCAAGTTACTAGCGTTCACGTAGAGAGATCTCATGTTCTTTCTGCCGATGAAAACATGATTTTGCAACTCGTTAAAATTGTTTCCGTCTAAGAAAACTTCGGTAGCATCCATCGGTATCTTGTGCGGGATTTCCGAAGATGATTGTCCGGAACAGTCCACGACATTGGTGTTCCACAACGGGTCGTGATAGCAGGTACAGTTTTGAGGACAAGTCATTTCACAATCGCAAGCGTCAAAGTCGCAACAATGACATATAGCAAAACAATGAGTTTCGTACTTACACAAAAAGTCAGATGTCTTAAGATTAGTAAGCGACACATGAGTACCACTGCGTGTGTTGGTCATTTTACACAGTACGTTTTCTAAGTCCATCACTCGCGGATACTGCCTCATTGTTGTCATATTGTTTATAATAGGCAACCACTCCATAGTACAGTCACATTGAAATGGATTTCCACCGATATAGAATTCGGGTAGACTTTTGTTACCCAACACTGACGATAAACGCAAACTGTTCAAGTCCAAATGTACAATTTCATTAGCATACATGTCCACGCGAGTTAAATTCTTTTTATCGTAAAACGTGTTCACGTGAATACTGTTTAAAAAGTTATTATTTATAAACAACAATTCTACACTGTTAGGGATCGCCATAGGCGAAATTTCTACTATGCGATTATGGCTAACGTCCAAAGTTTTTATATGAACCTCATCTTGTAATTTATAATAATTGCCCAAATGTTCAATGAAATTGCCATGAATGTCCAACCACTTCAAAGTGCTCGGCACGAAAGCGTAATCAAACCATACTAAATGATTTTCAGAAAGATTTAGCCACAACAAACTAGCTAAAGTGGCGAAAACTCCATTAATGTCCGATAAAAAGTTTCCGTCCAACCGTATGGCCTCTAGTTGAGTGTTTCGTGTAAAAGTTCCTCTTTCGATGGCTTGAATTTTATTTTTGGCTATGTTCAATACTTGTAGGCTCGGCAAGTCCCAAAACATTTCGGCGGTTAAATTTCCAATTTGATTATCGATCAATCTTAATCCTGTGAGTTGGTTTAAATTTTTAAAGGATCCATTTCTAAAGTCCGATATTTGGTTTTCTCCCAAGTCGAGCGTCTTTAAGAAAGAAAGTTCTGATAGAGCTTCAGGGACTTCTAAAAGTTGATTAGAACTCAGATCCAGTTCCTTTAAATCCGAGCAGTTCTTAAACGCTTTTGCGTCGATGTTGACGAGCAAATTGTTGTTGAGGGTCAATTTGCTTAAAACAAACAGGCCGTTGAATAAATTTTCGTCAATGGAATGCAAACGATTTTCTGCTAGATTTAACGTATGCAAATTATACAGAGGCAGGAAGGCGTTCTCTTCGATATATCCGATTGAGTTGTTCTTTAAATTTAAGATCTGTAAGAAGAATAGATCTTTAAATGTCTTCCCATCTATTCTTGTAAGCGCATTGTTCGATAAATTTAGTACGATTAAACGGATCAGTCCCAAAAACGTGCCGTCGTCGATATGACTGCTCGAAAGTTGATTACTCGAGAGATCTAGGACGATTAATTGTTCTAACCGATGAAAGATGCCTCTGGCTAATTCGAAGAGAGTGTTATCGTTCAAATAAATCTCTCTTAGCTCTCTACAGTTCGCGAATAAACCCTCCGGCAATGTGGTTAAACGGTTATGCGATATGTTTAAAATTCTCATTGATGTCAGTCCGTTGAAGGCTTCGCTCGATATGTCGGTTATGTTGTTATATTGCAAATACAATTGCTGTAAACTTCGCAATTTTAATAATTCAGACACTTCGGGTAGGTTTTTAATTTCATTGTGGCTCAAGTCAAGGCTCTGTAAGCTAGAACCGCATCCATGACCAAATCCTAGCTGAGCGATCGTTTTTATTCTGTTGTGTGTTAAATTAAGTGTGTTCAAGTTTTCTAACGAACAAAATACACCCGTAGGGACAAACTTTATATTATTCTGCGCTAGGTCTAACGATTGAAGTTCTTGAATCCCGTTAAAAGAACTTTGAGTTAGCTCTAAATTTTTCGTAGGGCTCCATTCATAATTTTTGGAACGGATTTTAAGACGTTTTAGTTTTCTTAAGTCTTGAAAGGTGTCTTCGGGCAGATGGAGTAGTTTGCAGTTTGTGATCGATAGTTCGCTTAAACCAGTGATTTGGATGAAGTAGTGTGGTCGAAGAGAGCTTTCGAATAATAATAGATGATTGCACTCAATATACAAGCGCGAGGTGTCGGCGGGTACAGTGCCGAGGCCGCCGCCGTCGCTGTCGAGGGTGCGCAGCCGGCACAGCGCGGCGCCTGACTCGCGCTCCAACCGCGCGCACTTATCCGATCCTGCTGGGAACACGCACCACCCGACGTGCACCACAGCGGAAAATAAAGTCACAATCGCGAACATAATGTAGCTATATCACAGGTTTCTCATTTCACTACGGAACGTCTCATAACCACTTTCTGTCGGTCGATATCACCATTTCCGAAACAGAGTCCGCGGTACACTTAAACAATAAAGAATAGCTAGCTAACATTTCACTATATGAGAGTCCTCGTAGCACTGCGCTAGTGTGATTCCATAAAGGTATCGGAGGTGTATATTTTCACTTATGAAAATATTTTATAGTGTGATATAGTTTTTGTTATGAACTGAGCGCGAAAACGACAAACGGGTAGTTGTTACTCGACCGGCCCGCGCCGTGGCTGCGTTGCGACTGGTGACGGTGAGAGGGGCGGCAGCGCACCGCACGCCACCCGCGGTGGGGCAAACCGGGCCACTCGGCGCCCCTCATCCCGCACTGTCAAGAGTAAAAGCACCACTTACTGGCATCTAGCGTCGAGTAGGCGTACAAACGGATTGCAATACAAGAAAATATGTCATATTTATTGAAAAAAAAAAAATTTCTTCACCGAACACTTTCACAATTCATCACAGTATTATATTATTGTTATATAGCGTTTGAGAGCTAACGTCTACTGAACAACAGATGTCGCTTTTATTTTAAATTTTAGCCGGTCGATCGTAAGTTTAGTTTTGAGTAGAGGCTAATGTTATTTATGTTCAGCTGGCTGTAAGTTAATTTATTGTTAAAATTAAATATTACTGTAAATTATTAGTTAAAAATGTAGAAACAAATAAAACAATGAAAATGAAAAAAGGCATAGGAAAATTATTTAATAAATAAGTTGAGTCTATACAATTTTATAAATAATAAAAACTAAAACAACCACATTTATTTAGATAGTAATAAGCCGATTGCATAAAATAATTTAAGTATTTTTAACCCAGTTATAAAAAAATAAATGATAAGCTATCCAAAATGAAGCTATTTGTAAGTAATAATAATTTTATGTTAATTAAACCGACAATCAAGAATGTAAAACTGCAAATAAATTTAATATCATCTCACAAGTTATAAAATTAAGAATTAAAAGATTAAATTCTATATCGGCAACAACGTTAGTGTGTTAGTTTCTTTTATAAATTGTCCACCTGACATAACTGTTGTTTAATAAGCTACCACACACTCACTTTATGCATCGATACCTTTCAAAGTTCTAAATTTTTTTCTATTTTCACCTACCCTTCCTGAATTTTAACCTTTAGGTGATGTCAAATCCAGCGGGCTAAAAATGGAATAAAAAGTAAATAGACCTTACATCGAACATTAATCATATAAACCAAACATGAATTACTGAGTTTACCTATAATAGGACCATAAACGACATTTTAACCTGATTTGCATGAAAAATATCGGCATCGAACCGGTCGATATTATTGTTATTAGTGGGTTTCTCCAACTAAATATTTATAAGTAAATGTCGCCTTGTAAAGGCTCGCGTGATTGGATTTCACTATTACGAAAATATCACGAAACATAGCTCACGAAATCGCCCGAAACAATGTATAATGAAAGCTCCACCACACGCACATTCTTCAAAACTTCAGGAATGAACGTCTACTTGAAGTGCTAGTCCCGTTTTCGTTTTTTATGACGCGTGTGCCTCTATCTCGCTGGAGGAAAATGGAAAAGCCTTGTCTCCTTCTCTGCTCCGGCGCCCGTTGCGTGTCAACGGTTTACATCGAAAAGCTTTACATATCATTCTCCTGTTTTACATACGGTGGATATTTCTATGTGAGACACATTTCTAGTATATTCATATTAGCTATGGTTTCCTACATAATCACTCAGTTAATACAACCAAAGAGTGAACTTGCATTTGATAAATAAGAATATGCAATTTGATATCTGCTTGGGTGTCATGCTTTCGTAAACGACGACCGCTTAGCCTAGTGGGTAGCGACCCTGCCTGCGAAGCTGGAGGTCCCGGGTTAGAATCCCAGGTCGGGTCAGTATTTATATGATGAATATCGATACTGGTACCGGGTCATGGTTGTTATATGTATGTGGTGTCTTCGCTTGGTATCTAAAACACAAGCTAATACTTAGTTTGGGGCCTAGACGTTGTTGTCATGTATACGTTATTATTATACGTTTACTATTAAATTAAAGTTATTTAAATTATTTTTATTTATTTAATTAAAACTGATTTGACTTTGAAAATTGAATTTGACAATTTCTATATTTACTAACAATCTTCCCGAATTTAAACTAGATAAACGAAACAAATTGTTAACTATAATTTTATATAATTACTAGCTTTTCCGTTGTTTTGCCCGCACGAACCTTCGATAGTCAAATTTTCACCATTTCACTTCTAATTACTAGCATCCAAAGATAAATTTTCATACATATCTGATGTACAAGTTAATAATATTTCGTGAACTGTCAACCTATGAACCAAAATAACATAACGTTCAGCAAAGTAGTTTTTTTTTGTTTTCTGCCCTGCCTCTCTCTTTCTATTCTTCTTTCTCCTCACTTCCTGCTCTTCTTTTCTCTTTCCATAGCGCGTTCTCTTCCTCACTTATTTCCCAGAAAGAGGCAAAGAACGAGGGGCAGATAAGCATGTGAAAGATTTAAAGTAGGGCAACGTGCTACAATTATCAAACAGGATCTGATTATCATCATCTTCATCATCAGCCCATTTTTACCCCACTGCAGGGGCTTAGGCCTCCCCCAGGGTAAGGAGGGGGGGCTTGGAGTTTAAGTCCACCACGCTGCTCCACTGCGGGTTGGGAACTGTAACGACCGCCATCTATTGACAGCGTCTGGGACCGACTGCTTAGCGTGCCCTCCGAAGCACGGTGTCAGTGATATTGTGTACTTAAGTCAGAAAAACTCATTGGTACACGCCCGGACTCGAACCATGGCCCTATGGGGCGTTATAAAATTGAGACAGGTTCGTTGCGCTCGGGGCTATCACGAAACAGGATCTGATATTCATCAAAAATTGTTATTGAATATAATAAATATGCGTATATAGATAATAATAATAATACCTAAGATATCCCACATAGCGCGATCTAGTCTCCAACAAAGCGATTTAATAACATTTTTAATTATTTTTTATATTTACATATATCTGGGGGCACGGCCGTGCCCCCACCAAGTCGAGCGAAAAAGCGTCACGGCCGTACCATCCTTTTCTCGAAGCAATTCAGACCATTTTCGACCCCCTGTAACTTCGTTGTGGATAAAACTAGAAGACTGAAATTTTCAGTAACCGTGCAGGCATATTATATAAGCATATTTTCAAATTTCATTCAATTGGAACCAGTATTTTTAAGAAATTATAACGGGTCAAATTTCTTCATTTTGTCACTCACTCACTCACCGATCATCAAAATTCTAAGGCACTTCTAGCAGACCTAGAAGCTTCAAATTAGGAATATAAGTAGTGTTTGGTGTATGAATCAAGGAAAAACTAAAAAATCTAGAAAAGACCGCAAAAAAAAATTAAGCCCATACAGCCAAGTCTTCAGTTAAATTTTTCAATATTGGCTTTATTCGTAACGATGTTTTATTACGGCAGTTTTTATTATATTGCGTGCGAAGCCGCGGGTTTAAGCTAGTCCCATATAAATATAGGCGCATGGTAGTGCCCCTGCCAAATCGAGCAAAAAATGGGTATTCCCGTCATGAAAACACGTGTATTAAATTATTTATTAATGCAAAAAACGTACCTACGTGCATATTCGTACTTATTACGAGTGCGTAAGGTTGTATAATATATCTTAGAAAAACTATATACATATAGATATACATATATACAATAAGTAGAAGGTACCGAAAAGGAAAAAAATAGAACTGTCTACAAAATACAAAAAGAAATGAGATCCCATCAAAAACAATACTTGTCAAAAAAACCAAGTCTCGCAACTCAGTTGTTCTGCGGTAAAAAGTTGTGAGATCCATGTAATACCAAGTCGGTTATTAATTTATTCGGTTATAAATATATTGAGACTTGGCCATCGCACTAAATAATTGAATTTACATATGTTTTCAGGCGATTGAATTTACACGTGTTTTCAGGCGATGGCCAAGTCTCAATATATTTATAACCGAATAAATTAATAACCGACTTGGTATTACATGGATCTCACAACTTTTTACCGCAGAACAACTGAGTTGCGAGACTTGGTTTTTTTGACAAGTATTGTTTTTGATGGGATAGATATTATACACCCAGACACAGAACGAATAGACATGCTCATGCACACAAATCTTTGTCCCGGGCGGGAACCGACCCTGCGACCTTCGGTTCTGCAGTTAGGGTCTCCAACCACTCGGGCAATCGGTCAGTCAATAGTACGATCAATAACCTATAGTTCATCTGGATTATAAAAAAAAATAAGTGTAAATTGAATAAAGCCAGCCAAAAATAAAACTTTCATATGTGATCACTGATCACCCATTTTTCATCGAAAAGCTACTATTGGCGATTGAAATATTGAGTACATTTTTTCGTTAAAGCCACGCGTCGCATCGTCGTCATAAAATTGATAAAACATTGTATGATATAAAACCCCTTTTATTTTATATATTCACGAGTATCTTATTTAGTTTGTGCCTAAATTGTCATTCAAGTTCTAAGGTAATTGTTATTAAAAGGTATTTATTCTGTAAAACACAACCATTTTACATGTCGATCTATGATTAGGTCATATTTATTAATTTAAGATAAAAAACTTGATCGAATAATCAGTACACATAAATAATATTCAGCAAAAACGATTTAGGTAAGCAAAGTAACTAAATCGGTCGGCATTCACGTCTCAAAGTGGGACCACAAATGCGGGCGGTTGCGGTTTGGACCAAACTGCTGCCACACGGTTAGCGCTTCTACATACTAAGGCCGATATATTAAATGGGATTTCTATTTACGTCTAGCAAATAATTCGGTACATACACATTATAATATAATACGACTTCGAAGAGGTTTAAGTTGGAATTAACTTTTTGCGTTTCTTGAATACTTTCACTAAATATTTAGTTAAATGAGCTGACACTGCTTATAAAAAAAATTCTGTATTTATAGTTTATATTACTCATATTCTCCGATTTTTGGAACATTTCTGAAAGTAAATTAGTGGGGTAGTTTATCGTAATTTTTAAATCGAAGAAATAAATCGTTCAACAATGTATAGTCACTAAAAATAAAAAAATGTGCCATGATGAATTCCAAAGACTATTTTATTGAAATTATTATTATTTATTAATATTCAAAATTGATAGTTGGCTAACCATATATAAATTAAACACTTAATTTATTATATATTAATATATATTAATTTAATTAATTATATATTTATATAACATCGATGTACCAATAAATAATAATAAATATAATAAACTATGATTACGAACGTGCCGAGTAAAAGCTTCTTATAGAGACACTAGCGACCGCCCGCAGCTTCGCTTGCGTAGACTACACATTCCTGTTTTAGGTAGTATTAACATTCAAAATGGTTTATACGTACTTTTTGCTGAATCTAATATTGGGTATACCCATTCAAACTTTCAATCTTCATTCTCCCCACTAAACTTTCAATCTTCATTTTCCCCACACCTTTAATAAAATCGATACTCCCATACTTTTCACCTCCCGTTTCCCACCCTTAAAATGTGGAAATCCAAAAACCCCGAAACACGTCATTATTTATTTTCCATCCCTCCCTCCTTAAATTTGAAATTTCCAAATATTCCTTTCTTAAAAAATTAATACTCACTTTATAAAATAAACCACTGTTCCAAATTTCGGCTTCCTAGATTTAGTAGTTTCGGCTTTATCTACGCTGATAGATCAGTGAGGACAAACGACAGACAGCCACAAAAAGTAGCTGATTTCACTCTTGACAACTTTCTTTCATGTCTGTAAAGTTTCATTAAAATCTGTTCAGCCGTTTTGGAGATTAGCTCGAATAGACACATAGACGTACAGACAGACAGACGAACAAAAAGTAGCGTATGTCACTTTTAAACACCTCCTTTTCATACCCGTGATATTTCATTAAAATCGGTTAAGCCGTTTTGGAGATTAGCTCGAATAGACAGATGAACGTACATACAGACATACAAAAAGTAGTGTATGTCACTTTTGACCACTTTCTTTCCATATTTGTAAAGTTTCATCAAAATCTGTGTAGCCGTTTCGGAGATTTGCTCGAATAGACAGACAGACAGATAGTATTATTTTATACATATAGCCTATAGCCTTCCTCAATAAATAAACTATCCAACACGAAAAGAATTTTTCAATTCGAATCAGTAGTTACTGAGATTTGCGCGTTCAAACAAACAAACAAACAAACAAACAAACAAACAAACAAACTCTTCAGCTTTATAATATTAGTATAGATTTTGACTTATTAAAATTTAATAACCTATACATTTAATTATTAAAATCTTCTTTGTGACAGTACTTTAACTAATCTAATAAATTATGTCCTGTCCGAAAATTCTGTCATTATTTAACAATAGACAATTTTGTTATATAACAGTTCATAGAGTACAAAAGAGATTTTATAAAAAAAAGCCGATTGATAAGTCAACACCAACACACCACCAAGAAGGTTTTACTCAAGTCTTCTTTACAATTGTCTTTGTTCTCTAACCATTAGTACATAATGAAATAGCTTCATACAATTTAACATCGCTTTTAATACTCTCGACTTGAAGGACAGATTCGCGTCTCGCGTCACGAATCTACATGCAGATCCAACTAGATTAGGCAGCTTTCGACAAACTCAAACCGGTGATGGAATTCAATTTACCTCGACACGTCACTTTGGAAGTATTGAGCGTGTACGCATTTTTGTTGAGGATATTCCTACGGGCATACCTATACTTAGTACGGAAAATCGAAACATATAAATTCACAATATGTTGGTTAACATAGGAATGTTAAGAGCGTACTCCTCATGCTTGATGTATGGACAAATAGATTTTACTCGTATATCATGCATTTACAAAAGATACTTTAAAACTGAACTATTTGTAAAACAAAATACCCAACAAAACAGGTCAAATCAAATCGAGATATTTTTATTCGAGTGTACTTACGCAAGTACTTCTGAATCGTCAAGGTTTACATACAGTTAGAGTAGATTTTTTATTTTTAGTTACTATCGGTTTAGATTATAGCTTCTACTGAGAAGAACCGACAAGAAACTCAGCATTGGCTCTTTTTAAAATTTCATAAATATTTACAAGTATATAAAAATGGTAAAACTTTAACACTTCCACAAATTAAAAAGAAACTACTTTACACCGTTATGTTCCACGATATCATTAATCAAAATAAAATCAATCAAAACATGTTAACTGCTTAAGTTGACGTCCAGATGTCTCGATAACTTAAATAATCATCTACTGTGTAATAGCTATTTTCAGTGAAAAGTTTTTTGTGCTATATTTTTAAATTTGCAAAGGCAAATTTAATATTTCTGAAAACAATCTATTCTGAATGCGTAAACCTTGCCTCATGAAACAAGTACAGTGGAGCTTTTTCAGGCGATCTGATGGTACCACTAGCTTATTTCTATTTCGTGTATTAATATTGTAAACGTAACTGTGTTTATTAAACTTATTTACATTTTGATGCATAGACATTATATACTATAAAAACATATATTACTATAAATATATTGAAATGCTACAGTCAAGATACCAAAGACCCCGAAATCGCTTCCAAGGAGAAATTCAGGCTCTTTTTATGTATTATAAAAATTGTGTCTATATCAGCGGCTGTATCCCACAAAAGAATACTGTAGAACATAACGCTATAAAAATAACTAAAATAGATTAACCGTGCTGTATCTGCAACCGTGAGCTGTCTGATTTTTTTAAACAGCTTAAGCAGCTGAACTCAGTTTTACTACAAGCCACGATAGTGCCGTATTTTATGTGTATGTTTCTCAAAACAGGACATATTTGCGTGTAGGTAAAGCGACAGGCTATCTGACGTTTCCAAAGCGACTTAAATTTTTTATCTAATTTTATATCTTTAAATGTTCCTTAGAAGCCTGTATGTAATACATGGACGTATAGGTTTTGACGACACGTGAATGGATCTATTCCAATTACTTGCAGGCAACGGATATATCTCCGAATATCGTCTTGATATCTTCATTATATTAATTTACGGATCTGTGTAGTACTTAACATAATTAATTAATATTAGCTGTAATAGAACAACAAGTTAATAAAGATGCTCTATTCAGCGCACGCATACTTCTACTCGAGGAACGCCCTTAATGTGTTAACATCATTATACGACCGCAATAACAGCCTCGACAATGCAGATAAGGCGATGTTTGTATGGAACCTCTTTGGGGTGGCAATGCGCTAACATTGTGTGGAAAACTCTTGATTTTCAATAAGAATTTGATTGTAAATTGAATTCACCAACAGATTATTTCCTTTATTACAGTTTATAAAATATAACATTTTGTAACTATCTACTTATAAAACGTACAGAGGTTTTTTTAAGTAATGTAGAATTACTGAAAAACTGTAGCGTATTGCTGCAGTGCTTCCGTGATATCTATTACAAAATTATAACGGAGTAATATCTGCACATTATTGTTGTGAATATACTGTTGAAATATTTAAATTGGACCCATATTGAACTACCAAAAATTTGAACCCTGATCCAAAAATATAGTTTTCCATTTATTCTTCTGATTGATATCTATATAAGTATTTGCCTAAATGGTTCCAACACAAATAGAAAAAAAAACAGCCAAGTGCGAGTCGGACTTGCACACCGAGGGGTCCGTACAAACCTATAGGTATATAAGTAAAAGTAAGTTTGATTTTGTTACAGCTTATAAGTATTATAGACCTGAGTATTTGATATGAATTTCAATTTAATACCTTTACGCATTTATGAGAAAAAGGATAGTAAGTTTAAAATTATTAAAAATAGTTTTACTATATGATGTAACTGAAAATTTATACTTTTCGCAATTTTTTCTTTGTTTATGCTATAAGACGTTGCTTCGTACTAAATTTCAAGATTCTGAGTTTACGAAAAGTACCATGTAGATTTTGGTTCCTTTGTGAGTATAGAGAATTTGTAGCATAAACGGTTGTATCCTTTGATTGCGTTAGCTTAGAAGTTTGATTTTTTCATAGCTCCATGGAACTGTAGACCTAAGTTTTTGGTATAAATTTCAGCTTGATACCTCCCCTCCACGCGTTCTTGAGAAAAAAAGAAAAAAGAACATACAGACGGACAACAAAGTGATCCCTTAAGGGTGCCGTTTTTTTCCTTTTGAGGTTCGAAACCCTAAAAAGCAATTTGATAAAAAAGTAGTTCCCCGATAAAAAATAGTCTATGTAACATACGCTAATTTTATTCCAGATCATGGTCTAACTGTGTGCAGAATTCTATATAAATCCATTACATACTTTTCGCGTGATTGATTTCCAAAGATCCAAACATACAAACCTTCATATTTGTAATGTAAGCAAGGTTATGTTTACTTATAAGTAGATTTACGAGTAAACAATTATATCATGAATCCTATAAAACAAATCTTGTGCCGCCTTACTTCTTGATCTTCACTGCCACCTTTCCCTGTACCCTTCGGGAGAGCGTTTCCGGTTGTGCTCTCTCCAACACAATACAGTCTCTCTTTTCACGCATGTACGAAGATAGTATATCTAATACAGAATTGTGCATTTTAGATCAAACTGTCATATGTTAAATTAAGGTTAGAAAGAAAGTATTTCATTACCTAGCTTTCTGGCCGCGGTTTCGCCCGCGTGGATTTCTCGTTTGTAACCTGACCGCTAAAAAGACATTCCGGTTAGAACCGTAAGAGGGTAACAAACGCACAGGCACGTTTTCCGCGGTGAAGTAACCTAATGTTTTTTCTCGACTTTCAAGCTATCTCTAGTGAGCTGCCTGTGTGACGTGAGTATCGCCTCTACGTGGGAAGTATCTACGCGCATACATGCTATAACACTGTAGACACCGAACATGTAAACATCTGTCTTGCAAAATTCGCGTTGTTCATTTTTGGAGATTAGGTGGTGAGCCGCAGCCTCATCTATTGAAAACCATAAAGAATATTGTAACCGAACTTAGTAACAAATAATTGCAGTTACCTATTGACTTACTTTACAATACAATATATAAATACATAATTTTCGTTACTCAGACTTTAAGACTCTTTCATGTTAGAAAGAACACATTTTATATATTTAACGATAATTTTTATTAAGATGGTACAATAAATATAACAACTCATAGTTCTTCCTTCGGGTCAAATAAATTTTGTATGAAAATAAACCCACCACGCTGTGCGGTGCAGATTGGATTTAGTTAAATTCCACGAGTACAGAAGTGACGATGTCGGCGGATTTGTGATATTCATTCGACTTAAGTTTTACAATAAAAACTTATTGATTGATACGTATATCGTATGACGGGGATCTAAACCACGCTTAAGCTTTGTATATGTATTAAAAGCGAGGTGTTTGCTTGGCCACCACGGCCCATAAGCAGCAGCGGCTAAATAAATACAAACGCTTTTTACATGTATGTTATTTGTTCAGCTTAATTTCAAGTGTTATTTTATTATTACTTGCATGCATACTCTAGTGTTATATATCCAAGACCCAGGTCGGGTCAGTATTTATATGACGAATATTGATACTGGTACCGGGTCTTGGTTGTTATATGTGTGTGGTGTCTTTGCAAAAATATTTATATATGTATATATTATAAAGAATATTTAAGTATGTATATCAGTAAATGTCTAGTAACCCATAACACAAGCATAATACTTGCTTACTTTGGGACTAGATGACGCTGTGTGGGAAGTCCCATGTATTATTATTATTATTATTATTATATTCGTTAGCTTGGTGCTTGTAAGTATTACGTATAAAATACAATTTCACTTGGGCAATCTAGAAATAGCTGCTAGTAGGTATTCTCACAAAATACTTATACAATTTCACTTGCGCTATTTAAAAATAGCGGCTAGCACTCGTTGGTATGTTTTACTCATTGGATAAAATTTCATTTGGGAATAGCCGCTAGTAGATATTACTCACGAAATACAGTTTAACTTGGACTATCTGTTAATAGCCACATTTCATTGGCAATCTAGGTATAACCGCTATAATACTTATAGGTGTTTTTTATTTAATTTTGGAAATTTCACAATAGATACACTTAATACATGTAAAGTTGTTACAATTACATCATTTTACATTAATACTGTGTTGTTCTAATTAAGAATTAAACACAATTTTTGTAGCGTTTTTACTTACATTTAGACTACAAAAGACTATAACAGTGGCTACATTAAAGGGGCTCGACAGTAATTCAATTTCAAAGTTTGTAAAATCGAGCGTGGATATTGTACATTACAAATTAAATTAAATTTCACTTTTGCAATCTAGGAATAGTACGTATGTACGTATGTGTAATAGTATGGACATTCTATTCCTTTAATAAAAACTACTTGACAAAAGTCACAAAACTTTAAAGTTAATATTCTCATCTATTTTTTTCTTCCATCTTAGCTTCGTGTACTCTCAGAAACGCGACCTCTCGTCGAGTTATCGCAAATACCTAAAGCTATTACGAGTTAATATCAATGGCGGACGGATGCGGATTTCGGATGCGTGAGATGGATGTTATTCTGACTAGCGGCTTTGTGAAGGCGCCTTGTGGAGTATGCCACCATGCATCTTATCGAACCATTCCATCTCTGTAGACATAGACATATAATGTTATATTATATATATTATACAACTTTTTGGTGATGGCTTCAGAGTTTGTGTTCATTCCAAAACTTAAGATGCATACTAAGTTCATATGGACTATAATTTTTGCTCTCTTTTTTTTCTAAATATATCTTTAATTACTATATTTAAGTTTTTAGTTATGTAATATTCCTTCCGACTGTCTTTTTGTGCATTATTTATATTAGGCGGGTTTTTTTCATATGAGGGGTTGACTTTGGAAAGAACTTCATTTTAACTATCCGTATTTAAATATTTAAAGTGGTTCGAACGAATAACATGGTATATCGCCCTCAATATTCTACATATTAAATTTAATAGGGTTTAAAATATAATCTTGTTTTATAATCCTTTAATTCGGTAGGAAATAATTTTGAATACTAGCAATACGAGAATGCACAACAAACTGCCAAATAAATTATACCGATAAATAATTACGTAAATTAATTATACTTAACTACTCTAAATGTAAATTTTGTGTTACAAATTATACTACTGTTCAAGAGAAGTCGGAGTTGATGTTTCTGCAACTAATATTTAATAACAAAATTTAATGTTTCTGCAGCTAACATTAAAACTTTAAGTAAAATTTCGCTTCGTCTGGTCTTAGGCCTCTCTTCCTAAACGGTTTTAATGCTTAGATACAGAAAACTTGTAGTGTTGCACTTCCAGCGTTTTTGTCCTCTGTCCACAGTACGAATTCTCTTTACAATAATACCTACCATTCAACCATCTTTTGTTGAAGATACCGAGTATTTTATTTGAAGTAAGCTGATAAGACCTACCGATGCCAACATTTAAAATTTATTTTAAATTCGCAAAGACAATGGAGACAATAGTGATGCCCAGAGTGTCGTGATAGCCCAGAGCGCAACGAACCTGTCTCAAATTTATAAGGCCATAGGGCCATTCGAATCCGGGCGTGTACCAATGAGTTTTTCTGACTTAAGTACATTAACTAACTCGTTAAGGGGACTCCGTGCCTTGGAGAGCACGTTAAGCAGTCGGTCCCGGACGCTGTCAATAGATGCTGGTCGTTACAATCCCCAATCCGCAGTGGAGTAGCGTGGTGGATTTAAGCTCCAAACCCCCTTCTCACCCTGGGGGAGGCCTAAGTGGGGTAAAATATGCTGATGATAAATGGAGACAAGCCCCTCTGCAAATTTGTGCAACACTATTTTATTAACACAGCATGCACACATGTACGCAAAGCGTGCTCGTGTCTCTTTGCTGTTTCTAAAAAAGTGTCAGGTTATTGGCTACAGACCATTCCGTCTATCAATTTAGGTACAATGAAGAAAAATACTATCTACCTGTCGACCCGTTAGCGTTTTGGGGCCAGGACTGATGAGCCTCACCGGTGCCAGTGCGGTAGTGAAATCGATACTCCTGATCATCATAGCCGATGCTGTAATTGAAGTGCTGGCTGCTTAAAGAGCCATGCCTGCAATTAACGACATCATTCGTCGGAACCCAACCTCTATAAACATGCCGATTTTACTTAAACCTAACAGTATTGTACCTATGCGTTGGTGGCAAGAGCACAATTAGTATAATAGTCACGCAAGAGGCCCGACGGCATTACCCTCGTTTCCTGAAAACAGAGAAGTTCGCTGGTGTAGGACATCACTTTCGTTGAAAACACACCATCTCACATCTGAGCGACCTTAATAGTCACTGGCGCGGTAGCGACCGTCGTTGAACATCTCAAATGACGCAAATAAGCTGCTTTGAGGAGTAACTACGTATTTGTGTCGTTTGGGGTCAAGATACTGGGATCATGGAAGCCTGAGGCATATCGGTTTCAGAAATTATCGATGCGCGCGCCTGTTCGACGCCACGGCTGATCGGATTGCTTAGGGCAACGCATCACCATTGAGAATACTCTTGCGCACTCTGCCGCACAGCACTAGTTTTTGTAATATTTAATATTTGAAGTTTTTTTTTAGTTTTTAGTTAGTTTTCGATTTTATACGAGCTTTTATTTTATCATTTATCAACAGTTAGAAAATTTACCTCCCATATAATATTCATTATGATTACGCGCTACAAAAGAATCGCTTAAGGAGTATTAAAAATTAATAAACAATTAATTGTAATAAATTAAATATAAATAAAAAAAATTACTAAGGGTAGGTTCCAAGAATCCTATTCATTTCTGACATTTTCCTGACGTCTGTCATTTGTGACAGCTCGTCAAAATTGATGTAACTTGATCAGTTCCCAACGACTGGTTATGATTACCGTTAACGTCAAATATTCGTTAATGTTGAAAGGTGGAGTGGAGAGTTCTTAAAAGGGAGAAAGAAATCTTGAAATCTGATTCCTATCTAATGAAATAGCCCAAGACAGAAGTGGAAAAAGCCGGAGAAGGCCTTTACTCGTTAAGAGGTCCCTAATAACAAAAAAACAACGAAAAATCAAGTAATTCATATCAGAATGTAATTTAAATTATGAAATATATTTAACTGAGGTTATATGATTTGAAATATTTGCAAAAATTTAGGTATATAATAGTTATTTAAAATTATTTTAATAATTGTATTGAAAGGAATAAATAATAATGATGTAAGTAAATAGCTAAAAATTATATGTTATTAAAAAAAAATAAAAAGACTTTAATAATAAGAAGAAACAACCTTTTTTATAGTCTTAGTTAAGTCCTGAAGTCTCAGCGAGATATTCTGTATCTTACTTTAATCGTGAAATCATAAATAATTCATAAGCAAAAGTTTGCATATGATTACATTTTTTTATTTGATTGACTTTAATCTAGTACTTTGGATATAAGTGAGTTTTTAATGAAATATATAGTTAAAAAGTAAATAAATTTTTGGGGGTCTACGAATCGCTGAGTTACTTGTGAAAATGGACATCTAATTTTTGAGTTGTAAATACACAAACATAAAGAGAGAAAAAAAACTTTACTTTTCAATAGACAAACTCATTCCAATTGAAGCTTACCTGTAAAAATGAATATGCAATACGAAACTCATTTTCTTTATATCGTATGTGATAAGGAAAAACTATTTTCCTGATAAATATCCAATATCTACACAAATAGAAATACAACTTGAACGGTTTCAAATGTAAACGTATTCACACAAAACAATTTCTCCTCTCGCATATAAATATCGACAGAAGCCACAATATCGTTAAATGTAGCATTTGGGCGAAAACAAATTTATAAAATGTTTCTACACACTTGGACTCTTCTCGATACAAAATAGTTTATACATTCGAAAAACACTGTGAATACAATAGATTTCATCTCACCATCATACGACTTTTTCTAAATCTACGTTGCAGTATAGTTTATATAAACGAAATATGTACGTACACAAGCATACGCTCCGAAAACTGAATACAAATTGTTCGTAAGTAAATAAGTGTCCATCGGTTGGCTGCGGTAGGTTTTACGATAATGTATATTTGGGAACGCGAGTTTGGCACGTGCGGCCCACGGTGCTCGCTAAAAAAGACCGTTCGGAATTTCGTTATTGGAAAAACCTTTCCGTACACTCACCTACAGAGGCGTAAATGAAATTTATTGTGGCCAAGGATGATCACGGTTTCATAGTAATGCTTTGAGCCGGCGTTAAATATCGACATAGAAAATATTCGGGTACGATCACGATATCACGATAAAACCGAGGAAGTACGAGATGAACGGGCTATGAAATGCTGTTGTAATGAAAATACGTTTTAGCCCTTATTGCTTACATATAAAAAAGGCAGTAATAATCTATATGTACTTACGGCATAATAGAATACAAATTAAAATTCTCAGATCTCGTACTTTACGCTACCTTCAGAATACATTGAAAATGTACTTTGGAAAATTTTAATAACAACACTATGAAAATATCAATATCAATTTATATTTCGGAATTATTTGGAAATCCGCTGTGTCTCTGGAAGTCCAAGGGTTAGAGAGACCATTTTGGTGACAAAGTCTTGGAGAGAGTTTCTATCGAATTTTTTTGTAAAGTTACATATATTTCATTAAGTTTCAAATAAATCGATTTTGGGGTTAAAAATAGTGTTTGTAAAGGCAGCTTTTTGAACACATTTATTTCAAAATGGTGGTGTTTATGATTTGGCAAAGGTTTACTTACTCTAGGATTCTTTGTTCAAAATTTGGACCGATATTTTTCAAATATGACTTTTAGAAGTAGGGCATATATGAAGTTTCTTTGAGGTCTGTATATATAATTTGTGTGCGTTTCATGTAAAAAGATACTTCTCCAGAGTTTTGTCTACAGCAATGACGGTAAATTTGAGATTTTTTTTTAAGTTACATAGATTTTGAAAAAAACGTAACAAAACACAATTTTGTGATTTCAAATTGTGTAAAAAAAAGTATTGAGAATACCATCCGTGTGTGCATTTTCAATGTTACTGAATTGTGATGTGTATCATGAGATTTGTAGATTTTTCAATTTATTTTATTATTCCATGAATATTTTATAAATACTTATAATATGTCATAATAACAATTATACTTATATATATAAAGTATCCTAACTAACTCGTACTAACACCTGAACGCTCACACGCTTAGCGCTCAGAACGCCTCGTGTAGACAACTGACAATATATCAAAAAGTTATTAATAAATTATCAAAATCCAAAAAAAGACAGTCCCTTATATAACCCCACCTATACGTATGAGATGGGTAGGTTGAGATTAAAGAAAAACAAAGAATATTTATAGATAAGTCAACTTAACTCTTATGTTTAAGAAAATGAATGCGATGACTGAAATAAGTTAATTTAATTTAAAATATTTAGGTATAAACAGGCATTGAAATTAACTAATATTTTGGAGCGGGCACCGAATTTTTTTAACAAATAATGTTTTATTGTGTGAACGCAATGGCTTCGTAAACTAAATGAAATTAAAGCCGATTTTCCTTTTTCTTCAATATATGTTTTTCGAAAAAATTTAAAAAAATTTTGAAAATGAAAAAAAAAATCTACACACCTACACTCTTTTTTTTCTTTGTTGTTTCCCCTTGGCGCGTCTACACACCACACCGCAGTCGTATTGTGAAAAATATATCAATACAATATAAGTGTTTAAAATTAATTTACGAATACCCAACACACCCCTCATTAACGCCGCACGTGTAATATTGTTAATTGTATGTAATTGTATGGAAAGTTTAAATTAAAAAGGGTTCCAAAAAAGTATTCGAAAACACAATAGAGATCTAAATGTAAATGCTTAAAAGAGCCAAAACAGGAAAATATAAGACCTATCATTCAACAATTCTGGAAAATGGCTTTGATATAGGCCGACAGTTTAAAATACTTCAGTGATAAGTTGAAAATCAAATCCGATGTTGTCGTCACTTCTTGAATTACCGAAAATAAACTAATCGCTCTATCAACATACGGAGATAGATAGCTGTCTTTCCTCAGTGCACCAAAAGCATGCTAAAAATGAAAATAGCAGGTAACACAATAAATGTTCACTTTATCTTCACTTCATCAGCCCATTTTTACCCCACTGCAGGGGCTTAGGCCTCCCCCGGGGCTTTGGAGCTTAAATCCATTACGCTGCTCCACTGCAGGTTGCTGATTGTAACGACGGCCATCTATTGACAGCGTCCGGGACCGACTGCATAACGTGCTCTCGGAGTCAGTGATAGTTATATACTTAAGTCAGAAAAACTCATTTGTACACGCCCGAATTCGAACCATGGCCCTATGGCCTTATATTGGCCAAATGTTCCAATGCAAATGGCCAATATAAATGTTCACGTATTTCTGGATATAAATAAAATGAAAACTATGCAAAGTAAGTATTCTCGTTTAATTGACAAATTGCCTTAATATTAGGGATGTTAACCGACGCACTTAGATCGTTTTAGTTAATATTACGTATGTATGGACCCTCGCAATACAATGTCATTAAAAATTATAGGCCAACTTTTACATACTTGTGTGTGTGACTTAACAAACCACATAGTCTCGCTACACCATGCCATACTAATCATATACAAACCGTCTCTGTGTGCAAGAATTATAATCGAACGGTGAGGTGATATTTTTATCTACGTTTTTTGTCGTCAACTTTCTATCTATATATTATATAATCAAAGTAAATCGACGCTCATGCGGATGTCCAGTTTTTCTTTTTAGAATTTTTAAAAATATATACCTACACTCAAAATGTTTTGTTAAGACTCTGTACAATGTATGTTGTCCAGTTTATATCAAATTTCAATCTACGTTATTGGCTCAAATGTTTACTCAACAGCGTCAAAAAAAATATTGTAAATAAATACGGACCTTTGTTTGTCCATTGGTTATTTTGAAAATGAGATAATATTAATTTCGCTCGATAAAAAAAATCATCAAAAGAACCTTAATAAAACACATTTTCTTTTGTCATAAAAAAATTATAGCATAATTATTATTCTTTAACGTTAAGAAAATCTCAAACGAATGTTATACTTATACCTATCTATTGGTTTTTTATTTTTGTATATATAATATTTATTTCTTTTGTAATTAAAATATAAAGATTTTCGCTTGCGTCTTTATTTTCAAGCAGTCTTGTATCCCGTTTGCAATAGAGTATATGGCACATCTGCCTTCTTTATTGCACGCATTTGGGCCGGCCGGGCAGCGGCAATTTTTCCAGGCGTCGTACTGTCTCTTAACTCAAACAATAATTTATTTAACAAATATTCATTTAGCAAACTTACCTGATATTACGTCGAAATTGGTAAAAGAAAACGCATCTTATCTTAAACTTGGTAAAAGAACATCGCTTTGGGTGCTACAAAATATCAAAAATTTAGATCGTCCCGGCTTCCTTCCACGAGATATAACTGATTAAACACAAAGCTGGCGGTGCTTGTTCAAAACCAGAGGTTGTTTTTCTCGAATAAAAAAAGTAAATTAAAACGAACGTATCTGTAATATTATCTTATTCCTAGAATACTTTTCGAAACCTTCATTGAAGGACAATACATGTTGAAGTTATTACACGACGATATCGCAGCGACATAGCGTTTAAATGGTCCCAATATTCCGATTATATAAACTTAGTAGAAAAATTCTACCATGTATAGTGGTCGAACATAAGGAAATGAACCAAAAATATCACACCTTCCCTTTGTTACAGACACAAACGTCGAACCTCCCTCAGGCGCGGCCTGCCAGGAACGTGCACAGGAAAACAAAGAAACTCGATTTGGAGCTACGCAGCCGGCCTTAGGGAGCGTATTAAATTTGCATTACCCAAAATTGAAATACGCCCTTCGATGACTCGATACAGGGGAGGACTAATAATGACTATCTAACAAATTCCGTATTTGATTAATCGATTTTTTTTCGCGCAAACCTTTGAAAACGATTTGTTGCGGTATTTCGTGTTGTCATTTAAAGCGGAAAATGATAAGTGTATTGATGAATAATCAATGCAAGGGATTATGTATTTGTTAATGGCTTTTTATAGTGTCTATTATAGTAGATAGCGTTATAACAGGAAAACTTGAACTTTAAGTTTGTCTTTAATAATTGTCAATTAGTAAAAAAATGGCTACATGTAGCTTAAAAAACCGGTCAAATTCGAATATATTACTAGTCACCTAGTATGTTTCTTTTTAATCTGTATCATATTTAGATTAGAAGTCTAATCCGACTCCTTCTTAGAAATAGGCTACCATAGCAACCACTAGAACAATTGAAGTTATTAGTTGTTAGTGAAATTAAGTAACACATTTTATACCAACGCATTTTCTCTTCACGAATATTTTCTCGTATTTCTTTAGTCTAATTTTATAATACGCCCCTCTAAATGAAAATTTGTTTATCGTATAAATTTTAATAAAATATAAGTGAATCTCTATATTTTGGATTTTTTTTAAATTTTAATCTCATCAGTTTTGGAGATAGTGAGGAAAAATTTTCAAATATTTTATTATTCAAAATTATTATAAAATTACATATTTTCTCTTCCAAAACGAGCGATTTCATTTTATATGTAACATGAAACACTTAAGAAAAGTATTATTAAAATATAAGTGATGGCCTATATTCCTAATTTTTTTTTTTAATGTTATGTTCGGTAGTATTGAAGATTAGAGAGACGGGAAAGTTAATAGACAATTTTCTTGTGTTTTCTTTAACATCATCTAAACCAAGCATTTTAAAATTATAAACAACATGTGTTTATATTTTTCATAATAAGCCCTTTCATTTCATATGTCACGCGATGCGCTTAATTATTTTTTTAATTTTTTACTCTCTCCCCCAAAATTAATTTTCAAAAACAAAATTTGTATATTTACGCTAAACATTCATGTTCCAGTCACTCCGTATATCTACCGAATTTCAATTTTCTTCATCCTGTAGTACCTGAAAAAATAGGCGAATAGACAGACAGACAGACAGACTTCAGAGTGGTCCTATGTGGGCTCTTTCTCTTCTTTTTTATGTACAGAACAAAAAAAAATGGAAATCATGAAGCACATTCGATAATAATAATGTACTCTAGTATTATCTACGTTCCCTTTCAAACATCGATTATCAATCTTGCCCATTACTAGTTCTCATCCGAAAAAATCTGTGAAATACAAAAGACGAATATTCTATTCGATTATGGAAGGCATTAGGATGACCGTACCATAGAATATATAAAACTTTTAAATGACCGATGACAATGAAGTCAAGGATTTAAGAAAAAAAAGTAATCAATGAGTGTTAAATTGGCATATGGAACAAATGATTTCTCGTAGATCGTAGCTGACTCATGTGAAATTATTATTATTTAACAAAATACTGATTCTGTTATGTTGTTTACATACATAAGTTATTTGTTTAAATCTTGTCGAAGCGTGTGGGTGTGTGCGCTTAGGAAAACAAAGGTTTGTGCAGGAATTAAATATCTGTGATTCTAAAATGTTATTACCAAAAGTAATTCAAGCGTTACAAGATACCTACGTTAGGAGTTAATGCCCCCCCATATTCTACGGCATACGTCAGAGTGCTTAATTTAAACGTGGACGAGCTTCAATAGTGATAACTCTCGCTCAAGACGGCCTACGACAGTAATGACTGAAGAAATAGTTAAAAAACCCGACAGCGTAAAAAAATATTTACTTAGAAGAGCAAAAGTAGCTCTGTAATATAAAAAACTAGCGACCGCCCGCAGCTTCGCTTGCGTAGACTACAAATTCCTGTTATAGGTACTATTAACGTTCGAGATGGTTTATACGTACTTTTTGCTGGAACCAATTATGGTCACACTCATTCAAACTTTCAATCTTCATTCCCCTTCCACCCTTCAAAAAACCGATACAATTTTTCATCTCCCGTTTCCCACTCTTAAAATGTGAAAATCTAAAAACCCTGAAACACGTCATTATTTAAGTCCCTCCATTCCCATCCTTAAGTTTGAAATTTCTAAAAAAGCCTTTCTTAACTTTATAATGCTCACGTTATAAAATAAACTTATGTTCCAAATTTAAGCTTCCTAGACTTAGTACTTTCGGCTGTACGTTGCTAGATCAGTGAGGACAACCGACAGACAGATAGACAGACAGACAAACACAAAAAGTAGCTTATGAAACTCTTGACAACCTTCTTTCACGTCTGCAAAGTTTCATTAAAATCTGTTCAGCCGTATTGGAAATTAGCTCGAATAGATAAAATTGAATTGAATAGACACATAGACGTACAGACAAACAGACGGACAAAAAGTAGCTAATGTCAAATATCTTGACAACCTTCTTTCCCGTCTGCAAAGTTTCCTTAAAATCTGTTTAGCCGTTTTGGATATTAGCTCAAATAGACAGATACACGTACAGACAGACAGACGGACAAAAAGCAACATTTGTTAGTTTTAACGACCTTCTTTTCATATTCATTGATGTTTCATTTAAATCGGTTTAGACATATGGACGTACAGACAGACATACAAAAAGTTCTGTATATCACTTAAGGAAAGGGTGTAGTCAAAAGATTACATCCTGTTATATGTGTAAAGTTTCATCAAAATCGGTTAAGCCGTTTTGGCCGAAGCCGATTTGCTCGAATAGACAGACAGTTCGTTTTCATGTATATAGCTTATAACTCTCCGCTAGAATCAGGCTATCGAAGGCAAAAAGAATTTTTCAAATCCGACTGGTAGTTTCAGAGATTAACAAATTCAAACAAACAAACAAACAAACGAACGAACCAACCAACCAACCAACCAACCAACCAACAAACAAACAAACAAACATTCAATCAATCAATCAATCAATCATTAATTCATTCAATCAATCAATCAATCAATCATCAAATCAATCAGCGCGCGCGACGGAAGCTCTCAAAAGGAATAATTTTTCCCGTTTTTGCAACATTTTTCATTGATGCTCCAATCCTATTGGTCGTAGCGTGATGTAGTATAGCCTATAGCCTTCCTCGATAAATGGACTATCCAACACAAAAATAATTTTTCAATTTGAAAGAGTAGTTCCTGAGATTTGCGCGTTTAAACAAACGAACGAACGAACGAACAAACAAACGAACGAACGAACGAACCAACCAACCAACCAACCAACCAACCAACCAACCAACTAACCAACAACCAACCAACCAACCAACAAACAAACAAACAAACAATCAATCAAACAATCGATCAATCAATCAATCAATCAATCTCAATCAATCAATCAAACAAACAAACAAACAAACAAACAAACAAACAAACTCTTTAGCTTTATAATAAGTATTTCTATTATATATATCGGATTAATAGATTATAAGATAATAAGAAAATAAGATATTACTAAAAACCGTATCAAAGTCTATTGGTTTGGAAGTAAAAAGGTAACGAACAGAGGCAGACAGCGAATTTATTTTCTCCCGCCATAGTTTTTAAATTTCAATAAAAACTGTCAAGATATTAATTTAAATTGTATGATGTAAAGGGCAATTATAATATGCATGAAATGCTTAAGACAACTAACGTATTTAATTTGATAAGGATTAATATCACGTTTAAAAAACATCTTCGCAAATAGTACATTATGTTAAACAAATTTGATTGTCATAAAAAAGGTTATAGTAAGTTAACCTTAAAAGATACACATATGCTGTCGCGGACTTTTGGTTAGAACTTTTAAAGGGGTACAATTCCGTAGTACATGATTTTTGCTTAACATCAACCGTTTACGCAGCGCGCGCGACGGAAGCTCTCAAAAGGAATAATTTTTCCCGTTTTTGCAACATTTTTCATTGATGCTCCACTCCTATTGGTCGTAGCGTGATGTAGTATAGCCTATAGCCTTCCTCGATAAATGGACTATCCAACAAAAAAATAATTTTTCAATTCGAACCAGTAGTTCCTGAGATTTGCGCGTTCAAACAAACAAACAAACAAACAAACTCTTCAGCTTTATAATATTAGTATAGATGTGAATAAAATTGACTATCATAAAATTACTGTTTAATTTTATCTGAAAAAAATTAAGTTCTCTAGTGTTTTTACTCAACTTAGGACTACACTAGCCTGATTCTTTCAAATTCAGTTCTGAGCTAATAATGTTCACAACACGTACCAATCTGTTGTGATTGTTTGTTTTGTACATAGTAGTTTATGTCGAAATAGTAAAATGAAATTTTATAATAGATTGGAATTGTCTATTATTATAGTATTTGGAGTTGACTATTTACTTAGAAATTTTTATTTACTTTCTCTTTTTTCATTCGTAGACGCCTTATTTATACCCACCATCCCACTATTAAAACTTAAATAACAACATAAAATATGTTAAAATCCATCAAGTCGCTCAATATGGAAAGCGTACCATAGACTTACATGCACTCGAAAAACATTTCTCTCCGTAGGTAGTCGAATAAGAAGTTCAAAAAATTGCTTTGGCGGATCGTCGTGTCACGGTCCGTCAGAGTGATCCGTTTAATAATTTTTCTCACCAAGACCACGTCGCAACGTCTGCCATTGAAAAAACTACTGGTTTTGAAACAATAGAATATTTTCTAAATTCATTGGATCTTGGCGGTTAATGGAATACCTGCAAGGCCAAAAATTCACGGATGATGATGCAGTTGTAGTCGTAATGTGGGATTTTTGGACAATCAAGATGAAGAGGTTTTTCGGAAGGGTATTTTAAGCTGGAAAAAAATGTATTACATGCATGAACCTTAAGAAGATCTTATAAATCATGGATACCTGAAGATTCGTAGGATCCATTCGCAGAGCCTTTATTTACACCTATATTTTGATTGTTCCGTCTAAACACGCGCGCACAGTTTTATCGTTTATAGGTTGCCGGTTTGTAACGCAACAGCCGATGACAAACGTTCGCTTACACCCGCGTCACCTCCTTCACAACAGAAATTTAAGTCCACGTTAGATACGCTATTCCAATACAGGATAAATTCAGTAACTAAACCATTTACTGCTGTATCATTCCTTCATACCTACTTTCATACATACCTAATAGTGTATTAAAAAAGTCGATGGTAACGGCAACTGTATTATAAAAACGGAAACGTTTATTTTTATTCAGTGAACTTACAATTTGTAACATATTTGTACATTGTAACAATAAAAATAAAAAAAAAATATGTAACGGAAGCCAAAGTAAACAACGAACTATCTCAGCAAAAAGGAACGGCTCGCGTACCTTATCTGGCTCCACATCGTTTCACGTTTGTCGCACGTGTCCCATTCACTCAGCGCAATTCTACAAATATCACGGTCAGGCAAAAATCCGACCGACCTGGCATAGTAGATATTTTTTTCGTAACTGGTTTAGATAATAATTTTCTCTAGATGTCGGACATGTATTGAGTTCTGTACTATTTTTCAACTGCTGATAGCTGTGAATGAAAGTTTATTTTAAAGACCGCAAAATTAAACTATTGCTAACTGTAAATAACTAATATCTTAAGAACTAGCAAGCATAGCTTAATCAATACACTTTTTAATGAAAGTGTTAAGTACAACTTTCTGCATTTTTAGGGTTCCGAACCTCAAAAGGAATAAAAAATGGAACCCTTAAAGGATCACTTTGTTGTCCGTCTGTCTGTCTATCAAGACCTTTTTTCTCAGGAACGCGTGGAGGTATCAAGCTGAAATTCATATCAAATACTCAAGTATAATGTCCCTTAGAGCTATGAAAAAATCAAATTTCTAAGCGAACGCAATCAAAGGATACAGCCGTTTATGCTGCAAATTTTCTATACTCGCAAGGGAATCAAAACCTACAAGGTACTTCCAGTAAACTCAGAATCTTGAAATTTGGTACGAAGCAACGTCTTATGGCATCGACAAAGGGAAAATTGCGAAAAATATAATTTTTTAGTTACATCATATAATAAAAATATTTTTAATAATTTTATACTTACTATCGTTTTTCTCATAAACGCGTAGACCGATTACATTGAAATTCATATCAAATACTCATGTCTATAATACTTTTAAGCTGTAACAAAATCGAACTTTTTTCACTATTTTATAGTAATTTTTTTTCAAAATACCATAACTTTTACTTATGTACCTGCCGGTTTATACGGGACCCTCGGTGCGCGAGTCCGACTCGCACTTGGTCGGTTTTTTTAGACTTTTAGAAGGTTAAAAAGTTCGAATATCTCATAAAATATTTACTGAAGTCATAAAAGTATGAATTGACTGAAGCCCTCTTCTGCATTTACCGTCTTACCATTCATACTCTAGCTAGCTGGTGCAAGATGACGACTTTCAGTCCGCGAGGTTCCCGCGCGCGAGTCTTCAAACCCGCAAAATTCCCGCGCGCCGTTCTTCACCCCCGTGAAATCGCGTTTGACATTTTCGAAATTGTGAAGTAACATTTATGACTTTATTAAAACCAAAAGCTACTGTCAAATTTATTTACTCTATGACTGAAGTAAATATATTTAAGTAATAACATTTAAGTGAATTTTATATTCAAGTTAACTTCCACAGTTTCTTAAGATTTGTACAAAGGCACCCCATCATTGTACCCCATAAGATGGGGTGCGCTAAAAGAATACTTTCTTCCGTTATTTTGATATATGGAGAGCTGTCACCTTATAAGTAAATAAGCCACCAGCGAGTAAGAATCTACTTCTTAATCTCAGAGTTTAAAATTTTTCATGTTAATATTGTTACGGGCTATCGGTCCAGAAATTTAGGATGCACGAACACACCAATTTAAGTTGTTCTTATACTTTATTACGAAACAAAATCACAAATTGATACAAATCACTTTTATCGTACTCGCAGTTTGCATTCAACTTTCAAAGAAACTGACTGACTGACGATACAGCGCCGGCTTCCTTATGTAGTCGCCAGAATCCCCACCCCGCAACATTTCGAAATTTCTGTCGTCAAACATTCGATTTTCGAAATTATAATTTCATTTTATCGTAGGAATATTTCATAGCGCTGGTGCCACCTTTGACAGAGTCACGATGATGTCTTAAAAATACAATTTTGAGCGCCGCTAATTCTTCTAGGTCAAACCGCCTCTAAAATTGATTTTCATTTATAATTAATTTTTATCTAGAATTACCAGTTATTTCAGTTACCAGTTGTCCCCAGTCGACATGCTCGTGAAGTCGCGTGATCATTCGAGTACTTTCTATAAAATATCGACGTGCTTCTATGCATAAACGTCACAATATTTATGTCAATGGCTACTTATTTTATCGAATATCCAGAATACAACAAATATACGTATCTTTAAGTAATGCAGTTCGCTAGAATGTAACTTGGTACGGCCGCAAGTAGGTATCAGAATTACCTCGAATAAAAGCAGAAGACATTTTCAATACCGATTAGCTTCGGCCTGCAACTTTTTGTTTTTAGTAATAGGTAATAGTGTAGTTTTGGTGGCATACTCTCACAAATGGTGAATTGTGTAAAATGCTTTCTTAGAGGATGCCTACCTTGTATAATATATCTCTTATCCATTCCATTCCATTCCCTTCCATCAGCCCTTTTTATACCCCACTGTAGGGGCTTAGGCCTCCCTACAACAGAAGAGGGCTTGGAGCTTAAATCCACCACGGTGCTTCAATGCGAGTTGGCCGATTTTAACGACCGCCATTTAACGACAGCAACCGGGACCGACTGCTTAACGTGCTCTCCGAGGCACGTAATCGGTAATAGTTAATGTACTGAAGCAGAAAAAACTCATCAGTACACGCCCGGATTCGAACTTTAGTCACATGATTTATAGATTTGAAACAGGTTCGCTGAGTTCGGGCTATCGCGTAATCTCTTAGCATAATTTCAGATATCTAGACGCAGCAATTTCGGCTGTGCGTTTATTTGGAAAGTTTAACACTCCGTAAGAGATAGAATTTAAAAATCGGCCAAACATGTGTTTAATCATTTGTTAAGCAGATTACATACTCCAAGCCTCAAGTTGGACGCACTTTATTTTCATGTTCTTCATACAAACTTTTCCACCAATTTTCACCTCTGTAGAGACGAATATCTAAAATCCCTGATTACTGTACTTTTAGGCTACTAAAGTAGTATTTTGTCTTAATGTTAAATCTCTAGAATAGCCCATTGATCTTTGGCGTTGTTTGTCAGTCAGTCAGTCGCGGTATTGCTTTATAGGTAAGAAAGATTATTTCAGGAAGTAGCACAAATCTCAAGCACGACTTATCTACTAACGCCTAACACCTTAGTTAATTATTTCGAAACTTAGAAAGGTAGCAAAGCTTCAGAATTAAAACAAACAACAGTACGTTACATAAATTTGTTGCTATGTGAAAACTGAATTGAACAACAAACATCGCAGTAATAGTTACAGTAGTTCTGTACTTCCTTATAATGGACCCCTCCATTATTATTCTAGGCGTGTTTGTCCCCACAGTGTAGATTTCGTGACGTAAATACGAATATCTATCGGTGTATACTATACAATAAGGAACCCTAAAATTGCAAGAGAAATAATGTTAATACAATTTTGAGTAACAAATAATTTATGCATTTATTCATGGTAATTGTGTTCAAAGATTAAGCAAAGTTATAGGATGTTGATTGGTTTACATTTAAATATTTGTAATAAATTAAATGTAATTAAATATTCATCGGTTTAGATTACTAACGAAATAATTTTCTATTTGATTTTATGACTACGGTTTGACGTTTATTGAATTTGGGGTAGCTAATGAGAGTTGACCAAAAATTTTGACATTACATTTGAATAATAATAATAACGTATAGCATCACAACAACCTCTAGGCCCCAAACTAAGCATTAGGTTGTGTTTTGGGTACAAAGCGAAGACCATCCATATAACAACTAATACCCGGTACCGATATCAATATTCATCATATAAATACTGACCCGACCTAGGATTCGAACCCGGGTCCTCCAGCTTCGTAGGTAGGGTCGTTACCCACTATGCTAAGCGGTCGTGAATATTTTATTACGAAAATATAGACTATCTAGGAATTTTGGTTGTTTTTTAATTGTTTCATGTACCGATTTTTAAGAAAAATCGATTATAGAAAAATATAGCTGATGATATCATTAAGTATTACTAATTATGGCTACGGATGTTCTACGTAGGTATTCATCATTATCATCATCATCATCATCAGCCTGTGTCTCTCCACTGCAGGATATAGGCTTCTCCCAAGGCTCGCCACCACACACGGTCCTCCGCCTTTCGCATCCAACTACCCCCGGTATGGCGCTTCAGGTCATCTGTTCACCTGGCCGGGGGCGTCCAACGCTTCGCTTTCTGGTACGTGGCCTCCATTCGAGAACTCGTCTACCCCATCGGTTATCAGTTCTACGGCAAATGTGACCGGCCCATTGCCACTTCAGCCTGCTGATCGCTTCGGCTATGTCGACAACTTTAGTTCTTTGACGGATTTCAGTGTTTCTGATTTTATCCATCAAAGAAACACCGAGCATAGCCCGCTCCATAGCACGCTGAGCGACTACGTAGGTATTGCACTTGCTTAAATGGCCATCGACCTTTGCACGTAGTATAGCGACGACTTTTCTTATTATTAAATTCTTTTTATATCTCTGTTATTACGTCTTCATAAAAATTCATATTTTTGTTTTGAATAAAGACACCTATTCCTATAAATACAAAATTTTTGGACCATGCAACAAAACTTTTAACAATGCCCATTGTGGTAAAAATAAAGGCCGTTGTATTATATATCATTTTATATTTTTTACTATTACAAAATTGTAGTTTTGTTTATTACATAAAATACATTTATTTATATTTTTGAATACATTTTTAGCGAAAGGACTATATGTTTATGATTTATTAATGACATAAAAATTCTACGAAATTTTGCTGTCATTAGCTTTTGAAAGTTTTTTTTAGTCCTTAACTATTATATGGAAAAATTCAAAGACAAAAACCTTGTTGTTCTTTATTCTATTGCCGATTCACTATTACAAGCTTAGAAAGCTTCGTTGACGTCACAATAGCGACGTCATCGTGTCAGGCAGTTAATCATCACGTCAATACGTCACGGAACGTTTCCTTTGCACGTACATGTTACACGTCAATTAATGCTCACACCTCATCGACCTTTTGACCGATATATACATTATTCCAAACTGACTAAATACTAGACGTTTATTTACTGAATAAGATTTATCTGTAACGCTACATACATCTACTGTAACTTCGAATTAATAGTATGATTGACATAGAATAGAATTTTATGGACTAGTTGAAAATATACAAAAAATATTTTTCTGCCTTTAACAATTTGTTTTTAATTCCATTTAAGATAAATACAAAATCTTACAATCCACAAATTTATATTCAAAAAGAAACTGCTCTCTTTCTTTCAATGATACGTGCTTGAATACCCGAAACGAATATCTTTTCTATCTTGTAGTCCCTGTGGTACGATATATGGAAATAGGTTTCGATCGTCGACATTACAGTAATTTAACGGTTAACGTCGTTGCAGATCTTTTGGTCGATCGGAGCAATCACAAATTGCGCCATTCATTCCGAGCAGTTCGTTGCGGCAGTGCTAAACGCATTTCTACCATAGCTGAACGAGCCGTTTTATCGAATCGATGAGCTAAATTAACAATCGTTACAGATCTTATCAAAGCGATGGGCAGTTTCAAGTATTAATTATCGGTTCAGTTCTATCTATCTTTTGAAGTTATAGAGATTTTCTAAAGTTGTCGATGTGTAAACATATATATATAAAGTTATTTGATCATGAACATTTTACAGGTTTTAAAATTTGACGGTTAAACAGGTATACGACGGTAAAAAGTTTGCTTGATTTTAGAATACAATAATATAAAAGTTTGATGCTAAGCAATACTGTGAATAACAAAAATTATAGTTTGTAATAATAATACACATAAATAATAATAATAATAATAAAAAATAAAACTAATCCAATAATCCACCCCTCGTCGCCACCGACGCAAATGTGCCCATGACGCTCATCGCATTGCCGCACTGAATTGTATAATTATGAATAATATAAAAGTACCTTTTAATTACTCCCTCCCTCTCTCTCTCTTCATTGCCTTCTCCTTTAAGCAATATTCAAGAAACAGACTAAAAGGTAAAATTTTTTGTGTAGAACGAGTTTTGTTGAAGATGGATGAAATACAAAAAAAAATTATCCACCACCCTTCACACCTGAACGAGATCCTGTATCCACGATTGATTAGAAAACGTCTCGTGGATACACTTCGATATGCATTATAACTTTTTATCACAAAGACGGTTACACGTGAAAAGCTAAACTTCCGCAGTTACTTCAAGTTTACAGTTACACTACTGCAATAGGATAATTGATGCCGCAATAGGGTGTTGAAAATATATTTATCAAGAAAATATAAAAATAACCTTCCTACGATAACAAAATATATAAACTAAATATTCGGTTGAAGAGTACGGAACTTATAAGCTATTAAAAGTTTATCTCTGTCTCTTTAAAAAAAAAATTTAAAATTATTTTAAATGGGCTGACGTCCATTAGGTACACCGTTCGGTATTGCCTTTTCTGTGAAAGATGACTTTTTTAACATTCATAACTGTTTTATTAATTGTTGAATTTAAAAAGATTTCGCTGTTATTATATATTTAAACTCTTTTATATATAAAAATTTAAAAAAAAATAGTCTATTACCCTATTACGTGCAACAAAAACTTAATTGGTACTTACTCAAAGGAATTTGTAATAAATATTATTAAGTAACAGTATTTTTTGTGACTGCAAGAAATTGACATATTCGATGAAATTTTCTACCATCATAAAGTCATCATGAAAATCTGACTGATTGATGTATTATTTAGATATGACCGCTTAGGCTTACGACCGCTTAGCCTAGTGGGTAGCGACCCTGCCTACGAAGCTGGAGGTCCCAGGTTCGAATCCCAGGTCGGCTCAGTATTTATGTGATGAATATTGATACTGGTACCGGGTCTCGGTTGTTATATGTGTGTGGTGTCTTTGCAAAAATATTTATATATGTGTATGTAATAAAAAATATTTAAGGGATGATCCATTAATTACATCACACCTCAAGGGGGGGGAGGGGGTCCACAAAATGTGACATATCGTGACAGGGGGGAGGGAGGAGTTCCATGTTTGTGACCTCACAATCCTCACATACAATTTTTTTTTACAAAATCTAAGTTTTAAAAAAAAATATTTCAATTGTTAACAAACATTGTACCTACTATACAATGTTTGTTAACAATTGAAATTATTTTCTACATACCTGGATTTGTTTGAATACTTTCGTTCCCTATAAATTTGATACTATTTTTCTGGCCGAGTTTAACGATTTATTGTTTTCGAAATAGCGAATGTATTTATACAGATAGTGAAATGCGACGTTGCAGCATGTTGCGGTGTGAGACGGTCAAGCTGAGGCGGTTATTAAGACAAGGGTTTTTACGTAGGAACCAATGACACCGATGCTAAATTCGCCCCACTGATATTGCCGTTGTCTTTGGATCTACAAGCGTCATCACTTTTCAAGCAGGTTCCGTACGATACATATTGCCCCAGTGTTCAAGCGTACCTGTTCAAACGGTCTTGTGACGTTTGTAGATTGTATCTTGCATCATGCAAAGCAGCGAACATACACACGAAGAAGCTACATAAAAAACAAGAAGTTATCTCTGTTCCAAAGATCCGGCTGGAAAGAATTGCGGCTAGACGTGCCAGGGAATTGCTCTATAATTAACAATGTCGCATTGTGGTACGACGAAAGAGACGTGGACTCGAATAATGTACCAGAATCTGTCGAAAGTGTGACAAACGTCTCTGATATGCCAGTCATCCAGAACATGAAAGAATGGATCCAAAATCCTTGGACGGAGGAAGAATATGTTTTTAATATTTTTTTATTATTGATGATTTTCTCTTCGTTAATTTTATAAATCACTAGCGACCGCCAGCAGCTTCGCTTGCGTAGACTACACATTCCTGTTTTAGGTAGTATTAACTTTCGAAATGGTTTATACATACTTTATGCGGAAACTAATATTGCGTACACCCATTCAAACTTTAAATCTTCATTCTCCCCACTCCTTTAGAAAAACCGATACTCCCATACTTTTCACCTTCCGTTTCCCACCCTTAAAATGTGGAAATCCAAAAACCCTGAAAGACATCATTATTTATTTATGTCAAAATTTTTATGTTTCTAACTTAAAAGAACAAAGACTCATACAAAGCTCTTCCGCCCCTCCCTCCTTAAATTTGAAATTTCCAAATATTCCTTTCATAAAAAATTGATATGTTATAAAATAAACCACTGTTCCAAATTTCGGCTTCCTAGACTTAGTAGTTTCGGCTTTATCTACGTTGATAGATCAGTGAAGACAAACGACAGACAGACACAAAAAGTAGCTGATGTCACTCTTGACAACCTTCTTCATTTTGAAGATTAACTTGAATAGACACATAAACGTACAGACTAACAGACAGACAAAAAGTAGCGTATGTCACTTTTGGCCACCTCCTTTTTATACCCGTGAAATTTCATTAAAGTCGGTTTAAGCGTTTTGGAGATTAGCTCGAAAAGACAGATGTACGTACATACAGACATACAAAAAGTAGTGTGTGTCATTTTTGACCACTTCCTTTCCATATCTGTAAAGTTTCATCAAAATCAGTTTAGCCGTTTTGGAGATTTGCTCAAATGGACAGACAGACAGATAGTATTATTTTATACATATAACCTATAGCTTTCCTCAATAAATAGACTATCCAACACAAAAAAAAAATTTCAATTTGAACCAGTAGTTCCTGAGATTTGCGCGTTCAAACAAACAAACAAACTCTTCAGCTTTATAATATTAGTATAGATTTTAAGCAATCCTAATAAAAAGTTAGTTTCAAAGTGATGTTGTAATTTTTACCTTCCTAAACAAAAATCTATATGTGACGTCACACTAAGGAGGGAGTGTGTAGTTAATTGTGATGAAGTGTGACAAGGGGGAGGGAGGGGTCAAAAAATCATGAAATTGGTGTGACGTAATTAATGGATGATCCCTAAGTATGTATATCAGTTGTCTAGTAATCCATAACACAAGCATAATACTTGCTTACTTTGGGACTAGATGACGCTGTGTGGGAAGTCCCATGTATTATTATTATTATTATTACTATTATTATTATTATTATTATTATTATTATTATTATTATTATTATTATTATTACTATTATTATTATTATTATTATTATTATTTTTATTATTATTATTATTATTATTATTATTATTATTTTTATTATTATTATTATTATTATTATTATTATTATTATTATTATTATTATTATTATTATTATTATTATTATTATTATTATTATTATTATTATTATTATTATTATTATATGAACATAAACAAATTAAATGCTACCTAATCATAATTATGTAATAATAATAATAATAACACACACGATCACAACAACGTCTAGGTCCCAAACTAAGCATTAGTTTGTATTTTGGGTACCAAGCGAAGACACAACATACATATAACAACCAAGACCCGGTGCCAGTATTAATATTCATCATATAAATACTGATTCTTAGCCATGTCATATATTCGTCTTTTAGTAGGAGAGTGCCGGAGGAGTCATTATCGATATTTTGTCTCTCATTATGGATAGTTATTTTTCCACTAGGGTCGCAAACATTGCTATTTATATCAACTATTACTGCCACGTTACTGGTGAACGATTCGTATGTGAAGACTCATCTATATACTTCGTTGTTCTCAACGGACTTTGTAACTATGTTCGTATGAGTGCAAAAGTGCATCGGCGGCGGAACGGCATTTAAACGGATGACGCAATCGATCCGTCAGTAATCGAGCGTAGGATGAACTTTGCCGTCCTCGTCGCGTGAAATTGGAAGAAAACACGATTTTTATGTATCACGTCTGAAAGTATTTCAAAGTTATTTCTGACTAGCATGGAGGTATGAACGTAGGTTTTGCGTATCGGATTTTATGGAGGAAGAATAAAATAAGTTAGGTGAATTCAGAATCGGTAAATTCGGTCGTCAAATTTTAGTCTCGATCGTCGCTTCCTAAGGACTAAACGTAAAACAGTTTTTGTGTCATAATGTAAGTTGCCAATTTTTGGAGTGTGAGGTAAATCGACTTCAAAGCTTTGGCTATTTATACAAACTTAAACTAAAAAAGTAAAAAATAAAGGCTTTACTTTAAAGAAGACAGCTTTGATAACTTGTGTAATTATTAAAGTTGTGTATGCCCATAATGTATTGTGATTATTAAAAATAAATAAACTTGTCAACGTGTACTCTGTCGGCGTATGTATATAAATAAATAAATAAATAAATAAATAAATAAATAAATAAATAAATAAGAGAGTACAGTGAGCACCATATGGTTTATGAAGTGTGTGCCAAGTCGTTATAGTTGTAGATACTATCACTGTTTTAATAAGTCGGTCATTTTAATTGTTATTACCTGTTAAGTACCATTTAAAGTGTCTGATTTGGTATCGACTTCAGAAACTACATAAATGCTGTCCATTGTAGTTTTTTTCTTTAAAGCAAAAAATTGAGTTTTAACTTTTTATTTCAAGTGTATATAATAAAATTTTGAAGTCGGTATTTAGTAAAAGTTTTTGTTTTTAATGTTAAGTAGGTAATTGTAGCTTATTTGTAATAAGTATAGTAGACCTAAGCACGCTGCTCGAAGCAGCGCTCGAGACAGTGCTGTTTGGGAGAAATCAATGACGAACGTCAATGGTGATGAAAGAGATATTCGTTAAAAAAAATTGGAGAAGAAATGCAATAATTTCCTTTGTTTGCTTCTGGGTACTTTTAGAGCATGTTTTTCAAGCAAGTCGAAACTTAAACTTTTATGTCTTTGTTGCAAAAACAAGAAAAAGCCTGAAAATTACGTTAGTAGTAGGCG
Organism: Luffia ferchaultella; assembly: GCA_949709985.1. Lineage (NCBI taxonomy): Eukaryota > Metazoa > Arthropoda > Insecta > Lepidoptera > Psychidae > Luffia > Luffia ferchaultella. Next base: position 6,261,587 of record OX453251.1, read on the forward strand.
ATTGTACCAAACATACCTAAGTTCCCAAATAACTAGTTTCTAAGAGATATATATCGTTTAGTATGTATCAGTCCTAATAATTTTTCTATTTCGTCATACACGCGCTTACAGGTTCCATTCTATTCCATCAGCCTAATTTTACCCCACTGCAGGAGCTTAGGCCTCCCTCAGGGTCAGGGGGCTTGGAGCGTAAATCGCTCCAGTGCGGGTTGGTGAATTGTGACGACCGCCATCTATTGATAGCAGCCGGGACTGATTGCTTAGCGTAAGGTGCTCTCCGAGACACGGAGTTAGTGATAGTTATGTACTTGAAAAACTCATTGGTACAACAAGGTTTCAGGGTTCGAACCACGTCCCCACGGCCTTATAAATTTGAAACAGGTTCGTTGCGCTCGGGCTATCAAGGCATGTTTCGCTCACAGGTTATATCATCGAAATTTTAAGATCTACTTTGAGATACAGTTAGTATTCGAGGAAAAATAAAAAATCTCGAAAACTGTGAACTTTTTTTAGTTTAGTTTTTAATTTTTCACAAAATTATTTTCTTGCGGTTGCAAACTAAGTATCCACACAAAACTCTGAGCAAACTCATTTTATGAGCTATGACAATAAGTATGCTTCACGGAAATCTGTACAGCCAATGTGCAAGAATTGGACCCATAAGAAGAAGAAAAGAAGCGTTCTCCACGAAAGAAAATGAGGTCTTAAACAAAAACATTCCTGGAAAAAATTTATGTTAAGGCCCGCCACAATTTCGCCGTAATAAGTTTTGAGATCTTAGAACTATTTTCAGAATATACTAAAAGTATTTTTTTTATTTAATTTTTTTTTTGTTGATAATTACGTTGTGCTAATGTTGAAGTACGTTTTATATATTAGAAGGTTGTAATGTTTTCGCGCCTTCCAGGAAACTCCCAAGTTTTGACCATACGTTTCGAAACAAAACTAGTGACAGAAAATATCGATATAATCGATGTCGATAACGTGCGCCTAACAAAACTAACAGTATTTAGAATTGAAGCAATCACCGCCAGAATTGCTATCCACCGAATACCTGCTCTCACACGAAGACGGGCCATAGTTAAAATGAATATTACGACCGACATTTTATTGATGCTAATAAATTGGTGCGGTTGTGAACAAACGCGTGGAACCGTCTATTAGAACATTTTGGAGGTTGTCTATAATGGACGAATTTCACCGTAATCATTCACCGTCGACCATCCGTCAACTTCTTAAATATAATATGAATAAGAACTGGTGCTGTCACCGATACTTGCGATAGATACTCCGGCGAAATAGTATTTTCACGTAACGTCTTCGTAATCTCAGTTACTTCGAGGTTTATACGCAAACGTTGAAGGCGTAATGTAATATAAAAATATTGTACCTACCTACTGTATTTGCGCCATTCTCTGTACATAATCACGGACAACCTTGGTAGGTATCTGTTGTCGTTGACCCGGCTCGCGGCATGCAAGTCGAATCATGTCACATTACGTAGCATTAAATACGCGGGAATTAAAGGTTTTGGAGGCCTACCAGGTTTCCAGGCGGGGCGGGTGGTGCATCTAATTATATTAATGAAGGAATTCAGCGCAAGGCAACAACCGACTCCATAATTGACTTGTGTAAAATTTTCACAAGAAAAGTACAGAGATCTATTACTCTAAAACTTACTATGTACACAATTAAAATATTAAACGTAGGTAACTTTGTACATAAAATAATAATAAAAATTTGTTTATTCATAACGGAAAAAGTTTTTTTTTTAAAGTCCTTGTTTTTTGGACATCCTTTTAAGTATGTAACATACTTGTTTCAGGATATCCAGCTCTTCCATATCGTAGGTATTTATATAAAATAAACTTAACGTTACAATAATTATTTTGACACTATTTATTTAAAAAACGGTTTTGTTAGACTACTAAAATTACAAAGTATAAATATTTGAATTTACTGTGTTTTGCATGATGATGTGTTGTGTGTGGGTGGGTTAGTGTGAAGATGTTTGTGTGTGTCTGTTTTGTATTTGAGTGTATTGTGTATGTATTAGGGTGTGTGTATGTTGTGCATGTTTGTGCGTATGTGTGTTATTTTATGTTATTTTATTCATCAGGTCCTCTCCCTCACTGTAGCTTTTAGTGTTTAACCATGTACGAGCGGGACTGAACTCATAATAACTCCAGTGAACGCAATTAATTGGTAAATCTACTCAACTGTCACCAAATCCAGACGATTACACAACGGCCAATTATCCAAACACGTCTCCAGGCTACTTGACACTCAGATTTCAATAAAAAGTTACCAAGTGCGTTTACCTACTACTCAATCACAATCCAAATAATTTTTGAGTTAATTATAGGTAAATAAAACAATAACTTTTTATTTCGAGAGAATTGAGAGTCTGGTTCTGGTCAAATCTGGTTGGAGATTAAAGTCACAACGTGAGAGCACCGCCTATTCACGCAAATGCACTCTACTGCCAGAAAACAGAAAAAACAGACCAAATACGTGTCATTGAATGTATGTTCATAGTTCTAATTCAAATAATAATTTCAAAAACAAATATCTCAAAAGCTTCTCAATATATCTTTAATCAATTTTCATTGAAAGTGTTTAAATTATAATTTACTTTTTTTAGAATTCCCCACCATGAAAAGTTACGTAAATAAAAATATAGGTCAAATATTCATAATCAATAATTATATCCTAAATATTTTTTAACAAAATTTGGCTACATTCTATTTACATACGAAAAAGCGGGGCATGGGACATGAGGGCGGGGCACGTGCACTGGCGCCCTCGTAAATGGTGACTAGTAATATTGGTAGTTTTGGGAAAGGTTTACGTAGTCTTAATTGAATATTTTCCTATTGAACGATACTAAAAAGGAACAAGACGGCCAACGGATTTTTATCGAAGGTCATTATATTAAAAATTGGCTAGTCATTAAAACCTCATCCTGTAAATAATTTAATATAGATTACATATTACCTTCCAAATTTCGTCTATACAGTGCCAATAATCGCTAAGTAAAATGGCTGTGATACACGGACAGACGGACGGATTTAAATCATGATGATTCTGTTTTTGCCACTTGGTTACGGAACCCTAAAAAGACAATTAAAGTAAAGTAGAACTTGTATCAGAAAAACTTTTTTGTTGACCTCTAGCAAGTAGACCGCATTATCGTCGTGTGAAAAGGTGGTCCCAACAACAGCAAAACCGTTGTCGTCCACGTGTAATAACTCTCATAGACGTCGAACCGAAATTATAACATAGGCGCTCGAAATTAAAGCTGTGGGCACACAATTTAATTCATCACACAAAAATACAGCTATGGCAATTATTGTAGACGTGAAAGTTCCTGCATATCGCTTAAGTTTCTTTTTTTTAGAGTTCCGTAGCCAAATGAAAAAACACGGAACCCTTATAATTTCGTCCCATCCATCTGTCTGTTTTCTGTTTGTCTGTCTGTCTAGCTGTCTGTCCGTCTATTACATTGGTGTAACGATACTACGAAACAAGAATTATTTACAGTGGGTGGACTTTCAAATGGATAAGTGATGAAAAAAATTTTTATTCACACTATTGGGGCACCTATAGATAAGGTCTTTAAAACGATTTAGGGGTTTCAGAATGAGTTTTTTTATTTAAGTCAATAGTTGTTGAGATATGCGCTCCAGAGTCCTTAAAAGTGTGTACTTACTTTAAATTTTCTACTATGTGGTAGGATATTTTAAATAGATGGAAAAAAATTAAGTTAATACAACACAAACAATTTCAAAGCAAATTTGTTTGAATAAGATATATATGTAGTATTTTAAAAGGCACACAATTTCTTTGTCACATAAAAATACAGCTATTTACTGAGTTTGTTATTAAACAAATATTTGGATATTTGTTGTTAAATTTATTATTTGAATTTTAATCATAAACTTTATTCCGACTGTGGAACCCTTTCCTGTGAGTGTTCAAATACGCACTTAGCTGGTTTTTGTAACTATTTAGAAAGTGTTAAAGTAAAACGATGATTTTGTGGTTCAACGCTTGTTTAGAATTAAATGAATAGCTGAACACAAAAGTATCATGTATTAATGAATAACTAGTCATAAATATTGAGTTTTTAAGTGGCAAAATCTTGGACTATGAGTGGGGTGTATATTTACAAATAAAATGTTGGCACACCTTACTTGCACGTAAAAGTGAAACAATATTGGATATTTGTCACTCAAGCACGTTTTATATGCCATTGATATTCTAGTTTCCGAAGTGTCTGGAAGTTTTCCGAAGTGTCTGGAAGTTTTCCGAAGTGATCTGAAGAGCTTTAAAAAAATCCGTTCACGACAAATTCAGAGGATTGTAATTTATTAGATTATAGATTATAATTTATTTAGTATATTTGGTAACAAATATACTAAATAATATATATACATATATATATACATATATTACCATAATAATTTTGGATATACAATATTAATATTAATTAATAAACTGTAATAATTAATTAACAGGGAGCGGGAGCCTGGTGACTCAGTAATACAGGTTCTTAACCTAGCACTGACACCAGCATTCTCGCATTTTCTAATTTGATATTTGTTTCAATGTTTAACCTTTATGTACCATATTAAGTTATGTGAGAGAGAAATAAAGCAATATTATTATTATTAATATTACATTTTACAATTCTTTAAAATATTTTTAAGCACCATGAAATGTTTTCGAACAAAAAAACACTGCTTAACATACTTATACATTTAAAGAAACAAAACACACACTCTAGCTACAAAGACTATGCGATTTGTTTCAAATAGTAATAAATTTCGAAACGTACAAATCCAGAATAAAAATTCCTCAGATGATCTAAGATAAAAGTCAATGGCAAATAAATCATATTCCTTTGAAGTGCGCATAATCGCTTGACACGCGTACATGATTTTCGTTGATAAAGACACGTTCCACATTCTGTGACCATAGCCTAGAATTATAACTATTGCCGTGCGTTCGTAAGAAGCAGTATTCAAATGGTTCGCTTCCGAATAAATTTTAGATAGAGCACGCTACGCGGACGGCGACTAATAGTGTTGAAACGAGAGCGGAAGACATCAATCATAACGCAGGAAATCTCAGTTGCGAGGATTGTATCGGCCGAGGGACTCTATTCTTGTCTTTAAGGATATAATTTCACTGTAGAATAATGGAGCTTTCAAATTTATATAGATATATTTCTAGTTGCGGCATTGTGGGTGAGACAAGTGTGTGAGGTAACGCCTCATTTAAATTAAATAATTACAAAAATCGCTCTTAACAATTGATCTCAAAGCTTTTGTTTTACAATAGTAGTTATAATTTAAAAAAAAAGGTCCACCAATTATTTATCAGTTTGTTATAATCAGTTAATTTAGGTGAGGCTCAACTTCACTTGCCTAACCCGCAAAGACGCCATTGTTTACCTCGCGAACCGAAGAAATCCGCAGAAGAACTGGTTTGACTAACATACAACACAGAATTAGCAAGTTGGCGTAGCAATGCATAACCATATGCTCGAAGAATCAATAACCGAGAAAACAGACTTTCAAGAAAGTTCTCGAGGGATCACCACGAATTGAAAAGTCGACGTAACGTGGAACGGCCGCCACTATGTATACTGATGAGCTACTAAAGATTAGCAGGCCGCCGCCCGTTGGTTTCAAGTGACCCAAGACAGTGCCTCGTGGAACCTCGGGGCAGGTCTATGTCCAATAGTGAAAGTCTGGCCGCTGATACGACAACCCCACGAACACGGTTCAGCGACTAATTTTTTTTTTTTTTATAATACATGGGACTTCCCACACAGCGTCATCTAGTCCCAAAGTAAGCAAGTATTTTGCTTGTGTTATGGGTTACTAGACAACTGATATACATACTTAAATATTCTTTTACAATATATACATATATAAATATTTTTGCGAAGACACCACACACATATAACAACCAAGACCCGGTACCAGTATCAATATTCATCATATTAATACTGATCCGACCTGGGATTCGAACCCGGGACCTCCAGCCTCGTAGGCAGGGTCGCTACCCACTAGGCTAAGTGGTCGTCGTAAAATTGTTTGTATGCCTTTTTGTCTATTTCTAAACAGATCGTTTGAGTTTTATGATATTCTCTTTTGCGATAATATCTAAATTAAACTCTTTTAATTTGGCGTTTGTTACTAATAACAGAAGTGAAGTTTTTAATATATATTATATTGCAGTGATATTGCAGACATTGTCTTTTTACAGAAAATAGTCTTGGGTTTAATCGATTGTCCTGATCTCTTAGCTAATGTAAAGTTAAATGTTCCCTCTAGATTCCTTAGACATTCCCCAACTTTGTTTACACCTATCGTATGGAGTAATTATAGGCAGAATACATATCTGTGGCGAGCTTGCAATAATTTTAATAACATCTCCAAAACAGTCGAATATGTTTTTTTTTTCTTATTTATGTATACATGTGTAATTTCTTTATCAATTAAACTATAATTTTATAAACTAAGTGACCACGAACGTGTTTAAAATTTGTTCACTCCATCGATCTATTAATTTAATTCTATTTGTGAGGATCTGTAATTGGCTTTTTGTTTTTATTTGTAAGTCTAGTATATAATAGTTTGCTGTTGATCTTCCTACAAAAATAAATAAAATGAAAAAATATATATTTTGCAACATTACCATACTTAAGATGATAAATCCGTGAGGATATTTCTATATTGAATAGAGCTTTTTAGAACTTCTTCAAGAGCTGTGCTCCTGAAAGTCGTTGTCGGAGTCAATTGACCATTCCCAAATTTTTGAAATGCCTAAAGTTCGTTATGTTTCATTTCGAAAGAAACCGATTTGAAATAAAAAATTTTTAGAACAGAATTTATGTAGATATATGATATTGAGAATTCTTAAAGCGTGACGTCACCGGGTGGGATTATAAGTTTTTTTTTTTTTTATTTTAACTTCAGCTACCATAGACTCGAAGTCCATGTTCTTATATGAGCTTTATTACTAGATTTTATGAGCAAATTTAGCACATGCACCGCGTTTGCAGTGTTCTCTTGCGTCAGTGAGTTTGCCCTACCTATATCCTATTTCCTATCCAATACCCCATCCAATCATATTTATAATCATATATATAATTATAAGTTTAGCCATTGCCGATGCATATCTATAAAAACAACGCCAGTCTCAGAACTGTGAATAGTAATAGTGTCATTGTTTTTATAAATATACAACTGCAATGGCTAAACCTATAATTCCACCCGGTGACATTACCAGTGACGCTATAAAATTTTCAATACATACCTTCGTAAATACCGATCTAAAAAAACATTTTAATTGTTTTCTTAAAATTGCTTATTGTTTCGAAAATAAATATAACGGACTTTAGTTCCAAAAATTGGGAGTGGCCAATTGTTCACATATTTCGAGCGGACCACTTAAAATCATGTATTATTTACTGGCCTTCATCTAAATTAGTTTTACATGCGTTAAATACAGTTAGAAAACTTTATCGCACTGATGATTGCACATGGAAGGGATGTTTAAAAACAAAAATATTGGTATTGGCTAACTACACAATTAGACATCCTTGAATTCAAAAATAACGTAGTAAATTGTCTTGCCTGTGTGTTTGTACGTCCATAAACAAGAACCATTAAACCGATTTTGATGACACTTTTACTTTTAGTTAGATAAAATTGAGGTTCAAAATACAGTATCATGACGTTGCTATTTTTATAAAAGGAGTAGTAAGAAAAAGTGTTTAATTTTGATAGTCTGGGAAAACAAAATTTCCATTTTGTATACTTATAAATTTAAATTAAGTAAATAAAATAGAATTAAAAAAAATTAAATTTGCTAAAATTAATGAAACGTATTAGTAAATAAATGGTAGGAATTCAGAAACTTGAACTAGAAAGCATTGTTATATACATCCAAACGGAACCGTAAGGAAATGCTAGTATTTTTTATTATATTATCTTACACTGTGACAAATATCAAAATTTAGAATAGTGTCCTGGCTTGTCAGGCGTACATCTTAACATCTACTGAAATTATGCGAGGAATGTGCCATCAGTCGCCCTACCGCACACCGTCTTTTGAAAGTTTCCTTCGACACCATACTTCGAGGATAAAAATATAATAGATCATTAACGTGATAGATTACTGACGCTGGTATAAGCTCGTCGAAGCTTTTCCACTCTTAGAAATATTTTTCGCTAATAAATAAGAAATAACTTAAATAAACTGATATCGTTTTATATAAATTAATTTTAATAAAATGAAGTGCGTCTTTTTCGTAATTATTTTTAAATGCAATTTTATTAGTTTAATAATGTTTGTAAATACAGAACAACTCGAAAATATGCAATCCTTTAGTTTACAAAAGATGTAAAATATTAACAAATACTTTATTAGGCGTAATTGACAAATATTCTGAAAATACTTTCCTGAAAATATTATTTCGATGTTCCTAAACATGAACTTAATGACCATTTAACTATATCGTTATTGATCGTATGATGGCCATGTAACTTTTTAGTTAAAAGTGCTTACAAGCGGGTGAAATTGGTATAATTAGTTTAAATAGCACATTATAGAAACGATAAAGTTTCTTAATTTAACTGACAAAAAATTAATTTGCTACAATCGGTATTGGTAATCGATATTTTATTTTAAATATCGAATACGGTAAATAAATGATAAATATACGTATTTACGAGCAAAATAGATTACATTACTTTCTAACGAACCAACTTAAATATTGCAGCTTTTGCTGAAGTTACAATTTTATTCACATTGATATAAGTTTTAGGGCCCCGTACCTCAAAAAAAGACCTTTTATAACTACCCTATTATGAAGTGATTAAGTGATGTTAGTCCACGCGGGCGAAACCGCAGACAGTCGCCTAATATGTAGGTACCTAATCAGAAAGATATTGATACTGTGGCGAAAAATATGTAGTCATAATATTTTGTATGATATACGAGCTCTTTTACCCTGAACTGTACTTACAACCCCATTCCAAGTGGGTGAATACAAGTATAGAGAAAAAAAGAGTAAATACAAGAGCCTAAATGTAGGGCCTTACAAAATCGGCCCGGTATCTAAGATTTAAAATCAGTAAAAAATCCCTTAAAATTTTGAATTGCAACTTCATCACAAACGTTCTAAGGTTAAGTCTGACTCTATGGCAAACTTATTTTTATCGTAAGATACATTCGTCCTATTTATAGTACACAATCAGAAAGTATACCTATTTACCACAAATAAATTTAGGAGTCACAGAAGTTATTTTTATTCTATATATTTATAATAAGGTATGTGACAATCTTAAAGTTGGAATCGCTACAAGGCCTGGCCCAATTAAAATTGACACCGACTGTTGGCGTGTTTCGGTGTGCATCACCCGCACGCGATCTCCGTGCCGCCGCAGACCGCCGCGGATCGATACTACTTAACTTCATTTTTAGGGTTCTGCAGGTACAAAGTAACTAAAGTTATAACTCTCTGTATGTTTATTTGTTGAGGAGATGATTTTGAAAAAAATCCAGTTACATAAATTTTTCGACACACTGTTGCCCAGTGTATAAAAATTGACAATATTCATATTTCTGATAGCCGATAGTCAAACCTAATGACATATGGTTTCTTTTAAGAACAGTCTGGGGTATCTGCAGTAACAAGATAAAAACGTTATGAGCAAAAAATTGATGCCACAACGTGCCTTGACACTTTTCTTAAGTCTTTACCTATTCGCCTATTACCGCAGCAAAAAAAAAAGGAAAGAAAATAACGTAATTGTGTGTCACGCCCTATTCGCATAGGTACATATGAATGCACAATCACTACATATTATAAAATAAAGTCCCCCGCCGCGTCTGTCTGTCTGTCTGAACGCGATAAATTCAAAAACTATTGGCATACGAATTGGCATATTGTTGATACCAATGTACAGAGTAATTCAAGGGGAAGGTTTACGTGTATAATTTATTAATGTTTATTGCAAATTTGTTGAAATATGACGATTATTGTTGAAGAACTCGGAAAAAAATCAAGCCGGCTGGGAACTTTCATCGAAAACGCTGCCTAATCCTTTTGAAATATAACAAAATAATGTATGGAGGAATTGTGTATCTTATATAGGACTAATGAAAAGTCCGCGATGGCATATGTCTATCTTTTATGGATAGCTTACTATACCTATTTTATTGTTTAAAAAATGGTGTCATATGATGAGGTAATTGGAAAGCAATTTATACGGATACAGTATTAATCCTTATCAAATTAAATACCTTATATACCTTCAGCATTTTATGCACATTATGATTGCCCTTTGCACTATATAATTTAAATTAATATCTTAAGAGCTATCGCGAAATATAAATATCGCGCGACCAGCCACGCGGCCATACGGTACGACACGAAACGCGTAGTTAGGTTAGGTTAGGTTATATATATTTGTTCTTTACTTTTTCAAATATTTATAGAATTGTAAATAAAATACTTTAAAAATACTCCAAGTAGGATGAACATACGTCACATTTAAAGGTACCTGATTAAATCCAATCCACATGTTCGACGCAACGACAGAAAAAACATTACCGGCTTATATGCTCTGCTACCCGTACAAAGCCGGGGCGGGTCGCTAGTAGGTACATAAAACAGCGTCATGACCACGAAAATGTATTGCAAGAAAATATATTCCACAGACTGAATATACGCCACTTGATATTTTGACATAGCACTATGAAGTATAATTTTCTATGACGCACTTATAAAATTCGTACTAAGAGAATAACGTAAGGTTATGAAATTACATGCCATTAGTAATTTACCAAAATGTTTCAAACAAGAAATGATAATGACGTACCACAGATCAACAATATCCACACAGACCTTTGAAGTGAAGTAAAGTGAAGAAAGTAGTATAATGTCTATTGGTCGACCAAGCAAGCAAACAAGTCACAAACATGCATGCGTCGTGACTTGTTGGCCGGATAATATTGCAATTATGCCGTCTGTATTATTCTCGCCCGTAAAATTTATTTTTGTTTCCAAAAAATCTTCAAGAATTGCTTTTCACTAGAAAATTGTTGAATCTTTGTGTTATTTTATCAAACCACATTAATAGTGTTACAAGTTAAAAATATTTATTTGCGCCTAACAGAAGAGCATTTTTAATTTTCGTAGAGAATATTATTTCTATTCAAAATTACGACCTAAGCGGAAAGACTCTACAGTTTGAAAAATATTCAAAATTGACGCGGTGATTAATTAATTTTAAATTATATATTTCATATTCCATAGTTTTTTTTGCAAATAAATACCCAATGTTTCGGATTTACGGTATTTTTAAATTTTTTTCTTTAGTACATAGCAATTTCAGATTTACAATATGACAGCCCAAAATTTATCGAGCACTATATCAAACAGAAAATTCCATTACAATTCATTCCACCAGCCCATTATGCCCAACTGCAGGGGCTTAGGCCTGCCCCAGGGGTGAGGAGATTTGGAGCTTAATCCACCACTCTGCTCCAGTGCGGGTTGGTGTTTTTTAACGACTGCCATCTGTTGATGGCAACGAAAAAATATCAATCAATTATTACACCCATTGACAATACGCACACCCATCGATAGACAGTTGTATTCTCTTCTAGCTTCTCTTACTTGGAATCGTTTGTAAACATTTTGTCAGTTGTTTTATTAGTCTATGTGATACACGGTTTGTCTTATTTCTAAAGGTGATTTCAGACTAGATTGTTTTTACACGACATGCATTGTGCCGGTTGAAATTCATGGAAAAGACAAAATATAGACACAAAGCCAAATGTCCACGCAGGCAAACCCTCGAGCACACTTATTCTAGTATTTTTTGTACATTATACTTTAAAAATAAAATTTGTTTTAATACTCTCGAGCTGATATTTTCGTACAAGGTAGGTAATTAAAAGTGACGCGTCGCGGTGTCGTCCTCGCGTCTTATCGCGCGGTTAATTTGAGGAACACGCGAGCTCTGCACGCGAAGGGATGTGTATGTGGTGGCCTTTGTCTCTTTTCCTTGTGTTTCTGACATTTCGTTATATTTTAAAAAAGTAATTGTAATAGCATTGCCGTAAAAAAAATCACAATTCCGAGAAAGAGTTTGAGGAAATTCTAGTTCTTATTAAATGTTTTTCTTTTTTACTATTTTTTTACTTTATATCATATACTCGGAACACAATTGTCGTGAGCTAGTCAGTATTTTTATAATACTCTGATTTTTTTTTAATGTGAACATTATTTTCCATATTCAACATTTTCAGATAGGTACTTGTATTTTGTTCGTTTTTACTACAGGAAATATGGAAGTACGTACATATAGATGTGTAAGTAAGTGTGTATGTATATTAACTTCATTTGATATATTAATCTTTCGGGCTTGAGATTCCCTATGTTTGATTTTGTACAAACGTATAGTTCATGCGAAGTTTAGCAAACAATTTCTGAGTTTAAACACACTGAAAACAGGCTCATTATTCATCTAAAAAATATTTATGACTGTTGTTGTTAGGTGTTTCAATTTTCACAAACATCTCGATTTTTGAGATCCGTTAACATTTGTTCATCTCGAGACGTGGTGCGATATCTAGAAGTTTGCTAAAAAGGCGTTCTTTTTAAATGATGATTCGTTGTTTATGCTAATTTTCTCAGTCATTTATGTTATATAAAAATTGTCTGTGCAAGTTTCTAGACTCAGTGGTTCGGGCTATGTATTAATACGTCAGTCAGTTATTTATTTTTAGAATTCTAGAGCCAAAATCATTAAACCTTTAAAACCCTTAAAGTTTCATCATGCCCTTTTTTTTGTTTATACGGCCGTTTGTTCATTCGTCCTCTAATACCTTTTTTGAAGACCTTTAAGAAATATTTTCGAAAATATGTCTAAAATATATTGTGTTTTTAAATTATGAAACAACTGAAGCAGTTCTAATATTTAATGAATAATCTCTAAAAGACCTCTTGAGTCGAACTTAGGAATTTATAGGATTTTTTATTCATAACAATTTTTTCTAAGTACGTGAAAAATTATTTAACTAAATACGTCCAATAACTGGTCCATCAAATCTAAAAACAAAGTTATAGTTTGGATCTCTAACTAACGATAATTAACGATACATGTAATATACTACTAGTATCAAAATAATGATATCTTACGAGGTTAATGAGGATACATAGAATTAATTGGAGCAACAAATAAGGGGTCTGATATTATTAAAGCTGGAATTTCACGATCACTTGCGGTGAATCTTCAATTAATGACAGCCTTAGAAGTTCCAAACTTGCAATGAGCCAATAAATTGTCCCCTTTCCAAGTTCGCACTGAATGTACATAACACAGATCAACTTTGAAGCCCAAGTAATGGGGCTATTAGTAACAAATACGTAATCCCGTTTTAAGTTTGACCTGATCTGAATAACGGGGAAAAATAGTAACAAACGAATCCCTCAAGTTATCTAATAAGTAATATTTTTCTGTAGAGTCATAAACTGTCTCGTCTCAGTCTGCGTATTGTCCACGCACACGATTTGTTTAGAATGTACTCAAATTACATGTTTCAACCTACTTTAAGACAACATGCTTAAAAGTGTAAAATAATTTCTCCTGATATCCAAAAGGGAAAACGTAAAACACATGCAATAGATAGCGATTCGTGTATCAATTTATCTATTGCTTAAGCATCCCACGTTTTTAGTTTTAATTCGCAATGGAAAATGGTTTTTAATTGTTAGTTCGTTTTAAAAACGTGTTTCCTTAAATTTTAAATAATGTTTTTTTCCATTTAGTTTTGTGTGTCATTTAAATATTTTTTACTGCTATTTAGTTTCATGTATCAAATTTAAAGTTCAGTCCTGAGCTATATTTAAAATTTCAAGTCTCTAGCTGATCGTGTAGTTAGTTTAAAATCGATTGCAAAGTTTGTACTGAACAAAAAAACAGACGTGAAAGCGAATTAAGTAAAAAGTTGTTTGGGTAACTCCATTAATTTTTAACTTTATTTTATTTTTATTATTATAGAGGCCATAGTACATATTCATAAAAATTTCAAGTTGATTGTTGCTTACAACAATCTTACGATTACCAATCACCAAAAACGTTAAAAAAATACACACGTTTCTTGCATGGGAATCTCAGACAGACGAAGAGACAGACAGCGGAGCTTTAGTAATAGGGACCCCATTGGTACTCTTTGGGAATAGGACCCTAAAAAGAAGCAGTCCTCGATTCAACCTATACGAAATGTAAGTACATCGTATTATATTATTTTATAATGCGCACTTTTTTAACATATTGCTTTGCAAATGTCTCTATCTCTATATTAAAAATTTGCATGATTAATGAGACATTTTCTTTATTAAAGGTTTTGTTTGTAAAACTCATATTTGAGGATTCCTGATGTTCCTTTTTTTTCGTTTTTCACCTCTGTAAAATACAAAATATAATAATAATAATAATACATGGGACTTCCCACACAGCGTCACTTAGTCCCAAATTAAGCAAGTATTATGCTTGTGTTATGGGTTACTAGACAACTGATATACATACTTAAATATTCTTTATAATATATACATATATAAATATTTTTGCGAAAACACCACACACATATAACAACCAAGACCCGGTACCAGTATCAATATTCATCATATTAATACTGACCCGACCTGGGATTCGAACCCGAGACCTCCAGCTTCGTAGGCAGGGTCGCTACCCACTAGGCTAAGCGGTCGTCAGATATGAGTTGAATGAAAAAATATTTTTTTTACAATGATAACGTCCTTGTATTATCCATGATTAGTAGGTACACATAGACCAAATTATTTCATGTACATTCGTTAAAAAAAACGCCATGTTTTATTCTAGATTTTTAATTTTTTCCCCTGAAATCACTCGCACATAACTCGCAGCGTACAATGTGTTCAACGTGTATTGAACGGCAAGCGACAAAGAATACTCAAGATTGATCCAGATAGACCGTTGTAATTTACGATTGCCGAGCCAGAGTCGAAGTTTACGACCGGCCTATAAAAATGATTGCGCTCTTAACTGTCGCTGAGACATACTTGTCAACTCAAATGTTAACTAAACGAAACTGAAATAAGGCTCTATCAAGTTTAAATCATACAGAATCATTTGTGGTAGAAAATTGTATGAAACTATTGCACTTAAATCTATTCGTATTCATACAGTTTTGGATTAAATTGTTGACAATTCTATTTTGTCATTGGAAATTACTTTCATTTCGTTGGAGTATAGGGGGTCATTTGGGAGTTTTGTGAGACACGCAGATTACACAAAGAGTTTTCGAGACATCGAGATGAACGTGGTGTCAAAAGACGTAGCTCAGCGAGCCCTACCCAGATAGCAAAAGACAATTTGGAAAAAGTTCAAAAACAAAAAAAATATCGCCGAAAAACGAAAAAATCGCAAATTCTTTCCCCGATTTTCATATTGGGAGCCCGATGTCTTGAGAACTAGGTTCGAATAAGAAAAAAATAAAAAAACTGCTCGGGGTAATTAGACGGGGGATCGATTAAGACTAAAATTGTTAGAACCGGACAACCGCAAGAAGTGGTCAAGGGTGCCCTTAGTTGGAAGTCGGATATGCGTCGGTGTTACATTTCGTACTAATTCGGTTTGTTCCATCGAAATGTCGTACAGAATGTTTTATTTCGAAGTTTTAAGCTTATTCAGATACAGTTGTGTTATTTTTTTTGCGAAAAAAATGTATTTCGAAAAATATTATCCAAAATATGTGTGTTTACTTTATTCCGTTAGGTTCATTTCCAATGTCGTAAGACGTTCGTGCGAAAGCAGGAGATCCGCTGATTATTTTTTTACTTTACAAACAGTGCTATAAATAACTATATTTTTTCTCACAATCATAAAATTATAAAATTTAAAATTTTGATTATCTATCGTACGTGACACGTAGACCGCATGGATAAACGACCGTTAATCAAAACCAAAATTTTATTATTTTTAAATTGTAAGGTAAAACCCGGTTATTTAATTATTTCACTTTATATATTTTTTAAATTCAATTATTTAATTTCGCTGTAAATTTTCAAAATGTTAATTATTTATTTTTTTAGCGACTATCTATACTTTCGTTTTGAAACACGTATCTTTCACTCAAACTTGAACACCAGTGTAAAAATATCTCAGTAATACATTTACTGCAAAATACAGTAACAATGAATCATCGATTAAGTTTTTTGTCCAAAGTCATCTGTTTTCCGTACACCGGATCGGTTAGGCTAAGATCCGACAGCGTGATAACTAATTTCCTTCTGTTTTGGAACAGGAAATTCTTATTGGTTTATATTGTATAATGAAAAAGTGCGATTTCGTGGTTGTTCGAGAATATCTAGAAAGTAATAAAAAGGGGTCAAAAGATTCAGATCTGTCGAATGGAGGAGAATCTATCAAAAGTTGAAAAAGAGGCATAGATTTCGATATTTTTTTTTTCAAACTGTGACGTTTCAGATGAGTTTCTGGCCTACATTAAGGCCACACTAATTAATTCTTGGGGATATACCTACTTTAGGAACTATTTTGCCCCATTTTTTCTTATTCGTATTTACGTTGCGAGAAATGTAGTCAAAATCGTCTCTGCAGATTATTATTATTTATTACACTTATTTTCACCTCTTTTTTAAATCGATTATTAATTTTTAAGTTTTTAATTTCTTTGACATATTTTTTTGAAATAAATCGCATTTTTCCCGAAATATTTTTTTAAAGAAGTAATTTAAACTTTTTTTTAATTTTGAATTAAAAATACTTTCAGACATAATTTGATAGTCAACCCAGCAGATACGTATTCCTCTATTAATATTTATCTATAAAAATTCTTTTCGGTTAATAACAGACGATCATAGTAATAACGCGAGCGGATCTGACACTATTACGACTAGAAGGAAGACGTTATATTTTTTTTCAAATTTCTTATGAACGGGCAAACAAAACCGACGGCCGACACCCGCTCCAATGAGCTAATTATTTACGATTTGACACGCGACCAAAACTGCGCTACTAAAAACAGGCACGTGAAATCTCATTTCCTCAGTTTACTTTGTCCCCTGCACTATATAAAAACAATGAAAGGGTTCCGTGGAGCATTTCGTAAGCAATTGATGATTCGGCGCGGCAAACTTGAAGCGTAGCGATAAATGAAATGTGGTTTGGGATGTACAATGTTGGCACTAATTAAAAAATTAGATATGAACACTCTTTCTTCTTTAGCGTGATTGAGGATCTAATTTCAACATTGATGCCATGGACGTATTAAAAACTACAGACAGACTGTCACTAAACAACCAACTTCGTAGCGAACTGTCAGTCGGTAAACTTAATATTGTATGAGTGTGTATTAGCTGACGTGTGCATACATAGCAAGCTGACATACTATAGGGGTACTTTAGTAGGTAGTCCGCGATGATACAACCGGGTTTTCTTAGGTTTACGATTCATGCTATTTTATGCGTTTAGAATGATAACAGGGATAACGATATATATTAAATTGGATGTAGATAAAAATTTATAAACTTAAATTATTATGGCTATGCATCTATACTTTAAGAGATAGAAAAATATTTCAAATAAATAAATTTGTAATTTAACATTAGATATAATATGTCAGGTAGGTAAGTATTTTAGTACAGAAAAAAAATCTTTAATAGCTGATTTACCTATTTACAAATAAGTTAGGTTAATCATCAAAACTTATTAGTTCGATTTTAACAGTATTTTTTAACTTACTTTAATGGCTAACTTCATTCTATAATTATAGACATTGGTAATTGTCTACACTGTAGCGATCAGCATAATGTTTGAATAAAAGAATACCGTTTAACGTACATCTTCCGTGCGTTATTTTAAAACGGAAATGACCTATTTTACATATGTTTGTAGTGAGGTTAGCGGTATACGTATTTTCTCTCTTTCGAACTAACTGTTAGAATTAAATGCACTAAATTTGGAAATATCTGGAGTATAAGAAAATCCCATACAATTTCCCATACCGTTTTTTTTACATATACATAGAATAATGGTTCAAATACTATGATAGGTCGTGCCTTCAAGAATTACAATTTTCTGTCCTATCCTATCATCTGAGATCGGATCTCTACGTTCAAAAAAAAACCTTTAAAAACCAACTTTTTTTTAAGAAATATAAAATATATGAGCTTTTATATATATATATTCAGTAGTTACACTTGTGAGCTTTAAACACTGTTCGTAATTTTTTTACTATTTAGCCTAATATTTTTTAATAAAAATCGGTTTAACTAAATTTTAATACTAGAATGTGTGTTTTTATTTGTCTTAATATCCTAGTCACTTATCCATATATATATTTAGCTTTCAGAGGTTGATACGTTATTGACATGGACGTGTTTGCTACCCCCTGTCATCCTCGGCACGTACCATGACGTGCACCTTGAGCTTGACTAGTTGATTACTCGCGATATGGCTTCCCCCACGCCATTCAGACATCGACGTTTTCCTTGCTGTTCTCTAGAATTTTATCGCGGGAAATTATGTAATATTAGTGTGATTATGATAAATAGTGAATAGAGGGTAAGGAATTTGTCAGGACCCTTTCTCTCAGGACTGTGCAGAGGTGTCAAATTGAAATTAATAACATAGTTCCTTGTTACTATAAAAAAATAAAACATCTAACTCAATGCAATCAAAAATGCGGTCAATATACCGCATGTTTAGACACTCGAAAATATATCAAAACCTAAAGGATAGGTACTTTCCGTTTACCTAGAATTCTGAAATTTGGCAAGGAACAAGGTCTCACGGCACGAGTAAAGGAACAAATTCGAAAATCCAACTAATATTAATTCTAGTGTGAGAAATACGACACCTTATAATTTATTGTTAGTTTTGCATGCAATTTAAATTAAATAAATAAATAGGTACTTTACACAAATATATTGTGTAATGGTACAGAACCCTTGGTTCACAAGTCCAACTCACCTCTTGCCGGTTCTTTTTAAATGTTCGTGTTTAGAAGGTCTACCAATACTAAATACAAATAACTACAGTTTGACTACAATTAACACTTCAACTTATATAAAAATATAGCAACTTTTTTCAAAAACCTAATACTGAACTCAAAACTTTGTCTATACCAGGTGTTCAGGTGTACGTAAACTAAGCTTGTAGAGGGTGAAATAAACAATAAGTTAAAAAAATTATTAACAAAACGAAAAAAAATTAAACTTTAAAAATGTGTTCCCGGTAACCGTCAATTTGCGCTGTCTGCTCACTTGAAACTTGTTGTTTAGTTCATGTACTATAAATTTGGACTACGTTCAGCCGAACACCCGGTATTTATAAAGTTAAAATAAAAATTACAAATTTTATTTTTATTTTAAACATTAAAATATGACATATAGTGTATAAAGTCGGTGACAACTCAAACACTTTAAATGGGTACTTACCAGATAATAACAATTGAAACAATTATAATAATAATGATAATACAATTTTTACAACTATAGCAAAGTATCATAACAAATATAGAACACAATAAATAATTTTTGACTTTTAAGTTTAAGTACGTATATATAGACAAGGTTCCGAAGTCAATTTTTATTTTTTTGTATAAATTTACTTTTCTGTAAACTTGTAATAAATTTACAAACTCAAAAATTTGATAAGCTGTACATTTTAAAAGTTCTGTATTTATTGCATGTATTAAATTGTGTCAGTGAGTATAATAGGTTGTATTGATTATATATTACGAATATATCAGATGTCATAAATATCAAGTGTTAACACCGACGACGCTCCCATGGGATAGCAAATTATTTACTTAAATGAAATATCGTATTTCTCCTTAAGTATTACGGGGGAGGGCTCAGAGCAGGG
This sequence comes from Luffia ferchaultella, assembly GCA_949709985.1. Lineage (NCBI taxonomy): Eukaryota > Metazoa > Arthropoda > Insecta > Lepidoptera > Psychidae > Luffia > Luffia ferchaultella. The sequence continues at coordinate 6,281,551 of OX453251.1, forward strand.
GCGTAGGGTAGTAGCTCCATTATTAGTTTACAATTGTATCAGCCACCCCGCTTTTGTTTATTATTGACTCAATACTCCCAGTCAGATATTACTTTCCAACTCTTTCGGAAGTTTGTTTTCTTTGTTGTCATCTCGCTGGGACGATTATTGGAATATCCGCGGGCATTTCATCCACTTCTGCTATTATTCCTTTTCTTTCGAAATCATATACTAATAATGTACTTGCGAAAAATTAATGTTCGGTCATAGAAAACTTTTAATAATATTATTTATAATTTCTGCTGATATTAATATTTTCCAGTATTTTATGATAATTCAATAATCGAATTATTGTGTTTCTTTCTTATATTGAAGTTATATTAATTTTTCTTTTATTATAAGCTTTATTTTTACGATTCACGTATTTTAAGTTTTTAATCTACATTAATTTATTAATTATTATTTTTGTCTTACTGCTCTGCTCTTTTACCAATAGCAATGTAATGTTAATATAAAATATGTATAAATGTAAGCGTTTATTAAAATTTTAGGCTTAGTAGTTTCGGAGATAAGAGGAAATAATAAATTTTCATATATTTTCCCTATGTATTTTTAAATACGAAATCTACAATTTGTTGTTAGTCAATAAATTTAACGAATACTTTAATTTAATATTTAACACGATTTATTTGAGAAAAAACATTACTAATTTTTATTTTGTCCTCAAAACATTCTTCAACAATTCTTCAACAACAAACAATTCTTTCATTCCATGAATGTATCACCAAACTGTATATATATATACTGAAGTTCAACTCATTTTTGGCTGTGACAGACGGACAAACAGACAGACATCAGAAGCATCTCACAAGGGTTTTTTCATCTCTAATATATACGGAACCCTAAAATGTTACTCTAAGTTCCGAATATAATTTACACCCGCTTACTAATTTTAATGATCCTACCTAACCCTAAAATTATTTTCGTTACTCGACATTAATCCTAAACAGCACAATAAGCAGAAAGACATTTTTCTCACCTTTATTGGAGTGCGCAGTCATAACAGTAAGTCACGGAGATGATATATGACCTCACAGGGCGACCGCCGTTATGGGCAAGGTTGCCCACTGTGGCCACTAATCTTTTGGGGTTCGCTTGTTAGCCGCTAAAGAGGAAAATTCAGAAAATAACACTTGTTATATAAACAATCTACGTCCCAGAACACGAGATATCACAACTTTATGATTTACCGCAGGCCCGAATAAGATTTTTGGACAAGTTTGATCACAATTTTATTATGCTATTAATGTTTATTATTAAGTTTTTACCTTGCTTAATCTTCTATTCACAAACTGCGCCAACATAAGAGATATCCACTATATTCTTTTACGTTATTAAATATTTTGAAATAAATAAGGAAATGGCTCTCACCCTACGGTTAAAAAAAATAAATGCAAAGGGTTAAGATGCATATTCTAAGACGAAGCTATACAGGTCAATTGGCCCCGGCTTTTAATACAAAGGGTCTAGATTCGATTATTTGCCTTAGCCGTATTTGCTATCGTGTCGTGATAGCCCAAAGCGCAACGAAACTGTCTCAAATTTATAAGGCCATGGCCCATAAGGCCATGGTGCGAATCCGGCCGTGTACCAATGAGTTTTTCTGACTTAAGTACATAACTGTCACTGACTCCGTGCCTTGGAGAGCACGTTAAGCAGACGGCCTGGGCGCTGTTAATAGATGGCGGTCGTTACGATCCCCAACCTGCAGTGGAGCAGCGTGGTGGATTTAAGCTCCAAGCCCCCCTTACCCTGGGAGAGGCCTAAGCCCTTACAGTGGGTTGAAAATGGGCTGATGAAATGAAGTGAAGTATTTGCATATTACGTAAGTATCAATTAAGAGCAGGTTTTACGTTACATAGGCATCGTCTCAGAGCAACTTCTCAGATCGATTTAACGTTATAAGCTACCAAGGGATGCTACATTAGGTAAAAGTTTTCCCCAAAAACGACTAAGCCAATTCTAATCCGTTTTCTGCATTACATAATAATTACTTCAGAACACGTTATTAGACAGATTTAACTGTTATAAGCTACCAGGGGCAGCTTTAATAGATATGTTTCTCTTAAACTGCTAGGCGATCTTCAAGGGGGTTTCCGTATCACCTCTTAGCAGGTTTTTAGATTAGTTTGAAGTTATAAACCACTGGAGGACCCTGTAGTAAATATTCCTTCAAAACAGCTTTTTTATCAGCATCAGCGTATATCGTTGGGCACAAACCTTCTAGTCTTAAAAATGTAATAAATAATAAAATTTAAAAAACCCACCTACGCGACAGAAAAATAAGTAAAAAATATTTAAAAAGTGGTCCTCCAAAACTCTCAGAATATTCTAGAAAGTTCCACAATGTTCTAGAATAGAATATTGCGTTCCTTTAGCGGTCATGGTATGCAGTACAAGTGGATTAAGCCGTGGGCAAGAAGCTAGTCGATGTCGACGTCCTATGCCGGTTTGAATTAGTCGTCATTTTAATTTCCATTTCTCGACATGTGCTCAGAATATCACGTCGGTAATATTCCGACCTTATTTTACATGGTGTAATGAACTCTATCAGTTATCGTCGAAATTAATGGCCATGAAAACATAAAAATGAAATGCACACTACGTGTATATTTTGTGCCTATTTGGGCATTTTATATAATTATCTATTCCTATTTAACAAATATCTACAAAATTTTATATTATAGATGCTGAATTATAAACTTTTGTTTGCGCCGATTAGTGGTGACATTTTAAAATGACACATCATCCCCCTCCTTATTTACCCTACTCCGAAAATTGTTCCTACCCGCACTCACTTTTGAAAAATCGCTCGTTCTCAACGTTCGCATCCGCGCCGCTTAAATATAAATAAATAACTAAATACTCATATTACATTATCTGTTTTATACATATAAACTTTCCAAGAAGGGTGATTCGGTGGCCACCAGTTGTGAAAGCAGAAAATATCGACATGGTCAGCGAATTGGAGCAATATATCAGGTGAGTCCTTGTTTGATCCATTCCTGTTCGGTGTGTTATTTCTGTGTCACCATTTTTTTGGGTAAGTATTCATTCCGCTTCGTAACAAGGAATACCAGAGTCAAACGCGCATACAACTTTAATTGACGATTTTCATTAATTTTCAATGCGTACATAATTTTATGCATATTTATATGAAAATTAAAAAAAAAAATTCTGTGTCCCTTAATAGACTTTGACAGTGTGAAACCACAACGTCATAGACAGTACTATTTTAATATATTTATAGCAAAACTTAAATATACACTAAGATTATTAAGCTAAATTTACGCATAACTTGGCCCCGAATAGTTCAATAGTCGAATTTGCTTAGCCCGTTTTTCGCATAGTCGGACTACAGAAACCCGCTCAGCGAATGCGGAACTTTAATTAAACTGCTAATTCGAGGTACATTAATGTTAACAAGTGTGGGACCGTCTCGGCCATATAGCGGGTAATTCAAATGACATGCTCGGTCGTGCACAACATATATAAAACCGAAGTTCTGTGATCGTACGATTTCAAATACTTCGGGGAATCAAATACGAATTACAAGTTAAATGTACACGGAAATCTAAATTAGAAATGCTTCATCATCATCATCATCATCAGCCCGTGTCTCTCCACTGCAGGATATAGGCCTCTCCCAAGGCTCGCCACCACACACGGTCCTCCGCCTTCCGCATCCATTAGAAATGCTTATTAAACTTAATTACTAAATACATATATACATATTGAAAATTTGTATGGATTATCCGTAAAACGAAATTGTAAAAAAGATGAATTTGTGACTTGCTTTTCATAATTAACTATCGAAAGTTAAAGATATATAACATTATCTTCAGGTTCTGTTTTAAAAGTTGGAAAAAAATAATAAAAAAATTGTTTAAAAAAAACAATCATTCAATCATATTTTTTTTCGATATCCCTTTTTTAATATTTCAAAATTAATATGTCACCTAATCTTTGATCAGATTTTTTTTTTAATAGGTCTTATAATTTCGTAATGAATTTGGTGGTATCAGATTTCCAGGTAGGAGTAGTACTAAAAAGTGTAAAAAATCGTTGAGCAGATTATAAAAAAAATTATGTCATTATACAATGTATTTATTTTATACAAAAGTCGGTAATTATTCACAGAAATTCATTCTTTATCATTTGTAATTTCATATTTCAAAACTGTTGTTCGTGATAAACAGAAAACTGGTGAAAAGTTTCACAATTTCCGTTTCGGTTAATAGTTTCCAACAGTTGAAACCACAACGATCGCGCTATCGTTCGCAACATGTAACTCAATCAACAGATTTTTCGGTTGCCTACATAATTGTGCTTCAAAGAGGAAGTTTTGGTTATGTATGCAACATTATATGTACATATTCATGGAATACTTTCCAGTATTTCTTTTTATTATCATTTAAAATATTAATAATAATATCTGGGACATCCCACACAGCGCCATCTAGTCCCAAACTAAGCAAATCTTGTATTATGGGTACCAAGCAACTGATATACATACTTACATGATCATTCTAATACATACATGACAGTCACGGAACGAACACACTTGATCATGCACACAAATATTTGCCCCGGGAGAGAATCGAATTCGCTACCCTTGTCTCCGTTCAAAAAAATGATGTTCCTTTGTTTTTTTTTCGTGTCTTGACCGTTGGGTTTTATAATCATGTTGGTAATCACGCTGGTTTGATATACGCCTTGAAAATATATTAGATGAAAGGTCGTACCACTGACCGGAAGATTTTAATTAGAGCCTGTAGAAGGAATGTGGTAAAATTTTGAATACAATTCGTAACATCTCAAATACTTGGATCCAGGCACTTTGAGTTATTTTTCATGAAATGTGTGTTATTCGTTTCTGGAGAATTAGGATGAGTCATCGCACCACGTGCTGCGAACTATAGAGGGTACCGTAACCGTAAATTATTATCAAATATTTGTGATTTTCTTTTACACTCACCGACTTTACAATGTAGTATATAAATTAATACAAATACATACTATTTACGAAAATGTTATTTGACTTTGAATAAATATTTAAATTAAAATGGTCATAATTCATATGGTCATAATGGTCATATTAAAATGAATGTCATATTTAGACAGTTTTAGAAATTAGTTACTGGACAAGATGTTATTTAGATTTTAGGTGTTAACTAAAAGCACCTGCAACTAATTAAGACAGAGCGCGCAAATATGCTTATTATGATTTCTTTTGTAGGATTTTTTGTCATTTGGCTTTGTAGTGATGCTAAAATTACAGAAGACGTTTTATTAGAGTCTTAATTATATATTTTATTTAATTTTATTCGGATTACTAACAGCATTTATACATTTGGTAATACAAAAATTATTATTATTAATAGCTATTAATAGGTATTCGCATGATATTTGATAGATATGATATAATATATTAAATCACTTTGAATTCAAGCGTTTTCCAAAGAAATATTGGGTTTTTTTTTAGTATTCTAAAGATCGTACGCGTAAAAATTTTATTATCGTGTTTCTGTCTTATTTCGCTACATACCTTTTAATCATTTTTTTGTACTAATTTTGCTACATATTAATTCAAAAAAATTCCGGAAACGTCGAAAATCTAAAATTGTAGAAATTGTAATATGGATGTGTCAACATTCTTATGAATACCCAGAGGAGCATATATATTTATAGAATATGAGCTTATCCAATGGAATATTTTTAATTCTAAACTTAATTTACGAGTACATCATAATTTAGTCAAAAATTAATTTATTTGCACGAACAAAGCTTATTAGTAAATATCTTTTGGAGTTGCGGTGAGGCGCACGAGACCTGGCGAAATTGACGCGTTGTTTGAGCCGGTACCTTATACCGAGACGTAATTACTCGGCGAACAGTTTGTCAGCCAATTAAACACCTTTGCTTTATTAAGAACTCCCTTCGCTGCGAGCGCTTCCGACGTGAAAGCGGTTTAGTAAAATACTGCATTTTCCTACGTTTTTGCTAATTTCTAAAGGGAATTATTTGACAAAATAATAAGTACAAACAAATGAATATGTTTGGGCTTTGTCATCTACACGTACATGGATTTTTACTTGACTAAGTTTGTGGGCAGGTGGTGAGAGTTTGCCCTAAGTTTTTTTTTTGTTTCTGTCCAATCCATAGAATTAAGAATAATATAATGTAGTAAGGATAGAACGCGTGTTACAAGCTGCGTACGCAAAACACTTAAGTGTAGTTCTGGAGGCAGTGTAAGCGGAGTGTACGTTCAAATGTCTACTTTATCTTACTCCAACTATGGTCCAATTTTAATCTTATTATGTGATATGGCACGTGATAATGACGAAATTGCCAATTCCGCATTTCGAATTGTCTAAATTTTCTTTATATAAATCTGGACTGAATTGAAATAGTTGAATCATCCGTATATGTATATACCCTGTTTATATAACAAGTGTTATTTTCTGAATTTTCCTCTTTAGCGGCTAACAAGCGAACCTCAAAAAATTTTTGTATTAACATTAGGGTATTTTTTTGCTAAGTTGTAATTATTGTCTATTTTACATTATATTGAGCAAAGTAAATGGTCATGAATTATGAATATTAGTTATTTTGTATTTAATTACTCAACTTATTTAAATAGAAAGATTACTTGTTCCTCATAAATTATAAGATAGACCCTAAATTCCAATACTAATATTCCATGTCATTAGTTCGGCATCACAATACGTAATCGGAGGTTTGGGTTCACTATGTTATTTACGCCAGTGAATAAATCGGATCGGCCCGGAGAAGTTCATTAGAAGCTCCATTGCTTTGGGCCATCTCAATACGCTAATTGCGCGTACACTATCAACGTTTGATTACATGTTTAATTATTTAGTATGTGTGTTTGATTAATGACTTAATAGCTTATGGGGTACCGTATTCAAAGGTCAAAATGACACTACCTACTTTGATTTGACTGACCGATCGGCTGAGTGGTTAGTGACCCTAACTGCAGAGCCAAGGGCAACGGGTTCTATTCCCGCCCGGGACAAATATTTGTGTGCATGAAAATGTATAATATTATAAAAGAACACTTATGTATGTATTCAGCTGTCTAGTGCCCCGTAATACAAGCATGGTACTTACTCGCTTTGAGACTGGATCGCGCTGTGTGGGATGTCCCATGTCTTAATACTATTATTACTATTATTAATTTGCCCTTTTTAGCTTTTATTTCTTAAATCAATCTTTTGATACTTAAAGAAGCAAGAACAGCTTTTTTTAAGACGAATGTCATACCGTCTATAAATTTTAAAATATATTTTTTTTTAAATTGTCATTTATAAACGAAATGCATGTACAGTTTTAATTCTGCGATATAATTTACTAACACTGCATGTATGTAATAAAGTAGTAAACAACATATTTTTCTGTGTTAAACAGTCATTTTCAGTGGTATCGATTTATTTATGTTTGACTACATTTACGTAATGTTGAACCATTGAGTGACGACCGCTTAGCCTAGTGGGTAACTACGACCTGCTGCAGCGAAACTGGAGGTCCCGGGTTCGAATCCTAGGTCGAGTCAGTATTTATATTATGAATATCGATACTGATACCGGGTCTTAATGGTTGTTATATGTAAGTGGTGTCTTCGCTTGGTACCCAAAACACAAGCTAATGCTTAGTTTGGGGCCAAGACGTTGTTGTGAAGTAGGTACATGTTGTTATCATTATTCGTTTATTCTCCACTTTTCGTACGCAACCAGAGCTTCCAGTTGAATCGATTTTTTTCATTTACGATAATTTAGTTTTTTTACGAGTGCGTATCAAGTCAGTTATTTGTAATTGAAACATTTTAAATCACAAAAACATCAAATATAAATAAATAATACTGCAGGTACTGTGTTAAAACTAAAAAAAATGTAATGAAAAGCTTTTAAACTAAAAGGGAGCTTTTGTCGTGCTTATTTAGTTTTCCATTAAAACCTATTATTTATTATTATTATTTATTGACGACCGCTTAGCCTAGTGGGCAGCGACCCTGCCTGCGAAGCTGGAGGTCCCGGGTTTGAATCCCAGGTCGGGTCAGTATTTATATGATGAAGATTAATACTGGCACCGGGTCTTGGTTGTTATATGTATGTGGTGTCTTTGCTTGGTACCCAAAATACAAGCTAATGCTTAGTTTGGGACCTAGACGTTGTTGTGATTATGTGTGTTATTATTATTATTATTTATTCCACAGAAAATCTTATATTATTCACTCATAACAGGATACAACGAGTCCTTAACATATCCTACATTTTACACCCGTTAATATTAAAAACAATTTTGGGGTTTTGCTTTGTACTTATTTGCTCGGAGCTAAGTAATCCTATTAAATTCTTTTATTTTATCTGCGATATTTCCCACCGACAAGACGTCTCGAGGCGATCTGTCTATGTTGAGAGGTAGAGAGCACCTTATTGTTAAGGGATCAGCCAGTTTAAAAGGCGCGACCCAAATATTGTTACAATGGACCTCGGAGACTGTGGGACAAAGAGGGACATATAATTAATGACGGCCGCCGCGAGATGTCGCCATCTTGCTTAGAGGATGAACTCGTGTCGGGAACAGAGAACACGTTAGAGTCCTTACGTGTAATTTATCACAAGAAGGATTTCACGGTTTTATGTCTTGTATTAGCGGATAATCTCAGTTTCACTGAAGACAGTTTTGTCAACGTTTTATTTGTTACTATAGCGCAGAAAAAACACTAAAAGATGAGAACTTATTGACTTAGAAACATTTGAATCTAACGCCTTGCTTAGTTAATGCAATATCAAATTATTTTGTTCCGTAATACGACTGCAATAAAGTGTAAAATCTTTTAACGGTTTTTTTAAAAGAGTTTGATATAATATCTATTTTCTAAACGTATCTAGAGGTAGTCCATATATAGATCTTTAAATTGGTTTTAGTAATCTTTTTTATTTAATTTTGATTCCTATAAAACGCTCATCTAATTATTTGAAAGGTAACAAACAAACTGTGTAAATACCACGAGTTTATAGGGGCCGCTGAACGCAAGATCTAGTATCAATTTTTTTTTTTATTTTTGACGCGTTAATTTTATAATCATATTTTGTTTTCATTGTGTTTATATTTATCGAATTCCTGGTAAATAATGCTGTACCTACTGTGCGTTAAGGGTCACACAAACCAATAAGGTTCGATATTTTGTACTCCAGTACAACGCAACGGGCGACATGCCGTCAGTTCCGTACGTTACATAATATTTTAAGCTCTATTTAAACTAATCGTTATTTTTTTCTAGATCATACAACACTCCACACAATCTATTAACCTGCCTCATCTCCACCTAAGCCTGCGTCGTTAGATTAAGATAAAAGTAAAACAATAATCGTTCCGAGTCCGCCGAGAGTCCTTTATTTCAACTCACAATGAATGGAATAAGTAATGTCTTCATACAACGGTTGAGTTGATGAAAAAATTCGTGTGGGACGAACGCTCTCTGTGAATATGTAACTCGGATGAGCCGTAATGAAATGCCGACAGAGATGTTATCTGCTCCATTCTTTGGTTTGATTCATATGCGTTGCTCAATATCATATGTGCCTTTGACGTTCATATATATGTATATATTGTGGGAGGAAAAAGTGTGAAATGTAAATCTGTCACAAAATACTTTATGGAATTCTGGCCTGATAACGTCTCACACAGTTTCATAGAAACTAAAAGTTTTTTGGATGTGGATGTGTCTTTGCCTCACTTACTGCACGAATTTAGAGCGTATCACAACCGCAACTTATTACCATATAATTGAGTATAGTCTCTAACTTTACCATATAATAAGAAACACAAATAAATAGAAATATTTTATATTCCAATTGGCATTTAACTTTAAGTGAATATTTATCTCATGGGTTACTTTAATCGTTACTACTACAAGACTTTTTTCTATAATTCGGACGCGGTTTGCCTCGCAAAAGTGTGTGACGCTGACGATACATGGATTTATCTGAAAATAAATATTTTTATTTTTTTAATGTCACATTTCTAACTTTCCATTAGTAAAATATTGAAAACAACATAAATCTTAATCATTTTTCATTTTTTTAAGTAACATTGATTCTTTCAATTTGGCAAAAAAACTTGTTTTTCACGGATATTTTGTTTTTCGACAAATGTTTCGCAACTGTCAAAACAAAAATTATATTATTTGAAAGCTTTAAAAGGATTTTTTTTTAAAGAAAGCCCTTTTTGTTCTGTCAACGGGAACGTAGAAATGGGTTCGTAACCATTTTTTTTGTCTTATAGGTGGCGCCCTCTATTGTCAAATAGCCGTACTAGACCGGCCACGTTTAAAAAAAAAATATATCATATATATATATATATATATATATATATACCACCTACCCTATGCTTTCACACAACACATGTTCCTCAACCAGTATCGATCTGATGACGACTTGACAGATAATTAAACGACTGCAGCTACAACTAATGCATATTAATTCACTCACAATAAACTTAAGAATATGTATAATCATAATCAAGTTTTCGGAAAACCTGAAATTATACGACGAGTTTCATTACCTACGTCACCATCAAACCCTAGGCAAATGGGTTGTACCGTTTTAAGTACCTATAGAACTGACTACTCCTCAGAATTCACCAAGACTGAATGTGTTTGCGTACAGCCCAAGAAAAAAATATGGGTACGAAAAAGAACTGCATTACATGTATAGAAATGGTTTGTCCAGAGCACACAATACTTTAGGTCCATGGCTGCTATGAGAGAGAACATGCTGAACAATAAATTTACTCCAAAAATATCATTAGTTGCTAAGTTTCTTTTTCAATTTAATTTTTTTTATAAGTTACTGTATTTTTGTTACTAATGCGGACTGCTCAAAAATAAGTTACTTAGTTGTGCACTTACACATTAAAATATTAAACATATATTTTTATTTGTTGTCCTAATTACACAAACAAATAATAATAATACTGAATATTGTTAAATTCTTTAAAATAAAGGATAAATAACCAACGTGAAAGTCTCACGCGCGACCAATCGAGTCACACTAATAAGCGAGGCTGTAAAAATTCGTTCGTTATTTTAGCAATACGTTACGGATAGTATAACTTTGTACATCTTTATTCCTAACATTTATATTTATTTACCTAATTACTTTACAAAATATGCTGACAGTGCAACGTTTACTTACTCATCTAAAAATAAGTTAATAATTTCATCTTCATCCTCACTTCATTAGCCCAATTTTACCCCACTGCATGGGCTTAGGCCTCCCCCAGGATGAGGAGGGGGCTTGGAGCTTAAATCCACCACGCTGCTCCACTGCGGGTTGGGAACTGTAACGACTGCCATCTATTGACAACGTCCGGGACCGACTGCTTAACGTGCCATCCGAAGCACGGAGTCAGTAATAGTAGTGTAAGTACTTAAGTCAGAAAAACTCATTGGTACACGCCCGGAATCGAACCATGGCCCTATGGGGCCTTGTAAATTTGAGGCAGGTTCGTTGCGCTTTGGGCTATCACGACACTATATAATTTCATGTATACACTCAATTACGGGATAATAACAGTTAATTAGGTCTACGATCCCTAGAGCTGTGCGAAAATCAAGTTTTTAATTCAACACAATAAAAAATACGGCCGCTTTCATGTCGCATATTTTGACACTACTTATATAAACCATCGAGAGTATATCTAAACCTATAGAGTACTTCCTGTGGTCTAGAATTTTCAAATTTTACTAGAAACCAGATCTCACAGCATAACTAAAATAAAAATTCCGAAAATCATTAAATTGTAGTTATAGGTTTCACATTGAGTGACTAACGATAAATACGTTAAATAACAATACGGAACTTTGAGTGTGCGAGTCAGACTCGCACTTGGCTGATTTTTTTAAACACAAATACACAAAGGAAGCATAAACGTATTTTCTTAAAGTGCAATACTGAAATCCCTCATGAGTGAATATAATAATTATTATAAATTTTCGTGTAATTCGCAGCGTAGCCATCGCGCCATGCAAGCTCAGCACCCAGTGAACTAGGTCAGCCGGGCTACGGGAAATAAAATAAAGCAAAGTGGGTTTTTATTTGGCGCTTATTAAAAATTATATATTAACTGCACGGTTCGCCCGTAAACAAATATACTTACGGCCGCTTCCGTTTCAATTTACAACGCCATTGCGAGTCGCCACTCCGTTGGCATTTCACGGCTTTAGGCCGTATCTTTGAGCCGCAGAATTCAGTTAAAGTTTGGTGCTTTGGATCAGTAAGTCACAAGATTTGAAAATCCTGAGTCACGGTGACGCAAGTGGTAAAGATGGTATTGATAGGTACCTAGTGAAGAAAATTCACATATGGTATTGTGTTAATAATAACAAAGAAATAAAGAAAACAATAAGCACAAAAATGTAATATTCCGACTTTTTTAATTTGAAGAAAATCGGTTCCTTTTATGCAAAAATTGCAATTTTTTATGTTTCAAAAGAAAGATCCGGAGCTGTTTTACAATTTAAAATTTTTCATTAACTAGCAATTTCTTCATGAAGTTTGCCAAGTGAGCTCAGTACATAATTTTTTCAACACAGACCTTCAAAATAAGCTACAAAAAAATGTGTATTTCTCAAAAAGTAAATTTAAAAATTTGTCAATTTGTGGAAATTACAGTAATGCAAGGTAGAGACTCAAGGCAATTTCGAAAAGTCCGAATTACTCAAAAGCTATAACAGTTTTACTATGCATACTTTGAATTATTCTGATAGAGTATGGACCCAGCTATCGGCACTCGAGAGTCTGCGCACTATTTATGGGACATTTTGTATATTGCATAATGAATTTAAGGATGTAAAATTTTGCACGTAAACAGAAAAAAAAATTTAAAAACTGGGCGGTTAGTTTCGTTCACGAGTTTCTAATATCAAACGAAAGATCGTAAAATTCTAATCATTTTATTTATTTACCAGCAAATCTGTATAGTGTGAGGGGTAGTATGTATTTATGCTTATTTGAAAATATATAATAACATTTTTTAGCAAAAGTTGGGAATCTCTCGTTATGTATTTTTATTAACTTGCACTTAACACATACGTTGTGCATTTATGAAAACATAATTTATGTACATAAAAACTTAAATTATTTCTCTAGGGTGGGTGATCGCCACAACTTAAATACAAGACATAATAAAGCGAGTTAAAGTCTAACTCGTGAAAAAAGCTTACTATTGTATTAGCGAGTATTTAAATGATAAGTGCGCATGGACATCATTGTAATAGTTGTAATGCACTTTAAATTAAAAAAAAACAACAATGAAGTAAAACATATATTTAAATAAAATAAACAGAGAGGAGTTTCTTGCCGGTTCTTCTCCTTCTAGTTTTTGAACCGGTACCTAATCAATTTATTTTGACTTTCAATAAGTGTGTGTAAACATCTTATAATGAATAAAAAATTTTGAATTTTAATTTGTACACATCGTATGAATATTGTCCGGGAGCCCATGACCAATAGTGGTCACGACTAAATGAAAGCTGATTTTCTCAGTGAACGAAAGTGTTAGCTAGATATGAGCAATTACGAAAAACTGAAGTAATAAATCTAAATTTTTGTTGATATCTTCAATAGCATTTGTAATCTGAACGGTGGGGTGATGCCTGCTCGATGCAGTCACCGGGAACCAGGCGCAGATACAAGGTTTCGTTCGGGTTGGACGGGCAGTTTTGTGTGAATTTACCTGTATTATATAATTAACGAAATACATTTTACAGTTGGGTCACCAGGGGCGCTCCGCAGTTGATTTGTATTTATAAAAAGGCTGGTCTGATTTTGATTCGATTTTGGTGTACCGGGTGTACCTAATCATCAGAACAAGTTCTTAAATATTTTGTTGCGGTTACAAACCACAAGGAGGTGCTACAGTTAGTGTGTTTTTCTAAAATGGGTAGTCTAATTTTGATTCAGTTTTTTGTTTTACGAAGGTATCACTTCAGACTAGGTTTTTATATATGTTTACTGGTTCTAGACCACCAAACTAGGCTGCAATAGATGTGTTTCTCTGAAACAGCTAAGTTTTAGATGCGGTATTTCGCATGCGATGTCAAAGCAAGCAACATTACACCAGAACAGGTCTTTGAATCGTTTACGGTTTTAAGCCGCCAGTAGATATATTTGTTCTGGTTATAAACATCCCATTCTTGAATACAGGTCTACTAATCTTTAAAAAGTATTAAATTAAAAAGTAAAATAAACATTTTTAAAAGTACCCGACGTCGGACGTGCACCGTGGATTGTATAGATAAAATTAAGTTCCCTTCATAACCGCGCACGACGATGAATTAACAACTTAAATTTTATTATTTAAGTTCTATTATAAAGTAAATTACAATTATTTATTTTTATAACTTTTTTTAAATATCAACTTTTTAATATTTTTTATTCAACTTTTTTATTTACTTAGATCTCTTATTTTTTTTTTTGTAATAACTTCTTCCGCCTATAATATTATTAAGTAACATTTCTCTACTAGCTTAAGACAACTTTACGGAAAACTTTCAGAAACTTATATAATTTTAATGTTACGTATACGAACTAAACCTTCCCGCACCTAATGTACTGTTGTCAGCACTAAAAAATTTACGGTGGTATTTTAAAATACAACCCCTAGTTGTGAATCACAATCGGATGGCGGGTCTCACGCGACGGTATAAAAACCACATGTAATAAACTGTGAATTGTCAAAAATGGTAATATTTTAAATAGACACTTACTATAAAGGATAAATAGGTAATTTATTATCCTAAGGGTAACTAAGAGAGGCTGCAAGCAGAGATCATACATATTGTATGCAGACCTGTATTTTATTACATTTAAACAATATAAAACAAATCCTACAACATAATGAAAAATGTATGCTTACGTTTTATAAAAAAGAAAACTCTAAGAATCCATGTTGATGAAAAAAAAACGCTTAAAAGACTTGTTTAAAACTCGTCGTCGAAATTTGCCATACATAAAACCATAGACATTTTCACAGCATCTAGTGAATACCCATCAAAATTTTCGCTCATAGACAATTGAAGTGAGTAACATCACATCAAGTCAATAACCGCAATGAATAAAACTATGTATAGGGAATAGGACTCCAGAAACGTTTATTTACACTTTGTTTAGTTAAAATATATTTTGTCTCTTTTCTCCAACTTCATTATCACAATGGGTGACAAGGAAAAAAATAATTTACAATTTAACTAAACTAGCACTAAATAAATCTTTTTGAATTATTCAGTCCAGAAATAATTATTTAGACGAAGTTTAGTTAAAACTTGTTTCATCGCTTTCTTTCAATCCTAAGTATCACATTGAAAGATAAGAACAAAACGTATTTGAATTAAACTATAGGCCTAAATAAACGTTTCTGTTTATACAGTTATATTTTCTAAAAAAAAAACGATTATATTCCAAAAAAAACGTACTAAATTCAGTAATCGAATTCGAGAATAGATTTACTTTTGCAAACACACAACGGTTGCGAAAATTAAGCAACGTTCTGCAGATGATCGCACGAGAATATAACTCAGCCGATACAAAAACAGGTAGTATGATAACGGCGGCGCTTAATGGACACACGCCGAAAACTACCGAACTTAATCACCTCGTCGTCCCAAACTCTAAGGAAATGCCTCTAATCTCCCGTGAAAGCGAACGCGGTTATTCTAAGATTAGGCGAGCGATTGAGCAAAGGACAACAATGCTCCGAAGATGGGTAACCATAACAATTCAACCGAAATTGTTTTCGTGGTATTAGGCCGGCCGGGTGTAATATGGCCGACAAAAGGCGTTTGAAGGCGTCGCCCATGTTTACCCAGATACTCTGCCATGCGCAAAAGTCCCGCACAAACGGGTGCCCATTCCGTCAAAAATCGTATTAAGCCGATATTCGCTAGCGTAACGGTAGTTGGGCGCTTTAATATTTTTAAAAGGATAACACCGTTTGCACAGTAGGTATTTACATACTACTTAAGCTTTGAGCTTTACCGGATATATTCACTGAAGCTTGGCATCGCTGAGAATCTAATGAATTTCCAATAATTTACTGGATCCCGAAAATAAATCCTTAATAATAAATTATTAGAAAATAAATATTTGTAAATTTCAACAAACCTACAAAGTTGATAATAATAATACATATCAATACATGGACTTCCCACACAGCGCCATCTAGTCCCAATGCAAGCAAATATGATGCTTGTGTTATGGGTTACTAGACAACTGATACATACTTAAATATTTTTTATAATATATAAATATATATATAATATATTACACCCATACATGGAACGAATTTAACATGTTCATGCACACAAATATTTGTCCAGAGCGGGAATCGAACCCGCGACCTTCGGCTCCGCAGTTAGAGTCTCTAACCACTCTAACAACCAATAATTCTTGTAAAAATTTTAATTACAAATATTTACAAATTCCAGTTCACAAATATTCTTTTTATAAACTTTGACTTCTGGTTCATTAATGAACACACAGCCTGTGAATAAGTAATAAATAAAGTAAAAATTTATAAAACATCTATTATCCAAACAGATTCTGCTGGTATTTTTTTATTATCATTTGAATTCTACAAATTCACTTGTACCAAAAGAATTGGCTGCCTGAATTTTCACTTTGATGTACGTCATGTGATTCGTAATAGATACAAGACCCAAAGGCGTGCACTCGAGATAATCATCTTCGCTGAATACGCTTTAAAACGTATATAAGTAATAAGTAGGACATAATTTCCCTTTGATACTTGTTGATATCAAAGGCATCGTAAAATGGAAACCTAACACTATATAGCAGCCCTCCCACACGTAGCAATTAAGAGAGCACGACGGCAATATCTCTGTCATCCTTCAAGGTATCACAATCGTTTAGATTATCAGGAAACTTGACAAATGCTGTACGGCTTAGACGTCTCGGCACAAAGAGGTAAGGAATGTAATGACATGGTGAAGTTCACCTCCGGAATTTTATATAGCTCCGTATAAGCCCCGAGTCGATTATCGTAATTTTGATCTAAGTTGAACGTAAACAACCACACACGTAGTCTAATGTAGCCACGCACGCCATTAATTCGGATAACGCGTGTCTTTTGGAAACATTTTGTTAGACAGTTTTTTACGTTTTTTTTTTTGTAGTTTTGGAGAACCTTTTAAATATTTACCGATATTAAATTCGGACATACACCAAAGCATGTAAACACGAACCAAAATAAATTCCGTAAATCTTAGAAACGTTTAATTTGAGACGTTATTCATTAAATAAATACGAAGTATTTATTTTTGAGTGGTTTGAACTTCTTTCTGCGGATAGGTACTGGCGTAACCCCGTGTTCTGAAGTTAGGGAACGAACCGGGAGGAGGCGAATAAAATTGTTCTCAGCATGAGGCAAAGTATTGTTATAAGTCAAATCACTCAGAAAATAAATGGGAATGTATTAATTAAGTTGTTGAAATGTATTAGATTAATGAAATATGAATTGTAAACATAGTACGTACTTTGCCAGTATGTGAATGCATGCCGTGCAACTAATGGCTCCGGTAAATATGCCGGGGGGATGAATGTAAAATTTAAAAAAAAAAAAAAAAAAACCCGTGTTCTGAAATTTTCTTTTTTTTTCTTTTTTTTTTTAACGTCGAAATATAAACTCTATATTATATGGATGGAGACAAAAAATATTATATGACTGTCCGGTACCGTCACGTTGCTTTTTATTTAAGAAACAAACATAACCTAACCTATCCAATTAAATTTTTTTTTTTCGAAGGCTAATCTAGCCGTCGTGGTGTATATTAACATTCCGTCGTGTAACACCGAAATGATCCTAAACAAAGAAACGACTTCACATGAATATCAACATGCACTAGTGTATCTTGATATACAACATTTCGGGCATTCACGGAAACATGTAATGTCGATTGTCAAACGCAATGGAAAAAAACTGTTCCTTCAAACCAAGTACTCTGGATCTAATCAAGACGAAATTGATTTAGATATAAAGGCATGTTTTATGTATAACAAATAAAAATTTCTCTTAATAGTAGTACATTTTAATAATATATTAATTTACTTAATTTATAATATAGTCTTGAAATAATAATGAATCGTCTATTGAGTTGAAACATTCACTTTTTAAAATTTGTAATCTTTAATACACAAGAAACATATCTTTTTACATCCATGTATAGTCAACTAATAAATAAAATAGCTTGATTACTTATTTCACAAAGAAATAATTCCATTTTTACGTATTAATAACAACAGGAAGTAGTTACTTATTCCAACGTACAATCGCATAAATAATTCGAAAATTACAGATGCAGTACAACCACAAACACAATACGCCAGTGTTCAATGTATTTTCTAGCCACCACCAACACGTGCGCGTTGAAAGACTTTTTGTAAATAAAAATTTCTCATAATCCCGTTTATCGCACCGATCGGGCTCCCAGCGCACGCATTTATATTTCTTTGCACTACCCTTATCTTTGCGATAAATCGCCGCAAGTTAAACTTCGGGTCGAGAGCACAGTTTTTTTTTTTCTTATATACCAGCCCATCAGCAAAACAGGTATGTGATGTGACGTTATAGTTGTGTGCTATGTATGCTATCCCAAAAAAAGATAATGTCTGATAGTATCAAGCCGACAATGCACACATACCTAACGGAAATGTTGATAGATAACTTAGGACAGATTACAATAACAACAGTACAATACCTGGGACATCCCACGTAGCGCCATCTGGTACCAAATTAAACAATTATTATGCTTGTACTATATGCACTGGACAACTGATACACATACTTATAATATATACATATGTAGATAGGTATTTTACAAGCACACAGAATAAATAGACATGGTCATGCACACAAATGTTCCGGGCGGGAATCAAACAGACGACCTTTCGTTCTGCATTTACGGTCTCTAACCACTCGGCCATCGGTCAATCGCTCAGTAAGATTGTAAGTAAAAGGAATTTGTCCACGTCAAATTTTAATTTTCATGCAGAAAGTGCAGCGTGCATATTTTCTGCAAATTTACATATTAATGTATTTCAATTTCGTGTGTATTAGTGTCGTAATAGCCCGAGCCGCAGCGAACCTGTTTCAAATCTATAAGACCATGTGGTCGTGGTTCGAATCCGGGAGTGCACGAACAACTTTTTTCTGACTTAAGTAGATACATTAACTGTCACTGACTCTGTGCCTCGGAGAGGACGTTAAGCAGTCGGTCCCGATTGCTGTCAATAGATGGCGGTCGTTATAATCCGCCAACCCGCATTGGAGCAGCGTGGTGGATTTAAGCTCCAATCCTCCTCATCTTGAGGGGAGGCTTAAGCCCTTGCACTGGAGTATAAAAAGGGCTAATGGAATGGAATGAATGTGTATTAATTAAAAACATCTTATCGAAAATTTAGACGCGAACAATATATGACTTGTTAATAATGGAAACATGTAACATAAGAATACATATACGGAAGTTCATTATAACTGATATCGATAGAGGAGCATCGGACTATGAAATTCTTGTCTCATGCAAACGATATGAACTTGAATTGAGAGTACACCTCGATTAACTTCAAAAGCTTATTGGATTCGTAATTCCCTTTCTCAATGTAAATTCATCGTATATGTGTCAAACATTAAATTAGCAGTTTAGTATTTTTTTATAATAAGTAACTCATCAAATGACAACATTATTCATTTTATTTTATTATACTATGAAAAACATACAATTACCTGAAATATGTCTGCGTGAAAAGAGATGAAATTGTTTATCGAGATATAGTTTTGCATTTATTAATAGTGCTTCTAAAGTTTTTTCTAAACAAAAAGAAAACAGTTTCCGAGATAAAAGGGGATAGAAAATTTTTATGAAGTTAATTCCATTTAATTTGCAATAAGTATTTGTTTGACTCTAAAAATTTGTCCTATTTTTCTGAAGTTAACGTCCTAGTGTCACGGATCAGTACATGAAACATGAAACTCCTCAGTAAAACAAAGCGAAGGAAAGTGGAAACACAACAGGAGTAGTGTGACACATTCTTTGTAATGTAACACTAGGTAAAGTTGACAATAAATAAATTCTATTTTTTGGCACGAATTTCGATGAACGTCTTTCAGCTCTGACGGGTGATATTTTACAAACAGTTGCGTCACGAAAATTGTGTACATTCCAAGGCTTGTGACACCAAAGGAATTTAAAAGATTCAGAAACGGGGGGGCACATCACCTTAAAGATCCAACTTCCGACTACTAATTTTAGGCCATATAACATTATGCCTCTAGCTTTTCGAAAAATATAGCCCATAGAACATGTGGCAAAAAATCTTAGATTCTGTTAAATATGATTATAAAACGTAAGTTAATAGTCTTTTTTTCATTCCACCTGCCTAATATGCCCCACTGCAGGGGCTAGGTCACCGGGTGAGGGGGCTTGAAGCTTAATCCACCACTCTGCCCCAGTGCGGTTGGTGAAACTAATAGTCTGGTCGACATTTTTGTTTATTTTGACATACATTTAATAACGCATCAAATTTACGAATTCCTAAAGCTAAGCGGCTGCGGGTCCGACACAGCCTCCTCATTTTTTTACAAATGCATTTTATTTTTGTGAATCAATGAAATTGGTCCTAATTTTTGGATACGGTTAATTTATTTTAATCGCACCATAAACTTATTTGATATTGAATTATATGATACCAAACAGATTGTACAACAACAAAGGGAGTAAATGTTTTTCAACCGCTACCTTTATTTCTGCTCATCACAATATTGCACAATATAGGCGTGTTCCATTCACAAACTGTTGTGATAAATGCTTTCACAAAAAGGACAATAGATCATATAGTTCGGTGTTGCGATTTGTGAAGAAAGAATGATCATCATTTTACCCAAAAACATTTCTCCTCCCCTTTTATAGAATTTTTTGTGATTATAAAATACTATAATATTATTGTAAAAAGTCTTAGGTGCTTGCAGATTTCGAACGGCTGGAATTCGCTTTGATTGGCTACTCCATTACTAATTGTACGATCTAATGCGTTTTTCCGATTTTCTACCGAAACCTAAACTATACTGTGTTAATAGTTTCAGCAAAACCGTTTGAGTAGTTCTGGATTATAAATTCAGAAATCTATTTACGCAAAAATGTCGACATCTTCTACTGTAGTTATTCATTTAAACTACAGATATCATTTTTTAATGGATTTTTTTTTAATGGAATTATTTAAAGGGTAAAATAGAATACTGTTTATTTGTTCGATGGTTCCATGGAATACAAAACTAATCAAAAATCTAAATAAATGACAAGAAGGAATCTTCGTACTGTGAGATGGATCAATAGTGGGAGTAGAACTCTGAAAGAAGGGGTACTCTGTTGAGAACGAGAAAAAGCTCAGTGATTATATGATATCTTTTAGGAATTATTTAAATAGAATATTTGCGATACACATAATAATATATCTGAAACTACATCGAAACGATATGATCTAATACCAAATATAAATCTCTACATAAATCGATAGTATTATTTAAAAAGAAATGCTATGTTAAACCTTCGTCATGTCCAAGAGACCCTATATTATAAATAGCCCTATTTTTGTAGCCACAAATAATAGACTATTTGCAAAGCTTTGTGAAATGTGCCCGTGAATTGAGTCCTGTGGGCGTACTACATTATTGTGTAAACCGAAATCAATGAAGCTCAGTGTCAATGCAGTTTACCAAACTAGTGATGTGAGTATCGTCGATATTTTTGTCGATAAATGCTTATAGAACTTTCAAGAAAATATCGATTGTTTATCCGAAATCAGTGAAAAGATTTTTCCTGATCTGTGATAAGTAATCAAGATGTTTGTTTAATAAATAAAATTGCCGTCGTTGGTGCATTTAAAGTTTCTTACGGTATAAGGATTTTATTGTAAAATAACGTAATTTGATAGTCAAAACTTTTACAAATTTACTAAAATATTGATTTCATAAAGCCAAAACTTACCAACGTATCCATTCGCAGTCTAATTTATGAACGAACAACAATTATTTAAATAGTGATATAATGTCAAATTAAATCAAAATTGAAACTTAAGTAACACAAAGTATCGATTGCATTCGCAACTAGGGTAAGCGCGACGATTTGTGCAAAAGCTTCATTTATTTGGTACCTACAATACGAGGGATAACCAGACAATGACGAAAGTACCAGACAGACCACACGTCATATCGCGTTACTATAGAGACGGCGAGCGTGAACACGAAAGTGGGAATAAATCGAAAGCGAAAACAGGGACAGTAATAAAAAAAAGTAATAAAGAGACCACATTGATATTTGATGAGGTTTCGCGTTTAGTGTGACGTGTGTTCTAAGCTTTATGAGGCTTATTGAAATTTCAAATTCCAGCTACAATGTATGTTGCCGCTAATGTTGTATGCTAATTGCAGATAATCTTTTCTGTTTGAAAGAAATTTTTTTACCTTTTTTTAACAATACTTATCCCTATTATATAAAAAAATGCTCCTCCGAATTATTCGTTATATGAGTATTTGCAAATCGGGAATAAAATTTACAAAATTGGATCACTATATCAATTTTCTGTCACTGTATCAATTTCTAGCCCGAACGCAGTGAACCTGTTACAAACTTATAAGGCCATGTGGTCGTGGTTCGAATCCGGGCGTGTACCAATGAGTTTTTTCTGTCTTAAGTACATTAACTGTCACTGACTCCGTGTCTCGGAGAGCACGTTAAGCAGTCGGTCCCGGTTGCTGTCAATGGATGACGGTAATTACAATCCGCCAACCCGCATTGGATCAGCGTGATGGCTTTAAGCTCCAAGCTCCCTCATCTTGAGAGGAGATATAAACCCCTAAACCCCTGCAGTGGGGTATAAAAAAGGCTGATGGAATCAATTTTCTGTAGCAAATTAGATCAAATAAAATTATTAGGAAAATTATTAAATAAAAATTATTAGGACTCTCTTGAAGAGTCCAAGTAATTCCATCTTAAGTTTACTTACATCAAAATAAGGTCATTACCTTTTTCTAAGTTATAAAATCGTAATAGATTTGAGAGTTCTGGAGATTTATATTGCATTCCCCCTAAAACATATTACGTTATAAACAAGCAGTTCCAAGTAGCAATCACAATACACAAACTGTTAGGTCTTTATTAAAATATTTTTTAAATACGATTACACCAAAATATAGATATAAGAATCAACGACCAGCAGTAAGTAGTAAAGTAGAAAATTTTACCCTTTTCTGAGATATTATTTTAATCATGATTGTAAAAACTCTATTCCTTTGAAATGTATCAACAAAATGTATTTTCGACACAAATGTATTAACGTCTTCGAGGGTGCATTATCTATATCTTGGATATGATGAGATACGCATCGTGGTTTACCCGAGACCCTATTTAGGGTTGAAGCCCAGGCCTGCGGTTTTCGGGGACTTTATCGTATAACGAATCTATCCTTAGAAATCATTGTATACCGAACACGGAAATTACACGTGCATGGTGCGTTCGGAACATCATAAAAGGTGAACGTGAAAATAGCTGAAAATAGGTTTTCTTTTTATAGCTATATACTCAGTGAAGATGGCAAAAAATACGTTTTCGATATTTATGCGTTTGTTTAGTAACAAAATAGATTTGTAGGAAACGTTTTCAAAATGAACGGCGTGTCAGCAAAAAGATATTGCCGATATTTTATAAGAATGATTGCCTTTTCAGGGTTCTGTAGTCCAACAAAAAACCCATAGTTTTACTTTATCCGTTTGTTTGTTTATCCATATATCTTGATTTCGTGATGTCGTGATAGCCCAGAGCGCAACGAACCTCTCTCAATTTTATAAGGCCATGGTTCGAATCCGGGCGTGTACCAATGAGTTTTTCTGACTTAGGTACACAATATCACTGACACCGTGCTTCGGAGGACACGTTAAGCAGTCGGTCCCGGACGCTGTCAATAGATGGCGGTCGTTACAGTTCCCAACCCGCAGTGGAGCAGCGTGGTGGACTTAAGCTCCAAGCCCCCCTCCTCACCCTGGGGGAGGCCTAAGCCCCTGCAGTGGGGTAAAATGGGCTGATGATGATGATGATGATGATATCTTGATTTGAGAAACCCGATGAGTGTTCAAATATGCGAAAACAAATTCTTTATTACAAACATTCACAGGAGACTCTCCCTCTTTTTTTAAATATGTTCATACTTGTTTCTTGGTAGTTATGTGTAGGAA
The DNA here is from genome assembly GCA_949709985.1 of Luffia ferchaultella. NCBI lineage: Eukaryota > Metazoa > Arthropoda > Insecta > Lepidoptera > Psychidae > Luffia > Luffia ferchaultella. The sequence continues at coordinate 6,305,917 of OX453251.1, forward strand.
AATTATTATAAGTATCTAGGATCAACTAGTTCACGAGTAGTAGCCGGTCGAGAGAAACTCATGATTTCGAATTATTGTTTGTTATCGGCATTGTTACAAAAGCCTACCCAGTAGTCTGGCAGGCACTTGCCTATTTTTATAAAGAAAAAATTAAAGTTGTAATCTTCGTGTTTATTTTATTTGGTTTAATATTTATAAAAAACTGAAATTTAAGCACGGCCAAACCTTATTACTAAGCCAAAATATTGTATTGGAAACACGACAAAACTTTGTAATATCCAATTTGTGTTACAGTTTACTTATTTTGTTGACCACAATCAGATTTCTTTTCAGTTAAGCACCGTTTAAGCTTGTCAGCGTCATTTACTTTCTCATGAACTGAAAAAACTTCACATAAATTATACCCTGATAAGGCTTCGTTTGATGTATGATCTCGATTTAAGAAAAGAGCTCCACGTTTTAACAGAGAGTAAGTTTAAAAAGTTGGAATATCTTCATGGTCTACGGAGCCGGTGGTGGCTAGATTGTGACTTTTAATTTACGATCTAAATGTTCACTATAACGAACAATATTAAATTGTTCGTAGAGGATAATCATAAAGCCCGCCACGCAAATGGACCGTACGCTGTAGAACAGAGCAACTATTGGAGACTGAATGAAAATTTATTTATTTTATTTCCATATACATACTTGCAATAAGACATAATGGAAAGCATGTCAAAAATTTACATAAATATCAGATATTGCGATATATGGGTAAAATTAATATTTATTTAAATTTTAAATCAAATAATTTTAATTTTAACTTGCGCGTCATTCTTGGGAGATAATGTTACCAAATGGTAAATATCAACCCAATCTTATTGCTAGCCGCCGTTTTATTGGTGTAATTTCCTTATTTGAAGTTTAACAGAATTTTCATGATTCGCTCGGACTCACTTAATGCGTTGTAATGTCTTTGGACGACACAGGACCAGAATCGCCCCCGTATTATCTAAACACACTCCGATCATGAATATACATCAATCACTACGTCTAGAGTGGTTGTCACCATTGCTAGAAAAGGGCTGAATTCCATTCAAACAAAAACAAATTACTCGCCTGCAAACAACTACGTCGAGATGAATCGAAGGCGACGACTGAATCTATTTCTGGATTAAGTTATTTGGCTAATCTGTCACAACTCTACGCAATTCTTTAAACACTTAGAGTCAAAACTGTTTAGAATTATGTACTACGTACGTACGAGAACTCGTACTTACTCGTGTGAATTTGCTATAAAAAAATAATAAAATATTTCTTTGAAAGCCGTCTCCGTACAGTTTCAGTGACAAAGAGGTGCAGGCTTGCGCAAAGTATCAGCTTAAGGCCCTGCGCCGATATCGGCGGCGCCTCCATACATGGGAAAACTACCCACTTAGCGCATGCGAAAGGATTGGCCGGGATGAATTTTTAAAATACTATACTGCCGAAACGTTTTCTGAGAATATCCTAGGCTTAAGTGGGGATCTTTTAGTTATTTAGTGTAAAGTGGATAGTCGAAATTTTGTTGTTCTCGTAGGTACTTAAATGGTTCCGTTGCTAAAAAAATTACCATATCAGTCCATTATGCTCCACTGCAGGGGCTTCGACCTCCCCTCGGGATGAAGGTACTAAAAAATAAACAGTCGGTCAAGAACGAGTCAACCTCGCAAAACTAGAGTACCATATCATTACTACTAGACTGTGCCATTATTTACTATAAAGAGTGGCTTTCGATTCGGAAGAAAAATATTTTAGTAACTAAGAGGCTATAAATAAAGTTCAGTTTTTCTGTTATCTATGCTCTAGTAACTACTTTAAAAATGTCAAAAAATCAGTCTTACATACCTACGAGATGAGAAGGGGCATACCGGATGATTTTATTTTTATCGTCTAATTTTTAATATTTTTTGAAAATAATAAAATATGTGTATTTTTAAGTACATTAATATACTGAAATATGACGCCAAAAAGTTATCGTATTACCGTGGGGATACTCGGGCGTCTGATCGCGTCGATCGGCGGCCGCCAGCACGATATGCCTTTCCTCTTATGCTTTATCGACAATTCTTGTAAAAAAATTTTTTTTTGTAATAGAGCTTGGATGGAGGCTTTAGATAACACTAAGCCTAAAAAAATTGGAAAATAATTTGAAAAAAATCTACCTTTATAATTAAAACCACTGCGCCAATAATTAGGAAAAAAAGTATTTGTAATCCTTATGTATTGTTCTTTCGAGCTATATTCCTATATAATAAACCTTACACGCAAAGACCACTATTGCTTACATGATACAAAATGAAATTATTTTGACTAGGCTCGACTTACTCTTGGACCTATACCTTATTTAAATAAAATCGAAATAAATATATTTTATAAACTTTGATAAAATACCAATATTTATTTTATTGGAATGAAATTTTTGTGACAGAGGACAGATAAACACAAGGTTAATGATAAAATGATTCCGTTTTTTTTTTTAGTTACGGAACCCTAAAACACAGCTTTCAAAAATTAGTCCAAGCCAAAAGCTCTGTATGATAAGTTTATCTTAGAAATTTCCTAACTAAAATATTTTTATTTGCCTTTTCATCACATGTCTCTATTTTGCCAAAATTTTTCGATTGTAAAATATAAATCGTATTGTAAATGAATTTTTTCTTGTTTATCGCTACTCACCGCCAGATGGCACGTAAACGCACATAACTATTTACATTATTTATTTTTCACTTTTGGTCACTCCACACCAATATGACACAAACACTTATATAAATACAATTAAGAACTCGTCAAGTGCGTGTTGGACACGATTTAACTTAGGATGCCTTCTTTAGACTGTTTTTAATGATATTCATGTACAGCATTATACTCTTGATATCCTTGGATTAAAGTTATTGTTATTTTTAGTATTAAGGTGGGACTACGCCTGTCTAGTACGGCTTTTTAGTAATAGATGGAGCCACCATTTAGTTTTTATTTTTTCATAATCACATTTCTATAGGTTTCAGTTCGTGAACCGCTTCGAAACTATTAAAAAAACCATAATAGAAAAAATCAGTCAAAAAAACCTTATTTTCCACAAACTATAGGTTTTTGTACAAATACTTCGAAACTGTTTAAAAAATCAATAAATTCAGTTAAAAACATTAAAAAGAAATATTTTTTATTTTTTATAGTCGCATGTTATGTTTCATCAACTAAAACCTATAAACGTGACCACGGAAAAAAAATATAAATTATTTCTTTATGTGGTGGCTCTATCTATTATTAAGTAGCCGTACTAAACAGCCGTCGCCCCACTTAAATAATAATTTTATAATAATAAATAACACGATTATTCTCAGATAGAAATCCATTTTGGATCCATTTCAGAATTTTCTTTTCTATCTTGTGCGGCGAAATTTCGCAATTTCGTATACGTTTTTCGTTAACACCTACAGAGAATTCTATATAAACATATTCAATGTTTCCTTGTCAAAGTCACTGACGCGAGAAAAATAAAAATTATATCGTTATTGTAATTAAAACTGAACAAAAAATTTACGAGTATTTTTCCTTTTTTTTATTGCATCAACCAACGAACCATGTATCCATAAACAAGCTTGTGATGCGAGTTGTGTTTCTGCATAAACAAAAAAATCTTTTTTCGCAATGATCGTTTTAGCATGTACTTGCGTAATTAAACAAGCTAGAAGAAAAAAACAGAAAATATAAGTTGAAAAATTCAGACTAAAAATTATTAAGTAATAATAATGAGAAGTAGGTAACATTTTCACGATCATTAGATGGTGCCTCTGTAACATACGGGGTGTTAAACTAGGTCAAATAAAAAGCACATTAAAGTGTTAGAAATGTAACGTATTAATTCGTGAAAAATTTCGAACACTGCAGTTTGCAATTATTTTTTAACAATATAATGAACTGTATAAGCATATAAGTTTATAGAACCTTAAAAAAAGAACCTCGTTATTTTATTCTTCTTTTAAATTTTAAAAAACAAAACAATGTTCATCTATGAATTATTCAATACAGCAACAAAAGCAAAACAAAATTCACAAAAAAATTACTGGGTAAATATTATTATAAAAGTGACACACATATCTGTTGACTTTTCGTTTCAATGGCGCCGCGTAGTGGCAAAAAAAAATAAACATATGGCGATCTATACTCATCTTGAAATTTCTGGAAAGTCATTCAGGAAAGTAAATAAAAAATAAATATGTGTGCAATTCACACGTAGTAGAAGTGAAACCTTCAAAAATTTTGTTTTCAAGATACTGAGACGAATGTAAAATTTCGGAAAGAGGATAATTGTAGGTTTTAGTAATGATCATAGTGATCTATCACTGACTCTATGTCTCGGAGAGCACGTTAAGTAGTTGGTCCTGATTGCTGATGGCGGTCGTTACAATCCGCCATCCCGCATTGGAGCAGCGTGGTGGATTTAACTTCCAAGCCCTCATCTTGAGAGGAGGCCTACGCCCCTGCAGTGGGGTATAAAAAGGGCTGATGGAATTATAATTTATTGATGTGTATAACATCCTAGCTTTCGGTACGCTGCTTTTAGGTGGATCAATTTCGAACATACGACAGGAAGTAAAAGTCCGCCAGTTTGAAAATGTGCACGATTTTATCCTAGAAACTTCAATCTAATGTCAAAATTAAAATGGCCGCTGTTTTGAAAATATTTAATTGTCATTTGTACCGGTAAAATTCAGTTCACCGCGGCCCTTTTCGTTATTTTTCGGCCCAACTGGGTCATTTTTGGTTTTTCGGTTCTCCTCGGTTCTTTTTGAGCTATTCCGGTCTAAGGCGATCCAACTTGGGTCAACACGATTCAACTCAGCCAAGTTGGTTCAACTCGAGCTCGAGTTCGAACTCGGTAGTTTTTGGTCCTTTTCGGTCCACTTCTATCTTTTTCGGTCCAATTCGGTTCTCTTCGGTCTTTTTCAGTCCTTTTCGGTGATACTAATTTATTTTTTGTTTTTGCCCTTTTTGGTTCGTTTTTTATACTGTTTGGTTCTTTTCGGTCCAAATAGGTCCAATAAAGTTCAATTCGGACCAATTTAATCCGATTCAGCTTAACTCTATACTTTCCCTTGTTAGTACCTTTTCGGTCCAACACGATCTTCTCCGATTCATTCAGTCCAGTTCGGTTTTTTCAGTCTAACACAATCATTTTCGGACCTTTTTAGTCTTTTTCGCATTAACTCAGTTTTGATCTGTTTTTTTGTTTGTTTCAGTCTTTTTTGTAACTCCATCCTTTTTGTTTTTTTTTCGGTCTTTTTTTGTCTTTTTCGATCTAACTTTAACTTCATCGGTACCTTCGGTTTTTTTCAACCCTTTTTGGTCTTTTTCTGTCCAACCCGATCTTATCTAATGCTGTCGGTCCTGTCCGGTCCACCTCCGTCCTTTTTGGTCCTTTTTAGTATTTCTTTTTAATCCCTTTCAGTTTTTTGTCCTTTTCAGTTCTTTTTCTTCTATCTCGACTGTTTTTGGTTCAAGTCGGTTTGACTCGATTAACTTGATCCGACTCGGGTCAATTCTATTGTTTCTGGTCGGTTTCTTGGTCGTTTTTGGTCTAATTCGATATTTTTGGATTCAATTTTGTTTTTTCAGGGGTTTTCCAGTTTTAGGTTTTTCGTTTCATTCTCTCAACAGAAAAGGACCAAACCCGAAAAATCTGAGTTTTTTAGCTTTTTTATAAGGAGGTATCTTTCAAACGTGAAATTTATGTACCAAACGATAATTCTGCGACTAATAGTTTCAAGAAAATAGCTTTGAGAATAATTTGGTCACGTGGTTACATAGATCTCGTCAAAGCATCAAGTCTGAGTACCAACACGATAGGTCTACGATTGCTTGTTTCGAAAATATAAGCTTTTGAAAATTGGGTCATATGGTCACATCGATTTCATCAAAACATCCAGTTTGAGTACCAACACGATAGGTCTACAATTGATGTTTTCAAAAACATAAGCTTTTGAAAATTTGGTCATGTGGTCACATAGATCTCGTCAAAACATCAAGTTTGAGTACCAACACGATAGGTCTGCCATTGATCGTTTCGAAAATGTAAGCTTTTAAAAATGTGGTCACGTGGTCACATAGATATCGTCAAAACATCAAGTTTGAGTACCAACACGATAGGTCTGCCATTGATCGTTTCGAAAATGTAAGCTTTTAAAAATGTGGTCACGTGGTCACATAGATCTCGTCAAAACATCAAGTTTGAGTACCAAAACGATAGGTCTGTGATTAATAGTTTCGAAAATATAAGCATTTAAAAATGTGGTCACGTGGTCACTTAAATCTCGGATTATGGACAATATATTTCTGTGACTCGTAGGTACTGAGATAGATATTAACTTACTGTGGTATTATATTTCATTAAGTATTATTATTAATAATAATAAGAAGTTTAGTAATGGCGGCACATGTTGTGTGTACAAAACAACAATCAATAATTTCTATAATTTAATTAATAATTTAATCGAGTGCAACGCTACAGCTTTATTTGGCAAGGACTTTTTAAACTATGGCTTAAAAGGTACGCCTCCCCTCCCGCGCTTACCTCACAATTGCTCTGTCTAGAGGCCTTCGTCGAACCTCTGTATTTCCTCTGTGGTATAATGCTTTCTATCTCACTTTCTCCCACGTTAAATCTTATGAATTTATGTGTCTCTCTCTTTTTACTGTCGCTTTTCCTTTTCATCGACTTTCAAATCACAACGATGCTAAAGAAGTTTTCAATTCAACAAATAAAAAGAGCAGTTAAAATTAAAGTTAACAAATAAAAAACATACACGAAAGATGAATGTTCTTGTTTATACCTGCCAACCCAGTAGTTATGCCAGGTAAAAAATGGACAACCCAACGTTTGCATATTCTGTAGGCTTTATACTTTTGATTGGTATTAAATTTATTTGTGAAACACATGTGTGCAATGTTAAATAAAGAGTCAATTTTTAATTTTTAATTAATCATAGCATTGCCAGGAATTTTTTAGCCAACCCATTCGCGATGTATTTTATACGTACTTTTCATAACATAAAAATTTCATCGTTGACACAGATGGGTGAAGGTCGTTGTTAATTCGGATCTTAGACTATAATCCTTCTCTCACACGTCTACGAAAAATTGTCTAGTAGGTATTACTCGCACTTCAAATCAGGCTATGAGACGGTTTAATGGTGAACGTGTATTCCTTCAGTTTGTATTGGCAATGAATTATGAGTAAGAATTATGAGTGAGAAACTCACCACAAGTATATGAACGGATCGGACGGCACACTTTTATAACAGTAAAAAAATATATTTCAAAAATTATTATAGGCTAGAAAGGTTCGTCGTCAATAAATCAAACTGATGATTTAAGAACTTTTCGGTCGGAGTATTTTTTAGTATTATATGCATATAGCCTATAGCCCGATAGCCCTAGCGCAGCGACCCTGTTTCAAATTTATAAGACCGCGCGGCCGGGGTTCGAATCCGGGCGTGTATCAATGAGTTTTTCTGATTTAAGTACATAACTACCACTGACTCCGTGCCTTAAAGAGCACGTTAAGCAGTCGGTCCAGGTTGTTGTCAATAGATGGCAGTTGTTACAATCCACCAACCCACATTGGAGCAGCGTGGTGGATTTAAGCTCCAAACCAAGGGTATAATGGGCTGATGGAATAGAAAAATACACAAGATAACGTTGTATAACAGTAATGAGTATTCTTAAAAATGTACTATGTACCGTCGTTCGTTCTTGATGGAATCTTATTAACGTCAGATTAACATCGAGCCAAAATAAGGTTGAAAAAACATTTTTTTATGTTTACACTGCTGTCAAATTAGCTTTATTTTGCATATATATATTTTTACCTGTTATAGTCAGTTGCTATATTTACCTACTCGCGCTCGCGTTGTATAAATGTTTAGCAAAAAATAACCTGTTTGTAATTATGCTTATTAAGTTCTTCTAGAAGCTAGTTTAAAATGATACATAATTGGTTTTTTTTTTACATATTCTAATTAAAAACATTTAAATTCGTCGGAAATTGTGTTTATTATTATAAAAACTGTAATGAATTGTGCCTGTACATTGGATATATTATTAGGTTTATTGTATTCGACTATAATCTAGACTATAATAATCGCAACAAGCTTGGACTACGAACAAACATTTTTGAAATATTTATTTGTTTCTAAATCGGATTTTGATCACATACATTAAAATAAATTAAAACATGATTCAGTTAGAGGTATGTTAGATTGTATAAAACTTAAGTTATTGTAGGCACGCACGACGGTTAAATTATCATCTTAAAATTTACTGTTTTAACAGAAGGTTTATTCGGTGCGGTTCTGCCCTACGTTCTCCTAATTGTCTGTGTATCTTCCTGCAGCATTTTACTTCCTAAATGCACGAATCTTAATTAATTAAAAAATTAATGTGTGTTTTTTAAATTTTTAGTGTCAGGATAGCCCAAAGCGAAACGAACCTGTCCCAAATTTATAAGGTCATAGGGCCATGATTCGAATCCGGGCGTGTACCAATGAGTTTTTTCTGACTTAAGTACATAACTATCACTGACGCCGTGCCTCGGAGAGCACGTTAAGCAGTGCTGTCAATAGATGGTGGTCGTTACAATCCCTAACCCACAGTGGAACAGCGTGGTAGGTTAAAGCTTCAAGCCCTTCGTCTTGAGTGGAGGCCTAAGCCCCTGCAGTGAGGTGAAAATGGGCTGACGAAGAAGGGAAGTTTTTTAATGGATAATTGGCTTCTTCGAAATGGGTTTTAGTTGTATTTCAGTTTGTTTATGTGTCTGTTTACGGCATCGTAGCATTAAAATAAATTTAATGAATTTAACTTGTTTTTTTTTTTAAGGTGAAGATCAATCAAAGCCAATTGATTTTAAATATTTTTTTTTTTAACCAAAAAAATTTACAATTTTTTTTAATGTAAGAACAACAAATGTTGAAAGTCAAATATTCACAGTTTTAAGTTTAAAAAACTTGCTATAAATATATTGCATACATTTAATTTAAAATTTAAAAAAAAACCGTCTTAAAGACCTAATATTTTGAAAGTCTGTTTAAATAATAATTAATAAAGTTTTTTACCTAAGCACCTATATTTAGTTGTAATATAACGTAATAAAATAAAAGGTAGGAACTGAGTAGTAAAATTACGTTACGTTACGTCAAAGTTAGTTTATGGATCAAAAATTATTGCCCTTTTATTATTTCATACTTTATAAAAGTTATTTCTTGTGTAAAGAGACTTTTAAATTTACATATGTGTCCTATAGATACATTTTAATAAAATATGTATCAGTATGTAAGGACGAAAGTCTGATACTAGGCCGGTTTTTCGTCATATTCGCAGGACTATAAAAATGCATTCTCCTCATTTTATACGTATTTGTGGCGAGTACGTCGAAGAGACAACGCGACCTTCTTAATACGTTCATTTTTAATAAATATTTTGCATCAAAAATGATTCAATTACTTAAATTACTTACTGGTTTTGTGTTAGTTTGTAATTTTTGGACCCCTTCAGGTAAAAAAATAATAATTAATATTTTAAAGTTGTACTTAATAATGAAACTATTTAATAAATATATTTTACATAATTACGTTTAATTTATATAGATTAAATATAATTTAATTTATATATATCTAGAATTAATTTGATAAAAAGCGGATGATGAATTTTAATCATTTTAATAAGATATTAATAAATTTTCACCACACAGGTTTTATTGTAATTCAAAGTGGCCAATAACTGGAACGGCCACCTATTATTATTTTTTATTAAACACCTATTATTTTTAAATTACAGCGGGCAATTTCACACCATGCAAAGTCAATGATTTCGCGTGCCAAACTGCGAGTGCCAAGAGTTATTCTGCAGCGTTTGCTGAAGGGAACCCCGCCTTAGGAATACCTTCAATGGATCCCATGATTTTAGAAAAAATAATAAATAGCAACGCTGGACTGAACATGAAATTCAATAACGGAGTAGTCAACGGACTCAAGAATTCTGTTGTGGAAAATTGGCAGTAAGTGTCTATGGACCGTCTTCGCTTGGTTAAAAGAGCGAACGCTCGTTTCTCAATAGAAAATAATAGTAACTAATGTTCAAAGATTGATGTCCTCCAAACGGTACTACGTTTGATGTTGAGTTAGTTATTAATATTAGAAGATTAATATATTCTAACATTAAGGTTTATTTTTTAGTCCGTCCTTCGAAAACGCTCTCACAGTTTATCATGTAATATTTATTATGAATAAATTTAATTTATCTTATTTTAAAGCAATCAATAAATACTTTGGCCTTATTTGGCCTTAGCCTTGTATTTATGATCATTGACATATTAAAGTTATATCAAGCTAATTGGAAATGTTAAATCAGACGTGTGTGCAAAATTCGAAATAAACTGTTAAAGTGTTTGCCAGAATTTAAAATGAATGACGAAAATGGAAAATAAACATTTAGAAATGTTATAATTTTTATGAATGCGACACTTACTAATCTGACGTGAATCATAAAAGTTTGATGGACTGTATTGAATGAGCCCAAAATCTACTTTAAGATTTAATGTTAGCGCTACTCATTTCTTTGTGCAATAACACATAATTTTAATTACTAGTGGTCGCCTCACTCAGTACTCACTTTTTATTTGAAATCACAAATAATAAATAGGCGATAGTGAGTCAATTCGAACTGCATCAAACGACAGATTATCAAACTCGTATGGTTAACAGTATAGATTTTAGCCTTTGGCACTCCTTTTCCATGTAAACTTTAACTGTGTCAAATCTCTCCTCCGTATCCGTAATATGCTTAAAAAGGGCTGCAAAATTTTTTCTTCGCGTATTAATACATAGATTCTTAAATCAAGTGGTTTAATTCTCTGTTAAAGTAACAGATTTTTCAAAAATGTAATTATGCAATTTTGTTTTCTTAAAAATCAAGCTCATGACCCCTTTGAACACATTTCGCTATTTCTCATAGTTTAGAATTTGGCCACACAGTTCCATCTCAAAAACTCACGCTTTATATCGATTTTAGCTTTTTGCACTCTTTTCTTTCTTTTATAAGCTTTTCCTTCCTTTATATGTACAAGGTAAATAATCCTAATTTTTTTGTTCTTCTTTCATTTCGTTGGAGTATTTGTTGGAGTTGTCATTTGGGAGCTTTGTGAGACAGGCAGATTGCACGAAGAGTTTTCGAGATATCGGGATGAACTGGTGTCCAAAGACGCAGCTCGGTAAGCTCTACAAGATGGCAAAAGACAATTTGGAAAAAGTTCAAAAACAAAAAAAAAATTGGCAAAAAACGAAAAAAATTGCAATTTTTTTCCTGATTTTCATTTTGGGAGCCCGTTATCTCGAGAACTAGGTCTGAGTAAGAAAAAAATAAAAAAACGGCTCGGGATAATTAAACGGTGGATCGATTGAGACTAAAATTGTTAGAATCGGACAACCGGAACTAGTGGTTAAGGGTGCCCTTAGTTGAAAGTCAGATATGCGTCGATGTTACATTTCGTACTAATTCGGTTTGTTCGATCGAAATATCGTACAAAATGTTATATTTCGAAGTTTTAAGCTTATTCAGATACACTTGTGTTATTTTTATTGCGAAAAAAACTTATTTTTCGAAAAAGAATTATCCAAAATATGTGTGTTTACTTTATTCCGTTAGGTTCATTTCCAATGTCGTAAGAAGTTCGTGCGAAAGCAGGAGATCCGTTGATTTTTTTCATATTAGTGCTTTATAATATCAAAGCTTTATTTAGAAAAAATATTAAATACCAGCCTAAATGAGTGCTGAATTGTTTTATAATCAATTCCATTAAATATTTTATTAAATGTATGTGATAGTCGCACGTTACTATTTTAAATAAACTCACAATTCTGTAGTCGGTTTTAAAAATAGTTAACAATTATTTCTCCAGCTTTAAAACTCTTGCTCTGTAAATTTATTTTAGTTGCTTTAAAGTAGTATGAATGATACATGCAAAAAACTACGTTTTAGGATTTCTAATTGTATTACGTGGCTTGAGTTAAACCTTAAAGTTTTATGTCGTATTATTTTTTTATAGAATCCAATTAATAACTTTTATATGTAACTAACCTTTTAAATATTTATAAATAAAAATTCTTCCATATTTTTATTGAAATCTAATGAAAATACTTATACATCTATTTATTTACTCAAATCTAACACTTAATCTGTAGTTTATTGAATTTTCTAATTACATTTCATGCAATTTCTGGCGTGGTGGCACTATATACATATCTTAAATCAATAAATTACTACTCTTTTTCTACAGCATGGATTTGGATAAACTAAATCTTCAATTTTCCATTGTAATAAAAGTACAATTGAGTGGTGACTACATTCTGAGTGGGAGACTCCTAGTTTTGCCAATTGAAGGAAATGGAAAATTTAAAATCAGCGTCCGTGAGTATTATTCTGTTTGAATTTAGAATATCAAAATCAAGATTCTATTACTTTGATTCTCTTTAAATTATAAGTATTAACTTACTTAAATTTGAATTCTTTGCTTCAAAATATAATTTCATTAGCAAAAGTTTTTGGTTCTACTAATTTCGACGTCTTACTTCGAAGACAAAACTTCGCGTTCGTCTAGCACTATTTTAATTTTATTGTTAATAGTAATTGGAATTTTCGTATGTTTTTCTCTAGTTTTATTTGTTTTATATTTTTAAAAACTGACTTTCAGTACAGTTTGTGTAATCTTGTAGCTAAATATCTAACCCTTCGTCGGTTAAAGAAGGCCGGCTGCTTCACAAAAAAGGCGGTAGGTGGAAGTAAGCGCACTGACAGGCTTTACAAAAATTATTCACATCAAAACACTGTTATGCCCTTATACATATACAAAAATTACATTTTAAAAATCCCCCACGAACGAGACCAGGCAAAGAATATTAACAAGGTGGGTCTCTAAAAAGTGTAAAACAAGTAACTGTGTTTTTAGTTTACTATCCCTAAAAAAACAATAAAATTTTAGATTCTATTATATAGAAGTCTATTATAAAAATTTATCGTTAAGTAGGTATAATATCTTTATGTCAAAAAATATCATAAACTTAACGGCGCGATTCAAAAAAATTTCATTTTGAAAATATTGTGCATTGTAATGACGAGTACATTAATAATTTATTCACAGCAAAAATGAGAGCTGTAGTCAATGCGGATCTCGTAAAGAAGACGGCTGCAGACGGAAGAGAATATTATCATATAATAAAATATACTGTTAAAAGTGATCCTCTAGAGCCAATAACATTTGATTTTAAAAATTTATTCAACGGTAACGAGGAATTGGGTTAGTATATATTTAGAACATTAGCCGAAACACATAATTCATGTTTGCCATACATATTCAAGATCACACTTCATTGTATTGCCGCTAAGAAAAGTTAATATCCGTTATTTATCATAAAATACTCAACACGAAGATTTTTAAAAGCCCCTGCACGAACTTGAAAACATTTCATTTCTACATTTAAAAATATTAATCGGAATTGCTATGTAGTATCACTCCACGCATCCTACAGATTTTTTTTTTGCTGATTAAATATTTTTTTGCACTGTAGGTCAAGCAGCAATTTCATTCGCCAACGCCAACTACAAGGAAGTTATAACGGAGGTCGGTGGACCTGTACTGGATTTACTTCACAAGAAGGTTATAAAGAATATCAACAAATTCTTACAAAATGTGCCTAAAGAACAATTGTTTCTATCGTAGTTTGTTAAAACATTTATTTAATAAATGACAATAATGAAGTCATGGGTAGTTTGAACTATTTATTCTATTGAATTTTATTTCTCACACAATAAAATTATGTGATATAGTATATCATTTTCAAGTATCATCAAACCTTTTTTGCCTGTGCTCCTGAAGTACAGTCTTTCTTCGAGATTGAGTAGAGAAGTTTTATCTAGAGCCCACTACGCTGCACTTTGTAATTTATACTCCAAAAAATGATATACTTTTTTTCAGTCATATGCCGAATGATTATGAATGCAATAGTAAAACTCTTGAGTATTGATTTTAAGATATTTTCCACATTCCATGAGATACGTGTGTGATTTTGTGTATGCTAATAATGTGTAGTGTGGGCTCTAAATAACTGTAAAATTCAGACACTAATACTGCAGGATTCTGAAAATAAAAGTAACAAATTAAGAAAAATATCAATAATTACATTTCCTTGTTCAATACAAATTCACAAAAACTATCTGTGGATGCTCTGTTGGAGCTCTTATTTAACGAGTATTTTCAGGCTAGAATTATTCTTTTAGTTTTGGCGAAATAAACGCTTATTTAATTTATTTTTTTCAAACTAAGTAAACTTGACCCTCGGGAGTTTTATTTTTGCGTTTATAATCATAATAACCGACGTTTTATAGCTGAAGACGAGGATGTAATTTTTTGGGTATAATTATGTACACACTGTGCACTGGTCCGGTACGGGTTGAAGGTTAACCTCAATAGAAGTGACTATGCGGGCGGAGCTTGTGATATTAATTTGACTTTAGGTTTTATAAATGTAAAACTCATTATTCAATACGCATAAGACGGGAATCGAACCTATGACTTTTGTATCAAAAGTGGTTAATTAAGCGGTAATAACGTCATTCAGGAAAAAAAAATTATAAAAGACAATTAAGAAAACTTACGTAAATTGACGATTGCCCCTTTCCTCTTATTTAAGAAACTACTAGACGTAATATTTTCTAGAAAATACCAAATATAGAGTTTCGTCTAAACTTCGCTGAAAAATCTAAGTGACAAACGAATTCTCATTTTTAGGGTTAATGTCACGTGGATCTATAGGCGTCCCGCAGGGTTCCACTTTTGGTCTATTTTTATTTTTAGTTTATGTTAACGACTTGCTTTACATTGTCAAAAATAAGCACAAGATAGTATTGTATGCTGATGATACTTTTGGACAATGCGATCTGCAAAATAGTCGAATGGTTCACGGCTGATATTTTTTTATTAAAAAAAAAATAACCAAATGCGTACGATTTTTGCTATCGAATGAGTATTCGCTTCCTTTTACCCATAGAAACCGCGTAATTGGTGTATTTCAGCGCGTTTCAAGCTTAATGACTTATATGGCACTCTACTGTGGGGACACGCTGCTAATGTAGACACAATCTTCGTGGTGAAAAAGTGACCTGTTAGAGCAATTCATAAACTAAAGCCTAAAGTATCACTTAGAGATTAGTTTAAAGAAATTGACATAAGCACATTGCCGTCTCAATATATATTTGAAAATATAATGTATGCAAAAAACATTGCATTACTAAAAAATAAATTTAATACAAGAAACAAAGAAATACTTGCTGACCATGTTAACTGCCTCGGCAAAATCCCAAAATCCTTTAAAGGGCAATTCATTCGCTTTTACAAAAGATTTCAGTTAACATTCAAGGTTCAAGCCCTAGAAAGTTTAAATTACAATGAAAAGAAAGCTTTATGCAAAAGCTTATTCCGATGTAAAATGTTAAAAAAAAGAATATACAATAATGAGTGGGACGATTGAATAAAAGCATTAAAAATCTTTGAAAGTGAGCTGTAGAATTGTTATACCTAAAGAGCTTAGGAAAGATGTTAGGTAAGATCCACGCTGACCATCCTGGCGGGCAACCTGAATGTCCAGCACACTGCCTGGGCCTGTTGCCATCACATCGGTCGATAGGCACGGCAGTGGCTGTACGAAGAGTCGGGATATATAATTACGATGGTGTAGTGTAATTAAACAAGGTTTCTATAATCCGGTCAAACCTGACCGGTTTCTTTTTTACATTCGTTTTAATATAAAATTTGGTTTTATTTGTTTTGTTACTATTATTAGACCGTTTCTCAAGGAGGCAACACGACCTTATTTATGCATTTTATTTAAGCATATTAAACATCAAAAGTTATTCAAGTTATTGAATTTATCACTGCTTTATATTAGATATTAATTTATGGACTGTTTCAGATAAAACTGGTTTAAGTAGGTACCTTCTTATGCTGTGCATAAAGTTCATCTACTTTAACAAACACATTTCAACTACCAATATGAAATTATTATGTATAGTATACATGTCCTTATTATTACGCGCAAATGAACTTGAAACTTTTAAAAGTAAAATATAATATCACCAGCGACCCGCTCCGGCTTCGCACGAGTTGCAGAGCATATAAGCTGTAATGTTTGTTCTGTCGTAGTGTCGTATAGTTCACCTCAAACTTTATGGCGGATCTGAATACAACGCTATAAGCGTGCTTGCGCAAGTACAGTCATATACCTCTCGCTCCATTGCGTCCCGCTACACCTAAAACTGGTTACTGCGACTTGTGCCTGTGTTCACATCCGCCATAAATTTTGATTGGAACTCTATCTGCTTGATGCGTTGAATATGTGGATTGGATTTAATTAGATTTAAATGTAACGTAAGTTCATCCTACTTGGAGTATTTTTGAAGTATTTTATTTCCCATTCCATAAATTTTTGAAAAAGTAAAGAATAAATACATAAAAATAAACTACAATATTACAATATATTTGTTTACAACATTGATAACTTCTGCTTCATTTTACAAAACGCATGTCGCGTCATCCGGTATGGCCACCGACGCGATGCCGATATATTAAGGTGATGACTAAAAATATCGCGATAGCTCCTAATATATTAAGGTGATGACTAAAAATGGATGAACAAAAAGCCCGGAATCGACAGGAATGAAATGTGTACCAATGGATTAACAATAAAATCTATGTTAATAAAATTGGAGTGTCTGTCTGTCTGTCTGTCTGTTCCGGGTAATCTCCGAAACGGCTGAACCGAATTCAATGAAACTTTGCAGACGTGCAGAGGGCATTACCGCGGGTAACATAGGCTACTTTTTGTCTGTATGTCTGTCCATCTGTCTGTCTGTTTGAGCTGAGCTCAGAAACGACTTAACCGATTTCGATGAAACTAGGCAGACGTGCAGAGGGTATTATCAGATGTGACATAGGCTGCTTTTTGTTTGTCTGTCAGTCCGTCTGTCTGTCTGTTCGAGCTGATCTCCGAAACGGCTGAACCGATTTCAACGAAACTTTGCAGACGTACAGAAAACATTACCGGGGGTGACATAGGCTACTTTTTGTCTGTCTGTCTGTCCGTCTGTCTATCTGTTCCGGCTAATCTCCGAACCGACTAAATCGATTTCAATGAAACTTTGTAGACGTATCTATGCGACCACGTGACCAAATTTTTAAATGCATATAAATTGTCGAAACCATCAATCGCAGACCTATCGTGTTGCTACTCAAACTTGATGTTTTGACGAGATCTATGTGGCCACGTGACAACATTTTTAAATGCTTATATTTTCGAAACCATCAATCGCAGACCTATCGTGTTGGTACTCAAACTTGATGTTTTGACGAGATCTATGTGACCACGTGACCACATTTTTAAATGCTCATATTTTCGAAACCATCAATCGCAGGTCTATCGTGTTGGTACTCAAACTTGATGTTTTGACGAGATCTATGTGTCCATGTGATCACGTGACCAAATATTTAAATGCTTATATTTTCAAAACCATCAATCGCAGACCTATCGTGTTGGTACTTAAACTTGATGTTTTGACGAGATCTATGTGTCCATGTGACCACATTTTAAAATGACTATTTTTTCGAAACCATTTATCTCAGACCTATCGTGTTGGTAATCAAACTTGATGTTTTGACGAAATCACATAGATTTCGTCAAAACCGTCATTGTCATTTCGTCATCGCCATGTCATATTACCTAATTTCATAAAAATTTCATAAGATTTCTTAGGCAGCTAAATTTCAGAACGTTCTAGAAAGTGTTACAATGTTCTAGAGCATCGTGTTCCTTTAACTGTCCCAGTACAACTGGGCTCAACGCGAGCGATGCCCGCGGGCGGAAAGCTAGTATATTAATAAAATTGAAGTGTCTGTCTGTCTGTCTGTCAGTCTATTCCGGCTACTCTCCGAAACGGCTGAACGGATTTCAATGAAACTTTGCAGACGTGCAGAGGGCATTACCGCGGGTGACATAGGCTACTTTTTGTCTGTCTGTCTGTCCGTCTGTCTGTCTGTTTGAGTTGATCTCCGAAACGGCTAAACCGATTTAAATGAAACTTTGCAGTCATGCAGAGGGCTCTACCGCGAGTGACATAGGCTGCTTTTTGTTTGTCTGTCTGTCCATCTGTCTGTCTGTTCGAGCTGATCTCGGAAACGACTAAACCGATTTCAATGAAACTTGGCAGACGTGCAGAGGGTGTTATCAGGGGTGACATAGGCTGCTTTTTGTTTGTCTGTCTGTCCGTCTGTCTGTCTATTCGAGCTGATCTCGGAAACGGCTTAACCGATTTCAATGAAACTTGGCAGACGTGCAGAGGACACTACCGCGGGTGACATAGGCTACTTTTTGTTTGTCTGTCTGTCTGTCTGTTCCGGCTAATCTCCGAAACGATCAAATCGATTTCAATGAAACTTTGTAGACGTATCTATGTGACCACGTGACCAAATTTTTAAATGCATATATTGTCGAAACCATCAATCGCAGAACTATCGTGTTGGTACTCAAACTTGATGTTTTGACGAGATCTATGTGACCACGTGACCAAATTTTTAAATGCTTATATTTTCGAAACCATCAATCCTAGACCTATCGTGTTGGTAATCAAACTTGATGTTTTGACGAGATCTATGTGACCACGTGACCAAATTTTTAAATGTTTATATTTTCGAAACCATCAATCCTAGACCTATCATGTTGGTACTCAAACTTGATGTTTTGACGAGATCTATGCGACCCTGACGAAATTTTTAAATGCTTATATTTTCGAAACCATCAATCCTAGACCTATCATGTTGGTACTCAAACTTGATGTTTTGACGAGATCTATGTGACCACGTGATCACATTTTTGAATGCTTATATTTTCGAAACCATCAATCGCAGACCTATCGTGTTGGTACTCAAACTTAATATTTTGACAAGATCTATGTGACCGCTTGACAACATTTTTAAATGCTTATATTTTCGAAACCATCAATCGCAGACCTATCGTGTTGGTACTCAAACTTCAAGTTTTGACGAGATCTATGTAACCACATTACCAAATTTTTTTGTCTGTCTGTCTATTCGAGCTAATTTCCGAAACGGCTGAACCGATTTCAATGAAACTTTACAGATATGATAAAAAGATTAACAGGAATGACACACAACACTTTTTGTTTATTTGTCTGTCTGTCTCTCCGTCTGTTTGTTCGAACTAATCTCCGAAAGGGCTGAACTTATTTAAATGAAATTTGCAAAGATGTGATTAAAAGTTTGTCAGGAGTGACATACAATACTTTTTAATTTTCTGTCTGACTGTCTTTCTGTCTGTTTGAGCTAAACTCTAAAACATTTAAACCAATTTTCATGAAACTTCGCAGACGTGAAAAGACGGGTGTGAGGAGTGACATACGCTACTTTTTGTTTGTTTGTCTGTCTGTCTATCTATATAGTTCAAGCTAAACTTTTGAAGATTTTAATAAAAGTATGCAGACACTAAAAATAGGTTGTCAAGAATGATAAAGGAGGTTATCAGGAGTGACACAAGTTGGGTTTTGTCCGTGTGTTTGTCTGTCTGTTTGTTAGGACTAATAGTCGAAACAACTGATCCGATTTTACTGAAATTTTGCAAATATAAAGAAGGCGTTGTCAAGAGTGAAAAGCCATTTTTTTATATACATATAGAAAATCGTAGTGCCTGTTAGTCTATCTGTCTGTTCCAGTCAATCTCCAAAGCGTCTGACTGATTTTAGAACCGATTTGTGGGATAGCTATTCTTCATGCTAAAATGGCTAAATGGATTTTTATGAAATTAGGTATAGAGATTTCTTAGGCACTTAAGTTTCAGATGTTCTAGAAAGTGTTACAATTTTCTGGAGAGTCGCGTTCCTTTAACTGTCCCAATATAACTGTGTAGTCCACGCGAGCGAAGCCCGCGGGCGGAAAGCTAGTATACAATATGTCACCAAACGGGCAACCCTGAAATCCTTATACTAAGGAGCTAAGAGCCAACGAAAATAAGTACAAAAATTCGAGTTTTCGTTATGCTGCGGCTAAACATGATGTTATTATGTTGCTGTTGCTGGCAATATGTACCATAGATGATATTTATAAATAACATAATAATAATAAATTAAAATATTTTTTATTATTTACATATTTTTATTGACTCATAAATACTATAATTATTATATGTGTTATAGTATTGTATGTGTTATTATTGGTCATTCTGTTGCTATGGATTTAAAGTAAAAAACAATGAGCACATAATCAAATAATTATTTTATTGTATAGTAATCTTATTTATTAGTTATTTTCTAAGTCCAAACACACTAGGTCTAAAAATGCCGCAGGCTGAATCAGATTGCCTTCAATAGCTGCAACCTGCCACACCTCCCGACCACCGCCGCCGCTGCCCGCGCATAGTATTCAGGTAAACACTGGCCAGCACGTATAACGCCCCTCTCTCTTTCTTATAGAATAAGGACAAGTTCTATCTTTTTCTTTTAAATATAGTTCCTTTATTGTTATGTACTCGGATGATTCCAACAATCTTGATGACATGTTTATGCGTTTATATGTTTTTTACGTTTATTACGATATATAAATAAATGTAATAAAAACGTTATACTAAGCCACAACAGAATGTACACTCCGACTTTTGTACTTATTTTTTGTTGGCTCATATCTTCAATATTATCCTGATTTCAGAGTTGCTACTTTTGTTAACGTCAAATGTGAATTAAAATTAATTCATTGATACACATTTCGTTTCTGTCGATTCTGGGTTTCATCACCTTTATATTTCACCTTTAAATTGTATGGTGTAAAGGGCAATCATAATGTGCATAAAATATTGAAGGCAAATAACTTTTTTAATTTGATAAAGATGAAGACTGTATGCGTATAAATTGTTTTCCAGTTACCTCATCATACGACACCATTTTTTTAAACATAAAAATAGGTATAGTAAACTATCCATAAAAGATAGACATATGCTATTGCGGACTTTTCTTTAGTCCTATTAAAAAAACACAATTTCTGCATACTTTATTTTGTTATTTCTCAAAGAGATTAGGCAGCGTTTTCGATAAAAGCAGCCGGCTTTATTTTTTCCGATTTCTTCAACAATAATCGTCATATTTCAACTAATTTCCACAAAACATTAATAAATTATACACATGAACCTCCCTCTTGAATCACTTCGTTTTGTGTCAATAATATACCATTCCGTTCGGTAGTTTTTGAGTTTAGCGCGTTTGAACAGACAGACATATAGACGCGGCTGGGGACTTTATAATATGTAGTGATGTATATTTCACTAACGAAATTGCTTCAAAACACGCACAGAGTTATACGGTTAGCTCTATAACATTGTAGATACGACGCCACGGAGATATTATAGGCTCAATTTAAGACATATGCTGCAAGACACAATAAAGAAATATTAAAAATATTAGAGGAAGGCTCAGAACATGTAAATAAAGGAGACTGGGAGAACACTGTAAACATAACTGTAAAATTAGTAATAAAAGATTATGAAAAAGATGTGAGAAAAGAAATATTCTAAATACTGAATATCTAATTAATGTAAATGATGATAGGAGCGACGACAGTGAATACAGTATGGACGAATCTGATTAAATATATTTAGGAAAACATTTTACCTTAGTGAAATGTGTTTTATTAAAATTTACAACTCACGAAGAATTATAGGTAGGAATCGCACTTGACTATTTTTTTTCGATAATTTGAAGTATGTCACATCATTATTGTAAGAAGTCAAAACGGGCATCATAGCGTGCCACTAATATAGTAATTATTTTGAACTTGAAAAAAATGTTAGCTTTAATTATTCCGACAATACCTATACGAATAGCGATTTCCAAGTTCAAGATTGCGACATCAAGCATTATGATAAAAGTCATCATCAAAAGCCTTCTTCTGCGTAAACCGTCTAACCACTCATACTCTAGGTAGCTGGTGCAAGATAGCAACTTTTAGTCCGAGTTTCAGCGCACAAGGTTCCTGCGCGCCGTCTGTCCCCCCGTGAAATCCCCGCACGCCGGTCTTCCACCCCGCAAAATCGCATAATGTCTTTTCTGACTCTATTAAAATGAAACGCTGCTGTCAATTAATTTACTTTATTCAGTGGATTTAAATTTAATAGCGATTTCGAAATGCAAGATGGCGACATCGAGCATTCTGACAAAAGTCGTCATTATATGCGCTTCTGACTAACGTTGAGGTTCTGAATCCAAATTTAATGGCATTTGCGATATCCAAGATGGCGGCATGGAGAATTATGACAAAAGTCGCCATTATACTTGCTTCCGACTTACTTTAGGGTTCTGAATTCAAATTTGATAACGATTTCGTAAGCCAAGATGGCGGCATCAAGCATTATGACGAAAGTCGTCATTATACACACAACTTTGGGGTTCTGAATCCAAATTCAATGGCATTTGCGATATCCAAAATACCGGCATGGAGTAATATGACAAAAGTCGCCATTATACTCGCTTCCGAGTTACTTTACGGTTCTGAACTCAAATTTGATAGCAATTTCGAAATCACAGATTATAAAATAAGTAAGAACTTTTCTTACTAGCAAATTGTAAATATTTTACATGGAAATTATTTGAACATTTTGCTGGTTTTCAGTAATCCTTTTTGCGACTGTTCCATATTATGTTAACCAATTCAGCGACTTTTTTTTAAATCAACCATAATTGAACAAGACATGGTACGAGGGTGGGTTGATAACTACTTAGCCTAACTTATTTCTAAATATGATAAATGTAAAAAAATTATGTTATACTGTAAATTGGTTTCGTAACTAGCGACATATAAAATTACAAACCAAATAAGCCAGTAGTTTTTTTCTTAAATGTCATTTAGAAAAGCATTGTTCGCAATTAATAAAATTGAGGTGTGTGTTGTCATTAAGTTTTTGTATATGAAAAGATTGAAGAGCAGTGCAATTTTAGTAAAGGTTCTGTTCAGTTATGTTCTGTCAGTTCAATTATGTTCAGTCAGTTCAATTATGAAGAAGTTTAAAAATTAAGAAAAACTTACCTTCCCTCCAAATAAATATTTAATCAAGTTTTTGTGATATTTGTATGGAACCCTAAAAACAAGAAAAAGAACAATACTTGAACAAGGAAAATCACAAACCAGAAGTTGAATTCGACTTAAGTTATTTTATTTGTTGGGGTTTAGGGTTCCGTAAGTTACTGTTCAAAAACTATATTTTAAATATATGAATTTAAACATTAAAGAAGTAGTATTGTGACGATTATTCACTTCGAAATTGGATAATCGTTTGACAGATTTCTAAGAAATTGCTACCAATTAGTTTTGGTATATTGTAGTAACTTCAGGAGTGGTATGAAAACCCTGTATTGTAACCATAACGAAATAACCAGCAAATAAAGCATAGAACGCCATTTTTAGATAAGAAACACCATTAGAAATGAATCGATATTGCATAAGAAAATTATTTTTAATACTGTATTAGTCACATAAATTTTAGTTACGGGGTACAGTCGAAGACACGAAATTTGAAGTCTGAGCGACAGTTTTACGAATACAATACGTTCTTTTGGCCGATATAACAGGCGACGCGCATTGAACTATGAAGTCGGTGAACACTTATGGGTGTCTGGCTAAAATGTAAAAGTTTGCTGTCTTTTTATATCGCTAAACAGTCCCAAAGACAGAAATCTGAGCAGATAACCTTGACATCTCAAAATCTTTGTCAACATCACTACACATCAAAGTGCTTATTACGAACAGTAAACTAGTTTATCTAAAATAGTGCCGATTAATTTATTCGAGTTCATAATTTTACCAATGAATGACATTTTCTTCGGAAATTGACTCCAAGCAGTACTCGATCAACTGTAAGTTTCTATATTATACCTACGGAACCTTGAAGCGATGCATTGTGTTTAATCCATTTTTTTTTTATTTATAGGAGTATAAAATAAATTAATCTTTAATTAGACAGCATTCGCGGGACGTTTCTCGAAGAGGCAACACGAGCTTCTTAGTTTGTTCACTTTAAACATAATTTTACATTGAAAATGATTCAGTTCTTAAAACTCACTGCGTTTGTGTTAATCTATAATCTTTGGATCGCTTCAGGTAAAATTTATTTAGTTTTTAGATTTCGAATCTTATGTCATTATACATTTAATAGTTACATTAAAACCGGTGATGCAATATTATTACTAATGATTCACTCTAATTCTTGTAATTTACAAACCATAAATTCAAAATGAAGAACCAAAGAAAGTGAAAATATTATTATTTATTAAATATTTTAGAAGTATAAATTTTTTGCAGCTTTTGATTTTGCACGGTGTAAAGCGAACGATTTTGCTTGCCAAACTGCAAATGCTAAAAGGTACTCTGCCAAGTTTACTGAAGGGGATCCTGTCATAGGTATACCTTCAATGGACCCCTTGCTTTTAGAAAAAATAATGAGTAACAACGCTGGATTAAGTATACAATTCGATAACTCAGTGGTCCATGGACTGAAGAATTCTGAAATAGAACTTTTTGAGTAAGTGTATACGAGTAAAACTTAATGGGCTTAAATACCAGAAGCTTGTTTTTCACTAAGAAACAATGCATGAGTTTTTCATAAATGAGGTTATTAAAACAGTAAATAGTGTTTCGTACAATCGATATAGTCCGATTTTTTTCAAATCGCTTATATTTTTCCTGCGGAAAGATTAAAATTAAAGTTTATATGAAATTTAAATTCAACCAATCAAGTATTTAAACATTATAATTTGTTTGGTTCTTTGAAAGCCAACAATATCTAATTTAAAATGAACTGATAGGCTATCGTTGAAAATAAATGTAGGTATCTCTGTAGGGACCCTGCAAATTTTGGTTCCAATTCATATTAGGTCTTAACCTATGAAGTTGCCGTTTTGTATCAAAGAAGTTGAAGTACTCTTTTTTTTTCAAAATCTTTATTTCTGTTAATCAAAGTAATCACCCGTGCAATCGATGCATCTTTGCCAACGCAGTGGCAGTATATTGATGCCCTTCTTGTAAAAATCAACTGGACGAGAGGCAATAATCTCTTCAAAGGCATTTTGTACTGTCTCTTGGGAATTGAATATTTTTCCCGTTGAAAAGTTGTCCAAATTTTGAAAAAAATAATAGTCGGTAGATGCAAGGTCTGGTGAGTATGGCGGATGAGGGAGAACTTCCTACCCCAGCTCTAGCAGCTTGGAGACTGTTTGTTGTGCAGTATGTGGTCGCGCGTTGTCGTGGTGAAGGAGCAGCGGGGACAACCGATTGACCAAAACTGATCGCAGACGTGCGAGCTTCGCCATCATTGTCTTCAGTTCTTCACAGTACACATCTACAGTAATGCTCATGTCATTTTTATAAAAACTGTGTTGAATCAAATCGGCACAAGAGCACCAAACAGTGACCATCTCCTTTTTAGGGGTTTTATTTCGTTTAACACATTGCTTTGGTGCTGAACCAGGATCTAACCATCTTTCTGAGCGCTTTAGAGTGTCGAACAAAATCAATTTTTCATCACAGGTAACAATCTGTTTGAAAATTTCTTAATTTCTGTGTCTGTTGAGCAACGCAAGGCAGGTCTCGACGCGTACGTTGCGCTGATGGTCGTTAAGTTTGTGGCGTATACATCTATCAAGCTTGTTTACTTCGCCAATTTGTCGCAAATGGTCCAATATTGTTTTGATGCTAACATCAAAAGTTGCGGCTAGTTCAGCTGTAGTTTTAGTATCATCAGCTTCTACAATCGCCTTCAATACTTCATTGTTGAGCAAAGTGTCCGGATGACCACGAGGTTCATTATTCAAGTCATAATTTCTAGAACGGAAGCGGACAAACTAATAACGGGTTGTGTGTTCATTTGTTAAGTTATCTCCGTAAACGTTGTTGATGTAACGTGCCGTTTGTGCCGCATTAGTGCAACGACGGAACTCATATTCCTTAATTGCATGAAGTTTTAAAGTGTCCATTATGACGAAAAATTTTCAAATGTAATGAAAACACAACCCTAATCAATAAACGAAGACTGATTTTGTAAAAAGATGTCATGTTTTTAAAACAAAATTAATTTGAATTTATAATTCACAGCCAATCAAATTTATTTTTTGTTTGAAACGGCCAGTACTGAAGAACGGCAACTTCATAGGTTAAGACCTAATATACATTTCAGGGGTAGAAACAGTCACGGCTCGCAAGCTGTTTTGACGGGTATTTTACAGGTATTTTTGGGGTATTTTACAGGTATTCTTGTCATCTCTGTCACTCAGAAATAAGTCGGGGAAGAGGGATGGAAACGGAGATAGTGATGCCAATTCGAAGCCGAGGAGTGGAAGACTATCCCCAAGATTTTTTAAATGTGTCCTCTCTGTGTTTGTGTATTTACTGTGTACTATTTTAAAAACTTAGAATTATTCATATAAATTAAAAATTTTAAAAACCCCCGACACAATAAAAAATAACCTTTAAAAAGTGTGAAATAATACAAGTTTGTTCATTGTTTAATGATTTTTGATCCTTAAAAGCGTCGGGGACCGCTAATTATAAGGTATTTTAAGTTTACTAAGCGGTCCCCGACGCTTTTAAGGATAAAAAATCATTAGAAAATAAACAAACTTGTATTATTTCACAGTTTTTAAAGGTAATTTTTTTTGTGTCGGGTGTTTTTTAAATTTTAAATTTAATTTTTATTTCAAAATTTTTAAACTTTTATTTAGTTAAACGAATTCATACATGATCAGACAAAAAATTATTTTCAAGTTTTTAGTTTTCATTTCGTTAGTTAATATTCTTCATTCCCTTTCAATATAGTGAACATTATGCTACTAGTCAAACCCTTTCATTTGCTACCCATATTGAGGGATTTGTGATAAAAATGTAATTCCCCATTTTGTAGTGGCGGCTATCTTGGATTTGATATTAGTCATAGTGTAGTATTCTACTAGTCAAGTCCTTTTGTTTGATACCCATACTCATGGAGTACCTAGTGAAAAAAATGTGATTCGCCATTTTGTGGTGGCGGCCATCTTGGATTTGAAATTCGTTATAGTGTATGGTATTCTACTAGTCAAGCCCTTTCAATTGATACCCATGTTGGTGAAGTAGTGAAAAAAAATATGTATTTCGCCATTTTGTGGTGGCGGCCATCTTGGATTTGAAATTTGTCATAATGTACAGTACTCTACTAGTCGAGCCCTTTCATTTGATACCCATATTGATGGAGTAGCGAAAAAATATAATATCCACCATTTCGTGGCGGCGGCCATCTTGGACTGGTTTTAATCAAACATAGCTAATAACACTCCCGACTAATTCACCTTTTGTATAAAACAATCTGCATTTAAATCGGTTCATCCGTTTGGGTGCTACGATGCCACAGACAGATACACAGATACACACGTCAAACTTATAACACCCCTCTTTTTTCGTCGAGGATTAAAAACTAAGTTTAAATACTTTCCTTGAAAGTTATTTTATGCCTACACTTAAGATGATTTACAGCCTGAATGTATTGTTATGTACATTTAGGCTGTAAATCATCATTGTTAATGGATTATTAAAAAAGTTTTATTTATAAATTTTTTAAAGTTATTTATTTATTTAACAGAATCCTAATGTTTAATCGATGATAAATTCGTGTTCTTCAAGAGTATATTGCATGGTATTTGCCGCTCGCACAAAAAAATATCAGTTGATTGAAAGATCATGCATTACTATATCTAATATTAATCGGTATTACCTTTTTTTTTAAAGAATGGACGTGGACAAACGTACAATCAAATTGAACATTATAATTAAAGTAAAATTGACTGGAGATTACGTTCTTAATGGAAGACTATTGATTTTACCAATTGAAGGGAATGGAAAATTCTCAATTAATGGCCGTAAGTGCATTCATTTTTATTTTAGAGTTTAGAATTTTACAACTTTCGTGGTAAATAGTAAGATTTTTTAGCTTTAATACAGAAGGGCCCAAATTTAAATCCCGTAGGTATCGTACGTGATAGAGCGAAGTATTATTTTGTATCGCATTGGCTATTGCTTAGTATATTAAGGTTTTTATTAACTGAGTCTTACTATTAATAATGATATTTTCTAAACCAAAAGCAAAGCCTATATTGCTTTGATTCTCATTTACTTTGAAGTAAAGTTTATAAAGAGTCATTTAAAATAAAATGTTTAATTGACACATTACATTACAAACTCTATAGCGGATGTGAACATAGGCACAAGTCGCGTCGCAGTAAACAGTTTTAGGTGTAGCGGGACGCAGTGGAGCGAGGGGTACATGCCTGTACCTGCGCAAGCACGCTTATAGCGTTGTATTCCGATCCGCCATAAAGTTTGAAGCGAACTATAGATACTGTGTGGGTATGCGATGTAATTATTAGATTAATTCTGTAAATGTTATACGAGAGGTGTTCAATATAACGCAAAGAAAAAGGTCGTTTCGTAACTTAAGCCTTGCCACTGGGTAATTAAAAATAGCACTTTATCAATTTTATCACTGTTTTGTTTTGTATATGCGTATTCATAGTTTTAATCTTTGTTTAACTTTATTGCTTTTGTTTTGTGACTTTTGATCTTCTGATCGTCAATCATTGTCAATCGTTGCGTTGTACTTTTACTTTATTGCCGGCCGAGGGCCTGGAGTCAGGTTATACAGTCCGGTTGCGTTTGCAAATAGTTGTTATAGTATAATTTCTATGTTTGTTCTATTCTTTAGCTATAAACACTCAACTGGCTGGTGGATGATTTTTTTTTACTTATTTAATTATAATATTTTATTAGTATTTAATTAAACATAAACATTTGTTTTGTATAGTAGTATTCAACTCAATAATGACACACTGTGGTTATATTAGTGATTCCGACAGCTTCGTCACGGCGACTAGTTATGACAGCTTCAGTAGCATTCCTTCATTGGCTGATACTCTAGAGTCTCATTTTTCGGACGTTCCAGATAACTTTAATGTAGTCCATATAAACGCACAAAGTGTTCCGGCTCATTTCACCGATATGCTGGCAAGTTTTTACTGTAAGAACATTCATGCTATCCTTGTCTCTGAGTCGTGGTTGAAACCTTGTCTACCTTCTACTTCATATTCCTTACCTGGTTATCAACTAATCAGAAATGACCGCTCGTTTGGTGGAGGTGGTGGTGTTGCCATTTATCTCAGTAGAAACATTCCATATACCGTTGTTGAAATGTCTCCTCAGTCACCTTCGTCAAATGCGGGCGAGCATCTCTTCATTGAAATAAATACCCGCCATTGTAGGGTCCTGCTGGGTGTTTACTATTGTCCCTCCTCACGCATTGACTTTTTTACATCTTTTGAAAACATCCTCGAAAACTTGATTCCTTCTTACAGTCACACCATAATCATGGGAGATTTTAATACCTGTCTACTTAAAAACGATTCTCGTAGTTCCGCACTCCACTCTCTCTCTCAGTCCTGTAACTTGTCTATTCTCCCTTTAAGTGCCACCCATCATTTTCCTAACTGTAT
The DNA here is from genome assembly GCA_949709985.1 of Luffia ferchaultella. Classification (NCBI taxonomy): domain Eukaryota; kingdom Metazoa; phylum Arthropoda; class Insecta; order Lepidoptera; family Psychidae; genus Luffia; species Luffia ferchaultella. Next base: position 6,335,599 of record OX453251.1, read on the forward strand.
CCCCTCACTTCTTGATCTTATTTTCATCTCCTCGACTCAGCATGTCGCTAAGTACGGGCAATGCCCAGCTGATGCATTTTCGTATCACGACCTTATCTTCCTTTCTTATAAAATTCGACTACCAAAGGAAAAAACTAAAATGCTTATGCAACGCAATTTCCGTGGTGTGAACGTGGATGAGCTCCGTAAGGATGCAGGCGGGATCGATTGGGCGCCTCTTTCGGCCTCTGGATCTGTCGATGATAAAGTTAGAAAGTTCAATTTTGAACTCACTAAGTTATACGATGTTCATGCTTCGATTCACCCGGTCAAAATGAAACACCTCTCTACGCCATGGTTGACAGCGGAACTCAAAACGTTAATTAACAAAAAAGCGGCAGCCAGAACTCGGTTCAAACGGAATCCTACACCTTTTAACCTTGATAAATATGTAGCTGCCCGCAATCACTGCAGAAGGGTGTGTAGGGATGCTCAGCGCCACCACATTCATGCTTCCGTTGAAAACGGTGATCCAGCTATAGTCTGGAAATTTCTTAAATCACTGGGAGTTGGGAAAACACGACAAAACACTATCCCTCAAGAATTAAATATTGAGTTATTAAACCAACACTTCTCTTCTTCATCAAATTGTGATAGTGCCGCTAAAGCGAACACAATGAATTTTTTTTCATCTTTCCCGACTCCAGATTACTCACAGTTCTTCTTTAGTCAATTCTCTGATTGTGATGTTAAAAAGAGCGTAGTTTCTATTGCCTCCAATGCCGTTGGGAGTGACTGTATCAGCCGTAAAATGATACTTCCCATCCTTGACGAAATTCTACCAGTTATTACTCACATCCTTAACTACTCTATTTCTTGTGGGGTCTTTCCATCTACATGGAAGGATGCTCAAATCATACCCTTACCCAAGAAGGCAAACCCCATTTCTTTTTCCGAGTACCGTCCTATTTCTATATTGCCATTCCTTTCTAAAGTTCTTGAGCGTCTTGTCCATAATCAACTCATTGCCTTCCTTTCCAAAAATTGTCTTCTAAATCCATTCCAATCCGGGTTTCGTCGTGGTCACAGTACTGTCACCACCCTGGTCAGGATTACGGATGATATAAGACTAGGTATGGAGGGGGGGAATTTAACAGTCCTTGCACTACTTGATTTTAGCAATGCATTTAACACTGTTGATTTCGATATCCTTCTTAGTATACTTCGCTCTCTTAACATATCTCCGACAGTAATTGATTGGTTTCGTAGTTACCTATTGGGCCGCCGGCAACGTATCTGCCTCGAAGGTATATTTTCTTCGTGGTGTAGCACTACTGCCGGCGTACCCCAGGGTGGCGTTCTCTCTCCCTTGTTGTTTTCTATATTCATAAATTCTATCTCAAATCAACTTCTTTCATCCTATCACCTGTATGCAGATGATTTGCAGATCTACTCGCAAGCCTCTTTGGCAGAGCTATCAGTGGCTATTCGAAATATTAATTTGGACTTAGCTCGAATATCAGAATGGAGTGTGGCACATGGATTGAGGGTGAACCCCGCGAAGACCCAAGCCATTGTTATTGGCAGTTCTAAACTTAGCTCGAGAATTGACTGGTCGCTTATACCTCCACTTGTGCTGGATGGTGTTACTATACCCATAAGCAACTCTGTCAAAAGTCTAGGAATACAGATAGACAAAAATCTCTCTTGGGGTCCTCACATTCAAGAACTAAGTCGTAGGATTTTTGCGTCGGCGGGGTCTTTGAGGAGACTGCGCAATTTCCTTCCAACTTCGACCAAAACTGCGCTTGTCCAATCCTTGCTTCTCCCTATACTTGACTATGCTGATGCCAGCTATTCTGATCTCACCGAGTCACAACTTGATAAGCTTGAGCGACTCCAAAATTTCTGCATCCGATTTATTTTTGGATTACGCAAATATGATCATGTTTCTGAATTCCGCAATAAGCTTAAGTGGTTACCGATTCGCCTTCGCCGGAACGCTCACATGTTATCGCTTCTCTACAGTATATTGTATAATCCTGCAACCCCTTCATACCTCAAAGAACGTTTTAAGTTCCTTCATGACACACATTCTCGTCATCTAAGATCGTCCGAGAACTTGGGACTGGTGATGCCTAGGCACTCTTCCAATTTTTTTGATAAATCTTTCACTGTGCAAGCTATTCGCCTGTGGAATGGACTCCCTACAGTTATAAGACGCGCACAATCTATATCAGAATTCAAGAGAATGGTGAAGGATCATTTATTGTGCCCTTCTTAGCTTATCTGATTGTGTGGTATGTATGTGTTTAGTGTTTAAATATTATAATAAGTTTTAAGTGTCATATTTGTGTATTGTTCTGAAATGTATTGTGTGGTATAGATATATGTATCTTGTTTAGGTAGCTTAAATTATTCTTAGTTAGTACATCATAACCATTTTGTTGTCTCAGGCCTACCAATCCATCCAAAGGTTGTCTGGAAGAGATTGCTCTTAGCGATAAGACCGCCCACTGTACCTACCAAACATAGATATAAGAGATACCTACATTATTTATTTTTGTTCTAACTTTTGGTGTACAATAAAGAATATATTATTATTATTATTATTATTATTATTATAACGCGAAAATGAAACATTTACTTCTTGGAACAAAACAATTAATACCGGCAAGTTATTAGTGAACTGAACATATATTTACAAAATTATTTAATGAAGGAAACTTTTGTTTTGTATTTAAAAAGTACTAGTATTCTGTTTACGTGTTCAAAACTGTTGATACGTTACAAAACGAAGTTCTCTCTATAAAATTGTTAAGGTGGATTTTTGTGTCACGGTTCATTTTGTCGCTGAAAAATGAAAATCTTAGATATGGCGCATGTTATTTTATGTTATTTCTCTGCTTGAGTGTCAAAAAGGTATCTGCGCAATGGGTATAGTTCGCGCCTTACTTCTAGCTCGTTCTAATGTTTGCGCCCGCTCTCAATCCTTCTTATACCAATTTTCGTTACTACGACGCTACTTGCATTAACCTTTTCGATGGTTTAACCATTACTATTATAACTTGTGAATTTTAGTTTCACGAAGCACTCCAAATTACATGTTTTCCGACAGAAGACTTTTCTAGAATGACGCTGCGAAGAAAATGTATATATGACATTCATAAAATTCTAGTCAAAACATTTACTAGAAATAAATTGGGTTGTGGTCATTCTCACTTCATTCTGAAAGCTCTTCTTATGTAATGTCAATTGCACTTACTAATTTTAGTAATTTATTGACAGAAAAAATTAGATTTGTACTCAACGCAGACTTCGTAGAGAAGACAGGTGCAGACGGACGAATATATTATCACATAACGAAGTATACTGTTAAAAGTGATCCTCTAGAGCCGGTAATCTTCGATTTCCAAAATCTTTTCAACGGTAATGAACAATTAGGTTAGTATTTCTTTTATTAATCGAAACTAATACACTTAATTAGTATTTAAACAATAATATTCGGTTACTATCGTAACTGGCGTTAATTCTAACCATCGTCAAAATATTTGACGCTTTCCATTCATTCCACCAGCCCATCATGCCCCCCTGAGGGGCTTAGAAAGGGTGAAGGGAGCTTGGAGCTTGGGCCTACCATTGAGGGCCACCACGTTGCTCCAAATAACATAGATTATGAAATTGAGTTTAAAACTGCATAAAGATGATGCATAAGGTATAATGCAGTAAAAATATTTGTGTTTACGCTTGAGTACGCTTAAAATACGTTTGTTAAGCATAGATTAGGAGGAATGGCGCAGATGCGACTAAATCAAATGACGACAATAGTCTTAATTTTAATACCTCATTCTCTGCGCGCTAGTGCAACGTCTACCACCATATGCACTTATCATTGTAGCACGAACTTCGAAATTTTCAATCAATAATTTTGTACCTATTTGTTTAGGTAATATATATTTTATCTATTGATTATTATCAAAGGTGTTGCTACGCTATTACTCAGTCTCACTCCATCACTTTACTGATTAGAATGTTTTTTTCATTAAAGGTCAAGCAGCACTTACATTCGCCAACGCCAACTACAGAGATGTATTATCAGAAGTCGGTGGACCTGTGCTGAATTTACTTTACAAGAAAATTATTAAGAATGTCAACAAATTCTTACAATCTGTGTCTAAAGAAGAATTGTTTCTGTCGTAGTTTGTTTACAATAAATAAATGGTGACGACGACAATTATACTGTAACTTCGAGAAATGTTTTTTTTTTTTAATTAGATTTCCACCACAATTAAATTATAATTTTCATTAAGATAGGGAACAAACAAACCCAAATATAATTATTATAGTGCAGATTACAATCTAAATTGTTATTTGACGTACGAAATATATAGTTAAATACGATAGACAAGTATGTATTACACTGATAGAACTTCGGAAATCGATGCCGTTCGGGTAATGGTCAGGTACATGTTCATACACGTTTTCATAAGCGTTTTTACACGAAAATTAATTTTATATATTTTAAAGGAAAATCATTTATTATTTGGTCTACAATGGTAGTGACATACCAGGTATGAAATGTCCAACTAACAAAATTTATTTTTATGTAATCAATTGGGACAATATTTTAATAGATATATAACGTGCGAAAAAAAACCCTTACCTCTTCCATTCGTACAGAGGGTGTGATAAAGTTGTCAATATGAAACATTAGTTGTCTTTGTCTAGCCGTCTTGTGAAGGCCCACTTGATGCATTATACTTACATAACTTTCTATCATATAAAACACTACAAAATGACGTTTAGAAGCAACTAAAAACTTTAATAAACTGTTATTATACGATTATGTAGCAACATAATCGTATAACAGTTTGGAGTGACAAAGTAATGTCACCACGAGTCCAGCAATTGACTGATTTTTAAAATCCAATCATTGATTATTAATCCTAGGTATCATTAATGAACATCAAATCAAATCAAATCAAAATATCTTTATTTCGTAGTTATGTAACATAATCTTGAAATACGTCATAAGAGTGAATTTTATTACTTTGTGGAAGGACCTCACCACAAAGGCGCATTCAAAAATGCTGGTTCCTCTCAGAAGAATACGCAAGAAACTGAGGGACGCTCTTTTTAACAAAATTATAAAAAAAAATTTAACAATAAGTGCTTAAAGAATAATATTATTGAAACAAACTGATAGGCGAGCGGCTTACACCCATGGATTTTTCTCATCTAAGTAGTCTGATACTTTATAATAAGCTTTTGCATAAAGCTTTCGTTTTATTGTAGTTTTAAACTTGTTAAGGGGTAGATCTTGAATGTCAGCTGGGATCTTATTGTAAAAGCGTATACATTGCCCTTTAAAAGATTTTGTGATTTTATTGAGGCGGCTGACATGATTAGCAAGTTTATCCTTGTTTCTTGTATTGACATTATGCCGATCACAATTTTTTTTAAATAATACAATATTTTTTTTTACGTACATTGTGTTTTCAAATATATATTGAGACGGCAACGTCATTATATTAATTTCCTTAAATTTGTCTCTAAGTGATACTCTAGGTTTTTGTTTATAAATTGCTCGAACAGCTCGCTTCTGCAACACGAAAATTGTATTCACATTGGCAGCGTGTCCCCACAGCAGAATGCCATAAGTCATCAAACTATGGAACCCACTGAAATACACCATTCTCGCGGTTTCTATGTCTGAAAGGAAGCGGATCCTTTTTACAGCGTAAGCTGCAGAACTGAGCCTTTTTGCCAAGTTAGTAATATGAGGATCCCATTGCAATTTTGCATCCAATGTGATTCCCAAGAATACAGTAGAATCCACAAGGTCCAACTCTTTACGTTTAATGACAATATTGGTAGGTGTCGGTTTGACGTTCGGTAGCGAGAATCTTATACATTTGGATTTTTTTTTCATTTAATAATAAATTATTAGCCGTGAACCATTCGACTATTTTGGAGATAGCATTGTTTACATCGTCGTAAGTAAATCCATTAAATCCATTAAAATAACACTCAAAAAAGGTACTGAAATAACAAGATATAAAGTACAGCGACTCGCCAGTTGTTAATAAGTATTCGAGTGTAAAAAATATTTTCGCTCTATCAACCTTATTGTTACTTGCCACCAGATAGCGCTGCAGCATTCCAATTCCTCTACCAATCAAACGACCGCCATTAAAACGCGAGCAGAGCCGCGGGCGATCACTAGTACTCACTATTAAAGTGTAACGAATTAAGGTCAGTTTATGCAGCATATTTTTAATTAGACATTTTTAAACCCTAAAATAACATTTTTAATTTTGTTTATTTGTAGGTCCCTAATTCAAAAACCACGAAATTATTTTCATAAAACTCCCAAATTTAAATACGTAAATTTGTGTTTTAATGTGGGTGCATATCATCACGCTGTTATTTTTAGGGGTAGAAAATAAAATTTAGGGCTGACCAAAACCTCAATATTCCGCTAACCTTTAAGTGATAGCTTTTAAATGCGAACTAACCAAATGGGACTTTCACATAATTCGCGGTGAATGAATAAAACAAATATGGTCATAGAGTTTCAACTATCGTTATCGATCATCACAACAAACATTTTTATTCATGTGACTGACGTGTTGTTAATATGAAATCAAGAAGCGTGATCACGATAATTACAATGATGTTAGAAACAATCAAATATTTTCATAAAGACGATCAATGGACAGCTGAAACATCTTCCCACACCGCGCAGCTACCCCAAAGGAAGAACTATCATTACACGGCTTTAATTGTAAATGAAACTTCGATTAGATAAGGTATAATAAGCGCAATTTGCTTATGAAACTTCTTTTATTAAGATGACCTAGTTTTATACACTACTATCTAAAAAAAACGTACTACTTTAATTCTCGTTGACTTATAACTTACTAGTTTACTCTGTAGCTCATTGATATATTATTACGTGGATGCGGCATCATCATATTTGTACATGGTCCGCAAGTGTTTGTGGTTCGACGATTTGCGTAATATAACTCCATAAAGGAGTTGTTTCATTCTAGGCTAAGTCTTTGTAGACCTTATCAAAAAATAGCGAAAAAAGGAAGAATCATAGAAAAAATACACTAAATTTTGTTTGTTTAGTATTCCCGTTGTGCAAAAATTATTTCTATCAATATTTTACAATATAAAAATACCACACTGATTTGACATAATTATATTGATAATGTGAAAATCAGTCAAGATTGATAAACGTCATATGGCGTCAGAACAGAAGACCTACTCCAAAAAAATGTTCTGTCAAGATAGCGCTGCTTACGATAGGCGTCTCTCTCTTTCACACGTAATATACGCGAAACGTACCTATCTTTTTCTTTCACAAAAGGTAAGCAGCACTATCTCGATTAAAATATTGAGTGTCACTGTCCTGATAAATTATATGTGACAGTTGTGTTTGCCCATTCTCAATCCACCATTTTCATGTCAGAGTATTACAATTTTGTTGAACTCAATATATAGTTTGTACAACTAAAAAACATGCCAGGTTGCTGGAATCCGTAATAAAAGTTTTCAATTTCCTTGATTGGGTATTTTTAAACTACTGACATTGCCCTAGCCCAAATGCCTATACAATTAAAAACATCTCCTTTATTCCATACATGTCCATAGTCAAAACAGTCTTCACTATAGCCTTTCATTGTTTTTGTTTATATGAAATTTGGACCATAGCTGGTCACAACCGATCTTACGTGTACGTACTATACGCGCCACTAAAGTAAAAGACTGAAGTTAGCACCAAATACTTGCGCAAACACCAAAAAAATGGGCAAGGGGGGGTGAGGGCAGTTGGCGCGGGGAGACGGGTCGGCCGCGAAAACAGTGGCCCTACTCTGACTTTTTACGACACCGAAGTAGCGCCGAATACGTTCCGTTTCAAATATCCGGTCGCTAGGACTATGGACGAGAGTACGGATTTTTGAAATGGCGCGTATTCGGTGCTAACTCGGCGCTGCTTTAATGTACCAAAGTACGACCGCAGGTCGCGTCCCCCGCACCCCGCGCAGTCCACGCTGTCTATGTACAGTCGACGTACATCAGTCTCTATCCCACCCGTAAAATATAATATTGTTACGTGTTAGGGTTCGTTTAATCACAAAATATTTTATTTGATTTATTTCATTAATAAATACAACAGAATGGCTACGAGGATAAAAATCGAAAAGAAATAAAAATATATAATACAAGGAACACCGGTTACGTCCCATATTACGACATTTTTAGGGTATTGGTATAAATATAATAAATGGTAGATTTGATAAGTATAGGTGTAATAAAAATAATCATGTATTAATATTTTCGATACGAAGTCAGAAATAATAAATATCTTATAAAAATAATTCAAACATGGCTGTCTTTTCCCTTCTTTTCAATGAAAATATGACTGCGCTATCCTCCATGGGTCATTGACGTTTGTAGTTATTTTTTTTTTAGTCATTTAGAAATTATTGGCCTATTACTGGACTATTCTTACGTAGGTACTGAAGTGTAGTAATGTTTATAATTAAATAAATAGACTTATTTTTTTGTAAACTAGTACATTTTTATTTCAAAAACCCTTTTCGTTTTTTATAGAACATTGGTTTGCGGGAATTCCATTCTTTATTCGGGACTTTATTTCATAAAGAGCGGATGATTGCACGTTGATTCGCAACCAGCAGCACTCAATCACAACAAAAATGAAATATAATTCTTTTGAAGCTTTGGAGTTTTTGAAGTATATATACTTACTAAATTTGTTTATCTATCATACTTTGGGGTCGTATTTATGCAAGTAAAGCATGGATGAAATGAGACTGCATTTCTTAGACTTATTGCCTATTTTGATTGTCTTACTATACAAGCAAACGAAGCGGTGATGTTTTTATTACGTAAGCCTGTTTTTTTTTGCTCTTTCAAATGAAATTCAAGGCGGCAACCTTTTTAAAATAAATAAAACCCAGATACTTCTTTTTTTTGGGGTCTATGTTTATTTATCTTTATTCTAAATAGGTCACCGCTTGCAATGGCTTCGAAATTTACCTAAGAGTATTTTTTATACCTGAGTCAAAAAAACAAACTTATAAGAAAAAGTGTACTACAGTGGTCACACTGCAGTTAATCAACATCCAATATACCCACGTGCCGTTTCGTTCACAGAATTATTGCCTTCACAAATTGACTTACATGAAAGTTTTTAAAATGTTAAGACTTCTATTTTTTACAGTGATAAGTTAATTAAACTTAGTGATTTTTAAGCTATTTTTTTTTTTGTATATGAGTAATTCGTACCTATACATTACAAACAAAAAAAAGGTGGTCTATTTTGACCATCATTGTTTACGAAGAAAAAGTTGTTTTACTTTATTCATAAATTTATCTTAATTTTTTTTAAATATGTTGTATTTCTATTTATTAGAGTTATTATGAGCAGTTAACATTGACGATATATACTTAATAAGTTAAACGATTTCAGAAGTTCAAAATAATTAAATATTATAATGGTTTTAATTAATTGATACGTTTGACTGTACCTGCGCGACTTTGTGCGTAGCCTTCAAACTTCAAGCGGCCTTTTTGATAGGTGGCGCTTATAGTAGTGATGTATACCTAAGCTGCATCTATGTTTTCCGTGTCCGTTCCCGAAGCTCTTACCATTTGTCGTATTAAGTTCTGGAAAACTTTGAACATAATAAACAGTTGTAACTCTTTGTTATTTTAACTATCTTCGTGCCCAAAATCAAGTGATTTCATTGCTCCCTTACGAAGTGAGAAAATAAAAATAATCAGAATGTCATGGAATTGAATATGGTCGTAAATTCAATGACATGACAGCCATGACATTGATAAACATTTCTACTCTTTTCTTAACCTTGTGATCTTTATTCTTTGTATTTATCCTTATTTCTTGTATATTTGCATAAGCATATTTACCATAAAAATACTGTTGAATTTGACCATCTTCGACGCATTACCTATTTACATATATTGTAATTAACACAGATGACGTAACATGTGTGCTGACTTGAAGTATATTCAGTGGCTACTAGAAACGTTCTGAGTCATATAGACAAACCATCACATCCGCTTAGTGCATAGTTTACGGTATATTTTGCTAAACGTAAAATATGTTTTGTTTGACTATACCTAATCACAACACATCCTAGAAATACCTAAGTGCTCAAAGTTTTCCTATTTTTACCATTTAAACTGCAGCCTAACCGGGTTCGATTTGGAATTGCTTATAATCCATCAATCATAAAATTGAACTATACCGCCGCTAATTGCAAACTTTTTAGTTAACTTAAACTACAAAATTTAAACCTTTTCCACAAAGTCAATATATTAAAAGGCCTATGGATAGAATACAGAATGAAGACGGTGCCAAGTAATTTACTTTATATTGTGTTCTACACGGAAAAAAAAAATTCTGTCTGTTGTCAACAAAATATAATTTTCAATATACCTATACAAATACCGCATATTCTTGAACCAATGCAATTTGCATTTATATAACACTTCTTCTAAATATATACATTGAAAACTATATTTTCTCGATAACAGAATTCTTATTTTTCTCTGTATAATATTTGTTACAATTTTAAACATTATCATTGTTATAACTGTTATTACCAGGCAAGTACCCATTTAAAGGGTATGAGTTGGCACTGGCTTCATAAACTATATGCCCCCCATTAATACTTTTTTTTCAAAGTAAAAATATTTTTACTTTTTAGTTTAAGTTTGTTTTGTTTAAAGTTTGAAACGGCTCTTTATTTTATTTTATTGTAAAAAAATTGTCTTTTTTATTTTTAGTAGTCAATAACTGTAACTTATTGGTACTTATATACGATAGTATATGTAGACCAGTAGCGTGCGGTGGGTCCAAAGCATGGTTACGCCAACACAACAAATTTCAAATGATTGTGGTGGAATCTTCATAGCGCCGGCCGGCCGCCCGCGACGTGATACCTACCACAAAATCATATTCTACCTACCTGTTGTTGCTTTAAAAAAAGCCGTGTTGGTTTTAAAGGCTGTGACTGCTACTGGTAACATATGATTAAAAAACCATAAACAATAGGTTTTCGCTGTTGCAATGAAATGAAATATAAAAAATATATTTATAAAAACATTAAGTATCTGTTTATTAAATCAATGCGTCTTTTCGTTTTTAAAAACTCGTCAATGATTTCATTATGAAATAAACCTGACTCAGACCTGAAATATTGCGTAATTATGTGTTGATTCATTTATAAAAATCATTGTTTATAAAAGCGAATTTGTTTATAAAGCAAGAGATACCTACGTTCTGTATGATTAAATTGCTTACTTATTTTGTTACTGTGCAATAACTGCGAAATACATTTCTTTCAGTCCATTTAAATCCTTCAAAATTTTTATTTCGGTATTTTACACTTTAACTTCACTTAATTCACAGTTACTTTAATACAATTATAAAACATAAAACACAACAAATCGCAATGAATGCATTTGAAAACAATAATGAAGTTAGATAGTTTAGCCGCAGAATTCGCAAAGTTCTGCCTGCAGTCTAATTACGTACGAATTTCACTTTCGTCATGCCTTGCGGATATATGTCCATTCATCACTACATGTAAGAAGAAGACAGACATAAGAGCCGTTTGTCATTTGACTTGTCTCTCGTCGTGTTCGTAGCGTGTAGGTTGGCGTCGGTATGCGAAAGGCCGGTGATATGGTATTAAGTGGTATTAAGGTAGGTCAGAAATAGCACGCCATTGTATTATATGAGCGCGCGGGAAATTCAAACACGTACTCCTGCGTTTTTCATCATTATTGTAGAAAAATTTTTGGCTTTCAAGGAAAGCACGCGTCTGATATAGACTTTTTAAACGCCCTGCTTAAATTAGACAACGTCTTTTGGTGAAACTATATTACGAAAAGGACTAACGCTTAAAAAAAAATTGGTAAAGAAATAATTTGCGGCTCGGGTGCTTAGCCACAACCATGAATGCAGTGAAAGTGGAGAAGTAGCAGACACAAATAGTCAGACAAATAGTAAGCAATCTTATTACTGTTCCTGCCCCGCTTCTGCTTCCGCCTTGTCCGTAGCCGCGGTCTCTTCGGTTGCAATCAAAACACAGATGGAAGTCTTCGTCAAAAGCAATCACATGAGCCCAAATACGTGGTAAATGCTATACACCGTTAAGGAGTTCCCCCTCCACTTACTGCCATTTTCATTATCAGATCAGTTCTAGGTCACTATAATATTTTATTTTCATTAGGACTACACCTATGTGCCAAGTTTTAAAATCGGTTAGTGAAAAGTGGGTGAAATTCAAATAAACGTGATTCATTCCCTAACTTTCTATCCTTAGAAGGATAATTTATTTTATTTTTTTAAATATAAATAGGATACTTGTCGGCATATAGCTTATTCAATTAAACAGTAATTGATCAAATAAATATGTTCACAATCAGCAAAGATACTAAGTAATATACACACACATAAAAAAAAAACAGGCGAATTGATAACCATTTTTTTTTTGGATTTGGATTAATAAATCGAATTATTATGTGTACAGCAGCTGAGCCAACTATTCATTAAAATTTTTTTTCTTTCTTTCTTTCTACACATGTACCACAATCGAAAGATAAAAACAAAGCCTATTTTAACTAAACTGGCCTAATACTGCGACTATGTGAATATACCTACTAGTCTTGCGTCAATTCCCAAACACATTTCCAAATTCTATCTTACCTATCACTTTGACACTAGCCGTCAGTCGTTCTCACGAAACACTCGCTGGATACGCCATGTAATCGAGACATCAAATTCCTGTGTCAACCCACGTACGTGAGTGCATTTAAGTCTCCCAACCAGGTACAAAATGCCGGGTTGCAGAATGTAGACTTTGGCAATCCATTTTGAATCTTTTCGTTGGTTTTCTTAATTTAGAATGGATAAATTGTTTCTAGATTGACAGAATCAAACTCATACATTCAGTGGGTTTAATCAGGTCTATACCGTCAAGTTAATCATACTTTACGACACACGAATGATTAAAAAATCTGAAATAAAATTTACTTACCTTGCTGGCAGCGAACCTTTAAAGGTGGTCTTTCGAACCGAATAAAACCTAGGAGTTAGTTTCAGTTTATTCCTTTAAAGGAGAATGCCCATTCGTGGTACCTACTGACTTTTCTCATGCATGAAATGAAAAACCATTTATAAATTATTATATTTATTTTAGAAATTGGCCTGCCATATTTCTGTTTGTTTTCGACAGAAGATTTATTTCAGAAATTAAAAAGATTTGTTATTGACTACATACCATCCATAATTATCAGCATATTTTTTTTTTCTGCATAAATAACTCAAAAAAGTTGCCATAGTAAATAAAAGAATGTCGTAGTAAAGAAAAGAAAATTTCCTATCTATATTATTTTCGATTATATTTAAAAACAAAAAAAAAATGTAATCATCTTGCTAGTTTATCACCTCCATCACATATGAAAACGTAAGCTTTTGATTTCTTTAGTTCCTTGATAAAATTTCGACACTCCGGTTTTGGTTTCTCTAATTATTAATTTTTATAATAAATTGTTGTTTTATACACCGTTTAAAACAACTTTGCAATTGACGCAACGTAAGTACTGTGTATGGTATATGATATGTTTATTTGTGCACGCCATGTCTTCCTCAACACTTTAACAAAACCAATTACAGGACCATTTTGAAGATTACCTTAATGGCTGAACATAAAAGACACCACAGACGGGATTCAAATAACTAAATAAATAAATAAATAAACACTTACTTCAGACTAGGGTCCATAGTTAGTGTATTAAAATGATCTTAAAGCTCTAAACACACAATGACATAAAATTATCTGATATCACAAAATTAAATAAAACAAAATTGCCTAATATTAATAATAATAATAATAATATCTGGGACATCCCACGGTGCCATCTAGTCCCAAAATAAGCAAGTATTATGGGGTACTAGACAACTGAGATACAAACTTAAATATTCTTTTTTTAATATTTTACACCCAGAAACGGAACGTAATAAACATGTTCATGCACACAAATATTTACCCTGGGCGGGAATCGAACCCGCGACCTTTGGCTCCGTAGTTAGGGTCTCTAACCACTCGGCCAATCAATAAATAAAATATTATTTAATGAGACCAATAACTGTCCCCGCCCAGTATTTTTTGAAGGGACAGTCTGGTCTGGCAGCGATCATTTTCGGGATGCTCTTGTTACTATATTGTAGACGTGCGGCGCTGGAGAGAGGTCACTTTTTTACGCATGATGGCATGTAAAGCATTAGTGCGTGCCTCTGCGAACATTCCTAAGGCACTGCAATGCTATGGCAGTCCCAACAGCATCCTGAAGGCATTATTGAATTGGGCGGTTCGACGCATGTAGGATACCCACAAGCCACCCGTGTAAAATGATTTACAGAACGCCTTAAAAAGAGTTACGTCTGTAGTACAACGAGCGAATCTGCGGGCAAGCATATTGCCCCTCACCAATAACGCCCTACGCTCCCTCTTAATATCTTCATCATCTCTTAGGTCGCTCGTGACAGTATGGCCCAAGTACTTAAAGCTACAGTTACAATCAAACTTTATGGCGGATCCGACCATAGGCAGAAGTCGCGCCGCAGTAACCAGTTTTAAGTGTAGCGGAACGCAGTGGAGCGAAGGGTATATAATTGCACCTGCGCAAGCACGCATATAGCGTTGTATTCCGATTTGCCATAAAGTTTGAGGCGAACTATACTTACCACGTTGAGTACTATACTACCGAGATACACGAGCGGAATGTATCGCGACTGTTGTTTCGGCGCGGCGGCGCTCTAAATATAAGACATGCTCCATCGCATATGTCTCACAGATCGTCAGTAGCTTTTTAACGACTTCAAAAAAGGAGGAGGTTCCTCAATTCGACCATATATATATATACATTTATATTTTTTTATGTATTTTCAGGGATGATTCCAACATATATGAACCGAATTGGGTCATTTTTTTTTTGTTGGAAAGGAGAAATCCTAAGAGTGGTATCATGATAAGGAAACCAGGATCTGATGATGGCATCCCAGAGAAAACGAGAACTTTCAAAAATCGTATTTTAAGTATTTAAGTATAGTATTCTAAGTATTTTTAAGTATTTTATAAAGTACTACTATTTAATGAAGGTTGGGAGTCGATTGATGATGGAGCCAAAAGACAGTCGAGGGAACTCCTCAACGATTTACAGCAATTCCCTGGTATTTGGACTTAATTCATTTCTATTGATGAGAACTTAGCACCCATATGGTCTATAAGTGCCATTACAGGTCTGATAATAGAAACCATACACAGTCGAGGGAACTCAACGATTTAAAGCAATGACCTGGTGTTTGGACTTAATTCATTTCTATTGATGAAAACTTTGCGTCTATATGGGTTATATGTGCCATTACAGGTCTGATGATGGAGACCATAGATGGTCGAGGGAATTCCTCAACGATGTACAGCAGTTACCTTATGTTGTGCTTGCTTCATACGGTTCAATATGCCAAAATGTTCTATTTAATTTCCATTTCATCAGCCTTTTTAATACCGCACTGTAGGAGCTTAGGCCTCCCCTCAAGATGAAGGGGCTTGCAGCTTAAATCCACCACGCTATTCCAATGCGGACTGGCAGATTGTAACAACGGCCATCTATTGACAGCAACCGGGACCGACTGCTTAACGTGCTCTCCGAGGCAGTGATAGTTAACGTGCTTAAATCAAAAAAACTCATTGGCATACGCCCGGATTCGAACCAGGGCCCCACGGCCTTATAGAACAAAATGCCTAAATGTTCAGTTCGCACAAAAATAATACCTAATTAAGATTGAAGTTTTACATAAGAATATACCTACCACTCGTAGGCATGGTATTGCGTCAATTTGACACTGAATTTAAGTTGCGTAATCGCGGTGCGGTCTCATTTGAGTAGCGCATTTAAAAGCCCCATTTATACTAAATACAAAAAAGTTACATTTGCATAAAACTAAAAATTGAAAAGAAAAAATTTTTTACAAAAAAAATAAAAACTGACTTCAAAAACAAACTAAATAGTTCAAAATAAAATTTTCACTTTAAAGAAAGAAGTCCCATTTATATTTAATACAAAAAAGTTACAGTTGCGTATAACTAAAATATGAAAAATAAAATATATTTTACAAAAAAATAAAAAAAACCGACTTCAAAAACATAAACTAAATAGTTAAAAATAAAATTTTCACTTTAAAGAAAGGAGCAGCATAGGCATAGGCGGCATATAGCTAATGAAATCGGCGCCAAGTCATTCACTTTGAATGGGTACTTACCAGGCAATAACAATTACAGCAATGTTATACCTATTTAGAACTATAATAATAAATATAGAACACAATTTAAAGTGAATGACTTGGCACTGACTTCATTAATTATATGCCGCCAAGTGAAAATTTTATTTTTAACTTTTTAGTTTATGTTTTTGAAGTCGGTTTTTATTTTATTTTTTGTAAAATATATTTTTTAAGCCAGCCATCGATGGACTAAGCTGCACCATGTCGTCTGCATAACTTATATTATTAATACATACTTCGTCAATGTAACATTCGATGTGTGTGTTGCTCAGTCGCATAAGCTACTCCGACATACAAATTAAATAGTTAGAGCATTTATGTCAATGCAGCAGAGGCACAGATTATAGTAGAGTCGAAGTTAGCCCCTTTAGTTCGGGGAAATGAAAAAAAAGACATTTCAATGCAACACGTTAGTTCTTTAAGTAGCCAATAGGTAGTGTTGCTGGTTGTTTGTCTGTATATTAATTTATGTATAATTGCAAACGTTTCGGTGCCAATCATAGTTTTAGCCGCAAAAAGTTAACATACACTAAAAATATAAATACGGAAATTTCAATACGTAGTTAATTTTATCTCGTGTTATTTAATTTTCTTGTCACTTAAAGTTTTTCCGTCAGCTGTTTTACAAAACTTTGTTTAGATTTGTATACAAAACTATACGTTTGTGGATATAGTATGAAATATAAGAACATGTATTATTATTTAAAAAAAGCAATAAAATTTAATCATTTCGGCTTCGTTTACAACACAGTTGGCATTATAGATCAAAATAACAGTGATATCTATTCTTCGGATGATGAATGAATAATTACATGATTTGTTAGCCCTCACCCTATTATGAGCTGCCAAGGCCGTTCTGCATCGCAGCAGCTATTTAGCGACGCATCTATGTATACCATTATATAACATTATCTGTATGTATGTTTGTCCGGACTCAAAAATTATTTAATAGATTTTAATGAAACTTGTCATTATATGTTCCATATGCTTCTAGAAGTACTACCGAGATCAGTTTATTCGTGCCAGCGTTGTACAGTTTATAAACGAGTTTATAAAATTATTTATCGAAATATCTTGTAGTGGTTAATTTAATTTAGAATAAAATAACAAAAGTGAACATACTAACATTTAATGATAAACATACTTAAAATTGTCGTGATAGCCCAGAGCGTAACGAACCTATCTCAAACTTATAAGGCCCCATAGGGCCATGGTCCGGGCGTGTACCAATGAATCTTTCTGACTTAAGTACACAATATCACTGACACCGTGCTTCGGAGGGCACGTTAAGCAGTCGGTCCCGGACGCTGTCAATAGATGGCGGTCGTTACAGTTCCCAACCCGCAGTGGAGCAGCGTTGTGGACTTAAGCTCCAAGCCCCCCTCTTCACCCTGGGGGAGGCCTAAGCCCCTGCAGTGGGGTTAAAATGGGCTGATGATGATGATACTTAAAATTAATAATTTTAAACACAGTTGAATTTCATAATAAAATAAATGTGAACTCATTCTGACTATAATTAAAAAGATGAAAGCACCTTGCTTCAAGATGAATTCCATAATGTCAATGAAGGAATAAGTAACAGTAAGAAATACTAACCTTACATTAAAATATCTTGTAATAGAGTAGATAGGATTTTGCTTTGTACAGTAGGTACGTTAACTAGTAGCATAAACTTAAAGAAAAAGCGATGCAAATATTTATGAAACTTTTTTTAACTTCCCACTATCCAAGGGAAGCTATTGGTTTGGGCCCGATTTTTGAAAATCGAGTTTTCAACAGATCTCCACGTTTTGAGGTCCTGGGAAGCCATTCTGTTTTTTTTTTTTTGTCGTACGATATCTTGAGAACGGATTAACCAATTAAGACCCACAATACTGCGTTCGTAAGGGTTTATTGAGACTTAGATCTCATTAGATTTTGAAATCAATGGGTCGAGCTGTTTCAAAAATAATCAAAAAATAAAAACAAAAAATATTTTTTTAGGTTTTTTTACATAACTCTGAGATTTTCCAACCGAAATTTTCTATAGGTTTTTTGTGCATAAAAAATTGCGTGGAATGCCGTCAAAACAGATAAAATCGAACGACGCGTTCAAAAAATATCGCAGTTTATAAATTTCCGAAAAAGTGTTATTTAACATAAATTTGAGATTTTACGACCAATCGATTTTTGACTTTACACAAAAAATTAATGCTTACAAAATTCCATAGAATCCTGCAAATTGCATTGTCATCATACGAAGCGTTCAAAAGATATCGCAGTTCAAAAATTTTTCAAAATGACGTTTTCTATGAATATGTCCCTGGTTTTTGAGCTCGAAGAACTCTAAATTTAAAGAAATTTTATTTTTGAGCTTGAAGAGCTCAGAAAATAAATATTGTATGCTCGTAAAGGTCCTAAAAAACCATGAACATCGATATTTTGAGCTTGAGCAATAGCTTTCAAGCTCAATAGCTTTCTAATAGGGATATTTTCGAGCGCTTTGATCTCGAAAATTGCAGGAAGTTTCAGGAATGGCCTGCAGGCTCAGCCGATTTTTTTCATTGTAATATCAATTTTGTACTGGCCGATAAATTAATACATGTGAATACAATAATGTTTCCGAAGGACCTGCTTACTTAAAGTTTGTATAGGTACTTTTTAGAGCTGCGCAATCTATTTGATAATTTGTTCTTGTTTCTATTTTGAAACCGTGACAATTTGACGCATAAATTAATAATTACTACAAATCTTATAGTTTTTTTTTTTCAGGCACGTCATTTCGCGTACGTGTCATTTTGCGTATACGTCATTTCGTGTATATGTCATTTTGCGAGTGTGTCGTTTCGCGGATGTGTCATTTTGCGTATAATCCGAATAAACTCGCAACGCCAGTGTGAATACTGAACCATTTTCCCATATTTGCTTTTGTTTTTACATACTTTTCAAAATTATTGTGAAGATAAATAACTAATAAAAACCAACACTTTCGCTTTAAAAACTGTTGAGATCCCCAAAAGAGGCAAGTTACCTATTCTATACCCAATTTCATTTATTAAAACTTATGTTTTAATAAATGAAATTGATGATAGATGAAAATGATGAAAAAATGAAATAAAGTATAAACTTTTAGACTTGGCAATCATGTGGTATCAAGATACACAGGTTTTAAAAAAATCTACGGATCTCCTGCTTTCGCACGAACTTCTTACGACATTGGAAATGAACCTAACGAAATAAAGTAAACACACCCATTTTGGATAATATTTTTCGAAATAATTTTTTTTCGCAAAAAAAATTACACAACTGTATCTGAATAAGCTTCAAACTTCGAAATATAACATTCTATAGACATTTCGATCGAACAAACCGAATTAGTACGAATTGTAACACCGACGCATACCCAACTTCCAACTAAGGGCACCCTTAACCACTACTTTCGGTTGTCCGATTCTAACAATTTTAGTCTCAATCGATTCCCCGTCTAATTACCCCGAGCCGTTTTTTTTTTTATTTTTTTTTTATTCGGACCTAGTTCTTGAGATATCGGGCTCCCAAAATGAAAATCGGGAAAAAAATTGCGATTTCTTTACTTTTTTGCCGATAATTTTTTTGTTTTTGAACTTTTTCTAAATTGTTTTTTGCCTTATTGTAGAGCTTGCCAAGTTGCGTCTTTTGACACCACGTTCATCCCGATATCTCGAAAACTCTTCGTGCAATCTGCCTGTCTCACAAAACTCCCAAATGACCCCCAAATGACCCCCTATACTCCAACGAAATGAAAGTCATTTCCAATGACAAAAATTACAAAATTAAATCATTTATTTATTTATCCACGGGTAATAAGTCATTTCACAGTACAATTTAGACTCATACTTCGTGATTGCCTAATCCAAAAAAAGTACTAGTTTTAAATAAAATCAAATCGGGTTTCTCTAAAATCAATTTCAGATCAGAATGGGTCTCTTCCCGGGACCTCAAAACTTTTTCCGGCCACAGTGTTACGAGACCTAACAATTTTTTTTTGCTTTTTAATTTATGTTCTTTTATGTTTTGATAGTAGAACTAATATCCTTATTGTGAACAATTGTTTTTTGTGATTATATAATAATTACAATCAACGACGGGCTTCCTAACTGTATTTTAAAAATTTCATGATTTCAGACTTAATCCTTAAGTGCCTCAGAATTTTGAAAATCGTTAAGTCAGTGACAGACAAAACAGCAAAATTTGATAGCCATACGACAACATTGTGTTACTAGACTCTATATCTATTAACTAGTGCACCCAAAACTTGATTTAATTCGCACTTGGCACAGTCATGTCTCGTGGACTTTAAATGAAAATGTGTCCTGTAAACACCGATCTATATAAAAATATCGAACAACAGTATACGAATCGTTGTTTTTATCAAACGTATTCGAAATACGCTCTGCGATCCCGTGAAACAATTCATCACTACAGTGAATTAAACCCGCGTGCCAATTGTTTTAACGAAAACGAAAACATCTCGAATATGCAATATTTAACTTGTTTATGTCATACGCGTGTGATAGCCCAGAGCGCAACGAACCTGTCTCAAATTTATAAGACCCCATAGGGCCATGGTTCGAATCCGAGCGTGTACCAAATCAGTTTTTCTGACTTAAGTACACAATATCACTGACACCGTGCTTCGGAGGGCACGTTAAGCAGTCGGTCCCGGACGCTGTCAATAGATGGCGGTCGTTACAGTTCCCAACCTGCAGTGGAGCAGCGTGGTGGACTTAAGCTCCAAGCCCCCCTCCTCACCCTGGGGGAGGCCTAAGCCCCTACAGTGGGGTAAAAATGGGCTAATGATGATGATGTCATACGCATTCATTAGTATTGTTACTTAAAATAAACTACCTGAGTCATATCAAAATCAATCATTCAAAAAATCAAACATTTAATTGAATAAATATGTTTGATTTATAATACATACTAATAAAAAATGATACAAAAAATTAAACAAAAAATAATATTGTTGCTGCTCGAATTTTAAGACGAATATATGAGTGGACATATGTAATTAGTTTATTAGTAATTATATATATATATATACAGTTCAGTTCAAGGAGAATATCTACAAAGGCAGAAAAATGAAGGGTCATAAATGGGCCTACCTGCTGCAATAGTCAGCATAACATTGATTGGATTAATCAGGATGCAGTCATAGGGCAAACGTTAAAAACCGGCCAAGTGCGAATCGGACTTGCACACGAAGGGTTCCGTACTACCATACAATATTTAAAAAAAAAAACGAGCGTGACGTTAATCGAACTTAACCATAAATCGTTATTATTGTGTAATTTAAGAATTATTGTATAAATGTATTCCATTTTTGTTTCGTTAGTTATTTACGTTAGTTATTTAGAAGGCGCTCGATCCTCTCTGGGTAATCCTAAAAGTAATAAATAACATGAGTACACTGATAGCTAGAGACAATTTCTATTACTTATTTTATTACAGTGAACCTTTGACTTTTAGTATCGATTGTGATTAGAATAAGCTGTGCAAAGGAATGCAAATAACATGCTATCTGTCATTTTACAAAATTTTTACTTATAAAAGTACATTTTATAAGTTAATCTATTACTCATTAAATAATACAGCCTAGTTAGCCGTGATAGTTTTCCTTTTAACTACGTTATATATACTCCAGCCATAAATTTTTTCCACATATCCAAGAACAATGGTTTAGCTAGTAGAGGGGGGGGGGGGGGGGAGGACGCATGACTCTAACAAAAATTAGGACTTTAGGAGTGCATATCTCAACAACTGTTGACTTAAATAAAAAAAATTGTTTGAAACCTTGATATCATTTTTTAAGACCTATCGTTTGAAACCTCTTGCGTTAATATGCGATGATTTTTTTTTTGTGCTTCAGTTACATGTATGGCGACCTATCCTAAAATTTTTTTTTAAAATCTCACTACGTCATTGTGTTAGCGGTTCATAGATTACACCTACCTTCCAAATTTCATCTATATATTGCCAATAGTTTCCGAGAAATACCCCAGACAGACAGACAGACAGTCGGACGGACGGACATGGCGAAACTATAAGGGTTCCTTTTTCGCCATTTGGCTACGGAACCCTAAAAAGGAAACAATATTAAAAACCAGCCTAGTGCGTGTCGGACTCACGCACTGAGGGTTCTGTGCAAACTTGTAGGTATATAAGTAAAGGTAAGTTTAATTTTGTGACAGCTTAAAAGTATTATAGACCTGAGAATTTGATATAAACTTCAATATAATAACCTCTACGCGTTCATGAGGAAAGGGGTGGTAAGTTTAAAATTATTAAAAATATTTTCATTATATGATGTACTAAAAATGTATATTTTCGCAATTTTTCCTTTATCTGTGCTATAAGACGTTGCTTCGTACCAAATTTTAAGATTCTGAGTTTACTGGAAGTACCTTGTAGGTTTTGATTCCCTTGCGAGTATAGAAAATTTGCAGCATAAACGGCTGTATCCTTTGATTGCGTTCGCTTAGAAATTTGATTTTTTCATAGCTCTAAGGGACATTATACTTGAGTATTTTATATGAATTTCGGCTTGATACCTCCACGCGTTCCTGAGAAAAAGGGTCTTGACAGACAGATGGACAACAAAGTGATGCTATAAGGATTCCGTTTTTTCCTTTTGAGGTTCGGAACCCTAATAACGAGGTTGTATACACACTTCTTGCTTGAGGATAACCAGACTGGCTACGTATCGATGAAAAACTTTTCATACTCATTTGTAACAATATTTTTTCCCTTACACGTACTGAACTTTGAACTCATACATCAAGTTAAGTCATGTTTTTTGTTTGTTTTGTCAAATTCATAGAAGTATAAAAGCAAATTATCATGCCTTTGTTATTACTTCATAAGAAGCTTCTCAAAGAGGCAACACGAGCCTAGTAATTTGTTTATATTATACCTATTTTCCTGTTAAAAATGATTCAATTATTTAAGTTCATATCTGTATTTGTGTTAGTTTGCAATTTCTGGACAACCTCAGGTAGAATGTCTTTTATTACCTAATGCATAATCATACAGATTATTGTTCTATAGATTTCATATTAATATAAATCGATTGTTCATAGAAACTTTTAAATTTATATTTAAATTTCTAATCTTAAATGTTTTAATATATTGTATACTTTTAATTTCCAGGGGCTAATTTAACACCATGCAAAGTCGATGATTTCGCCTGTCAACTTGCAACTGCTAAAGGTTATGCTGCCGTTTTCGCTGAAGGCAACCCCGCTTTAGGAATACCTTCGATGGATCCCTTGGCTTTAGATAAAATAACGAGTTCAAACGCCGGTTTGAACATGGAATTCTCTAATTCAGTAGTCACAGGACTTAAGGGTTCTGTAATAGAAAGCTTCCAGTAAGTGTCAATAATTAATGATTTACTAAAATAACTGATGCTTGTTTCTAAACGGGAAGTATGACCAGCGTGCTATTCAGTTCCTTGGAATTAATTTGATAAGCTTTTTCCCGTGTTGTAATGAAGACATAGCTTGAAACGACGATCTATATTTAAATTAACTAAAAGACTTTGTCGATTTTTCCCAACAGTCACAGGCTATTATGAAAAGCTCGTGAAAATCTTTATTATTCGTACGTGAGTAGCCGTGGCGATTTCGCAACTTTAGAAATGTTTTTTTTTTGTAAAATAGGAACCCTATGAATTCATTGACATTCCAACATATAAAATATATTTTAACTCAACGAGATTCTTTACTTTTCAATAATACAATATAAATTTTAAATAAAATATGTTTGAGAGTTATATTAAAATATAAGGCAAGAGAGTAAAAGTAGTTTTAATGGAATAACGCCTTAACATAATTAAATAATTAAACTTTATATAAATGCATTTATACGATTATAGATTATTATATTATAAACATATGTTTTTCTCAACAGGATGGATCTGAATAAACTGAATCTCAAATTTGCCGTTGTGATTAAAGTTAAAATGAGTGGAGATTACGTTCTGAGCGGTAGACTTCTAATTTTGCCAATCGAAGGAAATGGCAAATACACCATCGACGTTCGTAAGTAAAATATGTTTTTTTAGATCCTCTTATCTAAATAAAAACCAGTTTGAGAAATAGTGTACCTAAAGCTGACTAACCAATTGGCCGAGTGGTTAGAGCTTATAACTGTAAAGCCACGGGTCGCGGGTTTGGTTCCCGTCCGGGACAAATATTTTTGTGCATGAATATGTCTATTTGTTCCATGTCTGAACGTAAAATTTCTATATGTGGATATATTACAAAAAAAAAAACAATATTTAACTGTATATCCGTTGTCTAGTACCCCATAATACAAGCATAATACTTGCTTACTTTGGAACTAGATGGATCTGTGTGGAATGTCCTATATATTATAATTATTTATATAAAACTACAAAAAATTGTTTAAGTTTATAATTTTAAAAATATTTGGGAAATAATAGCGTTTCCTTAAAAAAATTCCTTTAATCCCTTGTGACGATAGCTTAATATAAAAACATTCTGCCAACGGTGCCTTGACCTTGACGCATACTATTTGGAGTTTCAAAAATCTTTATTAATCACTAATAACGACATCGATAAAGACATTAGCAGATTTTTCCAGAGAAAAAATAAAAGCAGTAAAAAATGAAAACCACACATTTCATAAATAAAATGTTAAAATTTGTTTCTTAATTTATATATATTTAGAAACTACAGAAATTATTTTCTAAAAATATAAAAAGTAAAAAAACGCAAACAAAGCCATCAGTTTGGTTTTAACTGACTTTTTTTTTTAAATAACATCAAGACATTGATTGATGAGAATGATACCAATTGAATTGATTGTTTGTTGCATAACCATTCACTGTAGTTGGTATATAAAATATGGTATAGAAATCGCCTTCCCCTATTTTAGTATTAATTTTGAAATAAATCCTGAAAATCTGACTAGCTTTCACAAAATGTATTAGTGGAGTGTTATAATTATCCAGTAATTAATTTAATACTTGTCCACAGAAAAACTTAGAACCGATATAAATGCGGATCTCGTGAAGAAGACAGGAGCTGACGGAAAGGAATATTATCAAATAGCTAAATACACTCACAAAGTAGACCCCTTGGCTCCTATTACGTACGATTTCAAAAATCTGTTCAATGGTAATAAGGAATTAGGTAAGTAGTTACTGAACATATAAAAAACATTTAATTATTATACTTATTACATTTATTTATAACATATATATTTAGCCTGAACACACAGTCTGGGAAACCTGTCTTGGGAAACTTGAAATTAAAAGAAAAATTAAAGAACTCAATTTCATTTTATTTGAACTCTATTGAAAATATTTTTATTGTCGTTCATTATCAGGACTAATAATTTTGTTTTGTTCATTAAAGGAGATGCAGCCATTAGTTTCGCTAACAATAACTACAAGGAAGTTACAGCAGAGGTCGGAGGGCCAGTCTTAGATGCACTTCATAAGAAAATTATAAAATACATTAATACATTCTTACGCAAAGTACCAAAAGAAGAATTGTTTCTACAATAATACGTAAAGTGTAATTTGAAAAATGATAATGGCAATTACAGTGTTTTGAATTTAATTCCATCTTTTATAATTTGTAACTTTACAACACGCAAGAAACATAATAATAAAACTGTATGTTTGGAAATTTGTTCTAATTCTGAAAATTCCTAAAACTAATCTGCTGATTTGATATTGATGGAAATTTCTGCGACCACGGTAAAAGGTTTTGAAGGTAAAAATTTATGTTGACGAATGAGCAACACGAAACGTGGTGGGGGCAACCATCGTTGGCTGACCGCAAATTTTGTCCGATTTCGGTTTAATTCATAAACACTAAAGCTCGAGGAGCTATTTTTAACCCCTAATTATCTTATGAGATTGTATGACCGAAAAATAAGGTAATAGTACCGTTGAAAAAATCGGACTACAGATGTGCATAACATTTCACACTAAGATAGTTAAATTATATATACCTATTAACTATACAACACAAAAAACTGCGTCAAGATCCATGCAACTCTTTTAGTGAAACATATGTCTCGCAGTGTCCCCTGGTGGCCTATGACTGCAGACCTTATCTAAGAACATGCTCATAGGTGATACGTTTACAACACAAAAAACCACGTACAGATCCTCTCAGCCGTTTTAGAGAAACATGTTTATAGCAGCGCCCCCTGGTAGTTCATAATGGCAATTCTTATGTAAAAACCTGCTCTTAGGCGATATCTATGTAACACAAAAAACCGCGTCAAGATCATTTCAGCTGTTTTAAAGATACATAGAGTCAATCAGATACTTAAAATATGATCCTATTGTTAATATAATGGGTGATGTTATTAAAAGGGTGACAGAGGTACGAATGGACTGTGGAATGCAGTTTGAGAGTCATGTGCTTGAAACTGCACGCAGCTGTTTTTACAAGTTAAAAATTTTATATAGGGTGCGTGACTTTCTCACCATTGACATGCGTATCAAGTTTTGCGAAGCTTTAGTGCTTTCTAAGTTTAACTATGAGGACACAGTGTATGGACAGCGCTTACTTGCTCGCACAGACAAAGTAGTGCAACGCGTACAAAACGCGAGTGCGCGTTTTTGCTTTCATATACCACCTAGGACACTCGTCGCTCCGTTTGTTGATTGTGCCGGTATATTTAAAATGGAAAATCGGAGGAAACTTCACTTAGCATCATTACTTTTTGGTGTAATTCAAATTAAACAGCCACCCTATTTGCATGATAAACTGAAGTGATCTAATGAGTATAATCCGTACGCCACCAGAGCCACTCCTCCTCCAAACACTTGCTTCTTGTTCCGCGTCACACTACATCGGCTTTTCGGGGTAGTTTCCGTTATGCTGCAACAATACTGCGGGTTGTTTTAAGTTCCATCTAAACAGTATGTGCTGTATAAGCAAAAATTTGTACCATGAATACCCCATTTTTTAATACAACTGCACCTTATCTATTAAATATATTATATAAATATAATACATACATCTTCACTTCACTTCATTTCATCAGCCCATTTTTACCCCACTGCAGGAGCGTAGGCCTCCCCCGGGGTGAGGGGGCTTGGAGCTTAAATCCACCACGCTGCTTCACTGTGGGTTGGTGGTTGTAACGA
The DNA here is from genome assembly GCA_949709985.1 of Luffia ferchaultella. Classification (NCBI taxonomy): domain Eukaryota; kingdom Metazoa; phylum Arthropoda; class Insecta; order Lepidoptera; family Psychidae; genus Luffia; species Luffia ferchaultella. Next base: position 6,363,141 of record OX453251.1, read on the forward strand.
CCGCCATCTATTGACAGCGTCCGGGACCGACTGCTTAACATGCTCTCCGATGCACGGAGTCAGTGATAGTTATGTACTTAATTCAGAAAAACTCATTGGTACACGCCCGGATTCGAACCATGGTATGGCCCTATAAATTTGAGACAAGTTCGTTGCGCTTTGGGCTATCACGACATACTTACATACTATCATACATACTTACATATTAATATATACTATCTATTAAATATATATATATTATTGTTTAAATCAATCAAGTCACTATATACATATTACTACACTTAGTACTGCCACTTCCTGTCCTTATTTGAGGACGTTTAATTGTTTGAGCTTATTTGTATATTTCAGTAAAAAAATCATTTGTTTTACCGTTGTCGCTGCCAGGGTTGTGTCCACGCGTCGCAAGTTGGTCGCAACTTATGCTGAGCAGTGTCGCATTCGATCGCACACTCCTTTACTAGTAAATAGATAGGTGATTGTTAAATTTTCGTCATTAATTTTGTTCGTAATTGTTTTCGGATAATTATTATAATTTTTTTATATTAACTCATTTTTAATGTTTTATGTTGATTTTAGTTACATACTGTTTTTCATAGTCGTGTTTATTTGTTATTGTTGTGTGTGTAATAGTGGGAATCGAATAAAGCATTTTCTTTCGTTTCTTTCTTTCTCTTTCGTTCTTTCAAAAATAATAGAGCCTATAGGTTTCCTCGATAAATGGACTTCACACAATAAAATAATTTAATAAATTCGACCCAGTAGTTCCTGAGATTAGCGCGTTCAAACAAACATAGCTAATGATTGTTTAATCACATGACAATTTAGTCGCTAACTTAAAGAACGCCGGGTCTCGAAGTAGTAGTCCACGGTGACTACCGAGGGTAGGTATAATAATAATATCGTCCTTCTTAAGAAGGGGCTGGACGCGTGAACGCCCATACAAACGCTCTAAACGATTACGACCTTAATACGCATTTTAATCGTAATTTGTTTTGAATTATAGTCTCATTTAAGTTAGAACTGGGCTTGCAAAGACCCAAAACTTCGAAATTTTTGTAAACATCCTAGTTATAGAAATTTTGTGATAACTATTTAAATGTATAAAATCTCTGTAAATTGAAATTTCGAAGTTTTGGCTCTATACAAACCTAGTTCTAACTCAAATGAGACTGTTATTCAAAATAACTCAATATTGAAATGCGTAATTATGGTCGTAATCGTTTAAGAGGGTTTGTATGGGCGTTAATGCGTCCAGTCCCTTCTTAAAAGAGGTGTGTACTGGGTTTCCGTACAAGCGTTGCCGCCAAAAAATTATATGGTCAATATCAACAAAAACTAGATTACACCGTTTTTATTATCTTAATTATTATGATGGATCGAAAAAAAACTTAAATGCGTTTAAAAATATTTTTTTTTAATTTTTTACATATTGTGAAATGTAGTTTCTTGTTGAACAATGAAGACATTGTTAAAATGAAACAATTTCTAAAAAAAACTCGCCTACTAAATAAATTTTTCTTTTGCGATGTATCAAAATAATTTAAAAAAATAAAAACGGTTGCATCTAGTTTTTGCTGATCTGAATACCATATAATTTTTTTTTTGTGGCATTTGCTTAAAGTTTCTTCTTGCACCAGCCCATTACGTCCTACTGTAGTGGCTTAGGCCTCTCCCAGTTGGAAAAACTCATTGGCACACGCTTCGATTCGAACAGAAATAGGTTCGCTGCGCTTGGGCTATCACGACTCAAATCGGTTAAGGTTTAATAGGGTGCAACCGTTAACGTCGTTTGTATAGAAATTCGTCATAACACTCTCCTCTTAACTCGTGTTGCGTAAAAGTACTTAATCGAATAGAAAAAACGATATGCCAGTCATTGGTATTGATCTAGAATGTCATTTAGTTGCACTTATTCCAATAAGGAAAATCTTAAATTACAATGTATTTTTGTATTACTCAGATAATATTGAAGGGTTTCTAAAATACATTATCTGTATCCTTCGTGTCTAATTCAAGCGCGGAACTAGTAATAAGTCTCTTTATATTCCTGCACTGCTCGCACTCACTATTTGGCGTATTCTTGTGCCTGCTCGAACATCAGAGAGGACGCTCGCTAATACAATACTGTCTACAAAACCAGTAGTCCTTAGTAGTCCTTTTTAGATTTTGATACCGAAAAATACAAAAAATTATTATAGATTAGATTACTTATTTCTTGTAATGAAAATCAGCAAAAAAGATGTAGCACGTAATCGTAATACATGTGCTAAATTGAATTTTGAATGGTTTATAATCTTTGCCAATAATCCAACCAATCAATGCCAACGAAACTTTATTACTGAGTTTACGCCACCGTCTGTCCATATGTCCTACCTCTAAAGAACTCATGTGAACCGTATTAAGTAGCAGGTGTTTTCACATAACATGTGCGATTATGGCGGATTTAATAATTAATACAAAAAAATTTAATTAAGGAATCTTAATACAAGAAACATGTTTTTAGATTTTTTTTGTTTTTGCTCTGTAATAAAAATGGTAATGCACGCAAGCGTCATACTTGCTGCGATTACTCTGAATTAAAATAACATATAATAAAAACCAGCCAAGTGTGAATCAGCTCGCTGTAAAGTTTATTACCACATTATATTCAATTAGTGAATGGAAATTAGTATAAATATGCCAGAAAATTTCACATAAAGACTTGAAGGTCCCGTATCACTACGCATTATATTACCACAAAAAAAATTTTTTGTATGTAGTGGCACGGAACCTGTGTTGCGCGAGGCGAACGCACTTGTCCGATCTAAGCCCATTCAGTGGGACATATTGGGCCGTTATTCTATGGTATACATGTCCTGTGGTCATTTTCAATGTTACTCATATGTCACTGAATATTCATGTCAAGCATGACAACTGTACGTTGATTTTAAAATATAATAACTTTTTTTTTATAAATCACTTGAACAAAATGCATCAAAATTGAAATGTGGTTTGAGACAATTAATTAGGTAATTCTAATGTTACTTTAATTCAAACCTCATAAAGATGACGTTAACTAGCAACAAAACTGGTTGTCGTTTCGACCTTCAAATACGAAACGTACAAGAAATGTTTACACAATCAGATTTTGTTACGCGGAAATATACGCGCATATGTCTGAGTGTTTAACCTCAACAAAAACTTCTAGTTAAAATTGTTTTTACGAGTTTTTGTGTTAAATTTAAATTAATATATATTCAATAGTTTTTACAGCAATAGCAAAATCGTTACAACAGCAGTAACTATGTCTATGTTTTTACAAGTCCCTCGCCAATATTCTGACTAGCTTACAATCGTGACTTCGTCCATACATATTTCGTTGTTGTAGAGTTTACCAACATATTACAGAAATGTTCATATGGTATGAATTTCCGAAAATAAGGAAAACTCGTTTTGTTGTTCCATTTGTATGATTTATTCGTGTGTCGTTCAAACTTAATAACATAGTAAATATTTGTGCCCAACAAACTTTGACTCCCTTTGCACGGATTTAGAGTTTAAATTCCGAAAATCGGTATAACATGTGTTTATTTATAATAATAATACCTGGGACATCCCACACTGCGCTATCTAGTCCCAAAGTTAACAAGTATTTTACTTGTATTATGGGGTACTAGAAAACTGATATACATACTTAAATAATCGTTATACTGTACATATATAGATATTTCTATTGTTTGATTTGTTTAATTTATGAGTAGACATTTTGCAATAAACATATAATATTTATAAAATCATATTTCTATATAAAAACTAGTGACACTATTTATGCATGCACTTTCATATACAAAATTACTAATGATTGTAACGCATTCGTTACTATAAAAAATGGCATTTACATAGCAATCAAACTCAATATACCGACTTTTAGTTCATGACTTGCGACCTCGTTATATTTTTAACTCTATAATTATTCATGGTTCTTGATATACGTCAATGTTACATAATTGAGTGACAAATTATCTGCGTGTTCACAAATGACCGCATCTACAAGAATGGGAAAAAAACTTCAAATCTACTAAACAAGACACTGAAAGTTTTAAATTCCAAATTTAAATTAAATTTAACTCTATATAACAAAACTCTCAAACTCTAATTTTTAATCAAGTTAAACCCTTATTGTTACAGTTAGACTTTTTTTTTAATCACCATCGATTTAGAAAGTAGGCTACTTTATGGTTCTACCCAAAAAAAAAAACAGTACAAAAAATTTAAAGAAATTATATGGATCATAACTAGCAATAGACACACATTGTCTTACAATATTAGTTATTGATTTAATAGAAAGCATATTGATTAAATTTATACCTTTATAAAAATCAAGGAACCAAGATAACGCCATTTAATATAATTGAAATTACAGAGTATTAATATATTTCTACTTAAGAACGATCTTAATGTATATGTTTTTAATGATTTCTATCTATACAGTTTTAAAATACATAATAATAAAGTTGTCAATAGCAGTAGATACATTTGTGACAAATGTGTGTTCCATTATTCGAGATTTTTTTTTTTAAATCGTAAAACTATAATAAAATTAATTAATTATAACATTAAAACATGAGAGACGTTAACACCCCGTTATTCTGTCATCGTTAAAGAAACTCTGCGTTGGCATCACTAGTACTAATAACCCATAAACGAGATCATTCGAAATCTTCACACGCCGAGGACTTAGATAAATCACTCGTCACCTGCAGTTATGTTAAAAAATGCTCACACGGATCTTTTATTTTTACAGGCATAGATAATACAAATCATATTTTATTATTCAAAATTACCGTTTTACGGTTTCTCACTTACGACAATGGACGTGATTTAAACAGGACGGTCTGCGTACTGAAAGTGTTCTTTTTTATTTACTGTATTAAAATGTAAAAAGGGGTGAAGTTAATAATAATAATTACACACATCACAGTACGTATGGACAGCTTAAAAGTATAATTTCATTTAAACGTTTCCTGAGATATGTGTGGGTCTGTGCTAGACAAGGAAGACATTCTACCTGTTTTCCAGACCACCAGGTCCCACCATCGTTTTGTAGAAAAAAATAATACATCAAAGCAGTAGTAGCATGTGGGCAGACACTGTTCCAATCAAAAACCTTCTTAAACATGTTTTGCAACATAAGTGTTTAAATGAAGGCTGTTTGTGTCTATGTGTTTATATGCCAGTATATGTATGTGTTAGTAATCAAGTTATTTTCATTCTCGAGGCAACAAGAACGCAATGTGTCCATCTGTTCGTTCGCCTGTCTGTCTGTCTGCCTATTTGTTTTGTCGTAATATAACAGAAAGTAAGAACTGAATGAGTAAATTTACTTAGCGTTTCTGCCGCCGTTTAAAAATAAATAATCGTTGAGTTCTAATAAATACGTGTCATTACAAACTTTTCAAGATTTCCTCTTTTTTTGCCATGAAAAGGTCTTTTCACTAGTTACAGTGACAGCCGATCGAATTTTCTTGTATCACAAAATATTATAAGAAATTGCATGGATCATATATGTATGTTATTGTCGAGCAATATTTGTTTTGCCTATGATCTCACCTTAAAACGAAACGGCGCAAGCGCCTGATCATTCGCTTACAAATTAGCTTCGTGTTAAGTTTTAAATTGACGAAATGTGGAAATTTACTTAGCTAGAACGTTGAAACAGGTGTCATTGTTAAGATCTAGTGAAGCACTACCAGGACCTAAAGCGAAATAATAATAAAAATTGCCAGAATATAAGTGGAAAGCGGTATTAAATTGTAAATTACAATATAAATAAAAATTTCATGCCATATGACTCATAAATATGCTCAAAATAAGCCCAAGCTGGAAGCTCACGTAAAGAAAGTGACAAACCTAAAGGTACCTACTAGTGCTGTAAAAATGAGCGAACTACGGCAGTGTCGAAAAAGGAAAAAGGATGTGATGTGTACAGTTTTAAATTCGTGTTGCAAAGAAATGCGTTTAGCAAGGACTCTGATTCTAGGAACTAAAGTAAAAAAAAAAATTTATTTGGGCGGAACATAAATGAACGTAATGAAAATCTCGATTAAGTTATAAAACTATTAAAAATAATTAAAAATATTGTTCCACATGAGTAGTAAATGAGTAGTATGAGGACCGGTTCATAAATTTAAAGTCGCTCAGCGCGCTATGGAGCAGGCTATGCTCAGTATTTCCTTGATGGACAAAATCAGGAATACTGAAAACCGTCGAAGAACTAAAGTTGTCAGTCAACATAGCCGAAGTGATTAGCAAGGTGAAATGGCAATGGGCCGGTCACATTTGCCGTAGAACCGACAACCGATGGGGTAGACGAGTTCTCGAGTGGAGGCCACGTATTGGGAAGCGAAGCGTTGGACGCCCCCCGGCCAGGTGGACTGCTGACCTGAAGCACCATACCGGGGGTAATTAGATGCGGAAGGGCGAAGGACCGTGTGTATTGGCGAGCCTTGGGAGAGGCCTATATCCTGCATTGGAGAGATACGGGCTGATGATGATAATGAGTAGTAAATACGCTCGTAATTATAAAAAACGTATTTCAGAGCAGAACTCGTGTTGAAAGGAACGCGATTGCTCTAAAAAATCCAGTGCCAAACGATGGCGAGACTACGTCGAAAAAAAAACGAAGGAATCGTTTTCGTCGTTTTCACGTAAGCTCAGATGCGACTGAGTTTAACCAGTTTTTTTTGCGTCGTCGGAGGTTTTCCCTAAATTTTATGGTAAGTTTATTTTTAATTTTAGAATAATTTATATAAAAACTTACTAGTACTACGACTCACTTATGTGAGATGTTTTGGTTTTACATTTATTTCATACATTCCAATTTTTTGCTTTGATTGGCCGTTGGCTAACTATATTTACCTCTCCTCTCTTACGAATTTGATAATTCCTATGCTTTTCATTTATTCGATGTCAAAAATGTATGCAATTGTTATGTATGTTTCGCAACTGTATAATATCCATCTAAACAAGTTATACCTGACAATTCATCCTGTTTGATCCCATTTGAAATCCTCAATAGGCAATATCTGTGATTTGTCAGGCTCGGCCGAGCTTTTCAATTGGTTACACTTCAATAATGTTTGACCCGGCTCAATCCACGCGTGGCTAATCATGACCCACCCACCCTATCGTGACCGCACAGCCAATATTGTACCTGAAACCTACGAAATTCATGAAACACATGTTCCAAACAGATAACAACGTTGTGTATTACAAAGGTCAGTCCAGGGCCATCTTGTTTAGTGACACGTGTGACTTGTAAATAAAAATATATTGTTTAAACATTATCTAAACTATTAACTCATGAAGTTTATACTGTGATTTTAATGAAAGTTTCGCATTTCTATAATTAAAATTAATTACGATTTGACATGTACGAGATTATAGGCTACTAACTTCCGGCCACGTCTTCCTCCACGTTTGAACGTTCCGGTTTAGTAAGTAGCCCATCGTCGCTGTCATGTCACAGTCACAAACCATGAAATACTGACCCGTCCTGGGATTCGAACCCGGAAGCTCCAGCATCGTAGACAGGGTCGCTACCCACTAGGCCAAGTGGTCGTCGAAATGACAGCGACGCTATGTTCTTTTTTAGGGTTCAAGCTATTTCTGTACCAAATCACATAAAAATCGGTTCAGCCATTTAACTGTGCAAAAGTGACAGACAGACAGACACACAATGTCACGTCACTCAGGCTTTGACCGGGTGAATATAAAATGTTAAAAAAATGATGTTTTGTTTTTTAGGTAAATATTCGCATTTTTTAATCACCAAGAAACTTAATTTTGCTATTCAAGTCATGCAAAGTTGGTACCTAGTTGAAAATCACCCTGGAATCACTACGGAACCCTGTGTTGAAGCGTCTCTGGCGCACACTTGGCCGATTTCTAAGTGTACCTATGTTTTCTACATTGTACAAAATTAACTACCATTTTATAAATTAATGTACTGACATGTGAACCGGTTACTGTGTGGATACATGCCATTCCACAGTCGAGTTGTTACTAAAATTATAAATCCAGCTGAATAAATATATCATGAGTAGTATACCCGTAATATGTCGTGATAGCCGAGTAGTGGCGAGCCCGTTTCTTGTTAAAAAGGCCATGGTTCGAATCCCAAGGCATTTACCAATGAGTTTTTCTAACTTATGTACATAACTATCACTGCCTCTGTGATCTCTGAGCATATCAAGCCTTCGGTCCCGGTTGCCGTCAATAGATGGCACTAGTTACAAACTACCAACCCGCATTAGCGCAGCGGGGTGGATTAAGCTCCAAGCCCCCTCATTCCGAGGGGAGGCCTAAGCCACTGCAGTGAGGCATAATGGGCTGATGGTATAATAGTATGCGCACTCGTAAAATTTGCTTCTAATTTGAAATAAATACAAACTGGTAACAATTTTAACAATCTCAATAAATAACGTCACTTATTTGGTAAAAATTTAATTATTATTTATTCATTCAACAAGCATACCATGCATTTGAAAAATTATATAGTCAAGTACAAAAAACAGATTCAAGTTACTTTACACAAAGCTATTTTTTATTGTGTAAAAATTTGTGTTAAGTTACACAGACGTGACCCACATACACAAAATTGTATGAACTAAATTGTATATATTTTTGGATTTCTCTACACAATAACAGAGATAATAATTTCTCTTCAATTGTATATGTATATACTATATGACATGACATGGAAGTTCAAGGAAGCTCCTGAAAGAAATCCTCTTCCATTACATGAAAATCGGAACGTCCAGTTTTAAAATGAGGTGGTTTGGATTCTTTGGATGTTAGAAAGATATTCAAGTTTAAAATTCAAATCAAAAGTCTATAATTAATTGCTGAAAAAATGCATTTTCCGTTCATTAGTAAATAATTGAAAATAAAAATACAAATTTTTAATGTTAATTTTAAGTGCATAGATAAAGTATTAATATATATTTTTATTCCTTATAACTTTAATATGGCAGACCTTAGTACAAAATATCGATACTGTTTGGACAAATAGTCGATTAATTTTCGATACAATCTGCAGTCCGATTGCTGGGAACAGTAATTAACGGAGCTGACTAAGCAGAATATTTGACCGCTTTTATTACAAAGATATGATTCATTTCTGATAATATTGTAATGAAGTAGAAACGATGTCAATAGATACTTCAACAGCACAATAAAAAATATGGAGAAATATATAATAATAATGATACATGGGGCATTCCATACAGCGCCATATAGCCCCAAAGTAAGCAAGTATTATGCATGATTTATGAGACACTAGACAACTGATATAAATACTTAAATATTCTTTTATAATATCACTAGCGGCCCGTCCCGGCTTCGCACGGGTAGTATTCGTTCATCATGAAAATCACTTTTTTTATCTCAGTCTTCTCATTCCCGTTCATCATTTCCCGTATTTCCCATGTTCCCATCGCAAAAATACCAACTTTATTGTTTCCGTTCTTGGCCCTGGTGTCGTTTCGTTTTCGTTTCCATTCTCATCAAGAATAACTTTTTATCCCAATCTTAACTCATTCCCATTCATCCCTTCCCCGTTTTCGTTCCCGCGACACAAATGCTGGCAAATGAGTGTTGATCCAGAAAAAGCGCGGAAAATTTAAAAAATCAAGCACTGGTAACACTAATTACAGCAGGAATAAACTGTCTTGATACTAATGTTACTATGTAATAAGTTTCAATTAAATGTTAGGCTGTTGAGCCTAACATTTAATTGAGAGTAAGTTATCCCCCCCTAATAAAAAATAAGGGTTGATCGTAGAAGGGTGAAAATTGAGGATTGTATGTATTTTTGTATGTTGTATCATAAAAAAATAGAAATTAAAAATTTTGTCTAAAAAATAAAAAATAAAATTTAGGGGTGGACTACCCCTAACATTTAGGGGGATGAAAAATAGATGTTGGCCGATTCTCATAGATACCGGATAAGCACAAAAAATTTCATCGAAATCGGTCAAGCCGTTTCGGAGGAGTATGGCAACGAAAACTGTGACACGAGAATTTTATATATTAGATGTAAAAATATTTCACACCCAGACATGAAACGAAATATTAAAATATACATGTTCATACACATAAATATTTGTCCCTGGCGGGAATCGAAGTCGCTACTTTTGGCTCCGCGGTTAAGGTCTCTAGCCACTCGGCCATTCCGTTAGTCAATATAGTTCACTATTTCAAAAAGTTAAAAATAATAACAAGAAAACGAAGTAGGGTTTTGTAGTTATGTACGAAATTTTTTACAGACGTTCAGTTTTGACCGTGTTGTCAAAAATCTCGCAGTATCTGGCACTATACTAGGAAACGTTCTTTATCAGTGAATATTAGTCTAAATTTTGACGGACCAACAATCATTATCAATCAATTGTCTCTTCTTCTTCTTCTTAATTATTTATCTCTGTCAAGTCTCTGTCATTTAAATGGCTCGTGACTGCAATCTGACCCAATTGGCTTGATGTGTAGTGCATAGGTTAACACATTTTGTTTAAAATCAAGAACAGAATAATCAATTTAGAAATGTTCGAAGTCATTCTTATTTTGGCGCTTTAGGTGATGAAGATTAGAATGTCATTTCAGGAGACAAACGTAAAACATTTTCACTTAACATTTTAGCCGAACTGTCGAAGTGCTCAGAGCACGAACACCCAGCAGTGGGTGGAAGTGGGCTGATTAGACAAAATATTTTAGCCAATAGTAGGTAATTATGTAAGAGTAAAGTTTTGTTTTTCATCGGTTATTTTGCCATTAAACTATTTTTGTTGTTGATGATGACAGAACTTAAAGGAAAGTTTTACTTGAAACTGTGTGATGGTGTCAGAAGTAGGCCATCTCATCAATGTAGAAATAGGCTTCCCTAGTCTACAATTTTCTTAAAAAATTGGCAAAACAAACTAAAAATTGTCCTGTAGTGATTTCAAATCAATCCTAAACTTATAACTGACGCTTATAAAACCGTTGTAAACTCATTTTAAAACCATCGAAATATAAGTGGGACCACGAGTCCAAGTTTAATATCGCTTTGGGTTGATAAGTAAGACCTGAAATTTTGAACCCCCCTTTCGACGTATAGAAATATAATTCTGAAAAAAAATAATTATGGGTTGACTATATACTTTACTAGTCTTCGGCTCGTGGCTTCGCCGGCGTGGACTACACATTTGTACTTGGACCGCTAAAGGGACAGTCGGTTTCGGCTTAGCTGTAAAACGGTAGCAAACGCACAGACACATTTTCCGCAATGAAAAGTAGCCTAATCTCCTTCTTCAAAATTCAAGCTATCTCTATACCAAATGTCTAATAATATTAGAAGAATATCTAATTTATGCAATGTTGCCTATTTACATATTACGGTTCCGTAAAGCTCTCTCATTATTAAATATATTTGTCATTAAAGGAAGAGATATAAACCGATAGCCGTCTTGTTTCCTTTTAGTATCGTTCTATAGAAAAATATTGAGATATGAGTACACAAACCTTTCCCGAAAAACCCAATAACTCTAGTCACCATTCATGTCCGCCGCCCCATTCCGTTTTGAGGCCTCGGGCGCATACATTTACTATAGCGTTAAGAAGGAACCAAACGTTATAAAATAACACTGTAGATAAAATAATTTATTATGAAAATGTAACCCATATTTTTTATTTACGCAATGAGGTCTATTGGTGATACCTAACATCTAGGAAAATTTTGGCCGGTTACTAAAATCTCACCTTGTACATTGCCGGACACTTATGAAGTGGACATATGAGCCGAAAAATTATTCAAGGTTATAAAATAGCGCTAAATCTTACACACATATTACACTTTTGCAGACTCGTCCCCCCCCCCCTTCTCCTTCATACACACTTCCTAATTTATGAACTGTTGAAATGAAGTCAAATTTATAATATCTTGAATTGTTACGCTAATTGCATTAATGTTGTCTTTGCATGTCTAATTGCCGTCTAAACGGGATATTGTAAAATTTACCTTCACAGGACAGGCGACACTTAGTGTGAGGGTCAGTAATTTAAGTTTTTGTGTAAAATCATGATGGCAAATAAACATATTTAATTTCAGATAAAATCTTGTACAATGATTATTTTTTAACTCTCTGACTCCCATACGAATCCAAAATAGAAAAAAATAATCTAACCTTTTCTTATTAATAATTGAGACTTTTTTACTCGTCTGTTGTTGCCATAGCATCCTCTAAACCGTCAAATTGACAGAAAACGGCACATTTGATGATAGAAAGACTTTTCTAACTTGCCGTACCATATCAGTTCGCGCGACACGATACATCAAAAAAACGGCCTTGGCCCACGGTCTATTTACGCTGTGCGTCAGTCAGTTAGTCATACGAATAATGTCATAAAGTACGCGAAAAGAATTGCTGCGTACTAACAGGAGTCGATTAGGCGTAGTAAATTATGTAAGGTTGACCCGCTCGGCACGTTCCACAATCAGATATAATATTTATGGCTCCTATATTTGTTACCAAGTGTTGTAAATTGTATCTAACCGTGAAACGTATGTTTATACTAATAAACTAACTCTTGAATTCTCATGCATGTTTTTAGCGGTCCCTACCGAAGTATGCCAATCTCCTATGCCAATGTCCTATTACTGCTCCGCTGTCAGTACGTCCGTCCGTAAGTCATAAGGCTGTGTATCTTTTGAACCGTGATAAGTAGACTCCACAGACAAGTCAACCTTATAGACCACGCTTTGACAGGGAGTAGCAAGGCCAAGGCTATGTAGTGACACTACATAACTACGTCACTAGTGAGCCGTCAGTTGGAAGCACGTCGGAAGCCATTAAATTGTCAATTTTGAACGAACCAATGAAAACTAGCCGACCTCTCCCCGCACCCCGCCACTTTTTGGCGATTTCGTTTTCGTACTGACGTTTATTAAAGCGTGGTCTATAGGTTGACTGGTCTGTGGTAGACACTTAACAGATTTTTTTACCAATAATCACATATTATTGTTACAGCTCTTCTCTTGTTTTATTACTAAACTATTTAAAAAAAAATTGTAGGATCAAATATAGTACTGTGATATGGCAACCCTTTCTGTGCGAGTCCGACTCACACTTCACTGGTTTTTCTTAAACTACCTTCATTTTCTTTACATTTTAAAATAGACTATGTGATTGATCTATCTAAATGATCTATTCCGTGAAGCCCCGCTATAATTACTTATCTTCTTACTGATCTTCTCTTAGAAAAATCTGCGTGATTATAGGTATATTATAACATATTTTTTGAGTCCTGAATCCATTATTTCAATGTTAAAATTTTATGAAATTGGGTTCGGTGATTCTGTGGATGATGGCCATTTGAATTATTAGCGTTCATACAAAAATACAAACAGACAAACATCGAAATAAATGTGTTTTTTGTGTTCAAGGTCCGAATTTTCTTATTAATATCTTCCATTGATATATTATTACATGGATACGCCGCCACAATAGTTGCACATGGTCCGCTATTTTTTATGAAAGGTCGTCACATAACTCCTTATTGGTGTGGTGGTCCTAACTAATCTTATTGGTGTCTATGTGGTGGCTATGGTGATAACCGGTCTATACATACCTAGTGAAGTATATCTATAATACATACCTTACTCTTTTACAGTTTTATGATAGCAAATTAAATACACGTACAATATTTTAATTATATTTCTATTGACGATCGCTTAGCCTAGTAGGTGGCGACCCTGCCTACGAAGCTGAAGGTCCCGGTTTCGAATCCCAGGTCGAGTCAGTATTTATATGATGAATATCGATACTGATACCGGATCTTGGTTGTAATATGTATGTGGTGTCTTAGCTTGGTACCCAAAATACAAGCAAGTTTGGAGCCTAGATGTTGTTGTGATGTATACGTTATAAAAAAATTTAATAATAGTATTTAGTGACGGTAAGAAACCTGTAAAAATTATGTTTCAGCCACATGTCAGTAACTTTATTTCAAAACATTTTATCTCATTTTCGTCCAAAGTCAAACAAAAACGTTGAAGATTTCATACGATCTATTAAGTCGAGTTAGGCTTATCTATCATCGAATTAGCTATTCCCCCGCGAACATCGGACCCTCCAAATTACATCATATCATGGGGTTCAAAGAACTTGCTTGTCATTGTTACTTAAAATGTGGATACTGTGAATGTCCAAAGCCTTAGAAGATTTTATAGACCCATCATATTAACATTGTTTTATTTTTCATATATTACATTTGTTATTTACAAAGGCACAATATAAAGTTACTACGAACGAGTAAACACTTGTACCTAACATTAAATATGAGATGTGGGAGAATCTGAAATGAATTTTGGTTGGAGAGTGTTTTGTAAGAAAAAAGTAGCATCTTTTCTTTTTAAATTTATTTAAACAATTTAAATTTATTAGTTATAAAATATGTCTTATAAACTCGCCTTGCTTATATTGAATCTTCGAATAACAAAACGTTTATTTAACGAAACGGTAAACTGTTAAAATTATGTACAAAACTCTTAAATATTAAATAAGTTATTAGTATTTTTTATGCGTTTTATTATTTAATAATTATTACGATTTTGAATTTTAAATCTTCAATCAGCCAAATGTTTAAAAAAAATATTCAATCTGATAAAGTTACTTAAATCATGTTTTCAACGACCGAAACATTTAGTAAAAGTACTATAGAGTTCATTCAAGATTTTCATATCGAGCTTAATTGCTGAAAAACCTATTTAATAACACTCAAAAAAATTTACTAATTATATTGTATGAGCACTATGCATAGGTATTCTCTATAGTGACACTTAACCAATCTATAATCAATGATACTATAGTATAATTGTCTTCAATACATTCATACTTACCGATACATATTGCATCAATGTAAGCTTAAGTTACTAAAGCTTGTGAATTTGCTGCAATGTTTCATAAATTTTTGTTCCCCCAAATCCCTTTGACGCAAACAACGTATGCACTAGTCGTCAATAAGCTACGATATCCCTGTGACATATTACAAATGGTAGTTACTTTCTCCCCTTGTACCAAAATATCTAATCGTTAAAAATCGTCTCAATAGTTACTTTATTTCGATTTCTTTATTGGAAAAATATACTTCTAGATGTGTTTTTGTACAATTCCAAACTGTATCAATTGTTGTATCACAATTAAGAAATTCTACTAATTAAAGTGGCAATTTGTACGAACAAAGCACGCTCAAGTCTGAAAATTGTATTCACTTCTATTAGCTTCACCTCTAACAAGTTCTTGGTTAGGTTTCCTTGAGCAGCAAGTTGCTACGAGTGTAATGATTTGATTTCTACTCAAACCGCCCTATACTTTTCTACTCAGTTATTTACCAAGAAGTGGCAAAGAGAAAGTGCATACAACTTTTTATTCCTTTACTTTATAAGCGTGTATTAATTTTAATCAATACCTGCTGGTAAGGTAAAGAAACTTTCTATCAAAACGAATTCAAGTTAGTTTCCTGAACGAGGAAATATATTATTATTTTTTGATTTTTTATTTTTACCACACGGCAGAACGTAGAGGATATACGCGTATAAGAGGTTGTGAGTTTGTTTGTTTGTTTGTGTGTATTTTTATTACTATTTTTCTCAAAAAGTACTAGGTTTTCTAATAGATATTAGTTTCACTAGATTTCGTGTCTATGAACAGCTATTTCATGATAGCATCATCATCTGCCGATAAACTTTCCACTTAGGGCATAGGTCAATCAATTTTTTTAAAGAGATAATTTTTTTTAAATTTGAACCCACGACAAAAAAAAACCTTTAAGAAAATAATATATTAATGAGATGGTTCTCTAAAAACAGTGAAATTATTAAAAAACTGAATTTTTACGGTATAATCGTAAAGAATGAAATTAACGAATGGTGAACCATTTTTATAGTTCACTCTTTTTAGAAGACTATCTTTTCAATGTTAACATTTCTGTAGACGAGATTTTGTTATAAAAATTCGATTACATTATATAATATTAATTCTTTAATTTACGGATTATTGCAACACTCAAAATTTTAGATAATTTAGAAAAAAAACATATAGTGGCCAAGACGAAGTGAAGCGAACGAGATATGTATGTATTATATAAGCTTTGGATCTATTTGTGTTTTACTTAATTATCTGAAAACTTATCCAAGTTTTGTGAAGCTCTATCCTCATACTGAGTTAGAAAAATATATGCAAATAAAAACCACTTCTTTTCCATACAGTCGGAGGCGAACGGACATGCAGTTTCCCCCACAACGCGTCCCCATTGTATCCGTCCCAGTTCTCGCCAAACGGAAGAGAATAATTAGGTGCTTTTGACATCCCCGCGAGCGACGTTCTCGTCCGTACTCCATACATTTTTTAATAATTCTTCACGGAAAAACGCTATAACACCTTCAAATTAAAATATTAACGAGAGCTGTTCCTATGAGTTGCAAGAAAAACAAATGAACATTATATTTAATAATAATTTAATAAAATTTTGTAATTATATCACATTAATTTTGCTGAATGTGTAACGATCACCATACTGTAACGCATTGTAATTTGTAACCAGTGAAATATATATCAGCGTAGCGATTTGTAAATTTAATCTCATATTCAAAACACCCAATATAATAATTCTCATGTTTTGCATTTCATAAAATTTAAATGTCAGAACATGTTTCACAAATCATGAAAATTTCAGTGTTAAAATTGAAGCGGTAAGAAGAAGATCGTATGCAACATAAATAAAATCGTGAAAAAATCGAGGTCAAAGATTTTAACTTAAGCTTGCTTCACTTCGTAGATTATAGATATATTGTGTTGTGAATGAAATGATAATAGGTATATAATTATGTGAACTATAATTAATTTATTTTAAATTTATTTTCACTTGTAAAACCCATGTTTTTTAAATCGTATATATACACCTTCATCTGTAGCATAACAGTGCGTTGAAATTACGGACTGCACAATTCATTATGAAAGTGTTAATATGTTATAACTCCTTGATACAAGAATCTAAGAAGAAATGATGTCTACTTAAGACCTTTACTCACGAAAAATACATGGAACACATGGAACATTCCACACAGTGTCATGTAGTCCCAAAGTAAGCAAGTATTATGCTTGTGTTATGGGTTACTAGACAACTGATACACATACTTAAATACACGTTTTTTAATAATATATACAAATATATTACACCCAGATCCAGAACGAAATAAACATGTTCATGCACACAAATATTTGTCCCGGGAATCGAACACTTGGCTCTGCCGTTAGTCTGTAACCACTCGGCCAATCGGTCAGTTGAAAAATATAATTGAGAAATATGACTCTTTCATCATTTTCATATTTTACATATAAATTAACTTTTTCAGATGGAATCAAACATATCTGACACGCCGGGAAAATAGTTACTAGGTACGCAATAAAAGTTGAAAGTTACCAAAACGGTTCCCCGAAACCCTGTACACCTTTCCAAGTATCGCGTATTTAGACGTATCTAGTATTTAAAGCGATTGAACAAGCAGGGTTACTCAACTCAATTAATGTACCAAAGGAAAAATTTAACTTGCAGTGATACGTATCAGATATTCTAGGGAAAATTCTTGATTGTCACTTGAATCATTGTTATTACCTCTGAAACTATTAATGTTACGGACCTAAAATTAAACTACAGTAAAATGGTAATAAAACAGCCTATCTTCTAGTGCATAGAGCATTATTTTTATTTGGCAAATTCTGAAACGGTAGTTGTTTTAAAATTTTATTCTTCAACATTCAACATAAAAGGTGCAAAAATATATCACGAATGTAAAACCAAAATCTTCAACCACCTTCGACTAATGCAGAATAAAAACTAAGGTACCAAGCAAACAAATCACAGCAATCAGGCCAGGGGTGTCCGAGTATAAGTGAAAAATTGTAAGCGCACTGTATCTTCTAATGTTGTTCAAGTGTTTATGAATTTCGCAATTTTTTATGTGACAAAAAAATATTTTAATGCATTTTTCTACACGTCATTTCAAATCCAATGAGCTTTTGCTTACATATATAAGAGCCGTTTCAAGAATTAACACCTTTTGGAGTTCTTGAACTAGACTAAACAAAGCAATAGGTTTTTGGTTTAGATAATCATTATTAATAGTAAGATTCAGTTAACAAAAGCCTTATTTATTAAGGAATAAGCCAATGGGATGTCAAATATAGTTCGTTCTACCACCCTGAGAAAAGTGTTCATCAACAGTCGAGCAATATATGACCCCCTAAAAACGAAGAATATGAAGAGGAAAAAAATATGTGTCAGCGGAAATTATTGTTCCTGTAACGTAATTATGATGACGTGTAGTTTTTTCTTCGGTTTCCTCGTATTTATGATGATTTTGATCGTCAATTGTTCCACTGACAGTGAATCCATCATAAAAAAATCTGAATTAACTATTTTTTTCAGTATAGATACATACCACCTTCATCTACTCAACTTTCAATTCCTTGTCATATTGTAATAAAAATCCAGGTCTTTCAAACTATTACTAGACCATAACGAATACACTATTTTATGTACCGTGAAAAGAGGGAACTTGGGCTACTAGTACATTGTGATTAGAAAAAAATGTGAGGGTTTATTGAAACGTCATGACTTGACGCTACTGTGTTAAATATAATCTAGAAACCCTTTATGATTTGAAGTAATTCCGAGCTACAATTCTATTTAATACAGGTATATTAACATGTTCCCGACATTTGTCCTTAATCATTTATTAACGTTTTTCCTCATTTTACGGTACTGCCAAATAGCTATCCAAATATTTATTGTAAATCTTTAATATTCCTCAGAAATGCGTTGATATTTTTATTCAATACTACTGACAATTGGTTATATGCTCACGCGTTTCTCAATCTAACGACTTCTGACATTGATTAACTGAAAACTACTAAGGCTACGTTCATAATAACTAAGAGTTTTATATTTATTTATATTACGCTAATTATTTAAAAAAAAAAAAAAACTATTTATAGGTACGTTTAAAACGAACACTAGTTAATATTTTACAATAAATCCTGTATTCTCTTCATCACATAATAATATACTTTTAAGTTTTTTTCTGGTAATCAGTCTTACACTCGTTCTTAAAGCTTATTGATGTTAGTTGAAATCGAAAAGCTGCAAATTAAAAATAAGTGTCACCCTCCTTTCTCTATTATATACATTTAAATATATTTTTTTTGCACAAAAAAAATATAAAACTTATTATTATTAAATATAAAACTTTTAAAACTCATTACTCGTAAAAAAAATATATATAAATACAGCAAAAAAAACTGCAGTGCAGCAAAAAATTGAACAGTTGTCCCACGTTCAATGATTTTTCACTTGTGTCTACTTGATATATTATGAAGTACAATACAATAGTTGCTGTTTCAAAGGCAACTAATAGAATTTACTCATCTGCGTCAGTATTTATGTGTCATCGAATTTCGTTGTATCCCATATTTTTTATGTTGTAAGTATACAGTATGGCACACCTCACCCCGGGGGAGGCCTAAGCCCCAGCAGTGGGGTAAGTATACGATAATGCGTCAAATCACAAATAATTATCATGTCCCGCACTTTTAGAAAGTTTATACTTAATTACGGTGTAATTAACCGATAAAAAAAACTGAAGGAAATTTATTTTAATCTCGGTTGTGACATCCATGCACGCGACGCGACTCTATTTTGCAGCCGAGCGTCATTCGGCTGCCGCGGTCATTGTCATAGGGTTGTAAGTTAGCGATTTTTAAGTATATATTGCAGGGTAGACGGGTTCTCGAGTGGAGGCCACGTATTGGGAAGCGAAGCGTTGGACGCCCTTCGGCAAGGTGGACTGATGACCTGAAGCACCATACCGGGGGTAATTGGATGCGGAAGGCGGAGGACCGTGTGTGGTGGCGAGCCTTGGGAGAGGCCTATATCTTGCAGTGGAGAGACACGGGCTGATGATGATGATGATGATGATGATGATGATGATGATTGCAGGGTGGTTTTCTTGGAAACTATTAAATCGATAACTATGATTCATTTGGAGAAATTGGTCTAAAACACAGGATATTATGAATATTTGCGATTTGACGCATGATCGTATCCATACTGTATATACAAACTGTATTCATATAAGTATAATGCACTATCTCACTACATAATAAAATTAATGAAAAACTACATCACAAAATTTCTAAATCCTTGTGAGCGCAGCGTTGCTTATGAACTTGACCTTCCAACGTATGATTGCGAGCGACGCAGCCTCCGGGTGCTCCGGGCGTCTTCGGTCCATACCTCACCAAAGGTCATCGAACCGCCAAACGTAATAGATGATGTAAGCTTTCCCCACTAATGATATGCAAGAAATTCATAGGTATTCATAGATATTCATCTAAACTAAATATCAATTGGAATGACTCTTTTGTTTGGAGATGCGATTGAAATCAAATGATACATATATTGGAAGACTTGCCGCTTTAAAATTCACGTTAATATCATATTCAATACTTTTGATTGTTTGTATTGAATTGATTCAACATTTGTTTTATATTTTCAAAAACACGTCCTATTTTATTACGGATTCCATGGCTTCCTCCCATAACCTGTTACTCACTCACATAAATGTATATATCGCATATGCCTACGGTTGCGCCGCGTTGTCATATAATCTTTGACTTTGTCCTAACACGTGCAACTATCTTCTTTTAACACATCTTGTTCTTTCCGCAACATCAACAGTTAATCTCTTTTTGATGTGGAATTTCTTTGTAAAGTAAAAAATAGTTTAGGCCGATTCCAAAACCGTTTCGAGAAAAATTGTTTCATAGGCATATTTTGCTATTAAAGGCTCTTAAAAGAGTAAGATGGTAATTATTTCAAGAAAAATAAATTTAACTGTTTGACCTTGATTTGACCTATGTTCTACATTTAGATTATGATGGTTTGTGGGTAAGATATTAGTATCCAAGTAATAGGGGAAGAAAATGTCATTGTCAAAGGATGGCAATGCACAAAGTCATGGAACCAATAAAAGTACTTATTAGTTTTATGCACAAAATAATATGAAAATGTGTTACTCGTTATTACTAACAATTATTTGTAGTGAACATAAATAATAATATGCGTAGTCTGTGATCCTCGCACATAAAAACATGCGTCAAATGTCAGATCATACGTCAGATTGTGTTTTGTCCTTGACTACCTTTAGGCAAATAAAAAGCCATACAGCTTACGCAGAACGAAAATTTAAAAAAAAATCACTTGTCGTAAGACAAAAATATTGGAAATTAGTTTCTTGTTTAATCTTTCCGAAAAACATATTTTATCAAATAACTTTACATACTAAATTGCGTAACCAACAATTCCTCAATTATATCAAATAACGAATTCATTCAGCGATTTTACCGCACTCATTATTAACTTTCATAAAAAATCCATGACACGTGATACATGATAGTTGTAAACAAATTGTAATTAAAACCGATAGTTTGACTAATCAAGTGTACATTGTCTTGTTTTAGGCGCAAAGCATTCGTTGGCCCATGATTAGTCCGTCGGTCGATGTAATTGGCGCAATTCCCATAGCCTCGACTACAGTTAGTTTCCGATACTGATCAGATAGCGGTATCGGAATCAACATTAATTGTTCAGTCCGATTGTGTGCCTGTCCGTCCGTCCGCGCCTCATCGCCGCTTTAATTCACTACTAAATGAATAAATCAAAAAAAGTATGTATATCATATAATGACCACGAGATTAGGTGCACGTAGGTGGCTCGCTTTGAGCGACGACGTGATACGCTGATGCTGATGCATTGTCAGATTGGCATCTCGACAAATACGTCACGGCTGTGTTTAATTTCTTTATTATTCGCAGTTGCGTTAACAAATAAAATTCTGATTCGGGTTGTGTTAACAACTTACAGAATGTAAGTAGCGAAAGACTATCAATAACGGAAATAACGGAATCTTGGGGGAGATTGGGGCTAATAGTAAAATTTTCTTTAGTTGTAAATTTTTTTTGTTTGTGTTATCGTTTTGCGTAAATATATACATAATCTTATTTGACTAAGTAATAATAATAATAATAAGACATTTATTTGCTACAAAAACACATGTGCATCCTTAAATATATAAAAAAAATAATAAACATATAAAACAAAAGGAAATTGATACAATGCAGTTTATGTACAAAAAGGCTGGAGCTCAGCATTTGCCGACACACAAATGGAGTGGGAGCTGTTTTTCAGCAACAGCCTGACGCACGTACGCTCGCCCATTAAAGCAGTACATTACACAAAAAAATAATTAAGCAGGTATAAACATAACATAACAAGTAACAAGACATAAAAAGCAATAACCTTTAACATAAGAGAAATTAGAACACTAAGAATAGGTGCAATAAAATGATGAGCATACAATAATTTCCCCTACTCACGCTCCCTCCAAGGATTGTCCAACTTTAGTTGCTTGTTTATAATCCATAGTTTGCATTTGTTTTTAAAAGATATTAATGTAGTGAGAGTTTTAATTGGAGGCGGAATATCATTCCAACATTTGGAAGCCGCGAACCGGAAACTTCCTCGGAAGGACGAGATATAGGGAAGAGGCAGCGCAAAAAGCCGCATTCTAAGACTCATAACAACGTCAGAATCGTGTCTTGTCCAGTCAAATTTTTTATAGAGGTAGCGTAGTATAGCATTCAATTTTAGATTGAACATGACGCAGGCTAACTTTACGAAGCGTCTATTATTCATGTTTAATATGTGGTATTTATTAAGAAAAGGCGATATATGGGAACGCTTAGGTATTTTATATATGAACCTAGCACAGTCGTTCTACACACGCCGACGAACACCTATACTGAGCGAGGTTTGAAGCTAATATAGAGTTCTTAAGGCCCCATAACATTTAGGTATTTTATTGCGAATGTGAGCTTCAAATTTCATTTCACCATCCAAGCAAAATCCCAGGTCTCTAGCTTCAGTGCTCTCCTTAATTAGACAATCCGCAACCAAAAACTTGGGGGAGCATGCCTGCACAGCACGTATTTGATGGGAAGTACCTAGTACAATATATAGACTTTTAGTAAGATTAATAGAAAGTTCGTGTTTGGATGACCAGGCTACAATAGATTGCAAATCCTCATTAATGAGATACGTTATCCTAACTATATCGTCACTTATTGGCTGAACGTGCATGTAGAGTTGTGTATCGTCGGCGTACATATGCACCGAACTATGTGTCACAGAATTACACAGATCAGCGGTGTACACTAAGTAAAGGGCGGGTCCCAAAATAGATCCCTGAACAACTCCCTTAATTAAGTAAATAGGAGTAAAGTATGCAAATTTAAAATTATAAAAAAAAAATAGGAGCCAGCTTATTAGAAATGACATAAACAAATGAATCCTGGAAAGCGAGCCGTGTAACTTTTAACTCACTTCAAAGGCTGGTTTTGTTATACCACTGAGGGCAAAAGTTTACAACAAAAACGCAAAGTCTAAGATTTTTTAAGAACAATTACAGCTTCAAAGCTTAAGTTTGGAAACACGGTATTTTTTATGTCTGCAGTGTGTTTTATTTCCAAAGTGGTGGAGAGCCCGCTTTTTGTTTAAAATTTTGTGTTCAAACCCCAGGGTACATACCAAGAAGTTTTTTTTGACTTAAGTACATAACTATAACTGACTCCGTGCCTCATAGAGCACGTTAAGCAGTAAGTTCTAGTCCCAGTCGTTAAAATTTACCAACCCGCATTAGGGCAGCGTGGTGATTAACAAACACCCTCATCTCGAGGGAAGGCCTAAGCTTCTGTAGTGGAGCATAATTTGTTGATATGATGATGAATTCTAAAGAAAATTATAAACTTCTTTCTTGAAGTAGAACCTAGTAAGCACCAACAAAACATGAATTAACAATCATATAAAATTAAACACAGCAGTTCAATCACTATAATCTAAACAATCATTTTAGCAAATTAAAACATGTGTAGGATTTCCTGTTACACATTTCACTAGTGACCATTTCTTATAAACAACGCACTGTACCCATTCCTCACCAATTCAACTCTGATCGAACTATCATATTTAATATTATAATAATATTTGATAATATGTAATAATAGCAATAATAATATGTTAAATTATAATAGCATAAAATTTAATATATAATAAATAATATATATATATATATATATGTATATAATAACATACCAGGTAAAATAATTACCTTCCAATCTTTCTTTATCATAGTCCTTACTATGGCGAAGAAAACGTAATTCGTAATGTAACAACACCTTCTTCATTACAGATATCTTTCCCGTTTTCTAAGCTGGTTTTCCTCTCTTACTTGTATTTTCTTGCTGTGACAAGTCACAACTGACAAATGTCACTGGCAGATCAAACGCCAAAACCTATCTTTCAAAGTAAAACAAAAATAACTCAAACAGGTACAGTGTATGAATAAGATGAAAGCTTGAGGACATAAATATTACACCAACACACAACTGTGCTTTTAATGGAAGCAGATTGTAGACTAATATTAATAAAAAATGAAAATGTTACTAATTCGCGGTTTTCAGAGCAGCGTGCAGGGACTTCTCTTGCACAAGCACCAGCATCACGGACACGTGCTGCGGGCTGGCCGATAGTGATGTGATCATTTATCTCTTTCTAACGTTACTACAGTGTTGTCTGTTTAGCTACCGTTGCCGCTGTGACAATCAGCACCGGTCTCCTCTAGTTGCAAACATACTTGAATAACAAGAGCTAAATAAAACAATTAGACAAAACTATTGAAAGAAACACAACTTGTTTAATTTATACAACAGTTTTAATTCAACATACCTATAGATAGGGAATAAAGTCATTATATACAGATATAGATAGTGACTTTATTCCTTTTCGAGCCTTCGTCACCTTATAAGTACCTAGTACCCACACTTACTTTAAATATCAAGCAACCACTTTCAATTAAAAGACATATTTTAAAATCATTATAATTACTTATTTATAATTACTATAAATATTATTTTCATTCTTTATGTCCTATTAAAGTAGGTAGGTCATCGTATTTTTTACAAATTTCATCGTTCACTGCATAGAGTAAATAAATTTCACAGCAGCGTTCGGTTTTAATAGAGTCAGAAATGTCACTTCATAATGTCGGAATTGTCAAACGAAATTTCGCGGGGCTGAAGACCGACGCGCGGGAACCTTGCGGACTTAAACTCGCCATTTTAAGCCAGCTAGGTTGAGTATGAGTGGTTAGACGGTAAACGCAGAAGAGGGCTTCTAGTCAATTCGTACTTTTACGGTGAACTATTATTAAATAAAATATTTGGCGCCCTAAAGCTCAACCCTTTCTCTACAAAATTTCTAATGTCAACACATAAACAATAAACATTAATTAAAACGCATACGCGGCATCGTTCATAATTCGCGACGGGCCATGAATATCGTACGGCACAGAGCTAGGGTGGGGGCGGGAACAAACGACACGTCATTAGCGACGTGCCGTGCCGCATGCGATCCTTTACACCTAAGTGATTGCCAACTCGCCAACTACCACGCGCTCGTATGCATTCGACATTATTGATCATGAGTACTATAAACTACTATGTCCAGTAATTTTAAAATTATCAATCTATTTAATTACTACCAAATGCCAAACAAAGAAGAAACTGATATTAGCTTGGAGCGTGGCAATACCACGGTATTATAATGTCCTTTATATTAATTAAATAATTTACTCTCTAATCAAAGTAATCGAAAAAAAACAAGCCAAACCTCACGACAGATCTCAATAATGAAATCCAATCCAAAGAGAAAACAGACAGCGAATAAGTAGCGAATTCTTAGAACAAAAGAAGAAAGGGTGGTTGCTCAGGTCTACTGGGGAAAATAGATTTGTCAAGGGCCTGACGATAATTCGACGCGTCTCCGATTGAACGAGATCAGGGAAGAAAAGGGCCGCCCATTGATAATAAAATCCAATGCCCTGACCGATACGTTTCTCGGCTTACCCCAGTTGAGTTTTCTTTACGTGAATTTTATATTCTACGTGTTTTCTACGATTCTATACAAGCGAAAACGTGAATGTTAAGAGCTTGTCGAAAAAATTAACAGTAAATAATAGTCACAGATTTATAATAATTTTGATATTTGTGGCGCTCTGCCTTTACTTATAACTATAGTGTAAAAAAACCGGTCAAGTGCGAATCGGATTCGCGCACCGACGGTTCCGTACAAACCTTTAGGTATATATGTAAAAGTTATGGTATTTTTATTGCTTAATGAAGTCCATAACATTACTATGTGGAAAGCGGTATATACTAATATATATAATTAGATTAATATTCTATGTTAACAGTAAGCAGTCTTTAGGTTTTGATTCCCTTGCGAGTAGTTGCGAGTTTCAAAATATGCGGCTTAAATTGCTGTTTCTTTTGATTGCGTTGACATAAAAGTTTGATTTTATTACAGCTTAAAGGTATTATAGACGAGTATTTGATAAGAATTTCAATTTAATACCTCAACGCATTCATGAAGAAAGGGGTAGTAAGTTAAAAATTATTAAAAATATTTTTATTATATGATGTAACTAAAAATTTATTCTTTTCGCAATTTCTTCTTTATCTGTGCCAAAAGAAACGTCTTTTCGTTTCGTACCGAATTTCAAGATTCTGAGTATACGGGAAGTGCCCTGTAAGTATTGATTCCCTTGCGAGTATAGAAAATAGCAGCATAAACGGCTGAAACTTTTGATTGCGTTGGCTTGGTGTTTGATTTTTTTACAGCTCCAAAGGACTGTAAATTTGAGTATTTGGTATGAATTTCAGCTTCATACCTCCGAGCGTTCCTGAGAAAAAGAGTCTTGACCGACAGACAGACGGACAACAAAGTGATTCTATAAGGATTCCGTATTTTATTCCTTTTGAGGTGTGGAACCTTAAAAAGGACCATAATTAGGTATATAATATAATGATATACAAGCACCGGAGTATGCCAACATCATCAAACAAACTTCTCATTCACTACGGTTTTTATAATACTTCCATTCCCAATCTCAGTTCCGTGTCACCTTCTTCTTCTTCGTCTTAGTTATGACGTTCTCTGCATTTAAAGCAATTTCGCCAGAGTCGAGTATTCTATTCGTATTTTTAATACAAAATAACAAGAATAGGCAGCGTAGTACGGTTATTATGGAGCTTTTTCAAAATATCGCTAGAAACCCCGACGTTTCACGTGCGCCATTTTGAAAAAACTCCCTCCGTGTCACCTCCTTTCTTGACTTTACAAAAGCTACAGAATATCATACCGCAGAGCTTCACAGAGTACCATACTAGTTGACTTCTATAATTACTTCAAAAGTTTTCTGTATTCTTTAGTTTTTTTTTTTTTTTTGTTAAAAGTTGATATCCTGTCTGATTGCTTGCATTTACTAACGGATTGACTTTTGACTTTGTAATATTAAAAAGAAAAATCAATAACAGCACCTACATTGTATACAAATGTGCATAAATCACGAATATCAACTTATTCAGGTCAATATTATTTAATAATAAAGTATATATACATCACAACAACATCTAAGCCCCGAACTAAGCATTAGCTTGTGTTTTAGGTACCAAGCGAAGACAACCAAACCACATAACAACCAAGACCTGGTACCAGTATCAATATTCATCATATAAATACTGACCCGACCTGGGATTCGAACCGGATATATTGACATAAACAATATTGTTGTAGATACAAGTTGTGTTTATTAAGAGGCTAAAATATTTATAGATTCTAGTTTGCAATCAAGCTTTCCTCGCGGCGGAACGAGTAACAACGTTTCATTATATGGGTAAGCCATTACATGTTAATAATTTTTCATTTAAATAGTCTAATGGCATGAAAATAATAACTGCCTCCATTTATCGCTGTTTATGAGTTTATTTTATTACTCGAAATAATGCCGCCTCTTGCACACTTTAAATTAAAAAATCCGGTTAAAGGCGAGTCTAATCGACTCGTCAAAGGTAATATTATTAGTATTATTTTTATACGTTTTTTCGTTTTCGGTTTTTTCGACTGATTTCTATATTGGTTCTTCCAATAGTTTCGAAAAACCTCATTTTCCACAAAATTTAGCTTTTTGTACAAACGCTTCGAAACTGTTGAAATAATCAATAATGTCAGTTAAATATATTAAAGAGAGAAATTTTTCATACACATGTTATGTTTTATCAACTGAAAAAAAGAGATCATGAAAATATGTAAATCATTTCTTTGTATGGTGGTTCCATCTATTTTTAAATAGCCATACTAGACAGGCAGCGTGCCACTTTAAGTGGTTTTGGAGTCGATTTTTTTTTTTAAATAATCTAGTTTATTTCAAACTTTTTAGTTTTATTAACATGCATTTTTGTAATAAAATTTTATGATTATAATGAATTTCGTAGGCACTTCCACACATTGCTGCAGACTAAAATAATTTAAAAATAAAGGCAACTAGTTTTTTCATTATTTTTATTTTAGTGTTAACTTGTTAATTTGGGAGAATGTTAACTTAGAATCGTATTAAAACTTAGCAGGTGTAAAAGTAAAACCAAGGAATCTGGCTAAAACTTCAGACCTACAAAATTAGTTACTCCCCGACAATCGGGTGAAAATACGATTTAATGGTTTCAGAATTTGTAAGGAGCAACCTAATAGACAAATGATTTAAATTCTCTAATACATAAGTAACCAAATGGTAAACATGGTGTGAGTAAAAGGATATTTTATATTATTAGCACATTTTAAAATTTACAATTTGTGAATTACAAAATATTGAAGTGAAAATAAGTGAAGTATAAAAGTTAATTATAAAGCGAAGCTTTGGACGCCCCCCGGCCAGGTTGACAGGTGACCTGAAGTATCATGCCGGGGTTAGTTGGATGCGAAAGGCGGAAGACTGGTAGTGGTGGCGAGTTTTGGCCAAGGCCTTATATCCTACAGTGGATAAACATGGGCTGATGATGATGATGAATTATAAAATCACAAACGAGACATTCGACTTTGTCGGTTTTTCTGCAATTTCGCTTTTACAATAGAATAATCTCATGATATCTATACATTACTTTACTATTTATTTCTTTCAGTTCATTAAAAGCATTGTGTTTAATAAAGTAAACGCAACATAATGCAAGATCTGACACAAAAGTGTCAGTGTGGCAGGCGAGGCACACTCCCTCCTAGAAACGGAAGAGGTCAAGTGGCCGATTCTTTAAATCGATATCTCTAACGGTAGAGATACCGGAACACTAGATCGAAAGTTTGCGTTATCAACGTAAGTGTTTTATTCATCATCTTCATCATCATCATCATCATCATCAGCCCGTGTCTCTCCACTGCAGGATATAGACCTCTCCCAAGGCTCGCCACCACACACGGTCCTCCGTTGTCCGATCCGGTCCGGTCCGATTTTATTCATAGAGTAAATTAATTTGACAGCAGCGTTTGGTTTTAATAGAGTCATAAATGTTCAGTTCACACACACAGTTCACAGTAGAGTCAGTTCACAGTATCGAAGTGATATTACGCACTTTTGTGGGGTTGAGTGGGAATTTTTCGGGGGCGAATAGCAGCGCGCGTGGACCTTGAGCACTGAAACTAGAAGTAAAACTCGCCATCTTACGCCAATTAGCTAGTATGAGTGGTCAGACGGTAAACGCAGAAGAGGGCTTTTAGTCAATTCGTACTTTTATGGTTTTATAATTTTTTTCATTATAAGTAATTGATTTATATTATTAATTATTTCATTATTTATAAACATCTGTTAAGTCACAATAAGTAATAAAAATCAAGGTACATGTAAGGCACGGTCATCTAGTCCCAAACTAGGCAGAGCTTGTATTGTGGGTACTAATACAACTGATTTTAAATTTAAATATTTAAATCATTTAATAATACATACATTTAGTGTTCGGCTGAACGTAATACATACATATAAAGCATGTAGAGTTTACCAAACTAAACAAAATGTTTTAGAATATTATTAAAAAATTAAACTTTGAACATGTTTTTTTTGGCAACCGTTAGTTTGCGTCATCTCCTCACTTGAAACTTTTTGTTTAGTCCGGTAGGCTCCACATGCTTTATAAGTTTCTACTACGTTCAGCTGAACACTCGGTATAGATATCCCACACCCAGCCATACAACAAATAAACGTTTTCATGCCTACAAACATTTGTTAAGGACGAGGATCGAACCTGTAACCTTAGGGTCCGCAGTCGGCGCTTCCGACCACTCGACTAAAAGTTCAGTTCTTGTCAGTTTCAAAAGCAAGTTTCTTGACACTTCTTCTCAACAGTATTTTTTTTTTAAAGTCGGGAATTATTGACTAGTTTAAGTGCCCTGGACTTATGTTTCTAAATAAAGGATTTGCTTTAATTTCATAAAAAAATTAACAAACAAGCATTAGAAATAAAGAAAAAAAGAAGTCATTTATTATCGGGTACCATCCCCATAGTCATTTTTACCTGTTATTTACACAATATTATTATTATTAAAACGAAATAGTTGGTACAAGTAAATAAATTATCATCATCATCAGCCCATTTTACCCCCACTGCAGGGGCATAGGCCTCCCTCAGGGTGAGGAGGTGGTTTGGAGGTTAAATCCACCACGCTACTCCACTGCGGTTGGGGATTGTAACGACCGCCATCTATTGACAGCGTCCGGGACCGACTGCTTAACGTGCTCTCCGAGGCACGGAGTCAGTGATAGTTAATGTACTTAAGTCAGGAAAACTCATTGGTACACGCCCGGATTCGAACCATGGTCCTATGGGCCTTATAAATTTGAGACAGGTTCGTTGCACTCTGAGCTATCACGACACAAATATATTGTAGAAAATAGTAAATAAAATATAATGTAGAAAAATTATAACAATAAATAATTATAATTAAAATTTAAAACTAAACAACCAATCAATAAGGTCAAAGCATTTATTAATTGAGAATTTTGCTGTCAAAACGTAATCATGTATTTGACGTACCTACCATATTATGTCACATATAATTATTTACAGTTAGAATTGCACCCCGGTGGGCTTGGATGATTTACTCGTCCAATATTAAACTCCCAACTCAGGTGGGTGAGACGCGGACAACGGAATTAAACTTTTCGCAAAATATGGCCAATTTCAACCCAGCAGCTATAAAAAATTGCCATGGTCACGTGCGTGGGCCGATGTCACTTTGAATTCAAAGTAGTTTTTCAAGTTTTCCTTTAATTTGTCTGATATCAAAAGATAGGGACGCCATTTTTATCATTAATAATATCTTTGAGAGGAGATTCCTTTCGAACATAACTTTATGGCATAAAAAGAAGTGCACACGATTATTATATAATTGGCTAAACATGATTCGAGTTTCTTTAACAATTTAAAAATCACACCTAAACTAAGATATATAATTTTTATGCATAACAGTTTTTAATGTGTACACCAAGCGGAATTGTTACAAGATTTCGTTTTATACTCCATACGATCTCAAAGGAAAAGGCAAAGACATTCAGTCAATACCGAGTGATACTATTAGTGTTCTATATTATTACTTAGGTCACTATACAGGGTGAGTAAATGAACAGGGGCCTCTATGATAGCTACCGTTGGAGATGGAAAGTTTTGTTCTTAGAAATCCATCTTAAGTTTTTGAACTGTATTAACATTCAAGGTATTCAAGGCATTCAAGGATTTTTTGAAAAACTATTTTTTTCGAAGATATTCACTATTTTCTAATTTTTTTTTTTGCTGAAATGAATTCACCTGTGTATAGCAAACAAAAAGTTGTATGACACATTTTTTTTTTATGTTACAGAAAACAGACGAAATTCGATGATACGAGTGTCCTGAGAATGATGCCTGAGAAAGTTCCATTTGAAAATGGAACAGTTAGCAGTTGCTGTTCTATTTTCAAAATCTAACATACTGAACGACAGCCAGCCAAGAAAAGTACTGGCCATTAATACTTTTTTACTAAGTACCATTTATTTTCAAGGTCGAAATTCAAATTTAGAATGTTAAGTTTCCCGCTTTCTTTTATGTCATAATTTTTATTCGATGATTGTCATTGTTACTTTCCCGCGTATTTTAGTAAAAAAATATTATAATATGGTATTAACTAACAACGAACGTTTTGAACTTTTAGAAGCATACTTTACAAACTATAAGTGCATTAGAACTGCAATACGATGGTATGGCCATAGAAATCCCGACAGGCATACTCCAACGCGTAACAAAATTTTAAACCAATAATTTTACATGTAAAATTTCACATGCAATGTAATTAGAATCTTTATTTTCTTTTCCAGTAAGAATTTTACACGTGGGTCCCACAAAATTCGTCTATAGATACAGCGAATATTTCACAACATCAATCGGTGTATATTTGTGTTTTACGTGGTACATTTTTTTGCTTACATTTCTGTTGCCACAACGGAGCATCTCTATGAAAATCCATGGCATAAATATATAAATAATTTACACATTAACATTAACACAGGGAAAGCATTGGACAAAGCATCATAATGTGGAATATAGAGATACATCAATTACTATATTAAAATTTAAATTTCAGATACCAATTAACATCAAAATTTTCCATATGTGTATTTGGGTACGCCATACTAAAAATACTAAAAGTATTTCCAACTTTAAAAACACATAAACCGGCTCAAAACTCATAACTAATCTCATTGCCGTTAATTACCCCACGTTATTATCCTACGATAATATCCTTAAAAGCTTTGAAAAAACAAACAATTACGTTTTACGGCTTCCGCCGCTCGCTTGATAAAGATTATGATTTTTTTGTGCGTATGAGATAATGGGCGGGAGCGGACTTTTTACGTGTTTGTTTTCACGCGAATCCCGAATTGACCGGTTCCGGCTCTTAACGGCCTATGGAGAGTCTAAAATTATAAAAATTTAATATGTGAACTTTTTTACCTGGTGAATACCTAAATGTTGAGGAATTTCAGGAGTTTATGTTTTTGTGAGTTTTGTGACCCTCCAACTAACTTGCAAGAAGTGTTTCGTGTCTCTTGAAAGTCTTTCATCGAGCCCTCGCAACGCGAGTCCTTTTGTCTCTGGAATAAAATAAGAAAAAATTAACTTCAATCATAACTTAATTAGAAGGATACCTACTACAATAAATATTATGGTATAAAAAGTTATAGCCTGTAGAAATAGATAAACAGGAAATATCTCGACGTCGTCAACGTCTCTCCCCTACGGCCATTACGACTCTTAAAAGTAAACATGTATGTAAATGAAACAAGACAAATTATAAAATAAAATTTAAGTAATTTTTTTGAAATTAAATTTTAATTTAAGTAATAACATAAGTTAAAGCTAAATTTATTTGTAAAAATGTTTTTTTTTATCATATCATTGATTGCATTACATGTATATATTAAGTATGTTGTAGAATTAAATAATTGCTGACACTTGAAATATTGGTGAAAGATGTACTACTATGGCTGCTATGATAACGAATAATAAAATAATAATAATAATAACGACACGACATACGATACGACATACGGTATACGACACAACAACGTTTTGGCCCCATACCAAGCACTAACTTGTGTTTTTGGGTGCCAAGCGAAGACACCACATACATATAACAACCAGGACCGGTGCCAGTATCAATATTCATCATATAAATACTGATCCGACCTGGGATTCGAACCCGGGACCCCCAGCTTCGTAGGCAGGGTCGCTACCCACTAGGCTAAGCGGTCGTCAAAAGTAATATAAAAGTAAAAATTATATTTAAACGCATTGATCAACTGCGAAACGACATTCGACAGAGTCGTCGGAGTTCCGAACGAATAGACGGTATATAATATTATTTTAATTCCCAAAGCGACAACGTTCGGTCAGCGAAATTTACGGTTTTCTAATATTAAATTTGTTAAAATGTCATACTGAATAATAATACATTTTTAGGTACTTAATTTAGGTAATCTTTCAGTAAATTTTATACAGAAATAGTTGTCAAAATCGTTATACAGATAACTAAATAAATTTAATTTTTTATGCATATTAATACAACATAATTAGGAAATATGGTAAATAGGATCAAAAATATAGTTTAGATATTTCCAAAACTTACTTATATTTAGATATTGTGATGATTAGTCATGCGCTGCACACATATGAAGAATGCAACAAGCAACCAATTGGCTGGAAGATACAATAAGAAGATTATGAATAGGAATATTATTAGAAGAAAGAAGAAAACAAGAAGAAGTAGACCATCGCCTATGATAGAGATAGGGGTGCTCTCCCCTAGCTCATATATTAAACCATATACATAAAGATAATAACGTTGTTTAAATGCTCTCAGTAGAAAAAGCCTTTACAATACCTAGGTCAGAATTTGATTGTACCTATC
The DNA here is from genome assembly GCA_949709985.1 of Luffia ferchaultella. Taxonomy (NCBI): domain Eukaryota; kingdom Metazoa; phylum Arthropoda; class Insecta; order Lepidoptera; family Psychidae; genus Luffia; species Luffia ferchaultella. The sequence continues at coordinate 6,397,647 of OX453251.1, forward strand.
TGGCCTCAAAATGTAGTGATTATTTGTGTAGCAACTGTTAGCGTAGTTATGTTTTGTCGTTCTTGGCTTTTTTTTAATGAAAAATCGTATATTTGATTTAGGTTGCTTTCTTAGGTTTTCGGTTAACTCGTGAAGATTCTTGGATCTCCGGAGAGCCCAGCTTTGATTCCGACTCAACCAATGCAAGGAAAACAAGCTTTCGAGTATTAATTAATAATAATTTTTATTTTAGAAAACTTAATTATTACTTAGCATCGAATCATATAATTTCATAAAATATATCACAAAAACTATGATATTATAACCTAAGTATCAGACAAGTTTAGACATTTCATTTGATTTTTGAGTATTTTTCGTTTGCTAGACTAAGTAGGTATATTAATTTTTCGGTTAATCGAAACGTAAATTTGCCTTGCTACCACGGGCTTTGATTATATACTTTTTATTCCGTTTATCATTATTTTGTACTATTCACATAGTAATTTCCTTGTATTTGTTGCCACTTCTCTATCTCGTTCGGAAAATGGAAACATAAAAGTCATTATGCATGAAGAAGAAAATTAGTAAAAAACAGAATCAGTTAGTACGTAATGAGTGTTACATATAAATTTGCCTTTAAGATTCATTAAATATTTTGGACCCACAAACTCACAGTAGAGCAGTGTTGTGGATTAAGCTCCAATCCCCCTTAGGCCGATGGAGGCCTAAGCCCCTCCAGTGGGACATTAATGGCCCGTAGAAATGTTTTAGACGACATCGATATTACACACACCTGAAGTAAAATTTGTCGTCGCGCTTATTACCTCGAAAAGTTTCATTAGAAAATTGATTCTGATAAATATCTATACAAAATATCAGTCATATCCTTTCAACATTTGAAACGTGAAGAAAAATTGTCTACAGAAAATAAATATTTAGCTTTTTTTGTATATATGGTAGCATGAATTTATTGAACTTAAAATCTACGTATTTTTCGCTGTATAAACATGTGTGGCATGTTCAAGACACTTACTTGCTTTTAAATTGACATTATAATTAACAATTCTCACCATAAATCGACTCATAATGCCCCACTGCTGGAACTTAGGCCTCCCCTCGGAACGAGCCTCACAATTCTCACAATAATTGTAAAATACGACATTATGCTCAGGGTAACATATAAAAACATACCTTACATTTCAATTAAATAACTTTAGTTGTGTGCGAATAGTTTTGTAACAGGTGCCCCTAGGTTCTCTCTAATTGAACGTTTTCCGAGGAACAACGTAATTGCGGCAGGTCCCTTCAGTGCATGTCTGGTGCACACGACAGTGACAATCGCCACCTTAACGAGCGCAAGCGTGTTTCATATATCAAAGAATCACTAACAGTATTTTATACATGCTGCAATTTTATTTGTCTCAGAACGGCAGCCAAATTAATGCCAAATACTAAATTAATTTTTATGTTTAAAAGAAGATACTCTGCCTCATTCGTAATCGTCCAGCCGAAACTATTGAAGCTAGAAACAAGAAATTTATGGACAGTAGCTTTATTTTATGACTTAAAGATTCACTAAAAATATATTCTTTTTTAAAGTGAACCCCTAAGGGAGTAAAATGGAGATTGACGGTTTCCATGAAAGTCGTTAATATGGAAGGTAAATTGACATTTGACGTGTTTCAAAATGTATGAAAATTTTGACCCTTAAATAAATAATATAATTTAAGTTAATTGTAAGTAGTCATACATAGTTATTCTTAAAATAAAAATCATGAAATTTATTATTTGACTTTCTGGTTTGAAGTTACGAAAGGTTTTTACAATTTAATTAGATTTTTAAGTGATAGAAATAAGTGACGAAAATTTGAACGGGAATAATACAATTTTTAGGCACTGTTGAATAAATCACACGAAAGATGGACAAACCAGGTTTCTTTGTGACGTGACTTTAATGACAAAGGATTTTTCGAAATTCCACCTCTGAGGAAAAAAAATAAGGGATATAATTTTGTATGAAAGTCCGTCATTTTTATATTTGACTTATGGGTTAGAAACTAAACATGTCGTGTTCCAAGATTTTTGGAAAAGACATCGGTCACGTCCCATACTACCTTGGACCTCATTTCCTGAGTAGTTATATAAAAATAATAAACGGTGAATTTGATAATTATTGGTTTAGTAAAAGTGATCATATATTAATATTTACGATACGAAGCCAGAATTAATAAATATCGTACAATAATACTTCAGACATGGCTGTATAGGCATAGTTCCTTTGCCTTCTTATCAATGGAAGAATATGACTGCGCTATGCTCTATAGGTCATTGACGTAAGCGGGTAATAGCATCACAGATCAGTTGGTATGAATTGGTATGAGTGATCGGATCTGCAGTATCGGACGATATGTAGATACAGTAGATACGTAATATTTTTTAAGGAATTGAGACTATTCTCATATATTCTGGTTCTGTACTATTCTAATTAAGTAGGTACGGAATTGTGGTGATGTTTATGATTTAATTAAATAGATAAATTTTCAGTAAACTAGTCCACTTTCATTTCAAAAGCCTTTTTCGTTTCTCATAGTAGGTCATTTAGTAGGTATATTACAACAGTAACTTTTGCGGGAATTTTATCGAGATTTTTTTTTAAAAGGAGCGGATAATTTAATATTGCTCGGCGACCAGCAGAATCATAGTAAAAATAAAATTTCAAAATTCTATTTCTTTTATTTGTTTTATTTTGTGACATCAGATAATTTAAGAAAAATTAAATAACAATAAATACAAATAAATCTAAGAACTAATTAACAATATTTACAATATTTACAACATAAAAATATCGTCGAGGTTGGTCCCATGTGGCATCGATCCCATTACGCTTGCACTGTTTCCGCGCTGCACAGCGATGCTCAGTTGCTGTGCGAAATAGGCACCCGCTCTGGGATCGCCAGCAGTGCTGACCAGACGGGTGGACAAATCTTTTACGAATTTTTTTTAAAATTGTATTTTTATTATGATAAAAATAATATTGAAGTTTTGAGCTTATTATTATACTTACTGAACTGATTTTCATATTTAATATATTTTGATGTTATATTTGCGTGATAATGTGTACTCATAAGAAATAAAGTTTCATGCAATGATATCCCAAACTATAGATACTGATAAACATTGATAAAAAGCGGTACATATGTGCAGTGGAGAAAAAAATATATCAAACCTTGTAAACCACTTATAAACGTTTCATAGGAACATTTTTTTTATTATAATTTTTTTAAAGTATATATTCTCCTTTTATAGTATGTTACCTACCAAATATTATTACTCACCATCTAAACTACGTTTTTTTTTTTAATATTTTTTGCACAAAAGAAAAATTCTTACCGTTCTGGTTGTAAAATTAAACAATAAAAACTTTTCTTTTTTTTGTTTTAAAAATCTCGATACATAAGTTCTATGAAACTATATCTATTTTTTAATAAAATTAAATTCTTAAAATAGTTCTGATACCGAATTTAGAACTAAGACGAAAAGTATTGCTTTTGTATATAATTTGCAAATTCATCAAAAGAACGATAAAAGTACGAATTGGCTAGAAGCCTTCTTCAGCATTTACCGTCTAACCACTCATACTCTAACTGGTGTAAGATGGCGAGTTTTATTGAGTGAGATCCCCGCGCTCCGGTCTTCACCCCGAGAAATTCCTTCACGCCGATTTTCACCCCCGCAAAATTGCATTTGACATTTTCGATACTATGAAGTGCCATTTATGACTCCATTAAAACCAAACGCTACTGTCAAATTTATTTACTCTATGAAAATAACAAACCTACATTTGAGAATGTACTATAAATATATAGGTACAATAGTTCAGTGAACTTTTGATTTGTACATTAATATTTCGAATATCATTCCAAATTACCATTCAACTTTATGAAAAATATTTAGAGGAACTTAAAACCATACAAGTTTTTAACGCCCTCCAATAAAGATCCGAATATATTAAAAGCACACAATGTTGAGCAATCAAATCAAGACGTTAATCGTAAAACTTCGTCTGCATCGATTCTCTTGCGGACCACTAATTACTGAGTTAACGACGGGGTGAGAAATTACGACTGATCGTAATGTAAATATTTTCGTACGTGTATTTTAAGAATCATTAATTGAACCAATAAAACGGACGCCATTGCTTCGAATATCTTGTTCGACATTCATGGATTTTATTACAAATTTTATTTTTATTTAGATACCCTTTTTCTTTTCTCTTTACTATAATCGAAGAAGTTCGTTTTTTGTATATAACTTGCTTATAAGAAAGCCTACGGATATAATTGTGTGTGATTTGACATTAAATTATGAGAAAAATAGGTGTCAATCACTGTGTTAACTACTGTTGTTTGAAATTATATATTTCGAATTATTAAATGGACTGTATAATTATGCTTTTTAACAATTTATTTGTACCGACAATAATCGTGCGTGATGTGGCCGGCAACTTTTTTTGTGACTGGCTTCCGCGAGTGGCGCGGGAGTCGAGGGGTTGAGAAGGGCGGTCTGCTGGTCTGAACTCTGAGCGTCGACAGTAGAGGCTGGAGACTCGAATCTGGAGTCATCCCAGAGAATTTTGGTTGAACGAACGCATCAGCCGTATACTGGTAAATTAAAACGAAGAAGCGCCAATTACGCGTTCCAAATATCTGGTCGCTAAAACAACCAACGTAGTTCACCATATTTGCCTACTATTTACCTACCTATCTGATTATTACTAATCACCTTCCTAAAACTAAGTAAAGTCATACTTCTTTTATTGATTCATGAGGATCACAATTTCATTAGACATAGTGACCTTACCTTAATATTTTTTCCTATATCTACACACACTAATCTCTAAAATGGGTTAACCGATTGTTATAAAACTTCGCAGAGATTAGAAGGTAGTTCTCAGGAGTGACATAGACTACTTTTCGTCTGTTTGTCTGTTCGGGTCAATCTCTAAGACGACTAAACCGATTTTGATGAAAATTCATAGACACCAAAGGTTGTCAGGAGTGTCATAGAGTATTTTTGTCTACCTATCTTTTTGTCTGGGCTAATCTCCGAAACAGCCAAACCATTCACTATTTTCATTCCAGAAATATTTATTTATTTCGTAAATTTCGGAATTGTAAAAATTTTGAAATCATGAAAACCAAGCAAACGAAAGCGCAGGCGGTCATAATAGTAATAGCTGGTACATCTCACAAACGGTCATCTAGTCCTGAACTAGGCAAAGCCTAGAGCAATGCTAAGTAATATTTCATCATTGAAAATGTTTTCAGATTGTTTTCTTGGGGAAGTGTAATTCGTCTGTATTTCCGACATTTACGATGGTAAAAGAAAAACATTGGTTTCAAAACATGCAAGGGCTTGTGAAGCATTGTATAATACTAAATTTTTCGGTCATACCAAAAATCGGTCCGTAGCAAAGAAATAACTTTTTTCAGAAAATCGAAAATGGTGAAAAAAAATATACGAAATTTCCCGATTTTTCGGACAAAAAGTTGAATATTTCGAAAACGAAAGCCAATATAGAATAAAGAAAAAAAAAATTCCCGAGATAGACAGACGTTTGGAAAAAGAAATGCTGGGCAGGTGCCCTTTTCATTGAATGATTATCCGATCAGTTACCACGGAGAGTTAAATTCGGCTATATTTCAGAAAGTTATAAAGGTAGACAAAAAGCAGTAGTGTCAAAAGATGCAGGAGCTCGCGAGGCATCGTATGGTACCAAATTATCGAAAATTGTTTATAAAGTTGTATGATAAAAATTTGTAATAAGTTTTTATTCTTGATGTTCATTTTCAATGTACTCCGATAGTTGCGAGGAGGGCGAAATCTCTAGATTTTTTTATAATACATATATAGGTATTTTACACCCATAGATGAAATAAATAGACTTGATCATGCCGTGGAATATTTGTCCCGGGCGGGTATCGAGCCCGCAATCTTTGGTTCTGTAGTTAAGATCACTAACCACTCGAACTAGTTCAAATCAAAGTGGCGCGAACGATACTAACACATGGTGTTTTATATCAATTTCCTAACAACATTAAAAACTATCGTCCTATTTATTTGCCAACAAACAACCTTAGAGTACACGAATAAATAAAGAAAGAGTGCCTTACCCAAAAAAGCACGAATTGACTAGAAGCCCTCTTCTGCGTTTACCCTCTCACCACTAATATTCTAGCTAGCTGGTGCAAGATGGCGAGTTTCAGTCCGCGAAATCCCCGCGCGCCGTTCTTCACCACCGCCAAATTGCGTTTGACATTTTCGATGGCCTTACCTTACCTTACCTAAACTTGGTAAATGGCTATTTTCAATGTTTTAAGTTTCAATACATACATAAGTTAATAAATAAGATAAATAGTAGGTACATAATGTTTCAACCAATTTTACACATGTAATTACGTAATTTAGCTAAATAGTGTCGTGTTTTTGCGAACTCATTACAATTTATTTTTCTTTACCATGTACAAAGTAAAAAATTACAACTATTTATCAATAAATCGTATTAGCTATTTAAAATGTAATCTATTATTGAATACTAGATACCTACTTAGATTATATACACCTTAGGTATAAATATCACCTAACTGTTCAGTTAAAATTGATGCATAAAGCCTGTGTAGTTATAAACACAAGCATACCTATAAAAGTTGCACCATGTTTTGTTTTATTATATTGCATGGCTCTATCTGGATATATATATATAAATATATATATAAAGAGACTAGCTATTCTTTGTGACTTCACGTAGGTACATACGTGACATAAATATTAACGCATAATTCATAGTTGTGAAGATAAAGGCATGATCGATCGGGTCTACTTTATGAAATACCTGGGGTTTAAAATGGCCCTAAGTATGTCTAGTCATATTTGCGATAAAAAGGCTACACACGTGGGAAGGGACGGTGCGCGTGTGGTGCGGGAGGAGGACACACCCCAGCAAGCGAATTAAGTATAAAAAGTCACAGATGTTTGATAATAAATTAAACAAATGTACTTATTTTGTCTTAAAACTTCATGGGCAGGCGCTAGTTTATAAAATATGTTCTACGTATAGTCCTACATCTACTTTACCTTATATGATGTTAAAACCTAATATTATGTACTCGAAGGTGAAAATTTTATCAACTTTAAAACACTTAAAATGTGTGCCGGTTATAATGAAATTGTCCCAACAATAGCTTTCATGTATAAACAAACTCCGTTGCAGTTTTATATTTATTTGAAATAATACGAATTAACATAAATTTATCTAAACTTATTCATGTTTTCACCATCATAAAAGAAGGTCTCAAGGAAAATTGGCACAAATATTAATTAACCGAGTCCATTAGAGGAGCTGCGGTAGCGAGATAAGCTTTATGTTTCAAATCCAGGTCCGATTTCGTAAGATGAGGCTTACACAACTAGGCGTAGGTACTAATTATTAAGTATTATTTTCAACATTCTCCGTGTGTGTGTGTGTTTATAACTATGCAACCACTTCCACCACAATTACACTGACGAATTTTTTAAATTGTTCTTTATGGCTTTTTAGTACATATTGGGTGCTTTTATAATTCTGCACGTCACGTTATCATGGACGTCCACGATTTAACATGAATGTCCACACCCAACGTTAGATGTGTTTTTATAATTTACGGCCCTAGACGTGATGGATGCATTTCGTGAAGGATTTTAATTCGAAGATATTGGCAGGTACTAAAAGTTAAATATTTGAAAGGAACATTTATATATATAATATATAATAATTTTTAATTAATATTATATAATATATAATATTAAATAAAATGTTTATAATATTAATAAAAATTTTGCTTTAGAATTTTATTCTTAAATTCCTTAACGGATTTGCCCCACAGACATGGTCGCATTTCCACGAGCTCTAATAATGTCACTGCATCGTAATTAAACGCCATTTTATTAAAATAAACTTGTAGCAAATAAACAAGTAAAATAAGCAAGTCGGGCGGCGATAGGTAAAATATTGACAGAAATACGCTAGACGAGGGCCCGGCGAGGGAGCGCGAGCACGTGGACTCACACACACATATGCATTATCCCTTGTAGGTACGCCTACATCGCAAAAATATCGCGACGGTTTTAGAGGGATGCTTGGTGTCCAAAACATCTTAGCGTTATTTCCTGGACGTGCACGTTATAACGTTATCGTGGATATTATATATTTCCATACAATTTACTTCCCCGTGTTATCGTTGTATCGTGCACGTCCACGATAATATCGTAGTGTTAAGAATTATAAAAGCGACCATTCATGAATGTACCTACATAGAGATACCGCATCGTAGCCCCAAAAATTTTAACAGCTAAATATACCCCACATAGTAAATATACGCCACTTGATCTTTTGACATATTCACTGTTAAGTTGAATTTGATGTGACTCACAAGTAAAGTTCGTACAGGAAAAGCAAATAAAGATTCCAAAATAATATTAAATGTGGATAAGTGTGGATTAAGTGTCGTGATAGCCCAGAGCGCAACGAACCTGTCTCAAATTTATAAGGCCCCATAGGGCCATGGTTCGAATCCGGGCGTGTACCAATGAGTTTTTCTGACTTAAGTACATAATATCACTGATACCGTGCTTCGGAGGGCACGTTAAGCAGTCGGTCCCGGACGCTGTCAATAGACGGCGGTCGTTACAGTTCCCAACCCGCAGTGGAGCAGCGTGGTGGACTTAAACTCCAAGCCCCCCTCCTCACCCTGGGGGAGGCCTAAGCCCCTGCAGTGGGGTAAAAATGGGCTGATGATGATTAAATGTGGAATTTAACAAAATTTTCAAAACAGTGATAAAAATGTATGGTCTATCTAATTTGTGTGTCTGTCATTATGTTCGGGTTTTCAATCGATTCGAATTACGAGACGCTTCATCTTGATGATTTTTCATCTATGTAGGTTCATAATTTAGTGCATAGGTCCATAAAGAGCAATTACATCCTTTCAATATGCACATTACTGATATTTATTCACTAGTTTTATGTGATTAAATGTACTATAGATTATGAATAAATAAGTTAGGTTAGTTATAGGTCGCATATGTTAGTAGTGTCGACTTGAAGGTGGGATCAGTATTTCCACTCAGTGACTGATCAATATACCATGCCCATTATTAAATACAGGGTGAGGTTTTAATGACCAGCCAAATTTCAATATAATGATTTTTGGTAGAAAACCGATAGCCGTCTTGTTTCCTTTTAGTATTGTCCTATAGCAAAATATTGAGATATGACTACACAAAACTTTCCCGAAAAAACCAATAACTCTAGTCACCATTCATGCCCGCCGCCCCATTCCGTTTCAAGGCTTCGAGCGCGTACGTTTACTAAAGCGTTAAGAAGGCAACCAAACGTTATAAAATAACACTGTAGATAAAATAATTTATTATGAAAATGTAACCCACATTTTTTATTTACGCAAAGAGGTCTATTAGTGATACCAAACATCTAAAAAAAATTTGGCCGGTTACTAAAATCTCATCTTGTATATATTTATCGTCGCAGTTTATTATATTGTCACTTATATTTTTATAATCAAGTGATGTTTTTGTAATTTTTTTTTTTCGGCTTCACATCCGTATTCGAAGCTTTTCTTTTTCGTTACCAGCAAACGGTAGATTCTTAAAAGCAATTTCAAACGCCTCAATTAACATCAGACGCGAGGACAAAATATTCGTAAACTTTATCTCGTACGCGAGATAAGTCTACGTTTTGTTTCCAGTCGCGGTGATCAATGCGATAACAAAATTCCAACAAAAAGAAACAAGCGGCACCCACTTTGTTGTGCCGCCCGCAGGTGTTTTCGTACAAGGGTGACGAAATGATATGAACAGGATGTGGGAAAAAATTAAGTGAACCTATCTGGCACTTTATTTTTTGTTTTCTTATGCAGACTTAACCGGTGAGGCGCGAAAGGGTAAACGTAAAAGTTATACCCCGTATATTTTCACAAAAGTAAATTTTAATCTATTAATGCGTTTTAATCTGGAGTAAGTAAGTCGTTATTCCATTTCCATTGATCTCTAAGGCAGTGTTAACTGTGACGTTTTAATATCGACACGACATAACAAACTTTGCTTATTTTATGTACAGTGTCTAATTAGATACCGGGCTTTTTAAAAATATATGACCGAGATATTATTACACGTGTAATTAAAAATACACTAATTATAAGCAGAATAAAAAAAGCTTGTTTTTATCATTAAAAATATGGTACAGTTTACTAAAGATCAGTGCAGTTTATATCCCGTATATTTCCACAAAAGTACGTTTTAATCTATTAAAGTGTTTTAATCTGGAGTAAGTAAGTAAGTCGTTATTCCATTTCCATTGACTCTAAGACAGCTTTAATTGTGACGTTTTAATATCGAAACGACATAACAAATTTTGCTTATTTTTATGTAGTGTCTAATTAGATACCGGGCTTTTTAAAAATATATGCCCGAGATATTATTACACGTGTAATTAAAAATACACTAATTATAAGCAGAATAAAAAAAAGCTTGTTTTTATCATTAAAAATATGGTATAGTTTAATAAAGATCAGTGCAGTTTATCGCAAACACAAAATCACAATCGCTGGAGCAAACCTAAAAATTAATGGACAACTTCGATCGTATTACTTATCAAATCTACATTACATATTGGTCGATTTTTAAAATGGATAAAATTAATATCTTTGTAATTCAGTATCCTAATACTATAAGATTTCCGACATTATTTATAGTATATTTGACTACATTTGTACCTGAAATAAACACGCAATTTCCAGCTATAGCTGGTCCTAAATAAAAAGTAACTCCTCTTTTAAAAATGTGCCAGCCACTCGAGCCTACATAGACAGAGGTGTAAATAAAAAGAAATTGTATTTAAGCTAACATGATCTTATTTTTTTGCTAATCTCGATATGGATAAGTTTTAAATAATATGAATTATATTTCTGTAATAAATATACAGAGAAAAGAAAAAAATGGACGACGCAATGGTCGAGTTTATTTGGGGGGTTATTCCAATGAATGTACTTTGATATAAAAATATTACTTAAACGAATATACATAGACCGATCCCAACCCACGTTGAATCATGTTTCCTACAGTACTGTCGTTTTATTGATTTCGATGAAAATCCTCAAAAATAAGAGTACGTAATTATAACTATTCTGACATTTACATCGACTATGACATACAGTGAGACCAAAAGACAGTGAAGTTTCAGTTAAGAGTTTCATTTTTCTCTACAATACAAAAATATGTACTCAGTTGTATTAATTTGTGTTATTAATTAAAATCTAATTATTGATGGGAAGTTAGATTATTCGCCGAAAGTAGGAAATCTGATACACATTGTTAACTTTATGATACGCAAAACAACGATATTCGACGTCACTGACTGTAACTATACCAAGGCTATTTTCAATTTCGATGACATCTTCCGAGACATCGCATCGGTGCCACTCACTTTCTATTATCCACACCTGCCCGTCGAATATCATATAAGCGTGACCGTTTTCATTGGACGCCTTTAAGTTTTTATACGCTGCTACCTTTAAAATTAAGATAATTTATACAAAAAAAAAACACACAAAAAAAAGGAATAGATTGGTGGTCTGTTTTTTGTGTCTATAAATTGTTGTGACGCCACATAACGCTGGCTAGTAGTGGATGAACAAATCTCATACTGATGTACTCAATATATTGTAATAATTTTGATCGAATTTAGACTTCGAACGGTTTAAATGCTTTTAATCGGATTTAATTTCAAAATGTGACAAACCTCACACACCAGTACAGACAGCACACTCCTCTATAAAACACATCACTTAAAAATTTTCTTAAAACTTTAAAATTGAATTATAGTCGGGCCCGGTTATATTTTGGAGTTTAAGTCTCAACAGAATAAATCACTAAAAAAATTGTGTTAATTTGTAATTGATACAACATAATAATAATGTAAAAAGATGTAACTGTAATAACTTAATAATTTGTATATGTACTAAGAATCATCCAAATTAAAAAAAATCGACCAAGTGCGAATCGGACTCGCGCACTATGGGTTCCGTACCACCATACTATATAAAAAAACGAGAGCGACGTTAATCGAACTTAACCATTAATCGTTATTATTATGTAATTTAAGAATTATTGTATAAATATATTTCATTTTTATTTCGTTTAGATTTTATAAGTTAATCTATTACTCGGTAAATAATACAGTCTAGTTAGCTGTGATAGTTTTCTTTTTAAGTACGTTATATATACTCCTATCATAATTTTTTTTTCACATATCCAAAAACAACGGTTTAGCTGGTAGAGGATGGGGGGGAGGACACATGACTCTAACAACAATTAGGACTTTAGGAGTGTATATCTCAAGAACTGTTGACTTAAATAAAAAAATAAATATTTGAAAGCTTTATATCATTTTTTAAGACCTATCGTTTGGTACCTCTCCCGTTAATATAGGATGAATTTTTTTTTCGTACTTCAGTTACATGCGACCTATGCCAATTTTTTTTTTATTAATTCCACTACGTCGTTGGGTAGAAGTTTATAGATTACACCTACGTTCCAAATTTCATCTATATATTGCCAATAGTTTCCGAGAAAAACCACAGACAGATGGACAGACCGACAGACAGACGGACGGACGGACATGGCGAAACTATAAGGGTTCCTTTTTGCCATTTTGCTACGGAATCCTAAAAAAACTATGAAAAAGGTTTTATTACGCACAGTGACTGCTCACAGTGCTCATGCCTTTGTCACGTTGGCATTATAAATTCCTGTTCCATCCCGGCTTTAGATTATTTCAAGTTACCTCTTTGCCTTTTTCTTTAAAATCAATTTGTGAAGGCGTACTAGAGAGGCACACTTTATGCATTAGTATGGATAAAACATTAAATCCGTTAAAAAAATACATTTAAGGCGCTCCTTCCTGCATGGAGACGAGCGTGTAAGTATTTATTAACTATTTATTCCCCGTACTTAAATTACCCGTAGCTTTGGAATTGAGAAACCTAAAATGTGAAAATAATTCCTTACTTTCTTAACAAATACATTGTATTAAAAATGTAAAAATAATTCCTTACTTTCTTAACAAATACATTGTATTAAAATAAACAGAAAATATTTCCCGTTTTATATTGCTTAATGTACATTATCTTGCCTTTAAATGTAATTATGCAGTAGGAACACATTTTATTTATTTCAACTCAATTCATTCTGTTTTTTACAATAAGAGGGTAACAACGTTTGCATAGAAATTGACGTATAATAAGCCACTAATTTGTATATATTTAATCTGGACTAAAAGTGTACGTATGGCGTCATCAGAACCAAATTATACAACATGGGTTAATAACCTCAAAGTACATTTTTTTTTATAACACCATTAAACAGGGTTCTGTACTTAATAGGTAAAGAAATCCAACCTTGTAAGGTCAGTTCGCTATTCGTTTGTCTATCAAAACTTTAGTTCCAGGACCCATCCCTGAGAAAAAGGCTGTTCACAGCCAGACGAGGTATAGAGAATCAAGTTAAGATCAAGAAGCATCAAGATATCAAGTTGAAACTAATAGCAAATACGGATGTGACTGCATAGTCCTATAAAAAAAACTTATTTTATAAGTCAATCCTTTAAATGATGTAGCATATTTCCAAGCTAAATATAAAAATAATGGTGGCGTCATCAAAAGCTATAGAGCACTTCCAGTTGACCTAGAATTTAGAAGAAGGTCTAAAAAGGACCACAAGTTAAAAAAAAATTCTTTGAATCGCCGCTTTCTAATTTTAAATGTTTTTTTTTAAATACTTTTATAAGTACAAGTGTTTTAGTTATAAATTCGATAAAATACGTTATGTAACAGCACGGAATATTCAGGGCGAGAGTCCGACTTGCAGTTGACCGATTTTTTTTTCTTTGCATTCATTAAGTTAATTACAATATGATATCATACGAGAACGTACATGATTCTGTTCTCGTCGCTATTACTACAATGTCTGAAGACCAAGGTCTTCAACCAATGCGTCCTACTTACAATGACGTACCTACGGTGCCGAAACATGGACTCTCACGGCAGGACTGATCCACAAACTTAAAGTCGCTCAGCGTGCTATGGAGCAGGCTATGATCGGTGTTTCTTTGACGGATAAAAGCAGAAACACTGAAATCCGTCAAAGAACTAAAGTTGTCGACATAGCCGAAGCGATCAGCAAGCTGAAGTGGCAATGAGCCGGTCACATTTGCCGTAGAACTGATAACTGATGGGGTAGACGAGTTCTCGAATGGAGGCCACGTACTGGAAAACGAAGCGTTGGACGCCCTCCGGCCAAGTGGACAGATGATCCGAAGCACCATACCGGGGGTAGTTGGATGCGAAAGCGGAGGACCGTGTGTGGTGGCGAGCCTTGGGAGAGGCCTATATCCTGCAGTGGAGACACACGGGCTGATAATGATGATGAGCAAATTATGTGGGCATGAACTCAGCTAAGAGTCGTATGAACTCTTTTCTACAGTTTTACTATTGTAGCTAATATTACAATATCATGCTACAAAAAATATTACATAGGTAACCCGTCGAAAATTTACTTTATAACAGACACAACAAAGACAAGTGTTTGTCATGCACAATATAACAAAAATTTGGCAAATGTTTCACGGTTTCCATAGACCATTCAAAGCTTTCGGAATTCCAGTCGCCGTGCGATCCCAAAGCTTATTTTTAAAATTCCGAATTGGTGCATCGGAACTGAACAAAAAATGTCGATAAACAAGCGACACCGCTGAATGCTTCTATTCTAAGTTCTAAGATGTTTTTTAATCGTTCCTCGGAGAATTATTAATTTAGACTCAAAGCAGGTGCGTGTACCGACATGGCGCCGTGGTGTTATGAAAAAACTTGTCGTTCGACTGGCGGCGGTCGCGGCGGTCGGGTATATCAGTTGTCGCCCGGTGTCGGTGCTTTTTGTATATTACCCGTGACTGTTTTAGTAATCTGGAAAGTGATCTTGCTAAAGACATTAATGTTTGCGTTTACCGAATTTTTCGCTTCTGTAGATGGTGTACACAAACCATGTTAATGTATGAATACGCCTCACTAAATCGAGATACTGTCGCAAACTGGTTGAGTGATTTCGCCTCCATAGCCAACCTACGAGCTAAAAATGTATGAGGGTAATAATTATACCCATATATATTTTAGTGAATTAAAACTTATTCAAATTTATTACAACACTAATTACGCAGATATGCGTATCTGTTAAATTTTATGAATGACTCCAAAGTCAATAGTAATCTAGTTCATAATATATGTCACGTTTTGTATGGGGTCTGGTGGCGCCATCTGTTATCGAGTAGTGTTATGATTTGCACTTTATTATTTCCGTTTAGGTTTTCGAGTCTCGCAACTTGCGAGCACATTAAAATTAAAGCATGTTTAGTAACCGGCCGCATTATTTAATGTCTTTGCGGCGAGTTTATTAGTTTGTAAACTTCGTTCGCGAAGTCGGCGAGATTAACGTATGCAGATTATTTTAATGTACACCCATTGTTAGTCGGCCCTCGATTTATGTCGGAGTCAAGGGGAATCATTATCTCGGTTTATAAGGTGGAGAGAGAGTCTTAAACGCCTCATTATTTGACGGAAAGCGAAGATCAAACGCTTACTCGGTGAGCCGCCTCAAGATTTAATTGTTTACGTAAACAATACGTAAGAAGCCCTTTCTAAAATAACTCGTCTCTTGTGGCTCAATCCCTGGAATTCCTCCTACGTTAATTTCGCCGAAAGTTGACGCCTCGCTTTTAATGGTTATGTAGATTTATGGGCGTAAACTTGAAAAAGTAATACAAATTCGATACGTATTTCACACGTAATTTTGAACAAACAATCGTCGGCCCGCGATCAATCAAAGCTATCGTTTGGGGCGCGAAAGGAAATCTCTGGCGAAGTTTTATTGCGGGAAAACGGATTGGGATAGATTCCAGTAACGCGGAATTCCTTTATAAATTTAGACGGAAGCCGGTTAGCGTTGCATTTCACCGCCATGGGATATAGAGGCTCGAGGTTTTCCCTTCGATCAACGTCAACAGCAGAAGAATGATTTTGTACTAACTCTACTGACATCAAAACTACGTACCTACACGTGTTAGAAACTAATCGGCTTGGGGTGATTGAAAGACTGCATATATATTAGATAATACATATTAAAAATATATACTTTTCGAATAATAAAATGAAATAAAAGGAGAAAAAAATTGTTAATTTTTTTATATAATTTTAAAGAACAATGGCTAAAATTGGCTAACATATCCAATGCAAGCAACATAATGTTGCTTGTATTAGATTGGTTGCAAAGGAAAGCTTTCGAATTGACCTTAATTTTTTATTATTACACAATAGCAGTAAAGAGACGGACATGTTAAATATACAGGGTGTTAATTTAAAATAGACCAGTAGGGGCAGCTATTTGAACCGATTTGCTGATATAGGAAAAGGTTCTCAAAAGCCCGTCTCCACATTTTAGAGTTTATTCTCATCTGCCGGCACAGTTTTGAAATAAACGGTACAGTCAGAAAAAGAACAAGTCCCTAGTTTTTTTTTTTATAGTGTTCATAAATCCTGTTTCTTACAAAGATCAAAAGTCTGAAGTCCGTACTAACTAAGAGTGCTAGAAATTTCTGAAATCTCAAAAACAAATTTAAATGCATTTTGTGTGGACTTAAGAAATTCAAATTTTTGTATTAATCTTACCTTAGATTCATCTAATCTTTTGATTTTTATAAGAAAGAGTTGATTGACACCATAAAAGGATCTAGTTTTTTTTTTCTTGCTGAATACATTCCTTTTATACATACCCCATCAAGCTTAGAGATAAAATCTTTCTTTGTAGTATATACCCCATAAACATTAATGTCGTGATAGCTGAGCGGTAGCGAGCCCACTTCTTGTTTAGAAGGCCTTGAATCGAATTCCTGGGCATTTACCAATGAGTTTTTTCTAACTTATCTAGGTGCATAACTATCACTGACTGAGCTCACTGACTCATAGAACACGTTAAGTCGTCGGTCGCGGTTGCTATCAAAAGATGGCAGTCGTTAAAATTCGCCAACCCACACTGAGCAGCGTGGTGGACTAGGCTCCAAGCCCCCTTATCCTGAGGGGAGGCTTAAGCTCCTGCAGTGGGGTATAAATGGACTGATAGTATATAGCCTATTATCAATACATTAAAATATATGCTACCTATATTGATTACCTATCAAGACAGGTTTTATACAAAAATGCCTATAATTCTTTAAAGCTTACGTTACGTGAGGGGATCGGAGATCTTAGAAGTCTGTGAATTGGTTTTTCGATATAGATTTCTCGATTCGTGCACCATAGGTGGTTAAAGTGATTTACAAAGTGATATATCACCGTGTGCCGATTATACCTACACCTCATTTAAAAATGACTTTATTTTCCTCCGTTTTCGTCGATGAATAATAGAATAATAGAACAAGGGAGATATTTGTAATGTTATTTACTATTTTCAAAATAGAAACATGTGTGTACCGCTTCAAAACTTCATTTATAATCATTGTTCAAACACGAGCGAATATATTGCGTTTTAATCATTAAAATTGGAAAACATTTTATGGCTGTAAATTTCTTTTGGTTTTATTTTACAAAAAGTTGCACAACACAGACACAAATATATCGTATCCAATCTTATATTTGAATCGGTTAAACCTGTTACAAATTAATAATAATAATTTGTGAGATGTTCCACATGTGTTGGGACTACCTAAAATAGACAAAGCCTGTATTATGGGCACTAGGTAGAGATTAAATATCGTTATAATACATAAATACGTATACAGTGTGGAACAGAAAAGTGTCAAAAATTGTACTGAAATTGCTACTAGCTGACCTTTTGCTAAATAGAGTGTACCTAAAAAAATTTTTTTCTTAAATACCTAAACAAAATAGAACTTTTTGACTTCGTAAGGGGTAATTTTTTTAACGCCATTCAAAATTCTTGGTTATATTCTACATAAAAAGTCAGGAACTACGAAGTCAAAATTCCAATACTTTCCGAGATATAAAAATACATTTTATAAAAAAAATACTAAACGAGTCCCGACTATATAACCTCCCTATTTACACAAATATAGATATTTTCCACCCAAACTCAGAGTAAATAGACATATTAATGCACATAAATATTTGTCTCGGCGGGAATCAAAGCCGTGACCTCTGGGACTGCAGTTGACGCCACCGACCGCACTCGACAATTAATGAATGCTTACACTACAACGATTGTATGAAATTGTATAAACCTTTGGGGCGTTCTTACTATCAATAAATGTTATAAACTTAAGATTAACATAATTATACTGAAGAGCTTGGAAATATTATCAGCTGTATAATTTATCAGACTAAAAATTTAAACTAACATTGATACCGATTTCATACTTTTGTGGTAATTGTCCTTTTTAGAGAATTATTGACAAGTTGGAACATTTTTCGATACATACTAAAATTTCACCCTAACTTTAAAAATAGCTACAAAAATACTGGAATCTTCGATATCCCTCTATCGCATATCCATTAGATCATGTCTTCAAGAAATAAGTTGCAGCGTTCGGTGCGCGTTGTCTCAGTAAACTGAAGTTAATTTTGCTTATCCGAATTCACGTGGCGTACTACACACAAATTTAATTCGCAGTTAAAGAACATTTAAATGCAAAGCTCCGCGGAGACGGTAATTAAGCTCGGGAAATGTAATGAAAATATTCTTAATTAAGAAAGAGTAATTTTTTTCATTCTCAAGAATAAAACAACAAAGAAGCAATGTTTTAGGTAAAGTAAACTTTAATTATTACGTGATAATGAAGTTCCTAATTATCTTGTTGCTACCCGAATATGATAAATGGCGATACCTTTATAATAGGCCTTTTTGAACTTCGCAAGACATTGTTGTTCTATATTCGTATAATGCTTTTGATCATGCGCCTCTCTGGAAAATTCGAAATTAATTAATTTTCAAACCTTACATAAAATCAGTATCTATGTCTGTATACCTATTATCAATACTATGAATAATTTTTACGAAAAGAGAAAATTCAGTTGAAAAAATATATCTAAGACGTGAGGATAGGTATCTAAAAACATTTTATTGAATTGTTTCAAACTGACAATAATGTGCTATAAATGACCTAACAGAGGTTAATATTTGTCTGACTTCGCTTACGCTAAATTAGAGTTTCAATTCAAACATGAATGTTTTTCATAAGAAATAAGGAAAAAGGAATGGGAAGGGGAACGTAAGGGGTTTGGACATGGAAATATTCAAAATTGTTTGGGATGTGAGACCGGGAACCGGGATAGAGATCGGAATCGTGACAGGAATTTTTATAGATTAGATTATGATTATTAGATTATGATATATGATTAGATTAAATAAAAATTGAAAAAATTTGGGATTCATAAAAGTTTTTATAACGAATACAGTTTTATTGGTATGTAATTTTTTAGTCGTGGAGTAATGGAATTGGCAGCAGCTTCCATTATATAAAGACAGAATTTCGATTGTTACTTCCAACCACCTGAACACCAATTTTGTGTTGTTTACGTTGCCCGTTAGTAGGCAAAACAGACAACGACGACCGTTTTTTTCGAAAACGGTGTGACCCTCAATATCCGAAACTCGATTCTGCTGATATGAGCTGATAGTTAAATCAGAAAATGCACACTAATTAAACCACACGCCGGTGTACCTACTGTTATTTTATGTTTTAATTTTTTTTTTATTTATAAATACCGTTTCTAGGCTTGTACGTGTAATGTTGACGGCACGATAAACATTAAACAAATAATAATAATATTAATGAAGCCCACTTTTTTCGTAGTTTCCAGAGTTAAAATTTATTAAACTTCCTAGGACAAGTATGTTCATACATAATTTTAAAAGTTAAACATTATCATACATCAAAAACCTGACCGGTGGTGGTAGACTGGTGAAAGGGAATAAATTTTCGATTTTAAGACGGTTCCCCGCGACATTAACTCGGTTCGACACGCACTATTATTATAGTAGAGCCACTACCGTCATAAATTATGGTATATCCCCACCTGACCTGCGGCAAAATCCCTTCTTTATAAGCGGTGAGGCGCACGGCCGCCTGACCTCTCTCTACTCATACGTCCGGATTTTTATGTTCAGTTCGCAAACGCGTGACGTAAATACAGCAGGTTTGTGTAAGACGTGGGATTGTATTTAGTGCAGAGGATACTAAGGGTATAATGTAAGAGAAGAGTCGATTGCTAACAATGCAAATGGTTTTCATGGAATATTTTTTGATTTTCCAATTTGTCGATTTTCATTCATTTACGAGTGATAAATGCTAGCAAACGCAACATGAATCGACCTCTTGGAGGGATCCTTTGGAAAATCGCGTCTCCTATTTTACGAATAAAAATCGGCGACCAATATGTTGTTGTCGTTCTTCCACTTTTCCTACAAGCAACTACATTAAGCCAAATAAAAATGATAATTAAGTAATTTTACAAATAATAAATATTATGTAATATTTTGCAGTGAGTTAATATTAAAATAAAAACTAATTAAAAGCATGAATTAACTAGGTACTTATAAAAATATACATTATAATCTACAAATGTAAAGTCTATATATACAATCTAAATAGCTAAAAATAACCAGTCTCTGGCGAACCCGACGCAAAGGTTCCCATAACGCTCGTGGCATTACTGCTTTGGATCGCTATGGCGAGCCTCTGCATTAGATACGACATACGACACACTCCCTCTCTTTAAGTCGACGACCGATGTTCTTAATTAAATTTCTGGTCTCGATGCTACAACAGGCTATCGTCTCCACAGCAAAAGGAACGAAGATATAGGATTTTGCCAAGATTGTGTATTTATTGTGTTTCAGGTATAGTTCCAATCAAACTTTATGGCAGATCGGAATACCACGCTTTAAGCGTTCTTGCGCAGGTACAGTCATATACCCCTCGCTCCACTGCGTCCCGCTACACCTAAAACTGGTTACTGCGACGCGACTTGTGCCTATGGTCACATCCGCCATAAAGTTTGAATGGATCTGACTCTAAGACGTCAATAAAGCCCGGGTGGACTTTCTTAACACACATTTTCGTATCATAGTTACGATGTGATACATTGTTCTTTCTAATATCAAAGCCAGTAGACTATTCTTAGGCGTTGTACTTTAAACTCGGATCGATGTCCTCCGATTCAGACGAATCTGTATGAATACCCGAAAAGATATGTTATACAGTAATTTCTACAACCCTTTCCTAGAAGTTTTATATATGTGACGAATACACTGATTTTGTTATTTAATATTAAAAAGAAAAGTAATTCACATAATGGGTACGATCGATACTCCTGAGCCTTCGGAAGGCTTAGAGTCTTCAAATACTCAGACGTCGTTCTAGTCTAGACTTGTGAAGAACGCTTTAATTTGGACTTACTCCGGTGTCCCAATCGAATTGTTATATAGCTATTATATTGTTGTAGGAAGCTTATTAGATGTATAAAACTTTATATATAATATGTATCTACAAAATAAACTTAATCTAATCCATCCCGATCTGTGATTGTTACAAAAATATATTATATTTTACAATTTTAATACATCCTAAAATTTATTAACAATAGAAATAAGCACTTTATCGTTGAATCATGGTTTCATCTATTTATAGGTAAAAGCTTCATCAAACGGTTTTTTAGTTCTTTAGCTGTAACCGTTCAACCTAAAACCCAAATAGAGGAAAAAACTAAAAAGTTTTTATTTAAAGTTAAGGAATGGGCTTGGATCAAAAATTTTAACGCGTAGTTTTTATATTTTTCTCGAAAACATAAAATAAAATGTACCTTTGTTATTAAGTCTGTAATTTTCATAATTTTAGTTTTTTTTTTTCAAAAATTGATTAATGAAATCTCCTTTTGATGTCAGCTGGACAAATGTTTACTATTATATTCTTTATTGATTCATGAGGATTACAATGTCATTTTACATTTACACCTTACATATATACTTTTTATGTAGTTAGTAGCGTCGGTTTTTTACTGTGGAAAGCAGCGCAACAAGCTCTACCGTCCAAATGACGTCATAGGCGATTTCAATGTCAGTTGATTTTTATAAATATCTGGCAAATTTTTAAATACAAAAAAAAAATTGAAAGGTCATTCTAGAACTAGCCTTTTAATTTTAAGGACCAGCAACGCAACTTTAAAAAGTTGAGCCAAGCTATGTCAATAATCCAAGCCCATCGCAAATTAAGTCTATCACAATAAACTTAAAAATATTTTATATGTACATACATCACATGTTACTTTCATAGTAATATAGATGTTATAACAATCTGATCTACGGAAGACCGCACGTAAAAGTGGACAAGATACGAAAATGGGATGTGAAATCGTACTACCATATTAAGATCGTCCGATACAAACAGGGCGGAACGGCTTTGTGACCGTTATAAGCGCGATAATAGAACTAATGTCAAACAACACTAGCTCATAACTTATTGTGCGACTTCAAAACTACTATTCTCACAAGACGAATGTTTCGAAGTTTTACAAATTGTTAAGAGAATGTCATAAGCCAACGAAAATTCAGAATGTCGCCGCCCACTGGCCTTAAAGGCGACATACCTTGTTATACGAGTTCGTGCTTTACACAAGCGAGACGCGCAATAGCGCACCGCTTGAAATTAAAGGGCGTAAGTGCAAAATTATTAAAATTTAATTTCTTTTAATTGAAACGCCTATTGAAAAATACAAAACGAGCATCGAATACAGAATTATGAAATCTATGTAATATATTTTTTTCAACTATAACAAACTTCTTACTCAGCTACAATGATTGATAAATGGATTTTTAAGAGGTATTTTTACAATTTATTTTCAATCTGTAAAACTCATTAAATAATAATTTCAAACGAACGTCGTATAAAACGATGACAGTGATTTAATATATTTTAAAGACATTAAGCTACATGAAATACTTTAAGCGATATCGTTGTTTGAAAATGCCGTCCTCAGCTTCTGACATCGCCTTAATACACTCTATGTAATGGCCTATTGCGTTCGTGTAAAAGGATGGTAAATATTTAAGTGAGTAATAGCATTTCTCAATACATTTTCTATTAATACGGTTTTTATGACATCGGAGCTTGTACCGTAATGTTGTATTTTACAGTACTAGGCCTTTTCACTTTACAACGAATACAAACGAGCATTATGTGTGTGACGCATGTGTAAACCGCAAAAAGCGACCCGCTCGTGCCCTTAGCTCCCACCAATATTACATTTGAAGTATCTAATTTAAATCGCAAATGTTTTGAAAAACTTCGCATGATGCTTGTACTCAGTAAGCTGGCTATTATAGTCATCGGTTTATTCGTCGAATTATATTATGTTAACTTTGGTAGCGCAAAGTATTTGAATCTTATGAATCCCTACAAGATTCCGCTAATGATAACAAATTGATTAAACATTCTTACCGCTTAATGTCATTCTTCATATTTGAATAATTATATTAAAATTTCATAGATATGTTTCACCGTTTTAAAAAGGCGACACTTCATTCTGTTTAAATAGATCATGTGTCAAGCAGTTTTATAAAAAATGAATGACTTGACACCGACTTCATAAACTATACATCGCCCATTAATTATCTTTTCTTTAAGTACTTAAAAAAAAAATTTTATGTTGGCATTTAAATAAAACCAATAAGCCGAAAAAATATTATTTTAAGTTCTTAAAGTTTTAGTTGTTATTTTTTATTTCTATAGTTATAGTTAAAGGTAAAAGTAAAGTATAGTAAAGGTAAAATAATTAAAGCTTCCATTATCAGCTTAGCGGCATGAGGTGATGACTCTCAGGCGCAGACACCTGAATAACTAAAAAACAGATCACTATGCGTGTCTATAAAATTTGAGAGTTTCCTTCGATTTCCTTGGGATTCCGTCATCAAATTCTAACTAGGTGACAATAGGACTATTTCGAGAGTGTACCATTCCAAGCAAAAAATTTTTTTCCAATCGGTTCACAATTGGCGAAATAATCGCGTAGCAAACATACAAAAAAAATTTAGAGTCGAATTGTTCTCAATTATATAAATTAAATATAAATATATAAAATCGGTTAAAAATAAGGGACCCATGCTTTGATACAATAATATTTTCAAGTCGTTTCAGCGAATTCAAAAGTTGCTTATTTTGAAAGTCACATCTGAAACATTGCGTAATTTCTATCTATTTTTTTTTCCATAGTTTTTGCCATTGCTCTGTGCAATAAAGAATTATTTAACGTTTTAATAGTTGACATTTGGTTTACATAGATAAAATGCATAATTTTTTTATTAAATAAATACTTATGTATTTTATCCCTTTTAAGCTAACAGGTTGGATAGGATACAAAAGTCTACCCTTATTTATGAATACTACTTTTTGTTTTCGTAAAGTATTGGAAATTTTATATGGCTCATGTATATATTTCCGACAAGCTTCAAAAATGATAAAAACGGTTTGTTTCTGTGTTAGACAATATGAAACGGTGTCAATTATATGCTACTACGTACTGCGTCTCCCTGAATTTATTTTAATAACGTTTTAAAACCGTATTCATATAGCTACAGGATAGCTATATAAAATTTAATTTAATGTACTAGAAGCACAATGAGAAACGAGCGACCACAATACACGGAATTATACGAACTAAAGCCCTTGTCTTATTCTGACCATATAGCCAGATGATTGTTTAGTGCATTGTTAAATTAGGTAATTGCTTGGTCAATACCTATAATAAAATTGTTAAGATTTTACATTTTCCTTCAGAATAATGATTAGTTTATTATAATCGCTTTTTAGTGCCGGTTATCATGGCGTTATGTGACCTGGACTTTACAGTCGTAACTTACAAAGATAAGGTAAAACCAAGTTAACTCGCTTGGCCGAATAGAATACCACTTGAATCCGTATCAGAGTACTCATTTCGCAGGCAATAAATTTTGGTAGATCCGACAGAACCGGTCTGAGAATTAGGGCGAAGTGACAAAACGACAGGCGTTACAGTGCCGTGTGCAGCGGATGTACTCGGTATTAAATACGTCAATGATTTTCATTCAAGTTTCGTTCATTTTAGGGCTTGCTTTACCACTGATTATAATCCAACGAATTGTATATAATAATAAGAATAATAATACCTGGGACATCCCACACAGCGCCATGCAGTTCCAAACTAAGCAAAGCTTGTATTATGGGTAGCAGATAACTGATACACATAGGTACTAAAATATTTTTTTAATATATACATATATAGATATTTCACATCCAGACACGGAACAAATAGACATGTTTATACACACAAATATTTGTCTCGGGCGGGAACCGAACCCGCGACCCATAGCTCCGCAGTTAGGGTCTCTAACCACTAACCACTCGGCCAATCGGTCATTCGGCAATGAATATGACTTTCAGGTTTCAAAATTGGATACATATTTTCAGAAGTGCAAATTCGATAATCAATTAATAATAATTAGACGTTAAAATAAAAGCTAATCTATGGCGACGGATTATTGTAGAAAATTTTGTTAGGGAAAGGAAAGAAAAACCTATAGTAAGACACATGAATGGAAATAGGTTTAGAAGTGAGTTATAAAAGTAGTAATAGATAGGTACATCTCAGAATTGAATTTGTAGAAAACTTTTTTTTCGTCCGTATCTATGGAATATGAAAGATAAAGTATTAATTGTAATTTAATTACTCACTAATCGACTACTAAGTTGCTACTCTTGACCCTATTTGCATATTGTGAATCAGTTCCATAATGAAATGAAAATATTTATATTGAAAACGGCAGAATGTTAATTCAGGATTCATTGTTATTAAATTGATTTGGAACTGATCCAATTCCAAGTTGATTTCGATAAACTTTTCAGGCTCAATCGGCCTCGTTATAATTTAAAGTAATCAGTAATTTGATAGATATACAATTGAGGAGATGATTTAAATTTTAATTGATTTTCTAAAACATGACGAACGAAACAATACTCGACTTCATAAGAATGAACGCATAAAATTTAAGTAACAAAGGACAATTTGTAAGCACAATAAAAATACAAATAATTAACGCTAGAAGCTGAGACGTATCTAGTAAAGTTAATTCTATAGGCAGAGAGGAAAATCGTCATTAACATAAAGTATTATATTATCATCGAAAGAGTATCTGATCATAGAGTAAATAAATTTGAGAGCCGCATTTGGTTTTAATAGAATCATAATTGTCACTTCACAGTATCTGAAATGTCAAACACGATTTCGCGGGGTTAAAGACCGGCGCGCGGAGACCTCGCGGACTGAAACTCGCCATTTTACACCAGCTCAGTTGAGTATGAGTGGTTAGACGGTAAAACGCATAAGAGGGCTTCTAGTCAATTGGTACTTTTATGGTATGGACAGATCGCTAACTACGTAAAACTTTCGCTCGCCGCATCGTCGCCACGTGTATCGTGGTACGGGGTGAGGTGTATCGAACATTTTTATGTGGTTCTAAAACTGCGTCACCGTCGTCGGCGTGTGAAGGAAGCGGAATGGGTCGCTTTGAAAAGTCAAAGGCCGTTTTTATCTCTGCCCATGGAATATACTATAGCTATGTATGTGCTAACGTATATCTACGTTGAATGTAGTTTGTGCTTACCAACGATATAGAAGCACGTTTTCACCACTGTACCACTTTGGACTGAGGTGACAGATTTCATGGCAGGGAGTATGGCGTTATATAAGCGTGGAAAATTGTAAAGTTAAAATTTTTATCGTGGTATATTACCAATAAATTGATGTGTACTGGATTAGAAGTGGATAAATCGAACAATTTTATTTTTAATATAGCATAATTCATAATTACGAAATAGTGTGTTAAAGATGCTTTGTATGTAGCGTGTGAAAGATAACCTCACCTCAGTCGTAAACAGTGACATTTAGTGATAGGAGGATGCATCTGGTGAAAGAAGATTATTAACCCTCAACGAAACCTAGCATCCTCAATAGCAGCGAGCAACTTATTAGATAGAACAACAATTTAATGACATAAGCAAATTATTTTATTTTTCATTTAAATTCATTTAAAATTCTAATAAAAACATTGCAAAAAGTGCCTTTTATGATCGCTCTGATTCCAATCAGTGGCACAATGATGGCACCTTTAATAGCCTTGTATATAGAACGTAGTTTCTGCATAGAGAGTCAGATAAATATTATCTCATAGAGCAATCGACTACGCTCTCATTTCTTGATGCTGATGCAAATGACTTTCTAGCCACGCTGCGTCGGCAGCTTAAGCCATGTGCATATTTCCGTAATATGTCTAGTTTTCAAGTTTACCTATATCATTACATTATACCAAAAATGTATAATATTTATTGAAATTAACTTATTAAAATACTATTTTAATTACGTTCAAATTATAAAATGTCGGATACCGGAGAATTTTTTTATTTTGGTCTTGTATTCGTAACCAGATTTGTGAATATCACTAAAATTTTCTAACTATTCGGATCCAAAAATGAAATTATAAACTCTTTGCCGAAATGTCGCTAATAAATAAGTCATCTGAAACGAAAAACATAGAAATAAACGTGTCCTACAGACGATACTCCGAATAACAAAGAGGCAGTTATATTTATGGCGTACATAAATTTAAAAAGCTTTAATTATATCGAGCAAACAAAAGATGAAATCAGTTGAGAGATTTTGCATAATTCGCGGTTGCGACGTGAAATATGCGAGCTTGACGGCGTGCGTCAGACTTACATGTATTAATTAGTAAATAACATTCATTTACAGCTCAACACAAACTTGAGGCGATCGTAAACCCTCGATTACATCCCTTTTTAATTTATTTTTTTACTATAAATTATGACTTTCGCGTTTTTTGTACAGGTAGCGCTTAATGTAATGGTAACCCTCGAAGCCATACGAATAGATTTACTAGGTGTAAAGAATTTGCATGGAGAGTGAATGTGGTGGTATAATAATATCTAAATAATTAAAACAAAAAATTTTGACCTAAAATCTACATGCACAGAATTAATAATTTTTAATTTTAGAATGTTTTTCAGAAAACTGTGCTATAATCATTATAAATTAATAAAAACGGTTTAAATTTATTTATGAAAAATAATAAATTAGGGGTCACATAGAGATTATCATAGAAACATTAAAGAATTGACAATGTTGACATTATATGTAAGTACAGATTTTCTGTGTGGAATTCTAATACAAGCCACAATTAATTGTGCCGAAAAGAAAAAAATATTCAATTAGCTGGCATACATTTCAAGTTAAAATACATCAGACACAGTCCATACACTATTGGTCCAAAATAAAAAGTTGCATAAAATTATTTCCAATAGCTACGCCACATGGATTTCTCAAACTATAACTAGGTATATGGGGTTGACACTGTAACTGTATTTCTTTGAACTGCTTATTGATTTAGAATTTATCCAATTTACATACTTTAGTTATGAAAAATATGAGAACAAAAAATCTGTTAAAAACAATTTTACAGTGTCAAGTCTACAACAACAGTTTAGGGCCTAGATATTGGAAGTAAAGTCTGGACATGCAATTTTATTTTACGATCAAAATACTTGACATCTTTTAACAACGCGAAATACAAATTGAATACAAACGAAGTCTGGACCTGGCGTTGCTATATAAAACTATGCAATTGTGTTCGCTAACCAGAGCAGAGAAATTATAGACCTACGTTTAGAATCCATTTTATTTGGTGGACGTAATTCTGGTGAATTATGTATGCACCCAAAGACGTTTATGGTGGAAACCACTTAACTCCGACTTAGAATTGAAAACATTAGTTTTTAGTGCACCGTTGTAAAAGTAATGATATTTTATTCATACATTAATCTATTTTACTGGCCTAGAAATACGACCACGTTTAGTGCGGCATAGTCTTAACGATTAAGTTCGGAATTTGTAACTAACTTGAAATAATATTTGATACTTTTTCAGAAAATAATGTATAAGTTCTCTTATTTGTAGCTATTAGTACCAAAACCTTTATTCACGAAATGTTGTAGTAAATTCTCATACTTATTTATACATATTTTATTTATCTGTTTTTTAATACAAAAACCTTTGTCTTTAAGAAGAAAAAAGGGAGTGTGTGCATATGACAACACGAAAGAAGTGAAAATTATTCAAATATACAATAACATACACGTATTATATCAAACTGTTACCAAATAAAGTATTAAATACACATTAAATACACTTGAAATATAATGCTGATTATATATATAGGGGGTTAAACATATGGAATTACACTTCCTAAGAAAATTGACAATTACACTTCCTAAGAAAACTGACATCTGTCTGACTTTTGTACTTGTATTAAGAAGGGAAGGTATTCGTGTCCTCAGCCGCGCCTCGCCGACCAGTAGATGTTGTAGTAAAACCAAAATTAATTTACTAACAAAATAAATTTAATGAACTTTATACAAAAATTATTCACAATATTAAAGAATACGAGTCTGGACAAGGACTTGCGTACCTGAGTGCGGTGGTGTTTCTACTGGTAACAATTCATATTGTTGCTAGGTATTTTATATGTTTTGTATTTGGCCAATCAGAAAACGTTTGGTGTCATCCGAGAGTCCAAAGTATTTGGGCCGTGCGATGTCACGTGTCAACTGACCTAACAGAAATATTGTTTTTCAATAAAAATAAATGACGAGAAAAATGATCGAAAAATGTTGCGACATTGGGGTCACTGATTTGGACTTTAGTATGAGCGGTCAATGCCCTTATATATACAAAATAATAAAACGTAATTCTTGAAACGACGCACTGCTTGTTAGACAGTCAATGTCAACGGTATACTGCAGCCAAGCATTCCCAATTCAGCGTTACCTACCCGAATGTATGACGGTTCAGTTTCATTGAATGTCCAGAAAAAGTACGCCTAAAAAATTTTTAATTCGAAAACCTTTAGAAACATACTTATAAATTATCATAATTTCTTTTCTACCCGTAAACTGAAGTGCTATCAAAAGTTCATAGTCTGTTACTGTTTTAGCCGGTTTTAGTCTATAATACGTGCTTCGGCCATTTGCATTTTGGTCACGTATCCACCAGTAGTGGTCCAATTTTTACATTGTTATTTTGAGAAAGCTGTGTGACTGTAATAGCATTTTACAGATGAGTGCTATAAGTTATTGTTCTCAAAAATAGGGGTTTTTTTACATTTATTCAACTAATAAAATATAATTAAACAAAAATTTAATAAAACTACCTCATTACGGTTTCGTACGCACCCTATCATTAATATACAAGAAGAATTAATATTCGTGTTTTTTCTATCTTGAACAAAAATACTCTCAACAACGAAAACTTCAACTGAAAAATAATATTTTTCCATAATAACTGCGTGAAAATCTGACCAACGATTGTCCCACCATTTTAGGTTATTGGCAGTAATGAAGAGCGACGGCTGCGCAGCTGCGGCCTGTACTAAAAGGATTACAGCTCCATCAACCTGTGATTACTTCGTGACGCACCCCCTAACTGGATATATCTTCACGGTTTACCAATGAAGGGAGAGCGGCTAATTGCTCTGTTTAAGGTTACTCCTACAAAAGAGGGCAAATCCAGTTTGGATTTTAACCCTTTTCAGTGATCAGCACGACGGCTTATGATGAACCGGCACTCGAGGGTTGATAAAATGATTAATGTGTCTACGTTATCTTAAGATAAATCTTTAATAGTTTTCCATACAAATGTGATTTCCGTGTAATAGCAATAAATTATACCTATGGACTGAAATGTGTTGGGAAAGGTTTTATTGAGACTGTTTTTGTCTATAATTTTTTTGTCAAAAAAAAAGTATTCGTATATTCGTACGTATAAAATAAAGATATTCTATATGGAAAGATTTATTACATAGTAGAGGATTATTTATTTATATTATTAACTTGTGATCAATCATTATCAATTGTCTTTGTCGATCACATTGCTCGTGAGCTTAGACCTAAGCAAAATGGGTTAATGCATAATGCGTACCTGGGTTAAAACGCGTATGGAATAATACTTTTCTAGCCTATGACACCTAATTATTTTCATTGTTAAATACTCCGATATAGGTTATCGTTATTATTATTATTATAATTATATTAAGTAGGTACAGAGTTTCATATTTCACACTTACTATTTTTGTCATTTTCGATTACTTTGTTATTTTAATTACAATGTTTACAATTGGATTTACTAACCGGACATGTAGATATGATTTTTGTATGGTACCTTTTCTCTAAATTGTACTTAAATTAGTTACGTATTATTCCTCATTATTCCGTACCTACTTTCAATAAGTGTTTTAAGTTTGAGTTATGAAGGACAGGCATGGCGAATATACCATATGACGGCATCGTACAAGCCTTCGAACAGTTAGAGGCAAACTAGAGATCTATTAGACCTCTGGATTTAACTATTAGTTCATGAGAGCAAAGTAGCGCTGTCGGTACCCTCGGTACATAAACTAGGTTCACACTTGACCAGTATTTTTATAAAAGCTGTTTTAATCACGAGAAATGCTTTTATTATGATGGGCTATGAAACAAAAGGGCCACCCTGCCAATACTTTTAACTAGGTAGCCTTTACATCTCTTTTGATCTGTGAGCCGCGACGCTGACCGCAATAAATGCCAGAGGATAAAAGAGTTCGATCCCTTTGTGGGAAAATTCAAGCAAGTCACTTTTAACGAAATCCAAAAGCGTTTCCCTGTATTTTCTTATTTAATCAAAATGAAAAAGTGTACACGATATTTAAAAAATCTGTGATCTGTTTATTTAATTAAATTTCAATGTATAAAGAATTGTACCTCAATAATTATATGAATAAAGCTTCTTTCTATGCTGAGAATTTTTTTGGTGGAAAGCAATAGAAATTAAATTTCCATATATTTCATTAGCAAATTGGACGAAAATCAAATCCCAATTCAAATATACGTTAATAATTACGAGTTTATGTAATTTATTAAAGTTGCGTTGCCCAACGATATTCTACGATTAGATATTCTATTTCTACGTACAATATTGTACCTATATATGAAACATGGCCTCTAGTTTTTTAGGGCTTTACACCTCACAGATCTAATATTAGTCACTCTGGTGAGTGAGTGTGATGTCTTAATTTCACTTTTTGATTTCACGTCGAAATCCCCTTTTTTGCTTTTGGTTGCACCCAGATAAATATTAGCCAGACTCCACAACCAGCTCATACACGTATGTACGCCGCTATAAAATATAAAGTCACTCTCGAAGGAACGAGAAAACGAACGTTCCAGAATAAAATTTCGAATTTTCTCAAACTCTCTACATTGTTCATGAATATGATTTTCATTCATTATTAGGTTTGTAGGATATTATTGGGCCTATAAAGAAAAAAAAACAGCAGCGTAGGGCCGTATCAAAAAAAAATTGATATTACCAATTTTAAACATTGTAAAATCTATACGTCTTGAAAATAAGTAGTTCTTTTTTATATACCTCTGCAAAGCCAATTACCAATCAATGAAAGTAGAAAACGTATTTCGTTAGTGATTGATTAAATTAAGCGAGAACTTGGCTCTTTCCGATTTCTGTTTGTGCCATTGTTAAAGAAATCTTTAGAACAAATATCAAAGAACTTCTTAGTATCCACTTAATAATCACCGAGATTAGATTTTATTAAACTTGTCATATCTACCAAAGGTTTAGACAGATTAGGTAAATGTACAATAACGCGTACCTCTACATGGGTTTTCCGCCTTTACTTTGCTAACTTTACACGAAAAAATAATTAAAAAATAATAGAATATATTACATTGTAAACGAACCGAAATACGGTGTTTGTTGGACTTGATTCTATATAAAACGTATGCGAATTACCCTATTTTCAACTGACCACATAGAGGCTTTTATATTGGTAGAGCCATATAGAGCACATTTTAATCGATCGTAGTACAATTTTTTAATTTTTTTTTTCAAAACAAATCTGGACTTTTTATTTATTTATTTTTATATATTTATAAATTTATAAGGCCCCATAAGGCCATGGTTCGAATCCGGGCGTGTACCAATGAGTTTTTCTGACTTAAGTACACAATATCACTGACACCGTGCTTCGGAAGGCACGTTAAGCAGTCGGTGCCGGACGCTGTCAATAGATGGCGGTCGTTACAGTTCCCAACCCGCAGTGGAGCAGCGTGGTGGACTTAAGCTCCAAGCTCCCCTCCTCACCCTGGGGGAGGCCTAAGCCCCTGCAGTGGGGTAAAAATGGGCTGATGATGATGATTTATTTATTTTTATGAATATAATGTTTTTAGACGATTTTAGAACTGTATGACATAAATTTTAATATTCCTTGCCGTTTTATTATAAACATAGCTCATAGTGTGTCCAATACTCATTAATTAATCTCTAGATAGCGTACGACGTTAACAACTAACAAGAGTTAACTACAGTGGTCGGACGGGTCAGAGGGAACTAGGCCAGCGACTGATCCCATTGTATAATACTAACTTGTGTGTATGCAAGTTTATGTTGTGATCAAATCATGTTATACTTAGATAGCTTAGACACTTAGATAGCATAATCAAGATAGAGCGTCTTGAACTTCGAAACTATAGAAAACGTGAGCATAATATCACATCCTATGAATAGACAGACCATAATATGCAATAATTATTGTTACAAACAAACATTTTGTTAGATTACACATGAAATATAATTTTAGAATATCCATTTTCTTTTCTAGTAAGGATTTTACATGTCGATCACACATAATTTCACTACACAGCGAACATTTCAGAACTTCAAATGGTGTATATTTTGTTTACGACGCATATTTTTTGCGCTCAATTTGTTGTCACGAAGCGGTATCTTTTTGAACATCTATAGTTAAAGGTTGATCATGCGAGACTTTGATAATACATTTATATTTATTTGTATCCGAAGTAGAGTTTCTTTCGATGAAAATCTTTAGAAAAAAACTAATTGTGATCCTAAAATGCTTCAATTGAATCTTATGTTAAAGGGCGCTTTAAAAAATAAAATATTTTATTTTTATTTTTTTGTTAGGTCTGACACCCAGACATAAGACGGCCGTAGTTTATAATTTTCCCTAGTCCTAGGAATCACAGCCACATACACACAAAAGTACGAATTGACTAAAAGCTCTCTTCTGCTTTTACCGTCTAACCACTCATACTATAGCTAGTTGATATAAGGTGATGAGTTTTAGTCCTAGTTTCAGTGCGCAATGTCCCCGCGCGCCGCTCTTTAACCCTAGAAATCCCCGCGCGCCGGTTTCAACCCCAGAAAATTGAGTAATGCCACTTCGATACTGTGAACTAACATTTGACTCTATTAAAACCAAACGCTGCTGTCAAATTAATGTACTCTATGTATATATATATAAAACTACATATAAAACTGAAAAAATATTTATTAAATTCTTGTTAAAACTAAATTTTTGTATCCCCTATATACTTCACAGGTTCAAATACACCATTTTCAGATTCGCACTTATCTACTGGATAAAAATCGTGCATTTTCTAAACCCTCCTTTGTCTGACACTGACTAGTGCGCGTTCGAGATAACATCGGCGCGCGGCTGACAAGCGGTTCCCCGCCCACCGCTTAGCTACTTGTCCATATGTAATGTGGACATACCCTTATCTTGTAGTAATTTATTTCAGATAGTCAATGCACCCATTTACGCTTTAAATTTTGTGATGCCACAAATAATATTCTGTGTCTGTTACAAGAATAATTGCATTTAACATTTTTATATATTAATAGTTGAAGACAAAACAGTTCAATATCTGTTTTCCTCTGTTTCTCAACCGATTTTCTTTTGGTTTTTTTTTTGTTTAGTAGCTATTGTCGAGCTACCAAACAAAAAAGTGTTAATAAAAAGAATTGGAAACAGTTTTGTTCCCCACCTTCGACAAACCTTTACGTAAAAGTCTCCATATTATATTTTTTACTATTTAGTAAAGACAAAAGAGTACAGTACCTATTTTAGTATATAATCATAACTATTGATGTACGTCCGCTTTCGCTGTCTTATCCCATCGGCCAGAGGTTAGTATATGATGAAATGGCGATAATTTAAAAATAAAATCGTTCTGGAAATAGCGGCTATTGACGAAACTGAAACATGTTTAAACAAATATATTATTCTAAACCTCTTTTACAAATATGACGCTTCATGGAAAACAATATGCCTAGTATATAATAAAATTGTTCTCTGATATAATATTTAGTGAAAAATTTCGGATTCAAAATCTGCTGAAATTTGTAAAATTTTTAGGCTAATAATGACGGTTTCACAGATTTTTTGAATTTTAGTTCCTAATAAGCATAAATATATCAGTATTATTTCACTCGTCCACAGACTATAATATTATGTAAAAGTCTCAGTCATATAGGTCTGATCACTTATCATGTAGGGAATTAATTCGATTATTCGTTGTATTAGAGTAATATTTTAATAAAAATAAGAATAAATCGACAAATAGACGTTAAAAGTAGTTAAATAATATAGTCTAAATTAAAATGTAATTTAAAAAAAAACTAAAATCAGTATTATTATTTATTTAATAACTTCAAAGTTTTAGTTTCATTTAACGCGACAAACAATCAAGAAGATACACAGGTATGGAGGTAGACGAGAAACTAATGAAGGACGCCCTTAGAAGTTTCAACTACGAGCGTTAATTTCATACCCTCATTTTTATCCAGTATGTAATATTGTTCATGTTTTAATTTCACAGTTAATTTTTCCTGAAGGGAACGGCTCGCAAAGTGGATTAATACTAAAAACGTTAATAAAAATTCTTTATGTAACAGCACCGCATTGGACTTAAAAACTTCGCATAATCGTCTAGGTCACATTTTTGCCAGCGCAATTACATTTGCAATTAAAAGACTGTGTGGGAGCGAGGAAGCATTTCAACTATTTGTGAGTTAGCTCGTGGACTTGGTTCATACCGAATCGTAGATTGTGCGACTCCGCACAACGCTTAAGGTTTAACTTATATAATTTCACCACAACTAAAGATTAACGTCTAATCCCAGTAGTTCAAATTATAGCAACATTTACTTCGTATAAGTACTAACTGTATACGGTCCCAACTAAATAGAAAGAAAATTCTATATACAGATGATTTTTGTCTTGCAAAATTTTAGTATCTATTAATTATCTTTGATGAAAATAATACAATACCTGCCTACGTGTTTGTTTATTTTAGTACCATTCAGAAATAAAAGACTGATATATGGCGCCAAAAAGTTAACGTACGTGTACCTTGGGGATGAGTGGTCGAATTACAATTACGTCGGTCGGCGGCCGCCGGCAGATTACTCTTCGTGTTCCTGAGCCATACTCACGGTCACCTCTTTCTCATGAGTAGTATTTATGTTTGGCTTAGTAACCACGCTGTATTGAAAATTCTTTCCGAAAAAAAAATTTCAATGCAAACCTATTTTTTAAAGTGAAGTCTAATTGATGCCTTATGTCTAAAAAATTTCGGAAAGTGATGGAGAAACTTTCTTTTCATTGCTACTAGCGCTTCATTTGTATCCAGTTTTACTACTTCACTTTTTGAATTATTTTCTTACAACTATTCCAATTTACAACTATTTTAAATGTAGTTCAATTCGAATATTGACCAGATCAGAACTTTTATCCTAGGTGAGTAAATGATACAACTGCTCTGCAATTTACTGTTTTCAATCAAAAAATAACGAAATACAGACGTTTAGATTGCAAGCATTTAAAAAAAATATATATCACATAGAAGACGACAGATTTTTTTTTTAATTTCCAGAATTTAGACATCTGCTTTTCGTAAACTTGTGATCTGAACAGTGTCTTTAATGAAAAATATATTTATAATCCATAATTTCATTTTAATGAAATTAATTTTATAATTCATTAACACAAAAAACTTTTAAACTTTCTCTAATCCACATAGGTGTAAAGTATATTACATGTTACTATTTAACGGAGATAGAATCATATACAAAAATTGCCGCCCTCTCTAAGTAAGAGCGCATATGTGAATTTATTTATATACTTGTATTCCTTTAAAAATACAATAAATAAATAACCAAAATTTAAAGTCTATATGAATTCGCCCCTTATACTAGTGGAATACGAGACCGTCAAAGGAACGCTCCAACAGTTTCGCCTCGTGAGAGAATAACTCACTGAAACCCTCACTTATAACTTGAATTGAGGAAATTGTAAACTAGCTTTTAATGTTGTATAATCGCACTAGGGTCACTAATTGTAATTTTTTTGCGAAACTGCACTACAGGATGTAGTTATATGCCGTAATTTTCCATGGAGGTATTAATTTTTTGGTCGAATTTAATTAAATTTTATTTCCGTTTGTATATAGTAAGTAGTCATGTTATAATAGTTGTTATTATGATTGCCTTTGACTACACTTGTAAAGTTATTTTGACATTATTTTGAGAATATTTTTTAATCATAAATTAGCTTTGTCAACATTAAAATGCGTTACGAATTTTAAATATTTCTCATAGAAGCACAGAATTGTCCTACTTTATTTATTTATAGATAAACAAGGGTCGCCATTTTTCTAAAAGTGAAAGCGTTTTTTGACCACGACACTATAAAGAGCAGTGTCATAGGTAATGAACGGTCCTACGCAAATATTTGAAAGTACAATCACAAACTCAAACCTAAGAACGAGAAAAGCAAAATGTTAACTTAAATTTTGGGAAATTTGCCATTAGTCGCAAAAATTTTTAGTACGTATAGTATTTGAAAGTTTATCATTTACCAATATTATTCACATGTACGACTCGAGTCCTTTCAACGACCGCTTAGCCTAGTGGGCAGCGACCCTGCCTGCGAAGCTGGAGGTCCCGGGTTCGAATCCCAGGTCGAGTCAGTATTTATATGATGAATATTAATACTGGCACCGGGTCTTGGTTGTTAAATGTATGTGGTGTCTTCGCTTGGTACCCAAAATACAAGCTAATGCTTAGTTTGGGACCTAGACGTTGTTGTGATTGTATGTGTTATTGTTATTATTATTATTATTATTATATTTTAGACCTATATTTCTGCCCCACCAGTTTTGGGATAGTTCACCTTCAAAATCCACTTCTTGAGCCTTAATCTAGGTGCACGGCCACGCAAGGCAGGGCGCAAGGCCAAATTCCGTTCGACTCCTGCACGACATCTGCAACATTATAATCACGAATCGTCAGTAGACATAAAATGTGCAATGTTCACTTGTATGATATATATGCATGACAAACTATAAATGAAAATAGTTACACGAATTTTCACACCTCGTTTAAATAATGTAACCTTAATCTCGAATAGCGTACAGTGTAAGCAAGTAAAAGTTTCCCTCTGTAACTAGTGCGGGGCCGTAATTAAAACGAGGCAACTTTCGTAAAGGCGCCGACGACATGAATATTCTATTGGAAGTGCCGTCTAACTGGCGCGACTAACTTTAGGATGCCAAGAGTCTGTTCACGAACCTAGCTATCCCGGAATACGTTACATGAACTAATGTGTTACTAAACCCAAGTAAATAGGTAGTAGGTATTTACGAGCACATTTCTGAAGTCTCTAAGGGTCACATGACGACCGCTTAGCCTAGTGGGTAGTGACGCTGCCTACGAAGCTGGAGGTTCCGGGTTCGAATCCCAGGTCGGGTCAGTATTTATATGATAAATATTGATACTGGTACTGGGTCTTGGTTGTTATATGTATGTGGTGTCTTCGCTAGGTACCCAAAATACAAGCTAATGCTTAGTTTGGGGCCTAGACGTTGTTGTGACGTGTACGTTATTATTATTATTATTTTCATATCGTTATACTACGACTAACGTAACTTATTTTTCATACATCCATTTTCTTTATTGCTCTACGACGCCACGCCCGTTGCCGTGCCGACAATTACTCCTTTACCCAGGTTGCTCCCCAGTGTACTGCTTCACGCATCAAGAATCCGTGTCCGCGCGTCTATATCCGGCGTCGGTGTCCCATTGCTGTGGATGTCTCTCGTTCTGAGTCTGGCTGCCTATATACCCTCATGCTTGCCTGCCTACCTTCCCCGTCTATTGTTGTAAGTCTGACATTTGCCTACCTGCTTGCATACTACTTTTACTGCTAAGTAGCCGACCTGCTCACCGGTTCGCCTGGGTATAGTTCCAATCAAACTTTATGGCGGATCGGAATACAACGCTGTATGCATGCTTGCGCAGGTTCAGTCATATGCCCCTCGCTCCACTGCGTCCCGCTACACCTAAAACTGGTTACTGCGACGCGACTTGTGCCTATGTTCACATCCGCCATAAAGGTTGATTGGAACTATGTCTAACTCGTTTACTGATGTCCTCTTTTACCACTAAACCTCTCCTCCTCCTCTCCTCCTCCTCTTGTGTTTCTCAATAAAAATTTTAAAACATCTTATTATCTTGACTTTTGACTCTAGTAATTAAGTAGTTAATGGCTGATGTATGTGTTAGTATTTTAAAGTATATCCCATATTTACATATGCGTTTCTTTCTCATGTGCACGTTACTAAGTACACGAAGTGCTACGCAACACCTACACCATACTTAAAGCACCGCTATAAAAGTTCTAAATTTGTGAAAATAGCTCACAATTTTGTGTATCTATTTAACAAAACAAATTTTTTAATTTCACTTAAAAAAAATGTGGAAGAATAATATCCCACGAGTAAGCTATACGACATGGACAGTTTAACTTCTTTTGTGAAACGAACACAGACAACAGACTAGAACACTGTACATGGCTACCTTATAATACCTAGAGTTTATACTTCAATCTCACACCCCAGTTTTATCATGGACGCAAACACCACGAATGATTACATGTCGCATATCGTCAAACAACGCACATCAAGGTGTCGCTTGTTTTATGCGTTGGAAGACTCATAAAAACGTAGTGCTCTACGTTTTTTAAGGTTTACTGCTAACATTAAGCACATTTTGTTGTTCACACTTCTGATGTCACAATACAACACATAGGTACTATTGTTTTTATTCGATAACTATATGATGTTGTTTATAAAAATATAGTTATTGAGCAAGAGGCCAAGCACATACGATGTAGATATATTTATAGATTCAATAAAAAAAACTTTATTGACAGTTTGTTTTCGTGACATAGACCAACGTAAAAAGTTCCAAGGTACTATGCTAATCGAAGCTATCGATCAAAAAAGTTTTATATCGACTCGATAAAATATATCCAAATCGCCTTCGCTGGACCGCCTGGCGCCTATCCAATACAAAAACGCTTATTTAGACCCAGTTCAGTAGAAATCTGTGAATATTTTAAAAGAGAGCATTACTTTCCACCATAGAGTAAATAAGTTTGACAGCAGTCTTTGGTTTTAAAAATTAGAAATTTCACTTCAAAGTATCGGAAATATCAAACACAATTTCGCGGGGTGAAAACCGGCACGCGGGGACCTCGCGGACTGAAACTCGCCATCTTGCACCAGCCAACTAGAGTATAAGTGTTTAGACGGTAAACGTAAAAGAGGCTTCCAGTCAATTCGTACTTTTCCACCGAAGCGCCGTTACACTCATGTGGATTGGTACATTTTGATTATTCCGGCTCCAACACAAATAATATTAACGCAGTATATTACTCTAAAGCCGGTTTTTATTAAAACAAAAGTTTATTACTTCTTGATCTCTTTCTTTATTTGTTCATCATTTTCATCCAAGCCATTTGCTTTTCCAAAACTACAGCAACCCGCGATTCATCGCTAAAATTGTCGTTATTATATACACATAAATGTTTCAACATGAATTTTAAAATTTTGTACACACCGTGGTTCATTTTTAATGATAGATACCTTAAAAATATTTTTTGAGATAATTTGCGGTCAAAAAAATAAACCTTGAGTTTTAATGTGTAAGATGTTAGTCAATATATTTACATTGCATTTGCGTTTACTATCAAAGCTCAAACTAGAATAACTCGGTAAACTTATAACCGAATTTAATCCGCACAGCTAGCGGACGAGAGAAATAAACCAGTGCTTTTTGACGTCACGAAACGTATGTTAACCTGTCTCATCACTGAAATAATTTTTAGTGGAAACT
Organism: Luffia ferchaultella; assembly: GCA_949709985.1. Lineage (NCBI taxonomy): Eukaryota > Metazoa > Arthropoda > Insecta > Lepidoptera > Psychidae > Luffia > Luffia ferchaultella. Next base: position 6,438,932 of record OX453251.1, read on the forward strand.
CCGCATCTGCTTTCACAAGTATAAAACGTCAACGTCAAATAGAACATCCGCTTCCACACCTTTGAAAACGAGCTATAAAGCAATATTTATAAGTCGCAGAGGCAGTTGTATATTTGAATTGTTGAGAAGATAGCACTAGGCAGAAACTGTGTCGCGTGCTCTATCTATGATAGTATTACGTATGAACACAATTACCGATCCAAGAAATGTATATATCTTAGTAGACACACAAGCATCGTTTGGCTCTATGGAGCGTATCGAAACCGTAACTCGTCAATTATTTGCAATTACCATTTTATTAAATGAGAAACTTTACGTGTTAGTGATTTAATAAAACGGAGCTAACTACATGTGTATTTTATAGAATATATTTCTCAACTCGGTTAGGTGATTTAATTTATATTTTAATAGGACACATTAATACAAAATTTACCGAATTCAACTCGCGCACCAAGGGCGAATAATTTTATTTTTGAAAACACTTATTTGTTTTCAATTTTCACAAGTTCAAAACAAATATTAAAAATATCGTACTATTATTTTAATTTTAACGAAATATTAAATGGATAAAATTAGATTTAAGTTTCTTTCACTCGAGTGTTTCAAAGGTTCGTTTCAGGTAAAAATTCGTTTTGACGAAACGAACGAAACGTTTAAGGTACCAAACCTATGGAGGTACCTATAGATAATGAGTGATCCTAAGAATAATTGCTTCATTCTTTTTTTTTATCGAACTCCTGTATCATACGAAAGGTATGAAAGCTTAGATTGGAACAATATAAAGAACCCTATTATACTATAGCTCCGCTGTCCGTCCTTTCGTCTGTCACGGGGCCTGTTTCTTTTGAACCGTAATAGGTAGATAATTAATATTTTCACAGAGTGTGTATTACTTTGGGGGTTATAAGAATGAACAATAAAATTTAAATAAAATTAAAAGTTAACGAGTGTGCCCATACAAGAATATTATTTATATGTTTTTTATTTACATGCCTTTTCATACCATGTGGCGGTGATTAGCAATAAATACGTCAATTAAGAAATAGCTCGTAGGACACGAGGCAAATCCTCAGTCCTCATTTAACCCATTTTTTCGTCCTTTTGTTATATTATTGTAATTCACTTCTAAGCCAAATAATACTTATTTTACGAAACAATTTTTATATATACGTGCGAAATGTTAAATTGATGTGTACATCGTATCATTATTCACGAACTCGAAAGAAATGTCACAATTATAACAATAAGGATCATCTCAAGTATATCTCGTATTATTGAATCCTGTTAGGTACACCTCCAAAGACAATGGACACCGTTAAAAGTTTGACTGAGTACACTTCAATATAATGACGTCGGGGATCGCGTGGCTACGACGATCGCGCTTGAGGCAGACACGATACAATGGACACTTGAAACGTAAGAGTAATATCTATTGCGTATTCATGGATGTGATTATTTATTAATAACTGTCATATATCGATTATTTTTGATTGGTCTGTATCAAAATAATGTGTAATGCCATTTTGTTGTACACGACTCCACGTCTTCGCCCGTGTGGTAGTTTTATTTTAGTGCCATGATTAGGGTTATGTCACTTTAGTTTATAGTTAGGTCATATGCGTTGGTGATAACTTTTAACCCCCATTTCATTTCAATACCATTTTTCTCCACTCCTGTCGCTTAATCAATAGCATTTCTTCTTTAATCTCATGGTCTCATTCTAATTCAAATACGATGTTATCTTTTTGTGAAAGTCAAACAGACAAATTTAGGCGATTTCAGATATATTTATAGATAAAACGAACACACAAAAAACTAACTGCCTTTGAGCTATTAAGTAAAAATTTAAATCTCTATGTAACTACGGCGTTCAAATTGATGATGAACTCTATTAATAAGTGACACAGACTAAATTATCTTGATTCTCAAATCGACTACAAAAACTGTAGTTCACAATTCATAAGAGCAAACACAAAGGCATGTTTTTATATGCAGTGCTAATAAAATAGCAAAACACTAAAACTCGGTCATCGATATTACAAACACGGCTTCACAACACGTATACTTTCGCAATACCCCGTTATCGGTATATCGATTAATTCGAAGAGTCAACAGCGCACCTGTGCGGGTATGTGTGCTGAACGTGCCGGGCGAGCCAAAGCGTCGCTTCCGGATCATTTGATGACGATATTGGCTAATAACGTATACAAAATACATTGCAATACGCTCAAATGTACTCGCCGTTTGAAAACCCATTAAATTTTGGTAGAACAACCATAATTTTGTTGGTATTTCTCAAGACGTCCCCATATTGGTTACATGTTGGCTCCGCGCTCGCTTTTTAGATACTAAACTCAAGTACCCGCCTACACACTGAATACAATTGATCAAAGCGCTGTTTGAGCCTGCAATTCATCATAAACCGACCGACATAGAAACAGTGCCCTAAAAGTGCAACAATTTCTTTCACTACGGGAATCGGATCCAATAGTTGAATTTTTCCCGACTAATAAGGCCCGCTGTTTGGGTGTGCCTTCGCCAAGGCACGTGATCAAAATTGGAATACGAATGATGTTGAATCAGACTAAAAGCTCTACAAAAAACAAACTGACCATCGATAAAGCTTGTTCGAGTAAGGCATCCAAAATACTAAACAAGCGGTTTCGAATTCATAAATTTCCCTTCCTAGATTCAGCAAATGTAACACAAAATACGATTTTAAAAGTTCTTGATTAACACTGAAAATTTCCGATTGGAAAAAAAATATAGAATTTTAAATTAAAAAAAGTTGAAGCAATCACACACAGAATATTATCGTCCATATATAAAAAAGTTTCATTACCAAATAATAACGTTCGTAAACAAAATAGGTACGTTCATTTTGTTCATTTTTATGAATACAAAATTTCACCTTTCATCTCAGTTTCACGAATATCTCAGGTGTCTTTGGTTGACGTTAATGTTAACTATATTGGGTTATTTGTGTGATCCATCGAAGTCTATAAATAGGCCGTCTCATGCCAAACATTTTTTATAATATACCAGAAATAATTATACGAAGGAATCGTGGTACACTACTTACATCATCGGCTTAGGCATCTGAAATTATGCCACTAAAATATACCAATGTATAGACAACTTATTGAAAATGTCACCCCTGCATAATTTTTATTGAACGTGAACCAGTCTATAAACTTCAATAGTATATTATTATCCAACTTTTAATTTTTCACTTTTCAAGATCAGACCACATTGTCACAAATTATATTTATTTATTTATTTCTCATAACTAAAAGACATAAAGACTATATAATAGTACAGCTAAATTGTGGGAGTCTGGAGCCTAAACAAGGTTGGACCTGTTCTTATAGGTCTCCAGACCCCGTGACTATTTTGAACAAACTATTTTGAACTTAAAATTTTTAATGAATAAAAGGTAAAAAGAAAGAGTTAGGGAGTATTTGGGAGTGTATGTATGTGAATTAGTGTCATTGAGAGTTTGCGTCTGAATGTAGTGATAGTGTGAGAGAATGAATGTTAATGTGATGTTGCTTAGTGTATATAGTGCATAACTGCGTACCTATATTACATGCATGAATAATTATATTTATTATTTATTGTATCAAATAGAAATAAAACTAAACTAGGCAAGGAATTATGACACAATGGCTAAAAGTGACTCCGTATATTCATAGGTAAGTTCTTGCAACCATGAATTGAGTTTCTTTTTACATTCAAATTTGAACAAGGAGAATTTTTGAGTATTGTTGTTAACTTTGTTGTATAGAAAGGGACTGAGGAATAAAAAGAATCTCTTCACTTTATCTCGTTTGATTTAGGAAATTCATTGCTTTCTTTATTACGTAGTGACATTTAATCTCATCGTATGTCTGAACGACCTCATCTTGCTATAATTTTTTTATTTCTATGATTTGCGTATTCCATTCATGTTATATGACTTTTATGTATACCTGTGTAACATGTAATATATCCAAATCGCCTTCGCTGGACCGCCTGGCGCCTATCCAATACAAAAACGCTTATTTAGACCCAGTTCAGTAGAAATCTGTGAATATTTTAAAAGAGAGCATTACTTTCCACCATAGAGTAAATAAGTTTGACAGCAGTCTTTGGTTTTAAAAATTAGAAATTTCACTTCAAAGTATCGGAAATATCAAACACAATTTCGCGGGGTGAAAACCGGCACGCGGGGACCTCGCGGACTGAAACTCGCCATCTTGCACCAGCCAACTAGAGTATAAGTGTTTAGACGGTAAACGTAAAAGAGGCTTCCAGTCAATTCGTACTTTTCCACCGAAGCGCCGTTACACTCATGTGGATTGGTACATTTTGATTATTCCGGCTCCAACACAAATAATATTAACGCAGTATATTACTCTAAAGCCGGTTTTTATTAAAACAAAAGTTTATTACTTCTTGATCTCTTTCTTTATTTGTTCATCATTTTCATCCAAGCCATTTGCTTTTCCAAAACTACAGCAACCCGCGATTCATCGCTAAAATTGTCGTTATTATATACACATAAATGTTTCAACATGAATTTTAAAATTTTGTACACACCGTGGTTCATTTTTAATGATAGATACCTTAAAAATATTTTTTGAGATAATTTGCGGTCAAAAAAATAAACCTTGAGTTTTAATGTGTAAGATGTTAGTCAATATATTTACATTGCATTTGCGTTTACTATCAAAGCTCAAACTAGAATAACTCGGTAAACTTATAACCGAATTTAATCCGCACAGCTAGCGGACGAGAGAAATAAACCAGTGCTTTTTGACGTCACGAAACGTATGTTAACCTGTCTCATCACTGAAATAATTTTTAGTGGAAACTCCGCATCTGCTTTCACAAGTATAAAACGTCAACGTCAAATAGAACATCCGCTTCCACACCTTTGAAAACGAGCTATAAAGCAATATTTATAAGTCGCAGAGGCAGTTGTATATTTGAATTGTTGAGAAGATAGCACTAGGCAGAAACTGTGTCGCGTGCTCTATCTATGATAGTATTACGTATGAACACAATTACCGATCCAAGAAATGTATATATCTTAGTAGACACACAAGCATCGTTTGGCTCTATGGAGCGTATCGAAACCGTAACTCGTCAATTATTTGCAATTACCATTTTATTAAATGAGAAACTTTACGTGTTAGTGATTTAATAAAACGGAGCTAACTACATGTGTATTTTATAGAATATATTTCTCAACTCGGTTAGGTGATTTAATTTATATTTTAATAGGACACATTAATACAAAATTTACCGAATTCAACTCGCGCACCAAGGGCGAATAATTTTATTTTTGAAAACACTTATTTGTTTTCAATTTTCACAAGTTCAAAACAAATATTAAAAATATCGTACTATTATTTTAATTTTAACGAAATATTAAATGGATAAAATTAGATTTAAGTTTCTTTCACTCGAGTGTTTCAAAGGTTCGTTTCAGGTAAAAATTCGTTTTGACGAAACGAACGAAACGTTTAAGGTACCAAACCTATGGAGGTACCTATAGATAATGAGTGATCCTAAGAATAATTGCTTCATTCTTTTTTTTTATCGAACTCCTGTATCATACGAAAGGTATGAAAGCTTAGATTGGAACAATATAAAGAACCCTATTATACTATAGCTCCGCTGTCCGTCCTTTCGTCTGTCACGGGGCCTGTTTCTTTTGAACCGTAATAGGTAGATAATTAATATTTTCACAGAGTGTGTATTACTTTGGGGGTTATAAGAATGAACAATAAAATTTAAATAAAATTAAAAGTTAACGAGTGTGCCCATACAAGAATATTATTTATATGTTTTTTATTTACATGCCTTTTCATACCATGTGGCGGTGATTAGCAATAAATACGTCAATTAAGAAATAGCTCGTAGGACACGAGGCAAATCCTCAGTCCTCATTTAACCCATTTTTTCGTCCTTTTGTTATATTATTGTAATTCACTTCTAAGCCAAATAATACTTATTTTACGAAACAATTTTTATATATACGTGCGAAATGTTAAATTGATGTGTACATCGTATCATTATTCACGAACTCGAAAGAAATGTCACAATTATAACAATAAGGATCATCTCAAGTATATCTCGTATTATTGAATCCTGTTAGGTACACCTCCAAAGACAATGGACACCGTTAAAAGTTTGACTGAGTACACTTCAATATAATGACGTCGGGGATCGCGTGGCTACGACGATCGCGCTTGAGGCAGACACGATACAATGGACACTTGAAACGTAAGAGTAATATCTATTGCGTATTCATGGATGTGATTATTTATTAATAACTGTCATATATCGATTATTTTTGATTGGTCTGTATCAAAATAATGTGTAATGCCATTTTGTTGTACACGACTCCACGTCTTCGCCCGTGTGGTAGTTTTATTTTAGTGCCATGATTAGGGTTATGTCACTTTAGTTTATAGTTAGGTCATATGCGTTGGTGATAACTTTTAACCCCCATTTCATTTCAATACCATTTTTCTCCACTCCTGTCGCTTAATCAATAGCATTTCTTCTTTAATCTCATGGTCTCATTCTAATTCAAATACGATGTTATCTTTTTGTGAAAGTCAAACAGACAAATTTAGGCGATTTCAGATATATTTATAGATAAAACGAACACACAAAAAACTAACTGCCTTTGAGCTATTAAGTAAAAATTTAAATCTCTATGTAACTACGGCGTTCAAATTGATGATGAACTCTATTAATAAGTGACACAGACTAAATTATCTTGATTCTCAAATCGACTACAAAAACTGTAGTTCACAATTCATAAGAGCAAACACAAAGGCATGTTTTTATATGCAGTGCTAATAAAATAGCAAAACACTAAAACTCGGTCATCGATATTACAAACACGGCTTCACAACACGTATACTTTCGCAATACCCCGTTATCGGTATATCGATTAATTCGAAGAGTCAACAGCGCACCTGTGCGGGTATGTGTGCTGAACGTGCCGGGCGAGCCAAAGCGTCGCTTCCGGATCATTTGATGACGATATTGGCTAATAACGTATACAAAATACATTGCAATACGCTCAAATGTACTCGCCGTTTGAAAACCCATTAAATTTTGGTAGAACAACCATAATTTTGTTGGTATTTCTCAAGACGTCCCCATATTGGTTACATGTTGGCTCCGCGCTCGCTTTTTAGATACTAAACTCAAGTACCCGCCTACACACTGAATACAATTGATCAAAGCGCTGTTTGAGCCTGCAATTCATCATAAACCGACCGACATAGAAACAGTGCCCTAAAAGTGCAACAATTTCTTTCACTACGGGAATCGGATCCAATAGTTGAATTTTTCCCGACTAATAAGGCCCGCTGTTTGGGTGTGCCTTCGCCAAGGCACGTGATCAAAATTGGAATACGAATGATGTTGAACCAGACTAAAAGCTCTACAAAAAACAAACTGACCATCGATAAAGCTTGTTCGAGTAAGGCATCCAAAATACTAAACAAGCGGTTTCGAATTCATAAATTTCCCTTCCTAGATTCAGCAAATGTAACACAAAATACGATTTTAAAAGTTCTTGATTAACACTGAAAATTTCCGATTGGAAAAAAAATATAGAATTTTAAATTAAAAAAAGTTGAAGCAATCACACACAGAATATTATCGTCCATATATAAAAAAGTTTCATTACCAAATAATAACGTTCGTAAACAAAATAGGTACGTTCATTTTGTTCATTTTTATGAATACAAAATTTCACCTTTCATCTCAGTTTCACGAATATCTCAGGTGTCTTTGGTTGACGTTAATGTTAACTATATTGGGTTATTTGTGTGATCCATCGAAGTCTATAAATAGGCCGTCTCATGCCAAACATTTTTTATAATATACCAGAAATAATTATACGAAGGAATCGTGGTACACTACTTACATCATCGGCTTAGGCATCTGAAATTATGCCACTAAAATATACCAATGTATAGACAACTTATTGAAAATGTCACCCCTGCATAATTTTTATTGAACGTGAACCAGTCTATAAACTTCAATAGTATATTATTATCCAACTTTTAATTTTTCACTTTTCAAGATCAGACCACATTGTCACAAATTATATTTATTTATTTATTTCTCATAACTAAAAGACATAAAGACTATATAATAGTACAGCTAAATTGTGGGAGTCTGGAGCCTAAACAAGGTTGGACCTGTTCTTATAGGTCTCCAGACCCCGTGACTATTTTGAACAAACTATTTTGAACTTAAAATTTTTAATGAATAAAAGGTAAAAAGAAAGAGTTAGGGAGTATTTGGGAGTGTATGTATGTGAATTAGTGTCATTGAGAGTTTGCGTCTGAATGTAGTGATAGTGTGAGAGAATGAATGTTAATGTGATGTTGCTTAGTGTATATAGTGCATAACTGCGTACCTATATTACATGCATGAATAATTATATTTATTATTTATTGTATCAAATAGAAATAAAACTAAACTAGGCAAGGAATTATGACACAATGGCTAAAAGTGACTCCGTATATTCATAGGTAAGTTCTTGCAACCATGAATTGAGTTTCTTTTTACATTCAAATTTGAACAAGGAGAATTTTTGAGTATTGTTGTTAACTTTGTTGTATAGAAAGGGACTGAGGAATAAAAAGAATCTCTTCACTTTATCTCGTTTGATTTAGGAAATTCATTGCTTTCTTTATTACGTAGTGACATTTAATCTCATCGTATGTCTGAACGACCTCATCTTGCTATAATTTTTTTATTTCTATGATTTGCGTATTCCATTCATGTTATATGACTTTTATGTATACCTGTGTAACAATTTAAATAATCGAATAATTTTTCGTATATCTCAGAGCCGTAACAGGTTATTAATTTCATAATTATATCTAATGCGAAAATCAATTTACCGGCGGATATATGAACTTGAAGAATTCGATAGTCAGTGAAATCAGACGGAAGGCTATAATTGTGTTTTGAACGATGTGTAAGTCATAAAAAATATTAGTTTATAACGGATGTGCGTTCGACGAGTTTTCTTAGTTTATTTTAGTATTTTTGGATTCACTTTAGTGTGCGAGATCAAAACAGAAACTACGAAGGTTGTTATGTAATCTTTTTGACCACATGTATTGTGAAAATTACTCGGTATATTCAATTTTTTTTTTTTTAATTAACATTCTTCTGTTTGATTTCATATTGACGTCTATTGATATAATGATGTGAGCACTGAACAGTCCGAAGTGCACTTCTGTTTTATATTATATATCAAATAGAAGCATAGCATATGTTCCTCTTCGGGGGAAAATATGCCTTTGCAAATTAAACACTTATGTTAAATGTATTATATGATTCTTGCTCTATTGATTTCATCGTAAACTTTTCACGAAACAGTTTTAAAAAAATTTAGAGCATTGAATACGACCCCCGTAGTGGGTTACCCGTTTCGGCCGTTACCGACAATCATGAGACAAAAGTAAAGAAATTAACTTTAAAAGATCGGCGAATTAAACACTGGGATTTCGCTACAAACGTGGATAAAGAACGCGTAAACGAAATAATTCATCAACATTTTGGCATGTTTCAAGTCCAGTTCGCGCTTCATACATATTTTAAAATGTTGACTCCGTCAGGAGCGACGTGTGAGATGTTGCGAGATATTTTTAAAAGTGAGTAGAAGTAAGAAGTAGAAATCAGTTTTAGTGACGAGACCTGGATCCGACAATGGGATACCGGAAGTATACAAGACTAATTATTATGTAAATTTAAGGATGACAAGCCTTTTCGAGAGTTTAGAAATCACCCATTGACAAAAAAATGAATGGCCATTCTGTGCCAATAACATAACATAACATACGTATACATTACAACAACGTCTAGGCCCTAAACTAAGCATTAGCTTGTGTTTTGGGTACCAAGCGAAGACACCACATACATATAACAACCAAGACCCAGTAAAAGTATTAATATTCATCATATAGATACTGACCCGATCTGGGATTCGATTCGGGCTTCGTAGGCACGGACGCTACCCACTAGGCTAAGCGGTCGTCAGCAATGGCAACTAGCATGTAATTTTTTATGACAACTATATTTTGGGATATTGAGGGCATCTTGCTAATAGATTACTTGAGATCAACTACAAGAGCCAATCAAGAAAAATGGAGAAGCAAACTTAGTAGAGACATCTAGACTTAGCACGATAATACATCTGCCCATCTCAAGCAATAGGGCGAGGAGCAAAAACGGCTTAGTAAATTGACCACCCACCTTACAGTCCAGATTTAGCGCCCTGTGATAATTGCCTGTTGAGATTTTTGACGAAAGATTTAAGGGGACGACTATTTTTAACAGATGATGACATAAGAATATTTGTTAATGACTAAGAAATGTAATACATACCTTTCCCTTTCAGGAGACTAAATTCAAAAATAAAAATAGGTCCATGCTCGTTTTTAGGGATCCGCAGCCAAATGACAAAAAAGGAACCCTTATAGTTTCGCCATGTCCGTCCGTCTGTCTGTCTGTCTGTCTGTGGTTTTTTTCGAAAACTATTGGCAATATATAGATGAAATTTGGAAGGTAGTTGTAATCTATAAACCGCTACACAACGACGTAGTGAAATTAAGAAAATATTTTTTTTTGGGATTGGTCGCCATATATGTAACTGAAGTACGAAAAAAAAATTAATCGTATATTAACACGAAAGGTACCAAATGCTAGGTCTTAAAAAATGATATCAAGGTTTCAAACATTTTTTGTAATTTAAGTCAACAGTTGTTGAGATATGCACTATTAAAGTCCTAATTTTGTTAGAGTCATGGGTCCCCCCCCCCCTTTCTACCAGCTAAACCGTTGTTTTTGGATATGTGAAAAAAAATTTATGACAGGAGTATATTTAACGTAGTTAAAAGGAAAACTATCACAGCTAACTAGACTGTATTATTTAACGAGTAATAGATTAACTTATGGAATCTACTTTCATAAGAAAAAATTTTGTAAAAATTCCGTAGAAAATTACGGATAGCGTTTAGCCCATAGCGAAAACTAGATGCATTTATCTTTGTGATGTTTTATGATGAAAAGGCTTTCCTTTGCAGAGCTTATTCTCTTCACAATCGATACTTAAACTCAAAGCTTCACTGTAATAAAATAAGTAATAAAAATGTCTCTAGCTATCAGTGCACTCATGTTATTACTTTTCGGATTATCCAAAGAGGAATGAGCGCCTTCTAAATAGCTAACGAAAAAAAAAAAATATTTATACAATAATTTTTAAATTACATAATAGTAACGATTAATGGTTAAGTTCGATTAACGTCGCGCTCGTTTTTTTTAATATTGCATGGTGGTACGGAACCCTTCGTGTGCGATTCCGATTCGCGCTTGACCGGTTTTGTCTTTTCTAGTTAGCTAGATTACCTAACAGCGACCCATTGTATTGTTTTAAATAATGTGTTTGTACGTCTGAAAGAAGCCTCTTACTTTTAAACGATTAGTCCGTTTAAATTGTAAATCGTATATAATACTCCAGCATTTTTTATAAAAGATGCGTTATAAAATATGGATTGACTTCGAAGTAATTTTTTGAATCTTTTTATGTTTTACGGTCCCGACGAGCGTCCGAGGCGAGCTTTAATTAAAATTACTATTACTGCCTTTAATAGCTCAATCAAATGAGTATAAATATTAGTATAAAATATAAAAAAAAACATTTACGATCGGCGAGCCACCTACCGGGAGCCGCGGCTAAAATAAACGGTAAATTTTATTACTCGTACTAACTGAATGGTTTAATTAATACAGATGCCGCGGTCTTATTTATATGATTTATTAGGTTATTAATTTCATATTGATGTTGAATTAGTGTCGGGAATATGTTATTAAACTAATTTTAATGTTTTAAATGTATTTTAGGTATCTATGTACTAAATTGCCTTAATTTAACTAAATTAAGTAGGAAAAAATGACGTTTACAAAACTAATATTTAACGATTTACTGTTTAAAGTAAATCAGTTGTTTGAATCAGTTTTATTCTTTTAGTATATTTTTTATAGCGACCGCCCGTGGCTTCGCTCGTGTGAATTACACTTGTGGAATAGCATTCAGTAACTTATTTTATAATTTTACAAAAACATTGAAACAGTCAATTTTTAATTTCCAACCAAAAAGTTAAAAACCCCCTTTAACCATTTTTCTCTCTTAAGGGTTTATTTAAATTGTTAATTTGTAACCATAACATGTCCAAATACTTAGTATCAATTTTCATGCATTTAACTAAAAAAAAGACGTATTTTCATACAAAATAACATCTCCTATTTTTCCCTGTTAGGGATAGAATGTCGAAAAATCCTTTTTTAATAGATACTGACGTCAGAAAAGAAACCTAATATTCTAATTTCACTTAATTTTTACAATTTCATTTAATCTTCTATTTTGCTTCTTCAAGGGTTAAATTTCCAAAAGGTTGAAATACTGCATTTTTAACTTGTGTTTCATAATACAAATACCAATTTTCATGTCCTTAACTTTAAAAAGGTTCCCTATTTTTTTACAATTTAATTTCTATGAAAACGACTATGTTTTCAATGACATATGTTTCAATTTGGGGCAACTTATAGTCACGTAACAATAAGTTGGGTCAATTGCATATGTCATTATAATTTCGTGTGCTTCGCTGTAGCTGTTTCGGCTCGGTGTTATGTGAGTGAGTTCGAATTTATGTAAATGGAATCCAAACAATAATTCGTAATGATAATAATACCTGGCACATCCCACACAGCGTCGTCTACTCCCAAACTAAGCAAAGCTTGTATTATAGGTACCAAACAGCTGATATACATACTTAAATGTTTTTTATAATATATACATATCTAGACAGTTCAAACCCAGACACAAAGAAATACACATATTCATGCACACAAATATTTGTCCCGGGTGGGAATCAATCCCGGGACCATAGGCTCCGGTTCGGCTCGGTTTATTTGTCAATTAGGTGTGTTGATAAATCGGACATGGTAAATAACTCAACGTTTTAACAGCAGTACCAAAATTAAACACCTGCTTTTCACATACGATAAGAGTAAATTAAGAGAGACGTAAATCATTTTTTTATTTGGTTATTAATGATTATTAATCACATGCAGTTTCATTATTGCCGGTGCGTCGTAAAGTCGTTAAGAAATTAAAATTTATCATGTGAACACAAGCAACATGCTTTTAATGAAAAATATTTTGTGTCCTAAAAATTTTGAAGCCGAAACGAGGTATATGACTTCAATGTTTAATTAAGCAAAAAAATATACGCCACAGATTAAATGTACGCCACTTGATGTTTTGACAGAGCACTGTGAAATAGGATTTAGTGTGACACACATGTGTTTGTACAGGAAAAACAAACAAAGATTTTGAAATCACATTTCATGTGTATTTAACAAAATGTTTAAAACAAAACAAAACTGAGCGTCTACATTATGCGAACACATATATTAATTTCTGTACCATCAACTGTGGAGGAGTTGTCTCGGACGCAAACGCTGTGGCTGCAGCATCAGGTCATGTCTACCAAATTATTCTATTCACCTTTATATCAACGAGAACATGTCGATAAAATAAGCTCATAAAATTCGAATTGAACACACTGACTTACAAATGTGTCCTTATAGCCGAGTGGTAGCGAGCCCACTTCTTGTTTAAAAGGCCGTGTTTCGATTCTCAATGAGTTCTTTCTGACCTGTACATAACTATCGCTGACTCTGTGTCTCGGAGAGCATGTTAAGTCGTCGGCCCCGCTAAATAAAGCTAAATAAATAAAATCGTTAAAATCCACCAACCCGCACTGGAGCAGTTTGGTGGATTAAGCTCCAAGCCCGCTCATCCCAAAAAGAAGCATAAGCCCCTGCAGTGGAGCATTAATGGGCTGATGGTATGGTATATGATATGTTATTGTAACTTACAATCACCTGCAGTTAATATGAAACTTGTATTAAAACCCATGACATAAAAGTTCGATAAACACAAAATACCCATAGACCATTTTGTCTAAGTCGAGCACGTCTAAATAGTTCTATTTTAACGTGAACCGTCACTTAGTCAATTTCCCGTCTACTCTCTTCAAGTTTGTGTCTAATTAGGAGTTGCCTGCCAATAACGCGGACGACGCGTCAACTAGACAAATGATACGTCACACAAGAATAATGGCTACAGTTAGTAATTGCCGACAGTTTTCGTGTTTCCGCGCTAACTACAGTGGGGATACGAGTTTTTAAAAACGAATGAACACGTCAATATACCGACGACCCTTTAAGGGTTGAATATACATACACGAAGTAAATATGTTTCGTGGTGGAAGCTATCGCCCTTAAGTTCGTCACCAGGCGGCGCTAGTGAGAAGTGAGGTCAGGATATTGATTATTGTCATTCAAATATCATTCAACATTTTTCGTACTGACCCCTATTACGTTTATAATACAAAAAATAATGTGAATAAATATAATACGTACAAGTTTTAATGTTAGTCCTCCAAGTTTTGTTGTAATGTCGAAAATTTAGCTTAGCCATTGCAAGGTTTTTTTTTCTTCTTTAATAGTGCATTTCATTTCTTTTGGATTTGGTATTACCAAAGTTTGAATATTTGATAAATTGTATTTATTTTAATTTAGTAAAATTGCGACGTGTGCCGTAACGCATTTATTATCATTATCTTTAATTAAATTAAATTATTATTGTTATTAATTATTGTTAATTATTATTATTAAATTAAATTTAAATTAAAACTCTAGTACAAACTAAGCGCTGTATATATTTACACTTCTTATATATTATACGTTAATTTGCTCTTTTATTATTTTAATTCGAAAACACGGAGTTACTTTTCTAATTCATTTTCAGGTTCTCAGATCCCCAGGTTCAAATTCAGAATTTGCTAGGACTTTTCGCAAAATTTCTTATCTGTTTTTTGGTTATTTTTTCAGAGATGGCAATATATCGGTATATTTTTATATTGTTTACAATGGATGACCGAAATGTTAATATATAAAAATTAATATTCGATTCTGAAATCCTTTTAAAAAAAAACATAAATCTTTTAAACCTATTGGCCTATATATATTCATTTCCGTTAACCGCAAAAGTCGTACTACAACAAGACATCGTAATAAGAAGTTAGGTCGTAAAGCCTAGACACGCAGATGCGCCAAAAAGGCGGAGTTAAGTGAAAAGTTTAGTAACAGCCGACTACCTGAAGTAAAATTACCAAACAAGAGCACTGACTTCGAACCATCAAAGTAATTATTTTTTTCATCCGACAATTTTCCGGAAAGTTATTTCGCATTTACATTTTCAGAACCCGTTTTATAATATTGAACGGTGCGATGGAAATTTTGACTTTCAGTTTCCGTTTCAATTTCAAAACCTAAAATTTAATTATAATTTAATTATTATGCAACTCTATATGATAAACTAAAAAATAACATATTTTATATAGTTAAGGAAAATGATTTAATGCTTTTTTACAATTTTTTATTTTGAAACAACAATAAAATATTTCAGTTATTGCAAACTCTATTCGTGGGCGGCTTTAAAAAGCCAGAGAGAAAAAATTACGAATGGAAGAGCAGGCGGGCCCAACACAGTTATCTATTTAAAAAAAAAAATGTGTTGCTTCGTTCCAAGCTTATTACAAACATTGGAACAAAAATTTTATCTTTGTTATTTTTAACATTGTTTTATTGTTTTTTTATATCTTAGTTTACTTACCGAGATCTAAATTAAAACGAAAGCTTTACAATTTATAGTATACAACGGGCATTATTCAAAATGTTGTAGCATAGTCAAAAAAAAAATTATATTTACAGGAATAGGTGTCTTTATTCATAACCAAAAAAAAAATACAATTGCAACACGTAAAACATAGTAGTTATAGTTCGTAGTAGTGACTTGGTCAGCTATCAATTTTAACAATCAATTATTGCTGAAAATTCACACATTTTTTTTTAAATCACTAACATTGTCCAGATTGTCTACATTTTCATAAAAAAGTATAATGTCAAAGTTTTTAGTCAATGCCCTTTGGTTCAACGCAACGACATTGAACTCTTTTCGGGTAGATAATTCTAAAGTGTTAAGGTCTAAAATGTTTTTTTTTTTTAGATTTGTATATTACCTAACATTGCAAAGGTTAAACTAATTTTGAACATGTTAGTATCAATTGACGCACCTTGATCCAAAAATTGAAAAAAATAATTTGATGATCGTGAATTGTACGTGAAGAGTATATGAAAAAAGGAATGTAAAAACAAATATACCACCATATTTTGATAAACAATCATACAAAAGTACAGTCGTGTCAATATTCTATTCTGTCCAGAAATATGAATTAATGTGATGCAATTGTGGCATCTTTCTAAAAAAATCACACTAATCCATTTATGGTAGTGACTGATTTTTTTGACTTTTGTTTATGATAACTGAGATTTTAAAGCTTTTAAACGAAACGATGGTTTTCATTTTTTGGTTTTAGTTTTGTTGATTTTTAACTTTTTGGTAAAGGTGAACACAATTATTTCCAAGAATTCTATAACTCTTAGTAAATTTTCATTAAATCCGTATACTGAACAAAACTCTTTTTTAATAAAAATTTACTTTTATCACACAGACATTAAAACCTCATTATTATTTTTTTTATTAAAGCACATGATTGTTCATCACTGCATATATCGCAAGTTATTACGTGACCCATGCATTGTATCGTAGACTGTGGTGTCGTGTTGATGTCATAGCTCGTAGCTCGTCCAGCAATTAAACGGGACAGCACCCGACGTTCCATACATATTCAAGCTGTTTCGACACGAACTGATGAACGTGCTGGAATCCGAAATATCTAGACTTAGCATTTTTAGTTTTATGATAGTTATTTTTTATTTGATACGTTCATACGTTATAGACAAGGCACCGCGACCAATAATAATTAAGCATTAAAACTTTGCCCATTTTTCTGTATATACAGGAATAACACAGACATATTTTAAGTAGTGGCCGGGGGCGAGAATTATTTTTTAGTTCCTTCGTGTGTCGTAAAATAGTGTAAAAACATTTTGGTAAAAACAATGATATGGTAAGTCACTAAAAAAAAAAAACGACGGAAATACTAAAAAAATATTCATTTTTCAAAGCTTCAACCGACACACATTTGTGTCTGAGGCTTCATTTCATGTATCGCAGCGCCTTGTCTACATACATTTTTTTAGTCTGAGATTGACTTACAGATATATAAATAAAATCAAAATGTTATTTCATAATTGATACCTATATCTATGTGACATATACGGCATCTAAATAAAAACAATAGTTTTTAGAATTTTTGTATGTCTTTCTGTCTTGATATATGTCCGGGATAGGCTCTGAAACAGCTAAATTTTTTGTTAATACTTTCAGAAATTTTATTAGAATGAAGTGATAAAAAGAAAAATGTGGGAAACTAAAAGAGAAGACTATAAAGAACTAGCTTAGGACGTAATAACTAATATCGCTAATTTGTGTTAAAGTACAAACAATAAAAACGTACTATTTGGATCAAAACCAAGATTAAATCACTGATCAGTTTGATAACTAGTGATAGCTTCGAACGGAAAGCTAATTAATAATGTTTTTAATAGGTAAACATTTTATATAAAATACCACGGAAGGAAACGGGCATGGAATCTTTTTTTTTTCAAAACATCATAATCGTTTGGAATAAAATATAATAAATAAAGAGTTTCCTCCCTGTTTTCACGTTTATTTACTATCTTCATAGCGAAGGGTCATTTAGTTATTTTGAGAATCGCCATCCGCAAGAAGACCTATAGCTACTAAACTCTATGGTCTCGACTACAGTAAGTAGTGTAAAATTGGGGAGTCTGGCTCACATTTTGTATGGTATATAATTGGGGAGTCTGGCTCACTTTTTCGTTATTTGCTGAAAACCGTGGTCCGTTTTAAAAGTCTCGCTTCGCTCTCACGGACCACGGTTTTCAGCAAATAACGAAAAAGTGAGCCAGACTCCCCAATTATATACCATACAAAATGTGAGCCAGACTCCCCAATTTTTTTTCTCGGAAAACACGATCTCTCATTTTGAGGTGAAAGAAATTTTATAAAACACTCACCGTTACGACAACCGATAACTTTAAACACATGACAAATTTCAACACCAACAAAATTTTTACTCTTAAATATTTTACTATAAGTCACAACACGACAACACGAGTTGATTGCAGGACGTCGATTTACTAAATGGTAAATCAAGTATGTCCCTACTCTACACCTAATCCCAATTAAAAAACCGGATAAGTCCGTTTAGCATATATTATTGAATTTTACTTAATAAGTAGATGAAAAGAAATATACTTCTCACTAGAACTATAATAATTTTTTTATAACAACTTTGTCACCTAAGATTAACTAAATTATTTAAAAACTTATGCATTAATTATTACGCTGTTTTTTTTTTATTCGATTGTATTTATTTCATTAGAACTACAATAATTTTTTACAACCTTTTTTCTCGTATAAATTGCTTAATTAATTAAAACTATAAAATGTTTTCTTACTTAATATTATTGCTGTAATATCGTATTCAATTTAACTTTAAAAAAATATTTTGAAATACAGATTTAGACCCTTTCGGAAACAGAATACTTACACACTTCCATTAAAAGTAATAAGGACTTTTGTTCCAAATTATGAATGAATTATTGTTTTGACAAAGACACGTGTATGGTACAGTTAACAATACGTTTTATCAGCGTTTGAGAAGTTACAATTTTATTATTTAAAAGAGTCTGTTTATGAAATAATATAATAAACTTTAATAGAATAAACATAAATGACGATCAAGTAATTGTTCACGACTTTATTAATAAATACTAACTGACTGAAAAAAAAAAAGCTGATGACATATTTTGCAAATTTACAAAAAAAATTAAAATATTATAAAATATTTGTATGTATAGAAACTTAAAAAGTTTTTTTTTTGATGTTGTGTAATGATTAAATAATTTAAATTAAAAAATATTTTTTATATTTCTCGTTGAATGTATACATCACACATCAAATGTTTCATTAACAAGTGTTTCACTGTGTCAAGACTTTGGTTTCAAATTATGAATGAATTATTGTTTTGACAAAGACACGTGTATGGTACAGTTAACAATACGTTTTACCTGCGTTTGAGAAGTTACCATTTTATTATTTAAAAGAGTCTATTTATGAAATAATATAATAAACTTTAATAGAATAAACATAAATGACGATCAAGTAATTGTTCACGACTTTATTAATAAATACTAACTGACTGAAAAAAAAAAGCTAATGTCATATTTTGCAAATTTACAAAAAATTAAAATATTATAAAATATTTGTATGTACAGAAACTTAAGAAGTTTTTTTGATGTTGTGTAATGATTTAATAGTTAAAATTAAAAAATATTTTTTTATATTTCTCGTTGACTGTATACATCTAACATAAATGTTAAGAATGTTTCATTGTTTTAACTATGACACGTGTAAGTTTTTCGTATCTTTAACCCTGAACGAACAAAAATGCTTTGTACATGCAAAGTGCTAAAAATGGCTTTAGGAAATAAGTTTCTCATGTTTTATGATTTTCAAGTCTCGACTTGCGTTTATAAAACGGAACTGGGTTACGATAATTTTTTTCTATCATGTTTTTATAGTTTTGTTTTTAAACCTTGAAGACAGTTCACACGTGTATCGAAGCGTATATAAACCATACTCCAAGCTTATTCGACACCAGTCTACGATAGGCGAAGTTCCTAGTAGTAACAAAAATACAAAGTGTTCTTGCAAAAACCAAGCACCAAGTAATACTTCAGTGGTACCATGGCTGAAATGTGAGTATAAAAATGTAGGTATATTACATTATTTTCAAACTTTTATAAATATTCATTATATTTTTTATAAAATAATCAATTGTTATTTCATGTTTTTTATAGCATTAATTTTTTACTGATTATACTACGTTGAAAATTGTGTTTAAAAATTTGATTACGATATTAACATTCTATATAAATTATGGTTGTGATTTTTACGTAGGTGAAAGCATGCATGATTATAATAGAAGCGCAAAAATATGTGTGTTTTTTTTTTTCTTTTATAAATACACATTATATTTTTATGAAAATGCTCATTTGTTACTTTATGTTTTACGTTAATTTGAACTGATTATATTACATCGATTATTGTGTTAAATTAATTACGATATTAGATTTTCTATAAAAACTACGACTTTGATTTTTAGGTAAAAGTCTCCACGATTGTAATAGATATTTCATGTTTTTATAGCACTAATTTTTTACTGATTATACTACGTTGAAAATTGTGTTTAAAATTTGATTGCGATATTAACATTCTATATAAATTACGGTTTTGATTTTACGTAGGTAAAAGCATGCATGATTATAATAGAAGTGGAAAAATATGTGTTTTTTTTTTTCTTTTATAAATACACATTATATTTTTATGAAAATGCTCATTTGTTATTTTGTGTTTTACGTTAATTTTAACTGATTACATTACATCGATTATTGTGTTAAATTAATTTTCTATAAAAACTACGACTTCGATTTTTAGGTAAAAGCCTCTACGATTGTAATAGAACTGGGAAAAAAAATTGTATATTGCGTAATTATTTTAAGTGGTCTTGTTTTTTATTTGTTATAGAAACCTTCCAACTATATTCGATTCTGATGAGGGTTTATCGTCGATATCACCTAGTACATCTAAAAATTTAAAACGCAAATCATCTAAGAAATGTTCAAAGAAAACACGCACCGATTTCATGAAGGATCTTTTCGGAGACGAAAGTGATACTGAAATATGTGTGAAGAAAACTGAATTATCGGGTATTTTATGGAAGCGAGTTGCTAATGGAATGACAAAACAGACTGAAAACAATGCGAATGGGGAATTCTTTTTGGAATTAAAACTTTACTATACGTCCGAAATCGAGAAATTACCAGATGATACTCGTTGGAAATTCGCTTTGATAAATACGAAAATTAAATTACAAAGAGAGTCTGATGACTTTAAATATTTGCAACGTCTTTTATTGAACATAAAAGAGAAATTTGCAAAATCTGAAGCACAATTTATTCCTGAAAAGAAAAAGTAAAATATTATTTTCTTAAACTTACCGATTTAAATAACGTGTTATTTTCATACTTTATGTATTTCGTGTAATAGAATATAAGCCTACATTGTAATCAGTGTATTTTTTAATTAAAGGTAAAAATTAGATTTTCTCTGAATTATCGGGTATTTTATGGAAGCGAGTTGCTAATGGAATGACAAAACAGACTGAAAACAATGCGAATGGAGAATTCTTTTTGGAATTAAAACTTTACTATACGTCCGAAATCGAGAAATTACCAGATGATACTCGTTGGAAATTCGCTTTGATAAATACGAAAATTAAATTACAAAGAGAGTCTGATGACTTTAAATATTTGCAACGTTTTTATTGAACATAAAAGAGAAATTTGCAAAATCTGAAGCACAATTTATTCCTGAAAAGAAAAAGTAAAATATTATTTTCTTAAACTTACTGATTTAAATAACGTGTTATTTTCATACTTTATGTATTTCGTGTAATAGAATATAAGCCTACATTGTAATCAGTGTATTTTTTAATTAAAGATAAAAATTAGATTTTCTAGGTTTAAGTATAAATTAACAAGCAATGCTTACAAAGTAAATAGTAGATAACTTGGTTTACATATGGTATTGTATTACCTATTTTTTTTTACTTTGGATGCAATCTGATAAAACTACATATTTTGATTTTATTATTGTGCACTACGATATTTTATTAATATGACGAATAAAATATATTGTAATATTTGTGGTATAAATGTTACAAAGAAAATATACTATGCTCATCTTAGAACAAACTTACATAAAAAAAATTGTTTGTTACAAAGCCACATTGATAATGTACGGCTTATAAATTCGGCATTTAAAAACAGACTACTTTCTTTTAGAATAGATGGTATTCATGATAGGTATTTACTTCCAGAAGATTTTTTAAATGATGTACGAGTTTCGGTGAATAAGTTAATTAAATATATTCTTCATCAACATAATAGCTGTAAAATAAATTTTGAATTGTTTTGTTATTATTCTTTACCACACCAAATAAAGACCGAGTTGAAATCATTTACAGTGAAGTATAAGAAATTTTATCACAATACTGATATCAATGAATATTATAACCATGTTAAAGCTACACTCATTCGGAAATGTAGCGAATTTCAATTAAAAGATTCGGGTTGGTTTATTTCCAGTGTATCTCATCTTGAAATGAATATAAATAAATACACACCATTACGAGGGGGTTCTTACATACCATTACCTAAAAATATTCAGAGTACGAAAAGTTGTTTAAACATTAAAAACACTGACTCTCATTGTTTTTTATGGTGTGCAGTTGCATCTTTATTTCCAGTGAAAAAAAATGGTACACGCACTGCATCATATCCAGATTACAAACAAATATTTAAAATAGATGGGATGAATTTTCCTCCTACTAATAGAGATATAAAGATATTCGAAATGAATAATCCAACATTTACAGTAAATATTTACGGATTAGATTCAAAAAATCAACTTGTAGGCCCGCTCTACAAGACAGAATATCGTAGTATAAACCATATTAATTTATTATATATAGAAAATTCTCAACATGGGCATTATTGTTTAATAAAAGATTTTGAACGGCTTATTAGACACCAAGTAACGAGGCATAAAGGCAAAATATATTTTTGTGATGAGTGTATGTTATTTTTTTCCTCATATGATAGTATGGAGATGCATAATTGTGCTCGAATTAAAACGGTATTGCCCAGACCTGGTACAATCTTACAATTCACTCACTACGAGAGATTGCAACGTATTCCTTTCGTTATCTATGGTGATTTCGAAACTATGTTATTACCTCTTAATAACAACCAGAACTGTGAAACTAAATACACAAAATTAACAAAAAGACACGTACCAATAGCATTTGCTTATTATATATGTTGTGCATATGATTCGAGTTTAAATAAATTCATTTCATATCGAGGAAAAGATTGCGTTCATATATTTGTAAAGTCATTAACGGAACATGTTAACGAAATTCATAGAATTAATACGACTGAAAAGAAAAAAATGATTCCGTTATCATTGCAACAACAAATTGAATACAATAGCGCCACTCACTGTTATATATGTAATAATTTACTATTGGGTGATGTAGTTCGCGATCACTGTCACAGAACAGGCGTATACAGAGGCGCAGTACACTCACATTGTAACTTGCTTTTAAAGACTTGTACGTTCATTCCATTTTTCTTTCATAACTTAGCGGGGTATGATTGTCATTTATTTATAAAAGAGCTTAGTGAATCTGATGGCAGGATAGAGGTGATACCTAAAGGGAAAGAAAAATATATTTCTTTTACTAAATTCATAAAAAATGTATACGATGTTCGTGAGTCATATATTCCTCTCAGATTTGTTGATTCTTGTCATTTTCTCAACACGAGTTTAGATAAATTATCTAAAACATTAGAGTATGATAAATTCTTGAATCTCAGACGCTTTTTCTCTGATAAAAATAAATTTCGATTAGCATGCCGTAAGGGAGTGTATCCGTACGAATATATGGATAGTTTAGATAAATATAATGAAACAGTATTGCCACCGAAACAAAGTTTTTATAATACTTTAACATCAAATCATATTTCAGACGATGATTATAAACATGCTTTTGATGTATGGGAAAAATTTTCCATATGCAATTTAGGACAATATACTGATTTATATTTAATGATCGATGTTCTATTATTATGTGATGTATTTGAAAATTTTCGTACTGTTTGCCAAAAAAATTATAAACTAGATGCAGCTTTTTATGTAACCGCTCCTAGTCTTAGCTGGGACGCAATGCTTTTAAATACTGGTGTAAAATTAGAATTAATTTCTGACATTGAAATATATCAAATGCTTGAACAAGGCATCCGAGGCGGATTATCACAGTGTTCTTTACGATATGCAAAAGCTAATAATATTTATACTGAAGACTACAGGGAAGATAGACCAAATACTTATCTTTTATATTTAGATTGTAATAATTTATATGGATACGTGATGATGAAAAACTTACCGATTTCAGAATTCAAACTTTTACAAAGTGATGAATTATTATCTTTCGACATAGATTCATGTCATGAAAATTCAGACATTGGATTTATATTAGAGGTTGATTTAATCTATAACGAGGACTTACATGACTCTCACAAAGATTTACCATTTGCACCAGAAAAAATGAAACCTCCTGGAGGAAAGACTTATAAATTGATCGCAAATCTGTACAATAAATATCACTATATTATTCATTATATGCATTTAAAACAGTGTTTAAATCATGGTTTGATATTGAATAAAATTCATAAAATTCTTTCATTTAAACAAAGTAATTATTTAAAACAATATATAGATTTGAATACAAGTTTGCGTCAATCCTCACAATCTACGTTTGAACAAGATTTTTTTAAATTGTTCAATAATTCAATATTTGGAAAAACTTTAGAAAACAAGCGGAAGCAAATATCTGTAAAATTAGTTGATCGATGGAGTGATGAAAAAAATTACACAAATAAATACATAGGTGCTGAAAAATTGATTGCTCAACCAAATTTTCATAATGTATCAATTTTTTCTGAAAATTTCGCAGCAGTTCAGATGGACAAGTCGGAAATTTTACTTGACCGTCCTATATACATAGGATTTACTGTACTAGAATTAAGTAAATCCCATCTTTATAGCTTTCACTATTCTTTTATTAAACCAAAATATGGGGATAGAGCACAACTGTGCTACACCGACACTGACAGTTTATTATATTACATAATACCTACAAATGATTGTATTTATAAAGATCTAAAAGAAAATCTTGAATTATTTGATACAAGCAATTTTAGTAGGAACAATATTTATGATTTACCACTAGTAAATAAAAAGGTACCAGGTCTGTTTAAAGATGAATTAGGAGGGACAATCGTTGATGAATTTGTAGGTTTAAGATCTAAACTATATTGTATAAAAACCGAAAACGATGAAATCAAAAAGGCAAAGGGAGTTAGCAAAGCAGTGTTAAATCTTTTAACTACAGACGAATACAAATCTACTCTTAAAACTAACAATACATTGCGCTCATGTATGAATGTATTTAAATCAATCAAACACACGATATTCTCGCAAGAAGTAAATAAATCCGTGTTGAATGCTAATGATGATAAAAGATTAATAATTGATAAATATAACACATTGCCTTGGGGACATTACAAATTATTTTAAGTATGCTATGTACAAATATATCTGATATTTTTTATAACCAAAGTGTACATCTATAAAAATATGTATGTATTTTTACCATTAAATTAAGTATATTACTGAGTTCATCTCTGTTTTTATTTCATAACCCTATAATTCTTTAAGAGACTACAACGTTTATGCTGAATAATGATTCACCATAATAATAATAATAATAAATATTATTATCGAAAGAGAAAAAAAGGTTTTGGATTTTTCAATGATATGCTGAATAAATTACCGTTTGAGCTACATGTACCCGGTTATCAGTTTTGCGGTCCTGGAACTAAACTCAAAGATCGATTAGCACGAGGTGATATGGGTATTAATCCACTTGATTCAGCTTGTCGCGAACATGATATAGCGTATTCGAAAAACAGAGATAATGTTCATATGAGAAATCAGGCTGATCGTATGCTAGCATCAAAAGCGATGAAACGAGTATTTAATAGAGATGCATCAATGAGTGAAAGAGCAGTTGCGTTAGGCATTGCGTCCGCGATGGGTGCCAAGTCAAAATTAGGTCTTGGTATCACAAATAAAAATAAAACAAAGAAAAAAATTAAAAGATCAAAGAAACCTTTCAAGCATGTTATTAAAATAGCTAAATCATCTATGTCTAAAGGATCTGATCCTATAAAATCTGCACTGAATGGTGTTCGTAAAGTGATTCGTCAAGTAGGAGGGAAAAAAAATATCAATTGTCCTAGAATTTTACCTCTGCCACAAAAAATTGGTGGAGTACTTCCTTTTTTAATACCACTTTTTGCTGGATTAAGTGCAACAGGTGCTTTGGCTGGTGGAGCTGCTGGAATCGCGAAAGCAGTCAACAATGCTAAAAATGCTGTAGAACAACTTAAAGAACAAAAAAGACATAATGAAAAAATGGAAGCGATATCTTTAGGAAAAGGAATGTTTCTTAAACCTTATAAGAAAGGTTTAGGTATTTATATAAAACCTTCAAAAAACTATTAACACTACCAAACAGAGCTCTTACAAATATTGATTTAACAAAATATGCTAGAATTTTAAATATTCCTAACTTTAGAGGTGTTTTTATGAGAAATGATTTACCTAACTCACCTCCTTGGACACATGAATCTGGTATAATAAACTTAGATAGTAAAGATGGTCCTGGAACTCACTGGGTAGCTTATAAGAAAAAAAACAATTGTGTCTTTTATTTTGATAGTTTTGGAAATTTACCACCTCCATCAAATTTATTATCATATTTAAAAGTGCAAAATGTAAAATACAATTATAAAAAATATCAAAGCTTCAATACATTCAATTGTGGACATTTGTGTCTTAAATTTCTTAGTGATAATTTAACTTAAATATATATCAGAACGTCAACTCATTATAGATTCAGTCATGAGTGAATCATGGACATTAACGTTAAGCGGTGTTGGACCCGTTTTAGAAGCACAATATTTTCCTCCTATTGAATTATCATCAAAAAACTATGTGCTTGGTTTAGTAGAATTCTTGACTTTTAATTCCATTCCCAATATCGATGAAAGAAATAACAAATTCTATATCGATGACAAAGTTATTGTAATTCCACCAGGTAGTTACGAAATCGAAAACATTGAAAAATATTTAACTGATGCATTAGATAAATTTAATATTTTCATATCGATAAAGCCTGATGAAAATCAATTGCGATGTAAAGTGAGATGTAGTAAAAAAGTTGATTTTACCCATAAAGATTCTTTGGGAAATTTGTTAGGATATTCTCCTAGAATTCTAGATCCAAACGTTGATTATTTATCAGATATACCTGTTTCCATAATCAAAGTAAACGCTTTGCGAGTAGAATGTAACATAACAGGAGGGGCGTATATTAATTCTAATCAAGCTCACATTATTCACGAATTTTTCCCCACGGTTCCACCTGGATATAAAATAGTAGAAGTACCATCGCAAGTCATTTATCTTCCTGTTATGGTTAAGGCAATACATAATATTCAGTTGAAAATAGTCGATCAAGACGGAGATCTAGTAAATTTCCGAGGAGAAATTATAACAGTGCGATTACATCTTAAGTCAATAGCATAGAATGGGTGTGGTTTATAACAGTAAAACCTATTCATATAATAACAACAGAAAATGGGTTTATCCACCCACTCGAGTTCGACCATTGAATCGGTTAACACATCGGAACATACAATTTCTAAAAGGGCTTGGCTTAAGACTTGTTTCAAACTCAATAAAAACAAAATAAAACTTAAATTTTTCTGTTTAATCTGCATTTTACCATGGAAGAACAAGAAGAAATTTTAAATATACAAAAAAGTGTATTATTCGATGAATCAATAGAACATTACGAGTTTCATGCTCATCGTCCATATGCATTAACCACTTTCAACAACAATGATGAAATTCGCATTACTGTTCAACATCAAGATGCTTGTATACTACCCAGCAAAAGCTTTCTACATCTTACCGGAAAACTTATGAAGAGCAATGGTGAGGTTAGCGTTAACACGAATCTCGTAAATATGGGATTATGCTTTTTGTTTGAAGAATTACGTTATGAGTTAAATGCTGTTGAAATTGATCGCAATAAAAACGTTGGTTTAACAAGCCTTATAAAAACATTCATTTCCGCTAGCCCAAATCAAACTACATATCTTGATAATGCTGGATGGAACACAAATACAACTAAGGACATTGTTGATACCAAAGGATATTTTGATGTCTCGATTCCACTCAATTTGTTACTCGGGTTTGCAGAAGATTATAATAGAGTAATAGTGAATGCAAAACATGAACTTATTCTTACCAGAGCTAATACAGACGTAAATGCGATCGTACAATCAGAAAAAAATGTTGATAAAGATGTAAAAATATCCATTTCCAAAATAGAATGGTTAATGCCATATGTTAAATTGTCCGACTTTGCAAAAGTAAATTTACTTAATTATATCGTCAAAGATCCTCCTATACAAATAAGTTTTCGGACTTGGGAACTATATGAATATCCATTATTACCTACGACTACAAACCATGTATGGGTTGTAAAAACATCTACACAACTAGAGAAACCTCGATACGTTATCTTAGGATTCCAAACGGGTCGAAAGAATATACACACAAAAGATGCAAGTTTCTTCGATCATTGTGACATTCGTGACGTTAAATTGTATTTAAATTCTCAAACATACCCTTACGTTAACCTTAATATTGATTTCGAACGAAACCAATATTCACTGTTGTATGATATGTATGCTCAATTTCAAAGCTCTTACTTTGACAAGAACAGGTGTAAACCATTATTGTCAAAAAAGGAATTCAAGGAAATGGCTCCACTTGTTGTATTAGATTGTTCCAAACAAAATGAAACATTAAAAACAGGACCTGTAGACATACGTATAGAATTTGAATCAGAAAAACAATTTCCTCTGCAAACATCTGCTTATTGTTTAATCATACACGATAGAATAATTGAGTACAATCCAATCAGCAGCGCAGTACGCAAATTGTTGTAAAGTAGAGTGGTTGTGTGTTATTTTATATTAAATCAAAATGGAAATATTCAATTTATGTGAGAAAGACATTGAAAAAATACCTATAGATATATTGATCAAACGTTATGGTCACTACATTCATTTATTGTATCATAATGATCGACTACCCAAATCAGTGTTGGATAATGATGATGTGAAGCCTTATTATACTCCTTGCACTATTCATTCTTACGGTGATAATACATCAAACGATCAAGATGAACTCGATAGTCCACTTTTCATGCAAGCGTATTGTAAATTGTGTACGAAGAAAAAAGTATTCAAAACCGATTGATAATTTTTATTTTCTAATTTTGTTAACAATTACCTAATAAATTTTTTACCCATATTTTATGTTTTTTATTTTATATACATAAACTATATACAAATGATTTCTTATTCAGTTTGCTACATCATGAGGTTCATAAAGCAACAAACCGTATTACCTGTAGAGAACCTTGATAATCTTATTGTACCTACCACATCAGAAAAAAACCGTCGACATGGTAAACTATTACCTAATAGCATAAGATCGATTTTTTGCGGTCCCTCCAACTGTGGGAAAACAAATGCTTTGTTAGCGATTATTACACACATGAATGGATTAAGATTTTCGAATATTTACATTTATTCAAAATCCATACATCAATTAAAATACGAACTTCTTAAGAAAGTAATTGCTACTGTTAGTGATATTGGTTACTATATTTTTCAAGAAAATGATGAAATAGTGAAACCTAAAGATATTCTCCCTGGTTCCATCATTATTTTTGATGATATTGTTTGTGAAAAACAGAATAATGTAAAGGAATACTTTTGCATGGGGAGACATCAAGATGTTGATTGTTTTTATCTTTCACAAACTTACTGTTGTGTTCCTAAGCATTTGATTCGTGACAATACTAATTTATTAGTAATATTTAAACAAGATGATTTAAATTTAAAACACATTTACGATGAGCATGTAAATAGTGACATGACTTTTAAAGAATTTAAGAAACTATGTTTTAAATGTTGGAACGTAAAATATAGCTTTGTTGTCATTGATAAGGAGAGTTCTTTAGAAAACGGTCGATATAGGAAAGGGTTTGACACCTTTATAAATATAAAGAGTCCACATTAGTTATAACCAGTTGCAGTTTGTCGTACTAAACACAAACACCATGGAAGTTCAAAGTATTAAAAAACAACAGGACACTTTACGTAAAATCAGAAAGCTTGGCAATGTGATAAGAAAAAAGCATAAATTATTGAAATTGCATAGAAAAAACACAGAAAACACTTTAAACGAAGTCTTTAGACCTTTGACTACTTCTTTAAAGAAAATTAGTGTCACTACACCGAATATTGCACCTAAGAAGGAAGAAGAGCATAAAGAAAATAATAAATATGATGAGCACTATGTAACACATAAAAAAGAAACAGAATCCATGAATACAACTTCAAAAGATGAAAAAACTACTAATATCGATGGTGATGATGATGATTCATTCTTTGACGTAGAAGAACATGAAGAAGAAGAAGAAAACGATTCTTTACAAAAACCAAATCACAGTATTTTATCATATTTATCTTTATTAAAATCTAAAAATCATAAAGATTTAGATCAAATTTATGGTGTGAGACAATTAAAGGGAAAACGCTTAATGTTAGGAAATACACCTATCTATTTTGAAAAAGACAAAATTCTAATAGCAAACAAAAATTATCCCGCTACAGTTGGTTTATTAGAATTGATTTTCAAAAAAGTACCTAACAATAATGCTATAATAGATAGTGATATTGAAAATTACGCAGAAATCATTACAGCTACTAATGCGCATCGTAAACATTTTAAAGATGATGGTGCTCTCCGTATAAACAATACCCCAAAATATATTAACATAATTTCGAGGTTCGCTAATGAAAAGATAGGTAGTGGGGTTTCTAACAATAATACCTTATTACCCACCAATATGTCAACTCCTAGAGTTGGTTTGAATTTCAATTATGTGTATTGGGATAATCCTAATGAGTTGGTAGATCGTTTACGACTTCTATTAGCATCAAGAGCGGCTAGCGGTTATGTCACCCATTCCAATGAAATAATTTCAATCCTAGAGGAATTGCGTGAAGCTAACATTATTTATTAACAAGATTTATCAACTATTTAATCATTCTCTCGAAGTATCTTGAGGAAGTACAATGAGTGTAGACGTATTTGGACGTCAATTATCTAAATCTTCAACAGGACGCCGTGGACCACAAGGAGAAGGATTTAAAATTAATATTGAGGGGAATTATGATATTGAAAATAAACGATTGTGCAATGTGGGAGATGCTTTAGGAGACAGTGATGGTGTATCTTTAAAAATTGTGACAGGATTATTGTCCAATGAAATAAATATTATAAGACGTGAATATAATGAAAGATTTGATCAGTTGACTATCGATAATAATGAAATGAAACAAATATACTATTATTTAAAAACTCACTTAGACACAGTAAAAGAGAATTTAGAAAAAGACATTACCATCAATCATAACCTTTCTAAAACACATTCTAATACATTAACAAACATAGATCAAAGATTAACAGCATTGGAAAATACAAATAAATTATGAATAACTCCTACAAGACTTTAATTGCTGAAGAATTACATCGTGCTGCTCGTAGAAATTATCAACGACGTCACGTTGATATACGGGGATTAGATGAGACATGGCAAGCTGATATTGTTGATATGCAATCATATGCTTCTGTAAACGATAATTATAAATACATTCTAACGGTAATCGATAATTTTTCAAAATTTGGTTGGGCTGTGCCTTTAAAAACAAAAAATAGTAATAATGTTACCCAAGCAATGTTATCAATATTTACTACATCTGGTAGAATACCAAAAAATCTTCAAGTTGATAATGGTACCGAATTCTACAATTCTTTATTCAAAACACTTATGAATAGATATTCCATCAATATGTATTCTACTTATAGTAATTTAAAGGCTTCAATCTGTGAACGTTTTAATCGAACCTTAAAAAACAAAATGTGGAAGCGATTTACAGCGAGAGGTAGTTATCGATGGATAGATATTTTAAATGAATTATTAGATTCCTACAACAACAGTACACATAGAACTATAGCACTGAAACCAATAAATGTAAATAGATCGAACGAGAAATCAATATTAAGAAATATTTATAATAACAACGATAAGATGATGTTTAAAAAGTCTCAAAAATTAAAAATAGGCGATAAAGTGAGAATAAGTAAATATAAACATGTTTTTGAAAAAGGTTATACACCTAACTGGACTACTGAAATTTTTACTATAACCAAAGTTAATAATACTAGACCTGTTACTTATCAACTAAAAGATTATTTAAATTCACCAGTTCAAGGTTGCTTTTACAAAGAAGAGCTTTCAAAAACGAAATATCCTGATATTTATCTAATTGAAAGAGTTATAAAAAAAAGAGGAAATAAAATATTAGTAAAATGGTTGGGATTTGATGGTACACACAATTCATGGATAAATATAGATGATTTGTAAATTATACTTGTCTAAACTTGTTTCAACGCTGAAATTACGTAATTTTATTGCGAGAGTAGGTTAGTCATTCTGCTGGCTAGTCGCTCACGAGCACTTGAATAATCTACACGTATTCGAATATTTAAGAAATCTCAAACAATTATGGAACTTATTATGGATATACAATGTTTTGTAAATGGAAAAAATGAATTGATCGTGAAAGAACTAGCGGTTGCATCTGTTGAAGACAAAGAAGACAAAGAATATTGTATACTATTTAAACCACCATATCCTTGGTATAATTTGTCTGCAAAATGTCGATCCACGAATTCATGGCTAACAAGAAACTATCATGGTATTTCGTGGGACTCTGGAGAAATAGATTATACACAACTCAACACAATAATAAATAACCTAATAAAAGAAGCTACATGTATATATGTTAAAGGCTTACAAAAAAAAATATGGTTTGAAGACTATATCAAGCAACTCGAAGACAAACGAATTGTAAATATAGAAGACATAGGATGTCCACCTTTACGAGAACTTCGTACGGACGTTTATGGACATCATCAGGCTTGTCACAGATACATTAATCAAGTAAATATTAATTGTGCGTTACAAAATGTAATAGAAATTAAGAAATGGTATAATTCTTTTTATAAAAATGAAAAATAAACCTATTTTACATTCAATAATTTGTTTTATTTCTTGTAAACCTTCTCTACATAGTTTCAATTAATTATGTATTTTTTATTCGTAAATATCAAAATATGAATTATGTTTGTATTATAGTCAAGAAATGAAATGCGTTTGTAGGTTGATGGAGCATAAATTTTACACGTTTAGAAATTATCTGTCTAGTTCATTTGTCGTTTTTTTTTTTTTTTTTTTACTGAGATCGTGTTTTCCGAGAAAAATTATTGAGAACTCTGGTTCATTTAGCATTTGCAGAAAAACCGTTGTCCGTGAGAGCGAAGCGAGACTTTTAAAACGGACAACGGTTTTTGTAGTATATAATTGGGGAATCTGGATCACTTTGTATGGCTATAAAATTGGGGAGTCTGGCTCACTTTTTCGTTATTTGCTGAAAATCGTGGTCCGTGAGAGCGAAGCGAGACTTTTAAAACGGACAACGATTTTCTGCAAATAACGAAAAAGTGAGCCAGGAAAAATTATTGAGAACTCTGGTTCATTTAGCATTTGCAGAAAAACCGTTGTCCGTGAGAGCGAAGCGAGACTTTTAAAACGGACAACGGTTTTTGTAGTATATAATTGGGGAATCTGGATCACTTTGTATGGCTATAAAATTGGGGAGTCTGGCTCACTTTTTCGTTATTTGCTGAAAATCGTGGTCCGTGAGAGCGAAGCGAGACTTTTAAAACGGACAACGATTTTCTGCAAATAACGAAAAAGTGAGCCAGACTCCCCAATTTTATAGCCATACAAAGTGAGCCAGACTCCCCAATTATATACTACTACAGTACATTACCTAAGTGTTTGTCCTCACCCCACTATTAACTATGACATACGTAACTAGCAACATAAAAGTTCATATATCAATGCAATCGCTCACATTACTGCGAATGACAGCGGCCTACGGCAGTCTCGCCTCTTGAGCGCTGTGAAATGTAATCTTTGGGGGAAGAATCCCCTGCCATATAAATTGGCTTGCTATCTAAATCTGGGAGATAAGTGAGGCTGAACTTTCCAATTTCGCTACACATCAATAACAGCGGCAACGTCGCTCGGCAACAAATCAAAAAGGCGCTCTTTGTGGGGGATATCGTGACAAATGTTCCTTTTGACGCAGCCCGAGTGCGTTGTTTGTTGAGCCGATCCGGTTTCAGCTTTATTGTTGTAGTTTGGTTGTTTGAAATGAAGTGAGTGTATCTAAGTTACAAGATCAAATGATATCGCGATATTTCTCGTCGGAGTCTTTAGAAAAACCGCTGTTGTCAAAGTTATACTGAATGAAATGTTTGTTTTAGGTTAAAGTAATTAAAACAAAACGAAAAATGGCATAGAGTGGTAAAAAGTGTGCTGCCAAAAATGCCCTATTTGGTTTCGTTCGAATTTTAGATTGGCCTTAATAAATCCGCTGTTTCGTAAAATCAAAATCAAAAAGTTTTTATTCAATATAAGATGTTTACATACACACTTATTGAAAGTCAAAATGAATTGATTAGGTGATTAGGTACCGGTTCCAAAACTAGAAGAAGAAGAACCGGCAAGAAACTCCTCCCTGTTTATTTTATTTAAATATATGTTCTTCTTATTTTTTTTTTAAATATGCTTACAACTATTACAATGATGTCCATGCACACTTATTTTGTTTGTTTCCCTTTTTTTATTTTTTATAATGTATACATCACAACAACGTCTAGGCCCCAAACTAAGCATTAGCTTGTATTTTGGGTACAAGCGTAGACACCACATACATATAACAACCAAGACCCGGTACCAGATCAATATTCATCATATAAATACTGACCCGACTTGGGATTCGAACCCGGGACCTCCAGCTTCGTAGGCAGGGTCGCTACCCACTAGGCTAAGCGGTCGTCATCTTTTGTCTGTTTTTTTTTTGTTTATGTTTAATTTTCTTTCCTATTCTTTTATTGTATTTTTGTCTCTATCACTCTAAGCAGCGGTTTATTGGTTAACAATAGATGTAATAAAAATGCGTGGATCATGCGCGACGACTATACTATATCAGTCGTAATGTATTATAATTGTTCATCTACATATTATTGGTCTATGTGTATTTAACATTAAAACCTTTTATAAAATTTTCAATCAGTTTTAAAAGCACAGCACAGATACGGTAGTATATATAAAATAGAGAGACAATATTTTTGTTATAAAACTTATTAAAAAATAATAAGAATATCATGTAAGCAATAATTTTCCGATGTGTTCTTACCTTGATATACGATATAGTGTTACAAAGAAGCCGGCGAATAAAAAAAGTCATTGCATTTATGCAACACTTGCGTCGGCAATCGTGGCAAACATTAGAAGATTTTTTTTTATAACGGTAAAATATTTTTTTTAATACGATTAATTCTGCAATATTAAATTTTTTGTACAGTCAACTTACAACATGTAATTAAAATTCTTTATTAAGCACTTAGTCCTCAACAAGGCACTTACAAATACTCGTTACAATGCTACAAAAAAGTTACCAGCTCTTCATAACTGTTAAGGATAACATCCAAAGAAACTCATCAATTTGTCTTTTTAGGGTTTCAGTCTCAAAAACAAAAAACAAACCCTTATGGTTTCGTCATGTCCATTTGTCCTGTATGTCACACCCTCGTTGTTTCAACAGTTATAAAAACAAAATTTTGAACGT
Organism: Luffia ferchaultella; assembly: GCA_949709985.1. Lineage (NCBI taxonomy): Eukaryota > Metazoa > Arthropoda > Insecta > Lepidoptera > Psychidae > Luffia > Luffia ferchaultella. The sequence goes on from OX453251.1 coordinate 6,474,749, forward strand.
ATATTGAAAGTTGGAACAGAGTTGAAATTTTATTGTCAAAATTTATTATTTATTTTTCTAAATGTACCAAAGTGAGGACGACATTTTAGTGCTCATCCTATTATGTGGTTGTGATGTGTGATTATAAGCTCGTTTAAAATTAAATAGAGATTCTATAAATTTGTTTTTTTTTTGTTCAATTCAGTCACCAGTTTGTGAATCATTCAGCTTTTCCCATATTCTCTTCCCATGCATTAAAGAAAAACATTTAAAAACCTGAAAAAATCTTGTAGATAGACATTGATTAAAACATCCAATCAAAATGTCTACAATTCATAAGTTTCGAAATAATCTAGAAAAAACAACAAACCGCGAAAATCAAAAAATGCGCCATATACGTAAATAGCTGTACTTGACTACAGAAACCTTCACAGCGCCTGGTCCGACACACGTGGTCATCAGCGAGCTGTATTACTGGACTAACATATTACCGTGCGATCTTAGATTAATAAAATATAAGCCGTAAATATTTATAGCACGCCAAGAAATTATCTTATTAGGTATTTTAATTCCATTTAATTTGTAAGCAAGAGGACTTCGTAAATAATTACGAAACAATGAACGGCCGTATTCAATTTAAAAACACCATAAAACAAACGGGGGATTAACAGATGGAGCGGGCGTCGTCGAATAGAGTGGTCCCGCGCCGTTTTAATGCAGAATTATGATAGGATCAACGGAATTAATTTAACAGTAGGCATATTCTCATCAGGTTACATGACAAGCGCTTGTCAAGTCGCCGCGTGACGAGGGTCGAACGTATATTGAAAGTGAAAACAGACGTCCATTGTAACTACCGGGTACGGTTTTTATTTATTTTCATTTTATTATTATTTATCTTCTGTCAATAATGTTAACCTGTGAAATATTTAATGACAGATCGTTTTGATGACCGCGAGCAAACGAACTAACACAACTATTCTTGGTTTGGAGATATCTTTATTGTAGATATATGTATTCTAAAAAGACCCTCTTAAAAAAACTTTAGTCTAGAATTTAAAATTCCTAGAAAATATACTATTAGTCAGTCACTGAAAAAGTGAAAAAGAAAATCTTCAAAAATTTAAACAAAAAAAATGTTTACTTTGGTCTCTGCTTGCAAATCACATTATAAATTCGCGTTTTTAGTATTTGTTGGTTTGATACAGTATATATAGCACACAATATACAGAAATCCAAATTTCAAACTAGTTCCGTTTTTAAAGTTAGACCTTGTAACAAAAATGGTTTAAGCCTATTTTGATGGGCACACATTTCCTTGTTTGTGAAAATAAAAAAGAAGCAATTACATTTTAACTCTGTTTTTACTCTATTCAATGAGTGTTACAATAACACCCGACATACTAGTGTAAGAAAAAAACAAGCTTTCTTGTATAGAATTTAATTTAATTTCTAATTAAACATCTATTTTTGGACAACATTCTAAATAAAATATCCAAATTTCAGGTATGTTGTAACTCATTTCATTTACGATCTAGGGACCCGTGACACTATATCGCAAATGATCTTACTCATGCAGTTAAAATAGGAGAGAATAAGCAAAGTAATAGAAAATATATCAGATGCGCGTCTAAAGTTTATCACAAAAAGCAAAGAGCTATAGCCCTGGCGAAGCCGGGGCAATAGCTTGTTATGAAATTAAATCTACCTATAATTTATTTCTCATGTTCAAATGTCCAATTTACTCAAATAACTGAAATAATCAATCAGCCAGAATTTATTACTTTATTTTACATATAGTCATAGTTATTTCCTTTAGAAAATAGTGAATAAACGTCCGGTCCATTATATTAATATGGGAACACTAGATAATGGCAGTAATCCATTACTGGTAAGTGACCTAATGGGCTGGTAACGATGAAACGCTTCGAGTGTCTCAAATGAACCGCGACGGACGAAGTTCAATATTATTGTATCTACATACAATAATCCGTTGATCAAATAACTATACCTATATCTATCACTTTAGATCAAACTGTAAATTTTTTTAATCAAGAACTTTTTAGAGACTTTTATTATTATTATGCGTAGTTAAATTTCAAATTAGTATCTCGAATATACAGTTAACTAAAATGCATAATAAAAGCAAAAAGAAAGAAATTTTTATCCATTGCATTAAATAAATTACAAATAAGTTTACGAACTATAGTCAAATGCGTCTTTATGCGTATGAATGCGTCTTTGACTTAGCGTTATCACGTTATGCTACAGATGCTGCCTGCGACGCTGATTTTCAATCAGGTTCCGAAACGATACCACTGCTGAAATGAAATAAAAAAAAACGTATTATGAGTATATAAAATATAAGTAAATAAATAAATAAATAAATAAATAAATAAAAATACATATAAAGTCGCAATATCTTTGTTTCGTTATTATGTAAGATGTTTTAGAAAAAATGTTTGAATTTATAACTTTGTAGAGGCACGAAAATCCCAACAAAGGTGAATTCAAAAAAGTTTTGTTTCCCCTCAGAAAGATACGCAAGAAACTGAGGAACGCTCTTATTTTAAAAATAAATTATCGGTCTACAGTCATAGATTTCTGTCATCTAAGTAGTCCGATATTTTACAATAAGGTTTTGCGTTAAGTTTTCATTTCAGTGTTGTTTTAAATTTAATATTTCTGAATGTCAACTAGAATTGTGTTGTGGAAGTATATATAAGTAGGTACATTGGTCTTGAAACCATTTTATGATTTTATTGAGTCGCCTAATTTTTTTCTTGTATTGACATTATCACAATTTTTGTTTAATTAATGCCGTATTTTTTAACATTCATACATAAATTTCGTTACAAATATATATTCAGATAAGCAATGATAATATATTAAATTTCTTATCTGTGCTTCTAATAGTACTTTAACCCTTGGTTTATAAACTGACAGGCACAGCCCGCTTCGCTTCTGCATCACGAAGACTGCACCTAAACTAGCAGCATGGCCCGGAACAGAATATTTTAAGTCATCTACCGTTGAAAGAGCAGGAATCCTTTTTATAACGTAAGCTGCAGAACTGATCCTTTTTCGCCAAGGAAGTTAGTAATATGAGGATCCCGCATTGCATGTCTAGGGTGATTCTGAAGAATACAGTAAAATTCACATGGTCCAATTTCTCGCATTTAATAACAATATTGGTAAGTACCTGTTTGATATTCGATGCGTATAGGAATATAATTTGACCACATTATAATTATTTTAAAACTGATGTATGTGCGGACATTCTCAGGTATCAATCCTATTCTAAATCCTTTTCAAAACGAGAAAACACTGTACACAACGCCATTGAGTATTTATAGTAAAAGCCGTGGATGAACGATCTCCTTTGTTATATCGTTAAAGCTTCTAAAATGGGCTCATTTTAGAAGCTGTAAACTGTACAGTCATATGATATATAAATATATCGTATCCGATGTTACATATCTAGGTAGATATCATTTGAATCGATTCAGCCAATCATGAATTCAAAACATAGTTTAGTTTTATATAGATAATCTACTATGCTCTAAAATAATATCATTTGTGTAATGTATAATTAGCAAAAGAAAACAATCCAACTAAACACAGATACAAATACCTAATACCTATCATGAACCTAACTTCTAAATAGATTATGTCTTACAATGCTCTAGTACACGGTTCTCATCAGTCTCCATGATTGATTGATAGCAGCCAAGCTTGACGCCGGTAAATCCGTGAGATACGTTCCGAAAGCCATTACTTGCAATCTAGCAAACACAGAAAATTATTATTGGATAATGTAATTTTAATGGTTCAAGGCGTAATGTAAATACAGAGGCATGTCTTGTTAGCAACAAAATGTCACTCATACGTTCGGTGCTGTATGTTTCTCTGTCAAAAGCTTGTCATACAAAAAAGGTGTAATGCACTCTTTTGATGTGAGTGCACGGGAAGAAAACATTAAACACTAGTCGATTTCAACATTAACTTAGTTTAGATCTCACTGCTAAAAACTAAAGAGAAGTAATTTGACCGTCCGTTTTTTTTCTACAGTAATATATGAATGTCCTCTTTTTCAGAAAGGAGGTGCGGTGCACGCGATAAATTCGAGCGACATAAAAATGGTGTACAAAGACACGGAGATTTCTCGGAAATTGATATATATTTGTTAGTATATATAATATAATTGATAGTCAAAATTCACATTATGACTTAACGCCGAAATGAATTTAACGACGATGTCACAGTCATCGTCTAAAGTTCGCTTTGGCGAATCTTCGACATGGGTCATGAGTCCGTGGCCTTGAAATTGACGAAATCAAGTGAACAAGAACAAAGTGAATATGAAATTCTGGAAACGGACATCAGAAAATTTTAATTAAATAAATAAAGGCATGCCCGAAAGTGAGAAAACGGCGTGAAACCAACCAAAACAGAAACTTTAAAGAACACAAGAAGAAATCGTAGAAGGTAAACATCATCAGAAAAAATATCGTTGGACAATGGTTGGGCAAAGCGAGTGAAAACTTGATCGCACGTGCACTTTTACCGTCCACCTCGGCCAACTTTAATGACCATTTTAATGTAATATTATGGTAAAAATAGGTAATAGCGATTATAGCAAACAGACGCTTGCATGCAATTGCTCACATGCATCTCACATGTTATATCATAATTCCACGTTTAAAGAATAACAATAGGAGTGCAAAGAAACTCCTACCCATCTTAGCTTTTGTTTTGCTAAAATACATATCCCCAATCCTAATCTTAAATTTCATTGTATTTACGAAGACTGATGGCAGTAGCATGATCATATTTTTTTTAAATTTGGTTAACAAAATAATTCAACTATCAAATCATTTGGACAACATACTATGTTTTTGCTAACAATGAAATAATATCAGAATCACTACATGGTTAGCAAACAAACTAAACATATTTCAATACCTAAACTTATCTTTAGTCAGCTCATATTTATGCATTTGCAAAATAAATAGTGGTTTGACAACTCGCATTCTTTAACGTTTCATTTTATATTAAAACTATTATTCATTTTTTCACTCATACACACGCACCTTTACTCAATCCATTCCTTTCCTCCTCATTGACCGAAGCAAGAACCAATGCCCGCGAGTGTATTCAGTATCAATTGAAAATTAACGTTCACCGCTTCCGCAAAAAAATTACTTCGTCCGCCGCTAATTAAAATTAAATATATAAACGCAAAGGGAATCGAAATTCATCAAAATCAAAAACAGTCCTGCAAGTGTTGAAGTGAAAGTATCGCGAACCACCGCCAAGCAGTCCATGTCGAAGAAAAAGATCAGAAAATTTCCTTCCTACCTAGCTAGTATCCAACCCCACCAATTAGTCTTGATACATAATAATGACTTGGTTCGGTATGTAAAACTTTTTTTTTAAAGTTTTTCCTGAGAGATCAAATAATTTTCAGAAACTAAATTCAATGTTATTGCCTTGCGACAAGTAATTATTTTTAAAAGTTTTTCTTTCGTAGTGGGTAGGCTGTATACTGTATACTTTTTCTTTGCCTACAGGCAGTGCTACAAGTAGTCAAGGATAAAACCATGATAAAACACAATCTGACTTGTGGTCTGACGTTTGACGCATGGTTTCATTCTGCTTCATGTATCGGAGTAATGACAAGCTGTATAGCTGCGCAACCAAAGAAGTCCCGTAGCCGCGAAGCTGTCTGCGCATTGCATAAACTCTCTCCTTGAGAATTATTTCTCTGATCACACTTCGTAATACTTTAGGTATTTTAAACCACTTTGTAAACGTTTATAGACAAATAAATACACATTCCACGAAATTCTTATACGCTTAAACACAGACAACCAACCACTTTAAATAGTTGATTTTCATGTCACGGGACTTCTTTGGTGGCGCGGACTCTACGCAGGGTTTCATATGTAAGGATCACAAACTACAGATTTTGTTATTTACGTTTATCACTCGCACCTCGAGTACTATAAACATGGAATACATGATTTTATGTATCGTCAAGTTTTCGCCTATTACCTAATGACTATTACAGGCTAATTTTTGATACATTAGTTAACATTATTATAATGTTCATAGGGATCTCTAATTTTTTTAACGTAAAATACAGCTTATATTTAGTTCTATTAGTAGAAACAATTTTTGGTTGTAAACTTATTCGATTAAGACTTGATTTTGTTTTTTGTTGCTAAAACTAGTTTTAGTGTGTTTTCCCATGGTATTCCCTTACATAAATAAATAAATCCTAATAAAAGTACGATATGTTAAGTTACATAATAATGGTAGGATTTGTAGATACTGGCCGGCTGAATATCTTATTAATATAATGAAAAAATCAAATAAAAGACATTCACTTTTAAAAAGACAATTTTATTTAGTTCATTTGTGGGTTGCAGCATTGGTCGCGTTTAATTACATATAACAATTCAAGAATGATTTCACATTCAAAGGTAAATAATATTTGTATTGTTTAAGTCTGATGTAATAGCTGGTATGTAATAGTCAATGAAGACTATTGCAAATTTCGATGCCTGCTATAGATGGGCCACAGGTTGGTCACAGACTACAAATCGTGCCTAGAAACTGCTACAAACAAATTCACAGAAGCTGCCAGAGAAAAGAGACACCGCACGACATATTGATAAAATCCCTTTTTATTGCATTGATTCAAAAAATGTATTAAGAACTAAATTTAATAGAACACACAAGGGCGCTCTTTCCTACAAAATGATCGGCGAACATTTTGCTGAAAAGTTTGTAAAATGTTTTAAGTAGGTAAATCTAAGAATTATGCAAAAACTCGCCTTGTAATTAAATATTTAATTTCTAGAATGTGTTGAGACTCATCATGCGTGGTATATCAACAACCCAAGTAAGGCATGAACAAAGAAGCTTAATGAAACTGAGATGGAATCAAGAAAAGTTTCAGGTAAGTAATTTATTTTTGAACACTATTTGATAAGCCATAAAGTTAATTTAAGCCAAAAATTTTATTCTTACATTGACAAAGTATGTATAGCGTTTGCTTTATTCAAAATATTGTTAACTGGTACCTATGTATATAATGTAGTGGTGCAAGCTTCAATTGGGCTAATCTGGATGCTTATGTTTTTATGCTAACATGGAATCTGTTGATCTGGCTCCTATATAGTACAGGCTTCTTTTAAACAGCTAGCTGTTCCAAGTTTGTCACAAAGACAGAGTGATTATGACGCCTGGTTCCAGTAGTTCAATTGCCTAGTTCTATGATGGAACTAGTGGGATTATTTTCTCACAGTATTCCCATGGAACTGTAATATTTTTTTAACACAATAAATCTAGTCTTATTCGTTTCATTACAAGAATAATGGTACAGTTGAACAATAATGAACTATACGACATACCTATCTAGTTCAAACATTTATATGCAACTAACATGGACAAGAATCTAGCCAGAAGACATTTTTGTGATTTTTGAGTGTTTACTTTGCGATTTTTTTTTATCGGCGGAATTTAATGTAATTATTCAATGCTATGAATGGATGTTTTATAGTTTTAACATCATGCACGTATTTTCTTTTTATTGTAAAAACTACTACCTTTCATGATAAGTGACAAGAAAAGAGTGCTCCTACTAAAAGGCGTAGCCTTAATAAATTTAGCTTCCATAAGCTATACAACACATTACAAAAACTGCGGATGATGCTACTGTAAGAAATGAGGCACATTAACTTCTCCTGTGACAATTTTCATTTGTGAATTCATTATGACAATTTCAGATATCTATTTTCTTTATAAACACGTCAAATGCTTATTAGCCAGATATAACATTATCATACACTACCACAGACCAGTCAACCTATAGACCACGCTTTAATAAACGTCAGTACGAAAACGAAATCGCCAAAAAGTGGCGGGGTGCGGGGAGAGTTCGGCTAGTTTTCATTGGCTCGTTCAAAATTGACCATTTAATGGCTTCCGACGTGCTTCCAACTGACCGCTCACAAGAGACGTAGTTATGTAGTGTCACTACATAGCCTTGGCGAATGCTACTCCCTGTCAAAGCGTGGTCTATAAGGTTGACTTGTCTGTGTACATTACACACTTAATTTTTTCACATGAATGGGCTGATAAATAAATATCGTTGTCATTTAACTGTACCTTTATTTATGGAACTAATCAAACGAAATTTGTTGTGTTTAAAAAATATTACAGTTCCATGGAACTACTGGGAGTATAAAAACCCTCTAGTTTCATCATATAACTAGGCTATGTAACTACTGGGATCAGGCGGATTATGATGACACTGTTAAAATTGTACTACTAGCCTCTGGCGAGTAGCAAGATGGGATAAGAATACAATAAGGAACAACTTTTTTATTTCATTCCGTTCTAATGTCTTGACGTATTTGATATTTTTAATATCCCGATGGCGGCAGCGCAAACAATTGATTTCGTTTATGCGCCTGTCCATCTGGATTTTTTAAATATATCAAAACTTAGTAACGAAATATAGTTGAAATTATTTTAAAATTAGCAATAATAGTTAATTTATAAATAACAATTGTTTTCAGAAGGAAGATGGCAAGCCTATATGGTTGAAATCTGGAATAACCGACAGGATTTTATACAGTACTACAATAATACTGTGTTACGTTGCTATGGTGATGTTCTTTAGCTTTATTTATGACATGGCCAAACCTGCATCCTGGAAAGAGCGCGCATGTTAAAACTTGTGTTACCCACACAATCAACTAATGTATTTTATATCATAGTACATGATATGCGTAATTTATAATATTGTGTTGTGTGATTTAGCTTCTTGAGATTGCACACATATTAAATTACTGTGTACTGCATCTATTAATGAAAAATTCTGTACAATCCAAACATATCACCAAGTTCAAAAGTGTTTCTATACTAAAGAACACAGTACAATAGTACTTACTGGTTAAATGAATCCAGAACTCTCAAATCCGCTTAAATTATATCTACACTTTATTATTATTCAAAATATATTTTAGTTTGTTGTATATGTAGTAAAATTATGTGTTCAATGAATTAAATAAAACTTCATTAACTATTGCGTTTTATTATGTATATTAACTTCTTTGAACATGAATGTGGAATTTATATGAAGGCATCGTTTGTACTTAAGACGTTACCACACTGTTGATACATAGATAAGTACGCCAAACCGCTACGTTTCAAACAAACCACATGTATATGCGACATACTGGAAATCAGTAATGTTTTCGATTAGCTGCAGTCATCATGAATTGATCCTAAAGAAGCGCAGGAAATTTGAAAAACATTTAGGTATGTTAAGTTAGGTCAAACCACCCAGTTAAGTAGGAATTTTAAACTATCCAAAATTTTCTCTTAAATCTGACAACTTTCAATAGCCTCACATTAACTTCTCTTGCATTAACCTTTGCTATCCTCTGATTGCAAACTAACAAACAAGTTCCATTGAATGAATAGCTCCGTTTTGAAATTTTCAAGAGTTTGTCGAATGTACTAGCAATGTTTTTATACTAAATACCCTACACAAAGATGGAACTTGCAACAAAATTGAGTATCATTTTAGTTAAGTTGAAACCGGACGAACGGATAGACAAACTTTCTGTTTTATGCATCACTAGATTTTTGCTTGCGGCTTTGCCCCCGGAGACTACACATTCCGACCACTAAAAGGAAATGAAAATTCTGAAACTCTAGGGAACACTTTTCCAAATATTCTTACTTAATATCTGTTCCTGGAAAACCAAGCCCATTAGTAAATCCAGTAGGTCCAACCAGTAGAATTGACACATTTTATACCTACGCATTTTTTCTTCACAAATACTTTCCATTTCCTGGGAAATTCAAAACACTTATTAATAAAGACGCCCGCCGGCTCGCTGGACCGACGATATAAAGCTAGCTGCCGGTAGTGGCTGGATGACGATGGCTGAGGATAAAGGAGTGTGGCGTGCCCTAGGAGAGGCTTATGTCCAGCAGTGGATGAATGTGGGCTGATGGGTGGATGTGGTCAAAAATTTATATAAAATCCTTTTTTCTTTCAAATTTATTGTTAAGATAACCAATTGACGTGGCTGAGTGTTCGACAGAATCGAATAGCAATAAAGGAATTGAATTGAATTGATCAATAAAATTTTTTTTAATATATTTTTATTTTCTGGCTCAGTAGTATCGAAGATAAGGAGAACAATGTTCGATTATCGTATATTTTCTTTAATATACTAAAATATGTATTTCATAATTACCAAATAATATATTTATGTTTCTATTTTGCTGTATCTTTCTCATAGTTCTTTGATTTAATATGGCCCATAATGCACTTATGAAAAGTTTTTTAAATTTTATTGTTTGCCCTCTAAATGATAGTTTATCGCTACGTTTTTCATATAATTTAAGATCAAAGCTTGAAATAAATTCTTATAAGGCCTAATTGTATCTTAAAGTACTTATACATAAAATACTTTCCTGTCAGCATGTCGTCTAAATATAGAGCAAAGTTATTTTTCTGTCATTCATAGTTTGTGCTCATCACATAGTTAAAATAAAAAGTCAAAGTGCAAAGATCACTATTTAAAAAAAAAACTTATTCATCTACAGTAAACATTAAATCACAAGAAAGGAATATAATTATTAATTATTAAATTACAACAATATTCCAAAACTACAGATGGAAGCGAGAAGGGTCCAAAGCATCCATCAGAACAGTCCGGATTTCTCGAGTGGGTCGCATAAGTTCAGTAATTAATTGTTATTGCCGTCTGGGAATCCGCGCCTGTTGTTGCAATTTATGAGACTAATAAACGAACTCGGATCACGGACTCGGTCGACTCGGGCCAGAAAATCGGGCTATTTCTGTGACGTCACTCGCGGACACATCGTGCCCCATTACTTGGAAAATTAAACGAATATGCCTAATAAATTTTAGGTACTCCATTAAATCTTTAATTGACTGCATAAATTAAAAGTAACATTTCTCGTAATTAAATATCTATATATTAAATTAATGTTGATTGACCATATTTTATTTACAAGTATCGCGAATCTGTCCGTGATGCTTTGTTGTTTTTTTTTGTTACATGTTAAACTGGATATTTTTAGTATTTTTTTTTTATTATTTCAATGATTAATTTAAATTCAAGAATATTCAACAGTTTATTCTTTTTCAAAACATCGATCAAGTGCGAGTTGAACCCGTGTGGAGAAGGCTCCGTACTATAAAATAGCATAGCCAATTTTTAGGGTTCCGTAGCCAATGGCAAAAAGGGGCCCTTATGATTTTGCCATGTCCGTCCGTCTGTCTGTCTGTCTGTGGTTTTTCTCGGAAACGATTAGCAATATATAGATGAAATTTGAAAGGTAGGTGTAATCTATCAACCGCTACACAACGGGGTAGTGAAAATAAGAAAAAAATTATGGGATAGGTAGCAATACATGTAACTGAAGTAGGAAAAAAAAAATCATCGTATATTAACGCGAGCGGTACCAAACGATGGCTCTTAAAAAATAATATCAAGGTTTCAAACAATTTTTTTATTCAAGTCAACAGTTGTTGAGATATGCACTCCTTAAGTCATAATTTTTGTTAGAGTCATGTGTCCCCCCACCCTCTACCAGCTAAACCGTTGTTTTTGGATATTTGGATATGTGGAAAAAATTTATGACAGGAATATATATAACGTAGTTAAAAGGAAAACTATCACAGCAAATGGACTGTATTATTTAACGAGTAATAGATTAACTTATAAAATGTACTTTTGTAAGGTAAAGTTTTGTAAAAATTCCACAGCAAATAACAGATAGCGTTTAGCCAATAAGCGAAAACTAGATGCATTTTATCTTTGTGATGTTATTGTAAAAAAAAATAATGATGAAAACTACATTGTATTATTAGGTACCTACTATACAGTTACGCTTTCCTTTGCAGAGCTTATTCTCTTCACAATCGATACTAAAAGTCAAAGGTTCACTGTAATAAAATAAGTAATAAAAAATGTCTCTAGCTATCAGTGCACTCATCTTATTACTTTTTGGATTAGCCAGAGAAGATCGAGTGCCTTCTAAATAACTAACCAAACAAAATGAAATATGTTTATACAATAATTCTTAAATTACATAATAATAACGATTAATGATTAAGTTCCATTAACGTCGCGCTCGTTTTTTATATTATATGGTGATACGGAACCCTTCGTGTGCGAGTCCGATTCGCACTTGGCCGGTTTTTTATTTAGATGTGGCACCTATTTTACCAAAATCACCTGCATGATTTACTATGAAATTATAACGGAATAAATCTCGGGTTTCCCGCTAGTACATTTATTATTTTCAATAGCGAAACGTGTGGAATTTCAATCTACCATTAAAGAATGAGAAAATCAATAGTTTCCAAGTATATTCGGTTCTTCGGAATTGAAAAACGAAAGTTTCACATTAAATATGAATTATGAGACGAGCGAATGTTTCAAATGACTAATGCGTTTCAACGACGGTTTATTGTTGCAATAAAACAGAGTTCAGTTCAAGGAACGGTTAAACACTGTCACTTGACACATCGTATGATTTAGGAGGTACTTCGGCGCGGTACCGAAACGGACGCTTCGCTAGAAATTTCTTCCAATTTGTCGTGTATACGAATTGTCAATGCTAATTGGGGATGATTAATGTGATTGCTTAATTGTGTTTTATGTGCGAAACCATGTTCAACATGTTTTAAATGAATCCTAACGTCGATGGTGGTCGATCTTAATTCATTGGTGTCATTTTGTCTTCTCCATTGGTTAATGAGTAGAATCTTGTATAAGGAACTAAGGAAAGGATCTATTAATATCACATACATACATTGTGGATTATCATCGTTTGATATCGGTACACTAAACCTAAAATAAATATTAAAATAATAAAACAGTTCCTTGTAGAGGACAAAAACTGACGATGTCGGTTTTCCAATGGTTTTCCAGTACAATTTATTCATTGTATATTTTAATCACTATATCATATTTATTGATTAAAATGAAAAACATATATATTTAAATAAAATAAACAGGAGTCGAATCTTCTCCTTCTAGTTTTCCCAACAGATACCTACCTAATCATTTCATTTTCACTTAGACAACAAGTGTGTTATATGTGCGTAAACATATTAAATTGATGAAATTTTAATTTTATTTAAAAAAAAAATATTTTTAATTTGTAAATTATAATTTATCATCTAATAGTATCTCAACCTATTTCATAAGCAAGATTTTTGAGTCTTATGTAAAATAATTACTTGGATTTCGCAGCAAATTGAATCACATTTCCTATTTCTTTGTACTATACCATGTTACAAATGAGTCGTAAATATAAAAAAGCGATAACAACAATTCACACTAAACGTTGCATGTGTTATAAGTTTGTGAATACCGCCGAGTTTCATTATCATTGGATTGTCTCTATGTCGCAAACACTCAAACGGCACTTTCTCCAAAAGTTGAATCCTCATGATAAAATGTCTGGAAGTGAATAGGTTGCTGTACGTTCATAATAGTATATTATGATGCAAGTACGGTAAGCTTGATATTATAGTCGAGGTGTTTATAGGCGTGAGGCGAAGCCGAGTGCTCATAATAAACCGAGACTATAATTACCAGCTTACTAAGTACGAGCATCATACCACGTTTGTCAATACATTTGCGATTAAAATAATTAAAATAAGACTTCAAATTTAATAATGGCGGAACTAACGGCGCGAGCGGGTTGCTTTTCGCGGTTTACGCATGCGTCACAAACAGAATGCTCGTTTGTGATCGGTGTAAAGTGAAAAGGCCTAGTACTGTAAAATATATAATTACGGTACAAGTTTCGATGTCATAAAGACCGTATTAATAGCTTCTTTATTTCACATTTCTTCGTTCAAGAAGTGGCTGCTTTAAAATTGTAAGTATTTCCGTACTCTCCAAAATAATTCGTACCTACTTGCTATTTTTCAGGTTGCGATTTGATTTCTGGTACATTATAATTTATGCGAAAGTATAGTAAATCGTTTAGGTCGTATTAAAATAGAATAGAAAATTAGATAAGTTATGTAAAAGCTATTCGATGTTAAAATTATGTCTCGAATGAACTGGCACTACCCAGTACTTAATGGTGTTGTTTTTTTGTATTGTGAGTTGTTCATTCTAATATAAATGTTGTATGAAAGTATGAAATGCACATAATAAAAATATCAATATGATTGTTCAATTTCAAAATGACTGACCAATTGGCCGAGTGATTAGAGTTAAAGACCCTAACTGCGGAACCAAGAATTGCGGGTTCGATTCCCGCCCGGGACGATTTTTTGTGTGCATGAACATGTCTATTTGTTTAGTGTTTGGGTGTAAAAATATCTTTATACTTATGTATATATCATAAAGAATATTTAAGTATGATATCAGTTGTCTGATACCCAACTACCCATAATACAAGCTTTGCTTCGTTTGGATCTAGATTGTGCCGTGCGGAATGTCCCAGGTATTATTATTATTATTGACATAATTAGTATTTATAATTACCTACTGTCACTGGACTGTCATGGTCTCTTATGACGCATGATCGGCGCATTAGTGATAATGGAGAAAAGAAATAAGTCAAAACAATCGTTGATCTCAATTGACCTAGATTATAGTAAGACTAAATGATTGATGCGTATGGATATATATCCATTTCGTTTACTGTTTTAATTTATTTTCATCCAACCTAAGCACTGAGGTAATTTTTTCTAGAGACCGCACTCAATAATAACGACTTTAAAAATCGTGTTTCCACAAGTTAGGTGAGAAAAAATTTCGACTTACAGTATTCAAAGCAAAAATCTATAGCATTAACAGTGTCTAAACACACAGAAAATTATTGTACACTCATTAAAACAAAAAGGTACCTACCGCAAGAAAACGCTATCCCTACTACACTAATATATATTCAATGTACCTACCTAAGTGACATATTCTGTACAAATTCGTATGTTTGATCAGTTAGAAACGGATTTATTTTGAAAACACTTTCGGTTGAAATAATAATAATAACCTATACCTAGGACAACAACGTCTAGGTCCCAAACTAAGCATTAGCTTGTGTTTTGGGTACCAAACGAAGACACCACATACATATAACAACCAAGACCCGGTAACAGTATCAATATTCATCATAAAAATACTGACCCGACCTGGGATTCGAATGCAGGACCTCCAGCTTCGTTGGCAGTGTCGCTGCCCACTAAGCAAAGCGGTCGTCAATACAAAGACTATACTATCCTCATTATATTTTTCAGGATTGTAAGCAACTATATATCGAAAGAATTTTTGGAATATATCCAACGTCTCTAAGTGATCAAACAAACAGACGAATTTGAGCCTATTACAATATCTGACGATATTAGTAGGTATATGAACAACAATCCATTTCTGCAAGATGTTAGCACCCGGGCTGACTTGCGGGTAACATACGTCGAGCTAATTATGTATACACGGAAACCATCAGTCAAGTGCGGCAGGATTACGTACATGTGTCTATACACAGGCCATGTACTAAACAAATACGAAACTCTAGCTCAAATGGAGCACAACGAGCCAACAAATGTATCGTAATATAATACTCATGCATGGGTAGATTGCCATGAAATCTGGGTTGTTCATTTTGGAGAATGCGGATAAGTAAACAGCAACCCCTACTTCAAACTACAGAGCGTATCGAAACCGTAACTTGTTAGTAAGTTTATTTCGAGTCTGTTCGGTGATAGGAAGTGAGGTGCAGTGGTCGGAGAAGTCTTTCCGATCACAATATTAGTTCATTATAAGCTCACATCCTCGTGTGGAAGTCAACGTTCACATATACATACCTATATATTTGGAATTAGCTATTTATTAGCTTTTATTTGATACCTATATTGCTATAACAACAAAATATTTTCTTCAATCCCCCTCTCTTTTTTAAAGCGCTCACGCCATATTTAACCTTTTAACTTGTCATCAATGATTATCAATCAATTGTCTCTGTTAATTAAATGGCTCGTGACTTTCAATCTGACCAAATTTGGTTAATGTGTAGTATATAGATTAAATATAAATATGACAAATCTTATGACACCTTCTGTATTGAAATCCATGAATCCGTTTAGGCTACAGAGAGAGATAAACCGCTTTGCAAGCGAATGGTTCCCTCCCCATAGCATAGGCTATGATAATAATAATATGAATTAGCGGGTTGCTCCATGATATTGTATTATATGAATTTTATGAATTACGAACAAACAGCACAGTAACTATTATTACAGATCCAATGGGACAAGGGTTTGTGAAATAAACTTCATGGCATCCATTAATACAAGTTATGATTAGTTTGGGACTAGATGGTTCCGTGTGAGATGTGCCAGGTATAATGTACCTAAATATAAATCTGGATCTTTGCAGACACGTAATTTAATAATGACATTTATATGTCATTTAATCGAAACTACTATAATCGTACCTATATCTAACATATATACACAGATTCA
This sequence comes from Luffia ferchaultella, assembly GCA_949709985.1. NCBI lineage: Eukaryota > Metazoa > Arthropoda > Insecta > Lepidoptera > Psychidae > Luffia > Luffia ferchaultella. Next base: position 6,491,280 of record OX453251.1, read on the forward strand.
ATAAGTTAAACAATTTAAGATGAGGTGAATTGTCATTTCTCCATGAAATGTCCAGTTTACAGTCGCTAACTTAGGCGTATACAGACCTAAACAGGTAGGAAAAATACAGTAAATAATGGTGTCTTTATTAGTGAAAAGAGTTATTCGAATTGCAAAATGGTGCAGGAACTACCATATCATAAGTTTTAAATAAATTTTAAATAAAATGTTGTAAAGATTTAAATTTGTTTTCAACTACAATATAAGATAAAGCGCCGGACAATCACATCTCACGTACATTTATTTATTTATTTTTTAACCTTCGACGTTGAAAATTTTGATAGCTATTTTTGTATGTCATTTGTGTGTGTGTTTGTCTGTGTGTCTGGCTGTAGTATCATAGCTCCTAAACGGTAAGACCAAGTTCACTGCATAATTAAATTGTAGTAGTTGTAACTGGATTATGTAATTGTACAATAAATAGGTTCATAGCTACATTTCTGTCTGTTTGTTGGTCTGTCTGAGTGTTTGGTGCGGTATCGTAGTTTCCGAATGGTCGAACCGATTTGAATGCATTTCTTTTTTTATTTCAAGTGACTTTTTACAAATCACTAAATCTCAATTTCACGTTTTTATAACCGTGAGATTACTAGTATAGAATATTATTTAACAAACTTTGTTTCTTTTACAGCAGATGCTTTCTGCGAGGGTATTTTACTTTAATGTAACCTGGTATGGATCTGTAACGTAGAGTTGAAATATTACTACTAAATCCAACTCCTACCTACGGACAACAACAATTTTTATAATGGTCATTACCTATAGGAAAATTGCATCTCGATATATTCTTAAGCCTTATCAGTTTAAGATATAAATCCTGTTATTTATGGACGATATCGGAGTAACATGAGCGCGTATGTAATGAGTGCGTTCGTCCAACCGCTCAATATATCATGCCCAACCCACGCATTATGCAAAACTGATCGCATCTTTTGTTTGTTCTGTGTAACCGAGGTATATTGTTGCGATTGATAGTTTTCTCGTGTAAACTCTTTGCCCACAGGTGTCGTGTGTGGGCTGGTATGGTATTTTGTTTAACTATCGGTTTACTATTATTTTCATCGATATTACGATTTACAGTTTTAAATTAAGTATTGTGTAAAAAAATAATTTTACTTGACGACAGACTGTACGTGTTTCTAGAATCAAACAGCATTGGCAGTATATATGTTGTTACAAAATAACAAAAAAAAAATCTTTTATATTTAGAATTAAAAAATAGATTCAAGATATTACGAGTATAACATACAGAACTAAGGTATTTTAAAATGACGTATTATACTCCCAAAAACTGTTTTTAAAAACTGAAACATAAAACTTTATAGAAATATAGAAATTGGCTTTCTCACCTCATTAAAATCAGAAACAAAAAGTCAGTTTTGGTCATTGCTCATTCAATGAAGCAAAGTGAGGCACAATTTGGCATTTTAAATTTCACCAGCTCACGAAATTTTCAGAAATTGCGTATTACAGTAAAATTTTATTTCGTAAGCAGCATTTATATATTATTTATGAAAAACTATGAAAGTTTTGATTGATTTGTATTTTTAAGACTTAATGTGCTCAAAATATGATTTAATGAGTTAAAACTACATCAAACATAAGTAGGAAATTCCAATTAGTCAGCTATATTTTCATTTGAAGTTTTATGTAATGCCGCACTTTTCGAATGCACCAAAAAAAAACAAATCTTTCTATTTAATTAAATCAATTAAGTTCAATTTATTGCTGCGAAAACGAAAATCTAAAAAGTTTTAAAAATGAATGAATCTAGTGACGAAGATTTTAATTTAAAACCATTAGAGTAAACGAAACTAGTTATACTGAATTAAATTTTCTTTTGGAGAATTACACATGAAAAACGTTTGAAAGTCTATGAATTATCTATTAAATAATTTCATTTAAATTTAGAGAATTGCTAAAGGCGCCAAAACCGGTTCGGAGACGTGTAAATTTTTTTCAATCTAGTTACAGTCGTTTCTCCTAAAACTTTAGTAGTTTTTCGTGCTTTTTTTCGTGCTCACTACTCTCAGGATTCTAAAACTTACAACTCTTATAAATATTACAATAGTGACAGGCTTCTGTCTTCTGTCCTAATGGACAGACGGCCAGACATCGAAGTTGCACCATAATCTTTTTGAAATTTTTAATTACGGAACCCTTAAAAAAGGCTAACCCTTTCCATCCTGTCGTAAGATCTTCAAAGGATCTTCGTGTTCGACCGTCAAGCTTTGTTTCTCGTAAATAAACCAAATCGATACACCAATGTTTGTTTCACTAACAGCATTAACCCATGATGTCTTTGTAGTACAGAACCCAACGTAAATTAAGATTGCAGTAAACTGTTTTATGGATGTACTCCTTTGATTCCGTACCATTTGAAAAGGCGCAGGTGTCCGACCGGAAAATCGGTCACGAAGCGTCTCGACACGTAAGCGAATCTTTTTAGGTCAATGGGAAAGTTAGTATACAGCCTTTTTCTGTGTTAGACGAATGGTTAGACGATTTTGCCTTTGGAATACTTTATTGTTTTATAATCTACTCAGAAAAAAAAGTTTTTTCACAATCATAGTGTCAAATTGTAGATTAACCATTGACCTATCTGCGGTGCACCAAAACATTAAGCGTCAAATGACTATAAAAAGCAGTTCGTGTATACTTTTCGGGTATATATGATTTTCGTGAAGGCACATTTAACGTTTTGTATATATGTTAAAATACGATGTAGTAAATTAGTAATCTTTTTTTGTTTGGAAGCTTTAGTGCACCTTGGGTGATTATGCCAGTTATGGAACTCATGTCCTCAAAGCTTCTTTAAAAACAACTTTATTTTCTATACTTTCCAGCCTGTACAAAAAGGACTTATTACATATTACATATAAGAAAAAACTTAATGTTTATTACGGGAATAAAGTTAAAGAGGCAGATAAATTCAACATAAAAGATATTTTCTAATTATTTATTTTAGTGCAAGCTTTCAAAAGCTTTCGAACTATTCGTTTACATATAAGAAAAAACATTTATTCGATTACCGTTATTAATAACATATCAATTTTCCAGTTTCTAACTTAGAAGTTTTACACCTGCAACTACCTCAGTGCCCGCAACAGATAGACAGACACACACAGACAACAATATCTCACAATGTAAATTCCGTTATTAGTTTTTAAACAGCCCTCAAACCTTTGGACAATATAGTAGGAAAACGCAAGTATTGCATGAAAAAATTTCTTATTCGTGCATAAAACAATCAGTTTATGTAATGTGACTCGTTAATGTGCCAGCTCATATGAAATAATGGAGGTGTCGAACTTGAGCCGCTTTGTTTTACACAAAAGATACCGTTACTGTGTACAAATTCATACAAATATAAAACATAACGGCTAAGAGCGAGTCGGACTCACGTGGAGAGGGTTCGAAATCTTTTCTATGAGAGTAAACCAACAGATTTATTATCATCGTATCGCAACGCGACTACCTACAATGTGTTTTTTGATTAAAATTTTAGCTTCATCCCGACTCTTTCGATTCGTATGTAAGCTATGGTAGTATGGTAATCACTAACAATGAAACTCATTAAGCAACATATTTTATACAGATTCTTTCTTAAAGAACATTTTCCGTAAAAATCCTACGCATTTAAGTTTTTAAATTAAAAATGTATAAACCTAGTTTTTGCTGATCTGAATACCATATAATTTTTTTGTGCCAATCGGTTAAGGTTTAATGGGGTGCAACCGTGAACGCCGTTTGTATGGAAATTTGCCACTATTCATTCCTCTTAAGATTCTCGTTTAGGTTTTCCTTGAAACTATGAGTGAGGCCCCATATGCCGTATTTTTCATAAAAATTTAGGCTCAGTAACTATTACATCACAAAACGAGTAGCTATATGTCAATGTAAAGATATTATTTAAATTAAGGTTAGGTTCAATTAAAATCGTTTATTTAGACCCAGTCACGTATGTTCATAGAGATACCGCGTTGTGACATCAAAAATATGAACAAAAAAATATACCTACACCGTAAAGATATTTTGAAATATTCGCTTTGAAGTAGATTTTGCGTGACCCACATGTAAAATTCATACTGGAAAATAAAATAGAAAAAAACAAAATTGTCTCTATAGGTGAATATACAGCTATCTCGTTCCGGCACGAAATAAGAATTTCGTTGCGGTACTCATGAGTCGTGATGAATCCTAATGTTTAATCATGGTTTAATCACTGAGTCTGACATTTTTCACACGTTTTCGATTGTTTCGATGTATGAGATCTTGATAAATATGCTATCTAAGGACTCAATTTAGTTAAATTATGTTTTGTCTCGTTCTCTCTACCCGAGTGTCACAATTGAAACATGCATAAAGAAAAAACATATTGTAACTCAATTGGGTCTAAATCCACGTTCCTCAAAGTACTTAAACATTTTGAGCGTACAGGCATAGACACAAATAGAAAGGCATACTGCTACGGACAAGTGTCCAATTTTCACAGTTTCGATGCGGAATACTAACAAAAAATACAAATGTCTTCGAAAAAACTCTACTGTTATCGCAGATCGTCACTGGCGCGTGTATTTCGGCGCCAACGTTTTGACGTTTTAATGCGCCATTTCGTACTCCGAATGGCAGACGTCCCTTTGTCTTTCTGTTTTGCAATTTATTTGAGTACGCTCAGATATTTATCGCCCGCCTCGTTTTTACTTACAGCGGCTTACGCTCAGGAGACGGGCCGAGGTGACATAACATATTTTTCCTTTTTATATGTACCTCCTGTAAAAGACCTAGCACTTCAATGCTGTTTGTTTTAACCATATAAATAGGAGCCGCCACTCTGTATCTGTTATAGTATGTAGAGAAGGCATGTCAATCACTATGTACATACGTGATACGTTTGTAGCTTCTCGAACTTTAATTTTTTAGTTTTTCTTTCGAGAAAAACCTAAAAATGGCGAGAAATGTACCTATGTCGTAACACCTCTCTGAAAAACTGTCTAGAATTTGATCAAGTCGGTCGTTCTGAAATGTATGGTTTATTGATTTTTTCTATAATAAAAGAACGCGATTTTAAATTTGTTAAAGCAAAATAATGGCGGGTATGCAAATTATTTTAATGATTTAAACGATAACGCATTCCTAGCACCTCAATTTTTGCGTTCGTGATCTCGTTAACAATTTCATTATATTAATATTATACATACTTACTTACATATTTATTCTAATCTAAAAATCTAAAAAACGATAATTTATGGTAATCAATATAATTATTTAAACAAACTTAAACCGTAGAAAAATCTTTAAAAAATGGTTTTCACAATAAATACTTAATTTAAAACTCACAATTTAGATTTATAAATGCTTTGGAATAAGCGACCTTAATATCTAAGAGGTTAATTCTAAAAATTAGTAAATTTGATCGCGAATGCAAAAATTAACAAACAGTAGGTATGTACCTAATAAATCGTCTTCCTTTTAAAATAAATACAAGGTAATATATTTTTGCGATTTTTCTATAATTTATTACACTTTTTGTTTTGTCGTCGGTCATATTTCATGTCACGGTCAAACGTTTACGTATTATCGCAGTATATTGTATATACTATATTAATCTTCACCTAGGTCAATTACACGAAAACAAATTGCCTTTTTATTTTTTGTGGAAAAAAAAAGTTTCTATATAAATAAATTAATATTTCGTTTATCAACTAGTACGTTGTTATCATTTCATTAGCATAGATTTCGCATGGTAAATTAACGTTCGTTTTGACACAAAGAACTGCCTTAAAGCGGAATTAATACACACAAGTCCGTAATCAAGCTTTACGCTTCCGGCGACAGATACTGCGTGCGCAAAACACCAGCTCATTAGGGGAATATTATGCTATCAGCAATAGACCTATAGATAACGCAGAATATTTGATATTAATTCGTTGCATTTCTAAAATCGACCTTATTGTACGCACCTTAGAATAAGTTTCCGAATAAGTGTCGAAAGGACTGAAAACGTTTCGAAAGTGAAATATCTATAAATGTTTCTATTTGATTTAGTTGTATATCGGTGGCGTAACATCAAGCGTAATATCTCAAGGAGGGAGGCAGTCGGAATCGATCGGTAATGGCCGTCCTTTGAAATGACGTCGAGAACATTACAAAAGGTTTCAAACGCCCGTTTGATTCGGCCCAAGAATCTCTTTCACAATGAAAATACAATATTTGTGAAAAAAAAATCTTTCACTGCCGATTTTCATTTAAAAAAATCAAATACCTATTATATGTTTCCGTAAGTGCCTGTGTTCAATTGAAGATATATATAACATTATTAAATTTGTCCTTACACTCAAAACAAATTGTTCTCAATATTTATGTAAATGCACTAAATATATTTCTAGAGGTGCACAATGATTCAGTTAAATTTTGAATTTAAGAAAATTCTGTGAAAGAATTCATTCAACATATACGTTACTAACAGGTAATTATTAAGTTATCTTTGCGAAAATTAAAAAAAAAACATGTGTGCAATTCACGCGTGGTAGTAGTGAAACCTTAAAAAAATTTGGTTTCAAGATAATGAGAATGTAAATGTAGAATGTAAAATTTCGGGAAGAGGATAATTGTAGGTTTTAGTAATGATCATAATGATACAAAGTTAGATAATTATTTTACATTTTATTCGTATAGAGTACATAGATTTATTCAGGCTCAGAGCTTACATTTACGATAAATGATACAAGAGTACGTACACGTATACAGAACACCACGGTTGTTGTGATGCCTTTTCTCAAGCTTTGTACTACGCATGCACTCACAAACACATATTAACACACATACAACGCTAAGGCCCGAGCAAACTCCCACTATGCCTTGGTAAACACGAGTGGAGGGGGTACGAAGCAGAGCACAAAGAGAACCACGAACATAAGAAACATTGTATAATGTTTCCTATCTCATTTTCTCCCACATTAAAGCTTATGAATTTATGTGTCTGTCTCTTTTTACTGTCGCTTTTTCGTTTCATCGACTTTCAAATCACAACGATGCTAAAGAAGTTTTCACTTCAAAAATTATGAATCGAATATTACATTATAAAATATATAAAACCGGACTTTACGTTTGTTTGCTTCTTTGTTAAATTAATGTCCTTTACTGTAAGAACAGATAACATTCGCTTGAAATTTTGCATTAAGGATCTGTAACTACCTAAATAAATATAGTCGTTCCGAATTTTAAACGAATTCTCTAGAGAAAACTGAAACTGTCACAAATAAATTATCGATATTGTCCAATTTATATGTAGATATAATAGAATTATTTTTAATAATATCCAAAAATGGCGATTTTACTTTTAAATGCCGGAACGTGAATAGCCAAGAAAACGGGAAAGGAAACTTCAAAGCTATAAGTACGAACGAGACAATACTTAATACAGAAAAATACGGCAGTTTCAAATGCAAAATGAGAGTGACTTAATTCTGCGGGGGTGAAGATGAACGCGCGGAAATCGCATATTAATTTATGTTAGGGGCGTATCGCGAACCCCGCGGGCTCCTTCACCACGCAGGGCTTACTCTATGCTATGTCGTTCCTATATTAATTATAATTATAATCTTGAAAAGAAAGTAACAGCTGAAATGTAAACAAAATAACGTGCGGGCATTTATGTAGATAAACTTTTATGTAGATAATACAGGACAATCACAAAGTAACCAAAATGTGAAGTTAAGCCACATATAGCAGAGGCAAACTAATCTTGTTTATTGTTTTATTTTTACCATTTCAATACGAAAAAAGGACTTATTCTGTCTACCTAGAACAAGGACCAACGCTGGGAAACGAACTCCAATGTATAGAATGTGTGATCACCACACCATTTCAATTAATTTCACCTTTTTCTCACAACAAACAAAGTCATTTTTATTGTAAACACTACAACTACGGTTTGTTTTGCGTGATCAGACCATGCAAGCAAAAATTCATGTTTCAAAGTACTTTTGTGGTTTAACCAAATAAACAATCTTCCATTTATTTATTTTTGTTCAAATAAAAAAACTTAAAAACTGCATTTCTGACAACATAATCACTTCAAAGCAAGACCAAACAATTTGAATAATTATTATTCATGGGAATAAGAATAAAAAATAACTAATTATTACGCATTACATACAATTTTACATTTTCGCTTATTTCGGGAATTTGCAGTTCATAATGTAAAATACATTATTTAAACAACTGAAACAAATATTAATGCATATATATTAATAAAAATCACGGGTTTTTAAATTTACATCATTAACATATCATCTATGCAAAACAAAAAGATAATCAAATGACTGTACATTTCATGGCAAATAGTTCTACAATATGTATAATTAGCCTCAGAGAGGATCGAACTTGTAATGAGCCGCGAGTGTATCTCTACGACGTTAATTGGCGTCCGATTTAAATATATGCAAGTGCATCGACCGCACATTATCTATCTCGATCGTCGTTATTCGATGATTAATCTATGGTTAATTGCAATTTATGATTATAAATACATAATTTTACCCATGGAGTTATAAGAGATAGCAACGCAGGTCCATAATGAACGTCATGTTACTTTATAATCTTTGAGTTAATTACTTGTGTTCCGAAGCATAAAGATTTACTTAACACCCTAGTAACGTAAAAAACGCACAGTAGACGTGCTCATTTTTCTTTTATTTACAAACTCATTTAGAACTTTCCTGACCAACTCTGATGCTGACAAGTGAGAGATGGTAAATAATTAACTTTTTCTTTATAGCTTAGATGCCAAGGTTGATATTACAAGTACTTTATTCATCGATTTATATGTCATCTCAGTGTTGGCTGTCATGTCATCAACTGTCATTATTTGTTCCATGAACTGTCATGACAGCCAACCAGCCAACACTCTGGAGCACTCTGAGAGTGATATTATTTTCATAAATATGCAACGACAATGGCTGACCTTTGACCACCTTCCACCTTGTGACGTCACGCTATAAGAATTTTCAAAATAATAATAATAATATCTGGGACATTCCACACAGCGCCATTTAGTCCCTTAAAATGATATAATTATGTAAATACTGATGAAAATAAAAAAAATCAAATTAGTTTCTTAAAATTGCCTATTCTTTCGAAAAAATAAATAACAGACTTTATTTAAAAAATTTGGGAATGATCAATTATTAAAAAACTGTTACGGAGGGATATAAAAAAAAATGCATCGACTAATTAGACTTCCCTTCCCTTTATATACCCGGATCCTAATAACGCCTCAGTTTTCGCTGGATTTTTTATTTATTTTAATTACAGACAAACAGATGCAAACAATGCAAATTAAGTATGAGAACAAATAGACCCAAAGTCTTCCTCAAGATAAAGTCGTGAAAAATAATATAACATAATAACAATAAAACCTGGGACATCCCACGCAGCGCTATCTATTCCCAAAGTAAACAAGTATTATGCTTGTACTATGGCATACTAGACAACTGATAAACATTCATAAATATTCTTTTTATATAATATATACATATATAAAAAAAATTTACACCCAGACACGGAACATAGGTAACTTATTGAAATGAAGTTTCAACTAGGTTTACCTTACAAAAGGTACACCCAATACACGCTGGAACATTATGCTACTTGAAATATCAGTATGAATGTTTAACAGAAATAAGACAGGAATAATAAACAACCACAGCTACAGCGTTTTAAATTCATTCAAAAAGTTAGAGAATGTATCCACCTCAGCCAATTTAATATTATAAAGTCTACAAGTACGTTTAATAAAGCTGTTATTGCTCGCATAAAAAGTTTTGCACTTTCGTATTGAGAAAAACTGTTTTTTTCCGACAGATACGTCTACATCTATAAATGAAACTTAAAATTAAATAAATTCCAGAAGTTCGGGGCATCGGACACGTGATTGATAATCTTGTAAAGGATGCCAAAAATTGTTGTATCTGATCCATAGGACTTTTAAATAGTCGACTCTCGGACTATTATATGTACTTTCATTTGGTTATAAGTAAATAAGTAAATAAATAAAATAAGAAAATAAAGAAAAAATCATAATTCTATTTTCCATTATAAAGACAAGTTCTGATATTATTATTACCTATTATTCGTTTTAAAACGCACATCATCAAAAGAATCTAATGAAAATTTATTGATATAATTATTGTTATTCTGTGATTTTCGTATTCCAGATTCAATAAAAAACCAGTATTTTTAAATTCTTATTTGCTATAAGCCTACTCTTCCTTAAAAACTAGTAGAAAAGCTTAACGAACAGTTTATCCTCTATACACTATTGTAATGAATTTCTTAAAAAATTTCGGTAATTTATTAACAAACAGTACTTTTCGCCAATTTAACCACAGCAATTGGCAAATCATTGTCGATATCATCAAACTTACGTGAAGCAATTCGGAATTTTAAACACAATTTGGTTTACCCACCTGCCATTGTCCCCGCGTCACCTGACAGCCATTTCATGCAATTAACCCTCATTACTATAATGACGCTATTCATTTTTATTCCCAACGTGTAACAATTGTCTCTCTGTGAACAGCCGAACACGTACCGTTTTACAACAAGAAAATCAAATATTGCGTAATTAACTGCTAATCTTTGATAGAAATTAAATTCATAGGGAAATGATGAAAGATGTTATACACATTAAAATATTTAGGTAAACTACTAGCTACTGAATGGAAAGAAAAATACAGCTATTTTTTTCATAAGGTGGCCCGATTAAATTTGGAGAAATAGACAAATATCACAATAACAAAATGTCAATCTGTATAATAATAAAACACACAACCACAACAACGTCTAGGTCCCAAACTAAGCATTAGCTTGTATTTTGGGTACCAAGCGAAGACACCACATACATATAACAACCAAGACCCGGTGCCAGTATTAATATTCATCATATAAATACTGACCCGACCTGGGATTCGAACCCGAGACCTCCAGCATCGCAGGATCGCTGCCCACTAGGCTAAGCGGTCGTCAAGGGAGATTACAGACCTCCCGTGGAAACGAACGTACGAATTGTTACCTACCAACCTACCATCAACCCATTAATGCCCTAACGCAGGGCATTAATGGGTTGATAGCCTCCCTTAGGCCTCCCCTCGGGATGAAGGGGTTTAGAGCTTAATCCACCACGCTGTTCGAAGGCGGGTTAACGGCTTTTAAGGACTTTAACGGAGATCGACGCGACGGCTTGACGAGCTCTCTGAGGCACAGCGTCGGTGATAATTATGTACATCAGTTAGAAAAATAAAACTTATTGGTGCATACCTTACGAATACGAATACTTATTTCTTTATAATAAAATAATATTTAACCCGAGTCAAACTAAAATTAGCTTGGGATCACTTAAGTTAATGTTCATTTAAAATTAGTTAAACGAAAGTTAACGCAAAACAAGTTGAACTGAAGAGAACTTGAGACGAATTCAACTAAGTGTAAACGAACATAGCTCAAATTAGGACATGTGAAATGATAATTACTTAGTGATTACTTTAAAGTTCACTTGGATAGAACTTTAGTAGAAAAAAATATTTACTTGAACTTACTAAAATTGACGTAAATTTTGTAAAACGTAAGTTTTTCATAATCTATGTTTTCAACATATTTATACCACTACCTGATACACGTTTGTAAACTATCTTTCCATATTTTTGTAACTATGCTCAATTAGACATTTATTCGCTCTTTTATAAATTAACTGCAGAGATACAATGATTGAACCTATACGTTTAGGTATGAATAGGTACTCTAGAACGCATTCAAGGGCCTGCTAACCACACGTACATGACAGTTGTATGATATTCTATTTTTCTCACAACGACAAACCAGAACAAAAAACTATTGTTATAAATTCCTAAATATGTAGATGCGACACAAGACAAACTTTAACTAAGTAACTTATAACTCTTTAGTCAACTAACGATAACGAACGAAACTAACGAATCGAAATCAGTATTAACATAAAATCAACAAAGTCGATCGACGATTTACCTATACGGATGCATAAATATACGATTTATTTTGCATACAAGGGGACCGCCGGTCTTGGACGGCTCTCAGATCTCGTACAGAGATAGTTACCAATTTTCATCTGATTGTTATGAACAACAATTTATTCAAACTTGCAGTAAGCTCTTTGGCAATGCGTGTAAAATGTTTTATTGCTGTGCAGTTCGTTGATAACCTTATTGTTTTAGTGGTTATTATATGTTTACTCATCTGCTTTACACTTTTTCGGAAACGCAGCCTAGAATAGGACACTAGGTCTCAGTTTAAATTTGTATAGGTAGTCCAGCAAAACCTGGCACAATTGCTTAACTGCATGCATTTACATGTACGTAAGGAAAACAAACGATATCTTTTGTGTCAGTTCTCGAGCTCGGTTCACGTTTCGTTTGACAATTTTACCATGAAAGATTTGTTAAACGATCTTTGATCAGTACTTGTGTGAGCTGTAAATTCTGTATTCTCAACACCCTACGGAAATATTGTCACAAGAAAATTGAATGCCGTACGAAATATGATTGACTCGTTGAATAACGCATTTAGTGGATACCAGAGCTTTCTTCTGCTAAAGTTCCGTTTAAAAATAAACGATATAGCAATTTTATTAAAATGAAACGTTCGTTTGACTTGCGCTTGCGAGAAATTATTGTTATTACATTTTTTTAAAGTTATTACTAAACAAATTAAAACAACAACAAACTGAGTTTTTCTAACATAAGTACATAACTACCACTGACTCTGTCCCTCGGAGAGCACGTTAAGCAGTCGGTCCCGGGCGCTGTCAATAGATGGCGGTCGTTACAATCCCCAACCCGCAGTGGAGCAGCGTGGTGGATTTAAGCTCCAAGTCCCTCTCTCCCTGGGGAAGCCTAAGCCCCTACTGTGGGGTAAAAAATGGGCATATGAAGTGAAGTGATGTGAAGTGAAGTGAAACAAATTAAATTTTACTGATTTAATTGTTTATAAGTAACTTTTTCCACAAGGTTTGATTTTTTATTTGTTCGTCGCCTGTTGAATTAACGGAATTGATTCAATAGCTGAACACAGGCACAATTATGTGCCTCTGCTAACCAATAGTTGTACTTTAGTGAACATTAATGTTTTGATTTTGTAAAAAAATATATTATATTTAAGTAATTAAAGCTTCAGGAGGTAAAAAAAGTTCTTATCCATTTCTCAGCGAGTTAAATTAATCGAACTGGTGTTCGACGATAGTAGCGATATAGGTAAACAGTTTAAAAATTCAACTGACTTCTATTGCAATACACAAATTCACTATGATTTTTGTGTGACATTTGAAGCGTATGGTGTAGAGGTACACCATTTAATCTTCGTTCAACAATTATTGCCAAGTGATTTACTCTGAGAATCAGTAAATTTTTTATTTGACAACGGACATTGTCTTATGAGACTGTATTCTGTGAAGGGAGTTTGACTATAACCACTGAAATCAGACTAGATAGGTTAGGAATGTCATATAGACATGGTGTGGCATACTTGACCTTTGTACCTATTGCGCAGTGCATAGTTACTATGTATAAACTTATGTTGTCCCCATTTGGGTTTAACAATTGTATGTCTACAATAAATTTATTTAGTAGCGAAACAACTTATTTACCAATAGATACATGCGAAACCAAAAAAATATTTGAATAAATTTACAAATCTATGCAAACGATACAAGTATAACCTGTTCTGACATTGATTATATAGGTTTCCATACTAACCGTATGGTTTTTATATTATTTTCAGAGACAGAAATTAAATTGAAACCCGCTCACCGCGCGGTATTTAAGCCGAAAAAAACGCTTTCACTCCGACAGGATGAAGTAATAGTACTGTCTCTACCAGTGTTATTGAATACTACGCTAGTAATTAATCTACGATATATATAGTCCAGGTCCCAACCCGCAGTGGAGTAGCGTGGTGGATTTAAGCTCCAACCCTCGTCGCCCTGGGGGAGGCCTAAGCCCCTGAAGTGGGCTAAAATGGGCTGGTGATGATGATGATGATAGTCCAGGTCGTCCTGTTAAGTTGACTTAGACCAGGCCATGTACTGACAATGTTTGTTATAAAACTTTAATTTTTCCAGTATGTAGGTACTAGGCTGCAGGCCAGGTTTACATAAAATAATAATAATAACGTATACTTGACAACAACGTCTAGGCTCCAAGCTAAGCATTAGCTTGTGTTTTGGGTACCAAGCGAAAACACCACATACATATAACAACCAAGACCCGGTAATGAAAGTCACTAACAGAGCTCACAAGATTAGTAAATGGCAATGGGGTGGATATGTAGCCGCCAATTGAACCCCCTTCGGGTTAGAACGTTTCTTGAATGAAAAAAGCGTTTTTAATAACTATTTATTGTTGGACGCCTCTCACCTAGGTGGACCGTGGGCCTGATAAAGGTAGCGGGGTCCACTGCATGCAGATGGTGGAAGGTCGCGTGGACGATTTCAAGTTGGAAATGTTTAATAAAGTTTTATTACGTGTTTTTGATAGATAACATCTAATGGGGCGTTGAATAAAGAGTAAAATCTAGACATGTCAGTGATAAAACGTTCTCCTGTTCAGGACACGCCCATGGCCTGAACTCTTAAATTTACATGAGAAATATATACACTTATAATTTTTATGCAGGTAAGTACATAAAAATTACAAATTAATTTTTATAATCATATTTATTAATATGTGATTTTTATGTACATAAAAATTTACATTAATAATATAAAATTAAATTTATCACATGAAGAATGTTTAACTCTAACCAGAAGAATTTTTCTTTTCATTCCAAATTTTCCATATTGTTTCTTACATTTTTGCAGGTAATATAGGAATTTGGTGTTTTCTTTTTATAATTTAACCCTAAATATGATTTAGTAAACTGAAATAGGCTATCGCCATGGTATGTACAGGCATTAATGGCTTTAGTATGCATCGGAACCATTCAGCTGTATTGATTTATGGAGGATCCCGTAGTGGGCGTCGACATGTGCGCTTTCCGCTATTTTCCCGCTCGGACCGCTTTCGAACGATTTAAATTATTAAGTAGTAACTTCTCGCCTTAAGTGGTCGCTAGCTAAATCATAGATGATTTATTTCTTTTATAAGTTTCGCATGGAGGATTGGGAAGTTAGAAAGGTGTTTTTCTTTCTGATACCACAAATTCAATCAAAACACGATATCACTGATTTTATATGTTGGAAAACATATGTAACTATTTTGTTGCTCTAATCTAAAAGGTCTTTATTGAATATTCCTTTTACCATATCTTTTTGTTTGCGATCGTATAACATACGTGTAGCGCACCATTTGACATACATTTGACATACATTGTGCTCTTTCATAAAATTCACGAACAATATAAAGAATGAAAGAAACTAAACATAAGTTTATTGGACAAAAATCAATTTTAAAAATCAGAAATAAATGTTTTATTTATTTTTATTTCTGGATGATTTTTTGTGAAAAGGTCTGTATAATTCCAGATTTTTATTAATATTCGTTAATCTAAATCTGTCCATCGACAAATTAAAAAACGTGGTATTCCCAACAATAATTTTACTGTGAGCCAGAAAAATGAACTCGAATCATGAGAATATACTACTAAAAGGTTACTAGAAAATTAAACTTAAAGTTTTATTAACTATTTTACTGTGATTATGTAAGGCCAGCTAATGCACTAGATAATGTCAATCATCATCATCAACCCCGCCTTAAGGATGACCCGACACGCACTTGATCGGTTTTATTACTTCATCAGCTGAGTTGCGTCACATTTATCCACAATGCATGTGAATAACTAACTCATAGAATAAATAAATTTCAGCACGCTTGGTTTTAATAGTCATAAATGTCATTTCACAGCACTCACAGTATCGAAGTGACATTACGCAATTTCGCGAGGTTGAAAACTGAGTGCGGGGATTTCGCGGGGTTGAAGAACGGCGCGGGGAACCTTGCGCACAGAAACTCAGACTAAAACTCGCCAACTTACACCAGCCAGCTATATATGAGTGGTTAGACGGTAAACGCAGAAGAGGGCTTCTAGTCAATTTTTACTTTTATGATCTATTATTAAACTGTAACAGAATGATTTCTGTGTTTGGATGATATTTTCGAAAAAAATATTGGTTTCGAACGAGAAAGTATAATTTTAGAAATATTGTGAATACGGACGGAGCTATGGGCAAACGTTGGTACATAGGTACCAGCGCTTAATAAAATAAAAGTGACATGGTGTAATTAATCCACAGTATTTCTACGTGGAAAAGTTCAATCAGACGTAGATTTTTTTTGTATTTCAGTCTAGAACATTCTACGATAGTATATGTTCAGTAGACAAAACACATGACTACATTGCATTAGTTCAATGTTGCCATGGAACATAAAATCATCTGTACCGTCAGCGCTGACCGGCTTGTTCAAGGGGCGTGAAATGTCGGCCGACACTCATTTCTATGCAAATACCTTCGAGGTGAGCCAGATCGCTCCCATAACGTACCCTGTTGGATTGACACTATGAATATTCCTCACATTACAATGTAGTTCAGACATAGATGTTTGAAGTTTAATTAAAATAGAACTAAACCCAACCAGTATCTTGGTTTAGGGTATAAACCGGATAGTTGCCCCACTTTACAAAAAGCTATATTCTTAAAAAATACGTACGTTGATCTTTTATAGTAGTCTATTTTTGTAAACGTATTAATATTGGTTTTGAGTGAATCCTGTTCTATTTCACCTATTAAAAACGAGATAGTAGCCTACTGTAGCGGATATAACTGCAACATTAAAATGCTTGCCTCAGTTAGTTTGAACGCATGAACCAATGAAGTATTTATATTATTGAAAACAAGCTATATGTAGTCAAAGTAAGTTGAAAAAAACACCAAAAGAAAAAAAACTATATTTGTTCATTAAAGAATTTACAGCTGCGGATAGTTGCTCCAACCGCAAAAGTAAATACGACGACTATCCTTTTTGATACAAATACTTGCCCTTTTTATTTGTGATATAAATAAAAAGGAAGCAACAATAAAACGTAATAAGCAGTGTTATTTAAACTGTAATGCATGCAAAGAAACAAAAAGTTGACTGAAACCACAATCAGTAATAAAATATTCAACAGAAATTGCTTATCAATATAATTTCGACGCCGTTCAAAGATTCGCCGCGGAATATTTATGCTCACACGGAAAAACGCGAACGCTTACTCCAGCAGCTTGGCACCGAGGCCTGTGAGAGGGGTACTTCTGATTATAGTAAAGTGCTAACATTACCGACATCCCTAACATAGTGTATTCAAAACCGGCGCAAGTGGGTTTCTGACTGAGGCAACTATCCGGTCTTTACCCTACATGAATATATGTAAGTGTAAGGTAAAAATTAATTAAAAGGAATATTGAAACATGTACAAGCAATTATTATTAAAATTTACGGGCTCGGGCTATATTTAATAACACCATTCTCTATATAAATTTTTTTTTATACAATGTCTGTATTTTATATATTTATTTTATATGTTGTAGATAATTTCCGTAACTGTTACTCAACTATTTATTTGTCTATCTAACAGAATGAAACTACTAAATAATACTAATATTTTATTTCTACATTTTAGTAGCTAGTCATTGAATTCCAAAATTTTAGCTTGCATCCAGTAACCAGTTTTTTCTTGTTTTCGGTCATCGATTTTTTAATTAAATAAAATAAACAGTTGCTAATAAAACTCGGCGCTAATAATGTACAAGGAGGTATAATACAATCCTATCTCTATTTAGCTACACTGCTGCAAAAGAATAATAGAATATATTCTATTTATTGTCTAATAATTTCAACCGTATTGTCTTCGACGCAAGGCTCAATTTCCAGTATAAATTTCAATTTCAAGTCCAAAAAGAAATGTATCGCTTGGTTAACACAGCACAAAATAAATGCTATCGAGTGTCTTTTAGCACTTGTTTTGTATGAACATTTTTCCTTGACAGGCTGTGCATTTTTCCTAATTTAAAACATGATTTCAGTGTAAGAAACTAAAGCATAATAATAATATTTTTTTTAATAATTCACCTGCATTTAAGTACCACACCGATCACATGACTTCACGAAGACTACGAAATATTACTTTCTGTGGATTGTGATTTGAATTACATATGAGTGTCTAAAATTCATGTGCAGCTGTAGACTGCAGCTGATTCGATACTATAATAATACTAGTTTCCGCCCGCGACGTCGTCGCGTCGTCGCCCGCGTGGATTACAAAGTTGTACAAAGGGCGCGACGGTCGAGGAAATCGTGAGACTTTCTTGAAAATCCTACCTAAGAAATCTCTATATCAGAGTTCATCAAAATCCGATAAGCCATTTTAGCATAAAGAATCCTATCCCACTGGGACCGTGTATTTTTCCGCGATGAAAATCCTGTGTTTTCCAAGCCTTAAGACATTTTCATACTCTAAATTCATATTAATTTCATTAAAATACGTTCAGCCGTTTAACTATGACATATTTTCGTAACAAGAACAAAGAATTGTTTAATTTTATTATTTCTTATTATTTCTTATTAATAATAATAATAATAATACATGGGACTTCCCACACAGCGCCATCTAGTCCCAAAGTAAGCAAGTATTATGCTTGTGTTATGGGTTACTAGACAACTGATATACATACTTAAATATTCTTTATAATATATACATATATAAATATATATAATTTTTTTTTATATATATATAACAACCAAAACCCGGTACCAGTATCAATATTCATCATATTAATACTGACCCGACCTGGGATTCGAACCCGGGACCTCTAGCTTCGTAGGCAGGGTCGCTACCCACTAGGCTAAGCGGTCGTCTTATTATTTATTATTTCTTTGATTATTTCTGACAGAGCGGCCATGACGTAACTGTTTCTCTCTACACTGTAAAACGTACCTATATCTTGTTACGCCTGTGAGCTACCTAGAGAGCCGAGACCTCGTTAGCATCTCGGCGTAGGCGTCTGCACCTGTGTAAGCCGAAGAATTTCCAACTTCCGAAATAGAACCGAAAAGGTTAACGAAGTAAACGATGACTGGTGAAACAGTGAAGAAAATAACACAAAAATTAGCATTAAGAATTGCAGATTTTAAGGAAATACTTGTGGTTGATGATATTTTAAGGGAAATATTAAATTTGTTTGCAAAGCCGTTGTCTTTCTATCTTTACACAAGTTGTTAGTTTATGAACATGTACTCCTTGAACACCGTAAAGTAACAAAACTGACAGCAGCGTGCGGCATGAGACTCATTCTCAAGTGGCGGGTATGAAGGCCGTTGCACAGGTGCCGGCGATAGGTCGTCGTCAACAACATATTCACCGCTAAACTGGTGTATGGTGATTGGTCGAAACGACCGAAATGTTATTTTTGCTGTATAGTAGATGCTGCAGACCATTTTCTTTTTTTTCATCTTGTGTCTTTCAGTTTCGTATGTAACTACAAATTAGAACTCAATAACGTATTACTTCACTATAAAAGACTTAATTGCTGATATACAACTGTTATAAATCTAGATAGGATGACATTATGGCCAATCATGTACAAACACTAAGCACTGTGCAATAATGACATCTGATCTTATCGTTTTGATTTCTATATATCTTAAACTATCGAACTGCGATCAGAAAAAAAAAATGATGTAATACATGCGTTATTTTCACACGTCACATCAAATTATAAGACATAATTGATAACTTATTGACATCAGAAAGGTGAATTCTACAAACGATAACAAAAAAAATCATCTAGTTTACTATTTTTTATAATTTTACGAGTGACCGTCTACGTGTTTGCATATGTATGTAATGTTTGTATAGGTAGGTAAATATCCTGCTTAACTTAGTCACTTGTTCAAAAGGGAAGATCTATATCCTTTCATCCTCTTTTGCAGATGAAAATGATAACTGTGTGTTAACCTTAGAGATAGACATATATCATTAAAACTATTCTGTATGCCTTTTCCAGATATACAATTCCGTAGAACATTGTTTTGATATATTCCCTAAGGTCTAGCCGGCGTTAGCAATATAAGCAACAGAAAATATTTTTTAATGAATTGTTTATAAAACCACAATGTCTGAAGACCAAGGTCTTCAACCAATGAGTCCTGCCTAAAGTGACATACGGTGGCGAAGCATGGACTCACGGCAGAACTGGTCCACAAATTTAAAGTCGCTCAGCCCGCTATGGAACGGGGTTTGTTCGGTATTTCTTTAAAGGACAAAATCAGGAATACTGAAATCCGTCGAAGAACTAAAGTTGTCGAGATAGCTGAAGTAATTAGCAAGCTGAAGTAGCAATGGTCTGGTCACATTTGCCGTAGAACCTATAACCGATGGTGTAGACGAGTTCTCGAATGGAGGCCACGTACCGGGAAGCGAAGCGCTGGATGCCCCCCGGCCAGGTAGACTGATGACCTAAAACACCATACCGGGGGTAAATGGATGCGGAAGGCGGAGGACAGTGTGTGGTGGCGAGCCTTGGGAGAGGCCTATATCCTGCAGTGGAGAGACACCGGCTGATGATGATGATTCTAAAACATCGACTTTTCTCTATTTCTATACACACAATATGCATGTATTATACACAAAAAGTTTTCTATACAAATTCTTTAAATCACTGTGAAAACCGTATCAAAATCCGTTGTGTGATTTAAAAAAAATAAGTGGAGAAATGTACAGATGCGGATGGCGACTTAATTTTTATATTTACTATTTAGAGTCTCCCACAGTAACAATTCGCGTAACAAGAACGAAATCGATTTTCCTAGCACGTATTTAAGATCGCCCAGTATATAAGGGCATTAACTGGGAACGATCTCTCAACGGCATTAGGACGAGCCATCAGCGCCCTGCGTCGGCACTGTGGCCTGACACTAAAATTTTACGAGCCTTACTCATTTCGCAACGATGACTGAGTGACGATTCAGCTGTCACGAGTTTAAATGACATCGGTGCTTTTTCTATTCGTTCGATAAAAATATATACATTCCGATAGAGTTTATTGTAAAAAGTCTTGCATCGGCTTTGAATTGTACATTGTCATTTAAAAATAGATACATCTGTTGGGAGATTTCGTTTTTAATTGTAAATGACCCTAATGACAATTCCATTGTTACGCTTCGTATACCTTTTAAATATTTATATTCCGAAATTGCGTCTAGCTGTATGTCGAACGAATTGATTGACTGATTCATATAAAATGCGTAAAAACGAATCAATATCTGCTGGTTCTTTATTTATTTATTCTACATTATTTAACATTACCGTAACATCACCTCCCGTAGTCTAGTAACAAAAATTCGTTTAAAGTATCCGCTATACGTCCGTGACTGGCTCACCAAGCTCTCTACATGTACCGAATTCCAACTATTTTCTGTCTGCCTGTGACAGTCTGTCTGTGACAAAAGAGTCTGTGACAAAAGAGTCTGTGACAGACGCACAGACAGACACCAGGGTGATACAAAAGTTCTTTTTTTTATCTCAGATGTACGAACCCGAAAAACACTACAAATAGACCAAACCCAAATCGGAAAGCCGAGTAGCACGGGACCTAAAAGAATATATATAGACGAGTTAGCCATCAATAAATAAATAATTATTATAATTATAAAAATAAACATGTAAATCCCAATGCACGTGCAAACAAGTCATTACAACAGGAATTAACATTTAAAATCAGGACGAAATAACTCTGTGCGGATTAAAACGAAAGAGGGCATGATTTAAGGGAGGCGACGTCACATCCCGTAAAGTTTTATCTCGGGAGCCCAGCGGGCCGCGAGCGGTAATCTTAATTAATTAGTAGCCGGGATGTGGCAACAGACATTACGTAAACTTTCACTCACGCGAGCTTACCGCTGCGAAATGTCGACTGAGAACCGAGATGGGCGACAAACTGAGCGGTTAGCGTTTTAAAATCCTTAAATTGCAACGTTGCTGGCAGTTCATCCACCACAAATACCACAAATATTTTCAGCCAAGAACTATTAAGTGGCACATGATATTGCCCTACTTGTTTGTGCTCTGGTAGAGTGTCTGTCACATATTGTATAATTGCATAATACCAGCAGTTTACAAAACGCCGAGGCAAATTGTAGAAAACAGTCAGATATAGATAGAATATCGATGTGATAATGACATGTGATAACATGATGACATTTGATAACATGATAATAATGATAATAATACCTAGGACATCTCACACAGCGGCATCTAGTCCCAAACTAAGCAAAGCTTGTATTATGGGTACCAGACAACTGATATACATACTTAAATATTCTTTACGATTATACGTATATAGATATTATACACCCAAACACGGAATAAATAGACATGTACGTGTACACAAATATTTGCTGAAATGTGATAACATGATAACACTAATCAAACCTAACTGTTGGTGGGAGCAGCGTGCTAAAAAAAGTGTGAAAACCTCGATGCATTGGAAAATATATTTACCATTTACCTAATTGTAAGCTCTGTCAAGCAAATACTGAAGAAAATGGAAATTTTAGCGACCACCTAGGTAGTTTGTGGAACGGCCAACTTTTACAAACCGCCTAGTCGATTTGTAAACTACGGCTTGTTATTAATGTTCAAGCTGCCTTTCACTTATCTATAATTTGAAAAACTGAGTCATTTTTGACGGTTTCCATCATGGTGCAATGGGCAAGCACTTTGCCTACAATAAATGATTTTACTCGTGGTACTACTGGACTATGGACGATCAATAATATAAGCAATATAATAATAAATAACAATTAATTTCCACATAACTATGACATATCCTCAACGTTCAATATTTTTTTCGAAGAGTTTTTTTGTCAGTATTCACCGACTTCAAAAAGAAGGAGGTTCTCTATTCGACTGTGTATTTTTCTGTGTCTGTTACTCGATATCTATACTATATTTCGATGTTGGCCCCATTTAAATTCGAAGAAAATATTTTACTTCCCGTTACTCGATTTAAAAAAAACTTGTCACATACGTGTATAATAGGTGTAATGAAAATAAAATATTATGGTGACCTAGAGCTAATCTGATAATGAAAATGACAGGCAGTCGAGGGGAACTCTTCAACGGTGTACAGCAACTACCTACCTCATGTGTGCGCACGCATAATTCGTTTTGACTAGTACTTCTATCTGTGTTTTTGATTATCATCGGGGAAGCCGTACCTATGGGTCGTGATAGCCCAAAGTGCAACGAAACTGTTTTAAATGTATAAGGCCATAGAGCCATGGTTCAGATCCGGACGTGTACCAATGAGTTTTTCTGACTTAAGTACATAACTATCACTGACTCCGCGCTTCGGAGAGCACGTTAAGCAGTCGGTCCCGGGCGCTGCCAATAGATGGCAGTCGTTACAATTCCCAAACCGCAGTGGAGCAGCGTAATGGATTTAAGCTCCAAGCCTCCCCCCTCGCCGCGGGGGAAGCCTAAGCCCATGCAGTGGGGTAAAAATGGACTGATGAAGTAAAGTGAAGTAAAGGGGAAGCCGTGGCTCGAATACAGCATAAGCGGGGCGAGAGCGGTAAGAAATATTGTATGTATCATTTGTTTCCTGTTGCGGCCGAGCACCCGACTCGTAATTATTGTTTTTCTGTCCTTTTTTTTAACACGTCAAGTAGAAATTATGTGTAACCCATATGTGAAATTCGTACCGGAAAGAAAATAAAGATTTTAAAACTATTTTTAATGTCTAATTTAACAAAATTATAATGACGTATGGCCTGTCTAATCCCTGAGTCCCGACATTTTGCTCACGTTTTCGATAGTACTGCAATATGAGACGCTCCATCCTGCAGGGCTAATACGCACATCGCCACAAAATTTGTATGTCGTACCGAAACGAAATGTCTCTCTATAAATGTGGCATATAGAACTATCTCGTTTGTGCATATTACCCCGGTGCATTATTATGCTATCTTAGATTGTGTACATAGACCAAATTTAGAAATCGGTTGTTTATTAAATTAACTTTTATACGTACAGGCTCCGTTGAAAGTAAGTTTCTATATTTTTTCAACCAATAGCTGCACGAATCATTTTATCAATCCATCGATCAATCAAACATCTTTATTTCTGAATTATGTAACATAATCTTGAAATACGTCATAAAAATGAATTTATTATTTTGTGGAGAAAGCGTCACCACAAATGTGCATTCAAAGAAGTACTGGATCCTCTCAGAAGAATACGCAAGAAACTGAGCGACGACGGTCTTTTTTTTAAAAAAAAACATATGCAATTGATTTTAACAAATACTTAACAATACGTGCTTATATTTAAAGACCATATTAATAAATAAAATATTTTGCCTCGTAAATTCCTTAGGTCAGCTACATTATATGTCAAACTCTGAGATCACCAAGGAACTTATATACTAACAGGAACGACTGCTTCAATAAAAAAATATGCCAAGATAAACAACAACAACAAGAGGAAGGTGGTTTAATTTTAAGAGGTAACCAGGTAGACCAAACTACTATTGTAATAGTTTGTAATCTATGGGCTAAACTGAACAAACGTGGCTTAACTTAGAACCGCCCTAACTGCATATTACGCATATGCATACTCAAAACTTTCACAGCCATTATCCTGTGGGGTAGGTAGTAGTTGCAACTTGAACTAAATATTCAGCCAACAAAAAAATAATATACCTTTTCAGTGTCACTATATACATACTATACAGGCGCATTTGTCTTAATATATTCGAGACTGTCTCGCCCACGACGATTTCTGATACTCTCAGAAACAAACACTACACACGAGAACATAATGGTTACATTCTTACGTTACGTCTCATTTTATACATGGAGACAAAAAATATTAATGATCACTAGGTAGCGCTTAAGACGTGAAGCCCATTATTTTCAGCAACATAACATTGTTTATCTACACTAATATTATAAAGAGGAAAGATTTGTATTTTTGTGTGTGTGTATGTTTGTAATGAATAAACTCAAAAACTACTGCGCCGATTAAAAAATTCTTTCGCCATTATAAAGCTGCATTCACCCTGAGTAACATAGGCTATATTTATTGCTAGAAAAGATTAAGGATCCTTACTAAAAAATCCCATAAAACAACCTTCGTCGCATGCGCTACTGAAACTATTGATGATAGAAAAAAAGTATGTTCTACAATATTAAAGAACATATCAATAACTAGCGACCCGCCCCGGCTTCGCACGGGTGGCAGAGCAATATTATGCTCTAGTGTTTTTTCTGTCGTAGTGCCGTATCAGCTTATAGTTTATAAGTGTTTATAAGTTGAAGAGTGCCATAGACTACTTTGCATTCCGGATAAAGGGGTCACGGTACAACTGAATAGTAGGTACACGCGAGCGGAGCCGCGGACGGAAAGCTATATTATTATAAAAATTTAAAATTTGTAGGTTTGTTTGTTTGTTTCCGGGCTAATCTCCGGTATGGCTGAACCAATTTTGATAAGAGTTTCATTAACATAAAAAGGACTTCTTAGTGAGTATAGATTGTGGGTTGATAGGGAAAAGGTGGGGTAAAGAAGGGCTAGGGGAGAGTAAGTGGCTGGAAGGTAGGAAGGGTGGTGGAGGGAATAGGAAGTGGAACGTTTCTTCAGTCCACCCGGGCGGAGCCGGGTACAACCACTAGTACGTGATAAACTCAATACCTATTGCAACTAAATCAAAATTAAACTTACAATCAACTCGATGTAAGTATGAAAGTGATATTTTGACCTCTCATAAGAGAATATAGCTCTCATTCTATACGACGAAATGACGAAATTCACTTTGTCCTTGAAAACGTCGAGATCTCGTCTTTCACCCACGCTACGCTCGTCTTTGTGACTAGGACAAAGTACAATCGCTTACACAAACGTGTTAAATGATCCTATTATAGTTTCCGTTTCTTTCTTTGTAAGTTATATGGTCCTTTTGAACATTCATTTGTAAACACGAGTGCTAAAGCCACTTTTCTCAACCTTGTAACGAATTTAAATCGTTTTGATACAATTGTACTCGTGTTCTGTAAATAATAAAAGAAAATTCAATTAGTATGTATACAATTTTACGTTTTTAACTAATGATAATAAAGCGATCTTAATTATTTGTTTATCTGTCGCACTTTTGGTATATAGTAAAAGGAACAAATTCAAATACCAAGACTGATCGATACTGTCAGACTTTCTGACAACACTTTAAA
The DNA here is from genome assembly GCA_949709985.1 of Luffia ferchaultella. Classification (NCBI taxonomy): domain Eukaryota; kingdom Metazoa; phylum Arthropoda; class Insecta; order Lepidoptera; family Psychidae; genus Luffia; species Luffia ferchaultella. Next base: position 6,517,613 of record OX453251.1, read on the forward strand.
AGTACAGGAAAACAATCCTTAAGAGATTAAAGTATTTCCCTACATTAATATACGCTACCTTACATTATATAACGCCAAACTTCTTGATCACTCTGAAGTCGAGGTGAATAGCGTCGTCGCCGTAGCTGAAAATCGGTGGGCATCAGCGGGGCAAAACAGTTGTTTGCAACTGCATCTCGAATGTCGTGCTGACACTTGTGACATGTTCCGAGCGATCAAGATAGTTATCGCAATTTGGAAATATCTGATAAGGAATAGTTTAATAGTCAGTCAATAGTTTGCCACTTGGAAGAATTAGGAACAGATTCTTGAACTATGTGAAAATTCTGAATAAAATCTGGAATATATTATTCTTTTTAGTCATCATGAGGTAAATGGCCCATATATCGGACAAACATTGTTTTGAAGTTTGTCACGTGCACTTGGGCACACATAACAGTACAGTATACACACGCATTCGTAAATTACTGCCTATACCACACCATACATGGTTGCTACATTTTTTCTGAACATGCGTAGGTACGGTATTTCAATAAAAGTACACATTTTATTGAAACAATAAGGATAGTTTAAGGGAAATCAACTAATTACAAATCACTGACAATTTCTTTTGCTCGTATTTATAATTCACTTTTGGTTTTTTGTTGTTCTTGTTTTGATTTTAGTCGATAAATAACTTACTGATTGACTAACAGTGACTACAAAGTGCGATGAAGTTTCACCATGCGGTACCGAATTAAAACAGATATGGACGAATCTTACCTTAAATCATTCAATATTAATATTTTTGCACAAATACGGTTTGGTTATGTAATTTACTTAAGTAATGAATCCTGTATAAATTATAAATGAAATCTTCAATTCATACAATTATTGATATAGTTTGTTTCTACTTTAATAAATACAGCTAGATACTTGTACAATACATACTTCATTAAATAAAGTACTTGTTGAAAGTTTTTGTTACTACCTATTGGACCTTACGTACATAATTTTTTTAACTGTTTATAGACAGACAGCATAGGTGTCATCATGATTACATTTTATCATTGCTAAGAATGAATTTGAGTTAAATAATTCACTTAAATAAAATATTGACACCCCTGATTCGCCTTCTTGCTCAACTGAAAGTTGCCGGATACGTACTTCTCACTGATCCGCACCACACGGCGACATACGCGCATTAATAATAGAAGAGTTTTGCCGCTATTTTACAAAGATACGGTTCTGTAGTAAATCCGAAATGTTAAAAGTAAATACAGGGAGTACCACAGCACAGTGTACTAGCTAATATCACCTAGTTATCTGTGTATTAAAGTCAATATGGATTAAAATTAAAACCACATCAGCAAAATTATTTCAATCAAAACAAATCAAATATTTTTATTTCGTAGTTATGTAAAATAATCTTGAAATACGTCACAAGAGTGAATTTATTACTTTGTGGAAGAACGTCACCAGGAAGGCACATTCAAAAAGTGCTGGTTCCTCTCAAAAGAATACGCAAGAAACTGAGAGACGCTCTTTTTAACTTTTTTAGTAGTACATATTCTAGAACCCGTATTGTATTATATTTTACGCCTAATATAAATTTTTTAATCGATATAATAAGAATACCTATATAAAAATATACTATATAGTAATCACATGCTAATATAAGTTTGGGTACTCGTTTTGATACGTTAGGGCATTCAATAACAGCGACGACGGTACAAAACAGTAAATATTTATCGTGTTTCCGTTAAGGAAAGCCATAAACTAAAGCAATGACTCATTACAACAACCCTTATGTGAGTCATCGCCATACCGTGATAGGCGGATAACGGGGCCTGATGGATCAACAGACTTAGCATGATACGATCTATGTATACAACACCACGAACGAATAGGTATGAGAAAACAAGCGTGGAAAACAATATCAGTGTAAAAAAATTAACCTTGACATTTCATTTTATTCTATTGTTGATATAATAGTTTAAAATATTTTTTTCTGAATTTTATATCCCAATAATCATTTCAATAAAAGAAAAATAAAACTGTATCATGGTGTAATAGATATGTTAATTACTGTTTATGACTAAACAACGTAAGTAAAAAAACTAAGAACGTTGTATATTAGTTAACGAAGCACAGACCCTTTCATGCTAAGCCTACTTCAAGTGAACGAAACGCACCTCACGCAAACTGTCGACGGCGCCCCCTTCCGTTAAATTGTATAATAATAAATTAACGATTTAAGGGCACAGCCCTTCGTAGACTTGTACTTTTTGATAGTTCCGTTTCTAATATAAATGAGTATTAAAATACTCTGGTTCATTTTCCCCCCGGCGCATCAAACCACAATAAACATGCAAATTGCAACACTTAAAACCACATCCATTTATAGGTATAATTAAAGAAGCCAGGAAAAACACCTTCGAGAAAAACAGCGTTTAAGAATTCCGTACGTACGGTTACACATTGTAGCCGGCAACAAAGTAAAATAATCAAACAATGGATTAACCATTTAATAAGGTTTAAAATGAACACGGATTTTTTTAACTAATCGTATTATCACATGTCTAATATAAGAGGAATGCTTTGCACATATTTATCAATAACACTAATATAACATTACAGGTCGATCAAAAGAGTGATGGGACTACGAGAAACAAGTCTTTCTCACGTCCCATTTCAGGTTGATCAAAGGAGTAATAGAATCACAAGAAGTAAGTCTCCCTCGTGGTCCCACTAGTAGGTAATGGGCTTGGACCAAATTTTCTAATAAATTTTATTTTCCGGAAATTTTTTTTTTTTTATTTATTTTATTTATTTCAATACAAAATTTTTGTTACATTATTTAACACATGCAGATTCTATGTCTACGGATAGGTAAGATCTAATTACTCTATGAGATCCGGTAAGCGCTCGCATTGAACCAATATTGTGTTGCAGTAGCAGCCCAAAAAGACCAAGGCCTGTGTCAGGGCTAACCACTTACCCAAACATAAATTGAACATATATATACCAATATACCAATTTATACCCTCCACTAAAATAATATAAGTCTTTAATTTTCTTAGTAATTTTTTTCCAATAATTGATTAATAAAGTATCCCTGTGACATAAAGTGGACAAATGCTTACTTACTAATTGCATTATCTTAGACTAAATAAAATCATAATATATTTTTTTATTCATGGCTTTCATATTTTAGCTTTGGCTTTTTACTGTGGAAAGCTTCGTAATATGCTCAACCGCCCAGATGACGTTACAGAAACAATTTCAACGTCAGATATATTATCATAAAATCTGGAAAATTCGTAAATAGAAAAAACAATATTTTGAGAGATGATTCTAGAATCTTATTCTTTTAATTTTAATGTTCATCAGTGCAATTTCAAAACTTTGGTCCAAGCCCATATAATGGGATCACGAGAAACAAGCCTTTCTCGTGGTCCCATGACAGGTTGATCAAAAAAAGAAATAGAACCAGAAGCAGTAATTCTCTCTCGTAGTCCCACTAATGGGACAATTTAATTACACCACGAAAAAAAAAACTATTATTTACTATATAGTTTTAGTCATCAAGTCAAACCTTTTTAAACGCCGACGCAAAACTAGGGGTGTTATAAGTTTGACGTGTGTGTGTACCTATATATCTGTCCGTGGCATCATAGCTCCCAAACGGATGAACCGATTTGGATGCGGATTTTTTATAAGATGGCCACCACCACAAAGTGGCGAATTACATTGTTTTCACTACTCCATCAATATGGGTATCAAATGAAAAGACTTGACTAGTAGAATACTATACACTATGACGAATCTCAAATCCAAGATGGCCGCCACCGCAAAATGGCGAATTACATATTTTTTTACTACTCCATCAATATGCGTAGCAAATGAAGGGGCTTGACTAGTCAAATAATGTACACTATATTGAAAGGGAATGAGGAATATTTACTAACGAAATGAAGACTAAAAAGTTGAAAATATTTTTTTTGGCTGATCATGCATGAATTAGTTTAATGAATAACTAATTTTTAAAATTTTTAAATAAAAATTAAATTAAAAATTTTAAAAGTTAAAAGTTTCTTTTTGTGTCGGGGTTTTTTTATTAGCTGTTTCTTTAAAGTTTCACTTTAAAAACTAATGGTATTGGAATTCCGAAATAGATTCCTTTAAATCATAAAAGAACTAACTTCTGTCCGCTGCTCCAACCGCATGAAAGTGCATGACGACCACTGCTAGCTAGCTATGTTGCCTCATTTTCGTTTTCTATATATTTCGGATCTTGATTGATTCTTAGAAAAAGAGAAGGAGTAGTTTGTGTACCTCTTGTACTCTCTGTTTTTTTACTATCTCGGTGTAAAAAATCAGGTCGTTTTATTTCACCATTATCTATTACGTGAATTCAAACTCATTTTTGCATTTATAATATTAGGGTAAATATTAATTTCAGTGATAATGAAAATTGCTTAGACCCTTAATGAAAGTTGTTACACAAATATCGTTGTGAACGAACCGAATAATTGACATCGAGTTTCCGTAATTTCCTGAAACGATCTTTTTGATATAAATAGCGACAGACGCAAGATAAATATAGAGGCCAGGTAAATGTCAACGCCGACGCAACCTCCCGATAGCGTTTACAAAATGAACCGTCATAATTCAGCGACCGATCGATGCGCTTACAGCGCTAAATAGTTCGCCTGACGTCGAAACGCTGGCAGCTCGCCAATTTCGGGTAATGAAATACTCGTTAAATAATTTTGTTACGATAAGATCTTGCTATTATCAGAATTCTGGTTAAAGTGACCGTAAAGTTTAATAAACTATGAAAGTTGGTAAACTTACTTCATACCAGTAACTATCTACAACACATTTTTAGCAAAGTGACCGCAGCGCAATCTGATCATGCAATTGTTTTGTGCATATTTTTTATATGCCAGTGTAAAGTGCTTGTTTATCATCATCATCATCATTTCAACCCATATCTGTCCACTACTGAACATAAGCCTCCTACATAGCACACCACCCGACGCTACCCTCCACTCGCTGCATCCAGCGGCGACCTGCCGTCTTCTTTAGTTCATTGCTTAAACTACCCGGGGAGCGCCCAATGCTACGTCTTCCCGTGCGTGGTCTCTACTCGAGAACTTTTTTACCCCATTGCTTGTGTATGTCTAGTGTAAAGTCTATAGAGAGCTAATCAAATGAGAGTTACTCGTTACCTGCTCATGTGCCCGCGTCATATAATACATATTTTTTTTCATATGCAATATTGTTTCAGATGTTAAAGAATCGACCAATAGCGATTAAAAAAATAATACTAAATGAAAAAAAAATTACATGGTATTATGTCTTCAAAATAACAACTATTTAAAGTTGATATTGCTTTAGTATGACGAATGGACGCCAGTCCGATGGTAACTAGCACACTAAAGAAGGTCAATGTGGTTGTTGACCCCTTTGACCTAAATTATTGTGTTAATTACAGCCGCGTCCGCATGCGCACACTGTATAGAAATAATCGTTTCATAACCGTTTGAACAGTCATTTATAAAAAAATAAATGATGCCGACTTGTTCATATTTTTTAATTTTTTTTTAACTTATTAGTCAATATCATTTGTATCAATATAATCCCACACACAAAAAAAAATCCCACGGTTATACCACACAGAAGGGTGAAGGGGAAGGGACATTTCACTGAAAAATGACTTAATTTCATTTTTTAAAATATGTAAGACTGTATTCACAGATTTTTCCAAAATCACACTGCTTCAACCGTGAATCGAACCAGCCCGAAATGTAAAATAAGACATGTATGTTATGATGACGATCTAAAAGGTTAATCAGAAGTTTTATGTTTTCCTGAATAACATACCATCTTAAATAATAGGAAGACCATGAAATTCAACATTTTAGTTTTAATAATTACAAACAATTTAATTTGTCAATTATTCACCAACCGTTTCATAACAAATCTTGATAGTGTTGGTCAATCGGCATACCTTTCGCGGCACAACCGCAAAACTAATAACATGTCTTTGAGGCATAGGCCGGGAAAAAACTTCCGTTGCTCTTTTAATTTGCATAAATATTAACTCATATTTCTAACATCTTGGCTTGGCGCATCTATTTCATTAAACTCCGTTCTGTATTACTTTACTTCTTACTGCTTTACACCTTGAAATAGCTGAGTGACCTAACAAGCACTGTATATAGTATTCCCAAAGAAGACTTATATTTCGTATTCTGAATTCGGTATAGCTATCTCGAAATTTTGCGATACCTACTAAAGAAAGTGTAGATGAAATATTTTTGATTTGAATTCTATGAACGTCTTGCGTCTGGTTCGGAGTCATAAAAAAAACAGCTGCCGAGAAACATATGATTTCCAGAACTTCACTCGATTAAAGCTTTAAAGTTACAAAACAAGTAACTTTAAAAAAGCAAGTGTTTAGCCTATTTTCATCTTTACCCAATGACGCTATGGTATCTTGGTATCGCCACTCAAATGAGGCTTTGAAACTAGTCGATGGACTTAGACGAAATTATCTGTATATTAGTTAACTGATTACTGAGTAGTTCAATGATTTGACGTAAAAAATAATCAATTTGCCTCAAGAACAGATTTACAATTTCAATTGCAAATCAAAATGATTAGACTGAAAATAAAAAAAACTAAAATTAAATTAATAAATCCTGTTCGCGACCAAAAAATCACTTTCGAGAGCGAAGAGGGTAGGCTCTCAGCTTCCGAAAGTGATATTTTTAGGAAAGTGATATTCCATAGTTTCAGAAAGAAAGCTCAAAAAACGAGACCAATTCGTTTCAGGTTGATAAAGATGGCGAGTCCTGGTGACAAAAATCAACATTTCCAACTTTACACCTTTCTACATCAGCCTAATCGCTTCAAATAGTTTTTTGTTCATTGAAAACAAAAGAATTGAATCCACAAAAAAAACCAGCGATAGTAGCCCGACTTTTATACCATCTATATTTTTTTTTCGCATACCCTATTGGATAAAATTCTGTGGATAAAATAAACTAAACGTGTCACAACACAATTTTTTATTTTACATGATTATAACCGAAATTTGAAGAAATCTTGAAAGTAGAGTTTGTAAAATACTTTTAATTTAAATTACTACCCTCACGATAAGATTATGAATAATGGATAAAAAACTGGCCAAGAGCAAACAGGATTCGCACACGAAGGGTTCCATACCGTACAATATAAAATAAAATAAAGGTATTATAGACCTGAGTATTTGATATAAATTTAGATTTAATACCTCTACGCGTTCATAAGGAGTGGGGTAGTAAGTTTAAAATTATTTGAAAAAATTGTATAATATGATGTAACTAAAAATTTATGCTTTTCGTAATTTTTGCTTTATCTGTGCTATAAGACGTTGCTTCTTACCAAATTTGAAGATTCTGAGTTTACGGAAAGTACCCTATAGGTTTTGATTCCCTTGCGAGTGTAGAAAAATTGCAGCATAAACGGCTGTATCTTTTGATTGGGTTGGCTTAGAAGTTTGATTTTTTCACAGCTCCAAAAGACAGTAGACTTGAATATTTGATATGAATTTCAATTTGATACCTCCACGTGTTCCTGAAAAAAAGGGTCTTGACAGACAGACAGACGGACAACAGAGTGATCCTATAAGGGTTCCGTTTTTTTATTCCTTTTGAGGTACGGAACCTTAAAAAAAGAGTAAAGGACATCCAATAAAAATTATATACACTTGGTGCTTAATTAGCCAACTAAATAGTTGAAATTCGGGTAGTAAAACTAAAAGAGAAATTTAGGTTTATCGCCTAACTAAAACAAGTACAAAACATAGCCAAACTACCCAAATTGTGGAATATTTACTCACTGTACAACCACAATCGATCTGTGTGTACAGGATTTCATTGTATAGGTACTAGCGAGCGCCCGTGGCCTCGCCCGCGTAGACTACATGTTTGTATATCTATATATATATATATATATATGTTAGGTTATTTGTGATTGGTAAAATGGGGGGTTGGGGTTAATTTACGAGAAGGGGGTGTGGACTGTATATTCGACGATAAATTGTTTAAGAAACTGGATTCTTCGATAATGTGCGCTACTGAATGAAATTGTATGAACTCACCGCTTTTGCAGATTCCTCCTTAGGCTGGCTTCGGTATCATGGCCAGGCTTCAGCATACGTTGGTTCGTCAACTTACCTTCGAAATACCGTTACCCTTTCACGCACCTAGACCAGCGATATTTGCCGAAGTATGGAATCCGCCTTTGTTGAGTCATACACTCACCAGCAGCACAATCTCAAATCTCCGGTTTTAAATACGACACAAACAATAATTTTGAGTTACTTGCGACAAATTTATCTCTCTGTTCTACGACAAACGACAATATTATACGACAATTCTTCGAGAGTACGAACGACAGAATACGAGCGAGAGAATACGAACGACAAGACAATACTAATACGACGTACACGAAATTTTGTTAGTTCTCTCTACTACCTTCGAATAAAATTATAAATTTTTTAATGTATTTTATTTAGCTGCGAAATATTTGAATTTAAAACTAAACATTCCGCCCACCAAAATACGAAGTATTTTCGACAAAAGAAAACAGAATAATAAAATAGTAAATAAAAAAAAATAGTTTACAATTACAAAATTAAAGTTAGGTACTAAAATTAGTATTAACTATTATTAAAGGCAAGTCGATATTAAAGATCTAATAGCACGCTTCGGTAAGAGAATCCAAAAATGTTGAGCTAATAAATTATGTAGAGTTTGTAAGCCTGGGTGCATAAAACGTTGATGATATTCATCAATTATCATATATGTTAAACGATGATCTCTAGGTAACAACAGAGGATGTTTGACATCAAAATTAACATTTGAGCGAACGAGACGGCCGCCCACCCTCAAGAGATCCTCCTCATCAAGAAACGGAGACAGTTTACGTAAAGGCTTATGAATTGTATTTGCTCTACCTCTTTTTATTTTATCAATTTCTGACCCAAAAACACTTCTCTGAACATTTTGAACAAGAAATTTAAAAGCAGTATTATTCTCTACTGTTGATAAAGGACCCTGAAGTTTCTTTTTACCTTTTAAGTTATGTAAATACCTAAAACGATATGATAAAACATGTTTTAGCGTACGAAAAGACGAAAATTTATTTAAAAGTTCTGTTGTAAAGTCTATACTACTTGTGGAAAACAAACTACATAACTTTTGCTCAGAGCAAACAGTTTCTTCATCACACGATAACGACAAGTAAGGCCAATGTTCCTTAGACTTAAGTAGCCATTTTGGACCCGTCCACCAGTGTAATGCAATAACGACAAGAACGACAACAACGACAACGACGACAGTAACGACAGTAACGACAGTAACGATAGTAACGACAGTAACGACAGTAACGACAGTAACGACAGTAACGACAGTAACGACAGTAACGACAGTAACGACAGTAACGACAGTAACGACAGTAACGACAGTAACGACAGTAACGACAGTAACGACAGTAACGACAAGTAAAGTACTCAAAATTATTAGCTTATCTGAAACAATAACCCGACAATATATAACTGCACAAAAACCACGCTCTGACGCATCACAGAATCCATGTAATTCCATTACAACAAAAGATCTAATCATTCTACGAGGAATCGAGATAGAACTTAATGATGAGAGCTGTGATTTATAATTTAACCATTCATTAAGTATGAATTCAGGTGCTTTGTCATCCCAGGACACTTTTGATGCCCACAAGAGCTGCATTAGGTATTTAGCGAAAAATATTATTGGTGAAAGAAATCCCAATGGATTAAATATGCGAGCTATTTCAGACAACATTTGACGTTTTGTATATTTATGTGACTCGACAACGACTCCAAAACTAAAGTTATCAGTTTGAGGTGACCAAGACAAACCCAAAACTTTCAATGACACATCATACATGTCATCGAACTGACGAAAGGTATCTGAATATAAATCAGATATATCTAGTCCATGATAGAATTCCGAACTATTTGAAGTCCATTTTCTAAGGTGAAATCCCCCAGCCGATAAGATTTGATTCAGCTCATTCCGTATGGTGTAAGCCTCCTCAATGGAGTCCGCTCCAGAAACAACATCATCGACATAAATATCACGACTCAACACTATCGATCCAGCAGGACAAACAGTTTTAGATTGTTGAGCCATTTGAGCGATAGTACGGAGAGCTTGAAATGGTGCTGAGGTTACTCCATATGTAACTGTTAATAGTCGAAGATCACGAATAGGTTGATCTGGGGATGATCGCCAAAGAATGCGTTGATATTCAGCATCTTCGGTTGGGACCTTAATCTGCCTATACATCTGCTTTATATCTGCAGCAAAAACAATTGCATGCCAACGAAAACGAAGTAAGAGTTCGAAAATATTAGTTTGTAATTTTGGGCCTGGTAATGAAGTTCTATTTAATGAAATGCCCTTGACATCACATGAACTAGCATTAAAAACAACTCGAAGAGGTGTAGTAGCAGACTCCGGTCGAACAACACCGTGATGTGGAATATAGTAAAATTGACCAACATCAACCACTGGTGGTTCAACAAGGTCAAGGTGACCACAGTTCTCATAGTCAACCATAAAGTCGATATGATTTTTGTAGAGTTCACGATTGTGAATTAGTTTTTTCTCTAACAACAAAAATCTCTTAAGAGCGATTGCTCTAGAGCCGACAAAAGTAGGTTTATTCTGCGAATCAACAAAAGGCAACGCAACGACAAATCGACCTTCATTATCACGATAGTGATTTTTTATAAATTGTTGTTCACATTGTTCTTCTTCCCTCGATAGTATTCTTTTATTTTTACTACATACATTTTCCAGTTCCCAAAATCGTTGAATAGACTTTTCTAAACGGGAATCATGTGTGACGACAAAACTATTATTATTAGAAGTATTAAAACGAGAAGATTGACACCCTCCCATAACAATCCAGCCAAACATTGTGTTGATAGCAGTAGGCTGACCAGGCTCACTCTGTATAATACCAGGACGAAGCGCTGCAGCATACACTTCAGCATTCAAAAGTATATCTATGGGACCAGGTTGATAGAAATGCGGGTCTGCGAGAGCAATATTTTTTAAATGATGCCAAGTTGAAGCATCAACCAATCCTGATGGCAGTTCAGGGCAAATAGTGGGTAAAACAAGAGTATTAATCGATAAAACCTCTAAAGATTTTTTATTCAATGACTTAATTTCACACGACAATGAACCGATAGGCTCAGTAACAGTCTGTCCAATACCATTCACAGTCTGTTGAACGTTCCCAATAGCAAGTCCTAAAGACCTTGCACAAGATTCCGATATAAAATTGCATGCACTTGCACAATCCAATAAAGTTCTTTTTGGAACAAATTTGCCATTTTTATTTTTAATAAGTACTTTAGTAGTTGAAAATAAAACTTGTGAGCTATTAGTTGGTATGCTTGTTAATGCACTATCATGTGAGGTTGATGGCTTTGGTGTAGGAACGTCCACAGGGGAAATCAAATGTGTATTTTTACTTTTAAAATGCAACAATGTGTGATGGGAGAATCCACACTGTTCACAACGATGAGACGACCGACAATTTTTAACTGAATGATTGGGCGACAGACATAAAATACACAATCTTTTTTCTTTAATCATTTTAAATCGAGAATCTACATCTAACTTCAAAAAACTAGGACAGTTTGAAATACTATGAGCACCAGAACAAAAAACACACTTATTAGCTGCCGCAACAAAGGCAGATTTTGTCTTCGATATGTTATTATTAACTTTAATCGTTGACCTTGTATTTGAACAACTATCTCTACTAATATGGGATGAAGCAGGGTTCGCTGCATCTAATGCTCTATAACGGTTTTCAATAAATTCCAACAATATTTCCAATTTAGGTATTTCATCTGATTTATGCTCCAATTCAAACTGTTCTCTAGTTACTTTATCTAACTTAGACCAAAGTAAATATACTAACATGAAATTTTTATCAGGTAAATCAAACTTATTTAGGACTGACAGATTGTCACAAAATGTTCTTTGAACCCTTTCCAATTCACCAGATCGAGAAAATTTAACAGGTTCGCAGTTTAATAAGTTCTCATAATATTTAACAGTTAACTGTCGTTTTTTATTATAATGCTTATACAATGTATTATATGCATCTATGTAATTTTCATTTGTAAGTGGGAAGTTCCTGATTAAAGTATACGCTTCATTCTGAACACTCGACAATAAATAATGCAATTTTTCAACATTCGACAATGTGTTTCTTTGATGTATGAGCGAATTAAATAACTGAATGAAATCGAGCCAATTTTCAATTTTCCCATCAAAAGGCCTAATTGTAATTTTAGGCAATTTCGCAACAAGTTGATTATTCGTTTCAATTGAACTTGAATCACTTTTAATATTTGCAATTGGTGATCGATTTTCACTCCGTTTCGATTTTATACTTCTTAACACTTGTTCAAAACTTGCTGTGACTGAAAACTCATCACGCATTTTTCGTGCATCTGATGCACACAAAACTTTCGACTGCGCGTCGTGGAACGTTTCAACTATAGAATTTATATCGCCGTCCGAATATAACAAAATCTCAGAAACTTGCAAATCTGCTATACGCTCAAGGCGCATTACACAGTAATCTCGTGTAACGCGATTAGAATCCATTTCTATAGGTGACGATAGGTCCTGTACCATTGCCATTCCTTATGACGAAAATAATAAGTATATGACACGAAAACAAAACTCGAAAACTAAACGAAATTCAAACGAAAATTTTTGTAAACAAATCAATTCAAAGTGACAGCTTATCATTCGTACTCAACAACGTAGTATTTGACAACTGTCAATGTTAGTTGGCAGTAGTTGGCAGCATTGACAAATCTGTCAATCTATGCCAATCTACATGTTAGTTGGCAGTAGTTGGCAGCACTGACAAATCCGCCAATCTATGTCAATCTACAATTTAATATGACAAAACCGGAAATTGAAATTTTATCCAAGAATCCAGTTTCGGGTATCTCAAAATCAAAATTTAATTTAACAAAATGACGATAATTTAATTAATTAATTTACCAATCACAAAAAACTAAGATCGATAGCTGAATTCAACAATCCGGTTCGACTGGGCCAAAAAATGTTAGGTTATTTGTGATTGGTAAAATGGGGGGTTGGGGTTAATTTACGAGAAGGGGGTGTGGACTGTATATTCGACGATAAATTGTTTAAGAAACTGGATTCTTCGATAATGTGCGCTACTGAATGAAATTGTATGAACTCACCGCTTTTGCAGATTCCTCCTTAGGCTGGCTTCGGTATCATGGCCAGGCTTCAGCATACGTTGGTTCGTCAACTTACCTTCAAAATACCGTTACCCTTTCACGCACCTAGACCAGCGATATTTGCCGAAGTATGGAATCCGCCTTTGTTGAGTCATACACTCACCAGCAGCACAATCTCAAATCTCCGGTTTTAAATACGACACAAACAATAATTTTGAGTTACTTGCGACAAATTTATCTCTCTGTTCTACGACAAACGACAATATTATACGACAATTCTTCGAGAGTACGAACGACAGAATACGAACGACAAGACAATACTAATACGACGTACACGAAATTTTGTTAGTTCTCTCTACTACCTTCGAATAAAATTATAAATTTTTTAATGTATTTTATTTAGCCGCGAAATATTTGAATTTAAAACTAAACAATATATATATATAATTATACGTAATCAAGGAGGAGATTCGTTTCTATTCGTCCTCTTTTATATCAATCACTTTCTTCTGCACTCTTCGCTTGTCATGTGAAAACTGAAGTGAGAATCTCGCAATAAGTAAGCTCATTCTCAGAAAAAACTTTATTTTGAAATCTCAGATTGACAGATATCAGACACATCTACGAGTATTTTATTCATACCGGTATGTAGAACAGGTGATTATTTCCGATATAAAAACAGCCTAGGTTATTATCCGAAAAAGCATCTATCAGCCACTAAAAGTTCCATTAAAATCAGTTCAGCCGTTGCGGAGGTTAGCTCAAACAAACAAACAGACTGAGAAACAAAAAGTTTGAAATCACTTGTTTCGGTTTTATAAACGCGCTCATAAACGTATGAGGAACTGCTCTTGATCGATTTTCATAATAATCCTAACCAGTATCATAAATACGAAAGTGTGCCTTTTTGTCTGTTTGTTTGTCCTATTTCATGTCGCAGAAGAACAAAGAAACGTCTTGATTTTTTGTGCTGTGACAATTGAAGAAACGGAGAGCAATATAGACTATTTATTATTGATCGACAGTCAATCAATGAATAAAATTAATCAACATTCGAAATTAAAGACGAGCAAAATTTCTAGTTAATTAAATAGACTATATTACTTGAGAGTACATATCAAAAAGTAAAATAGAAAAATTCGAAAATTTAATTATAGAATTTTACATCTAAACAGAGTCGTGGACAAACAACGTCCAATAAATTCTGTTAATCTATATAAATAAAATTGAAGTGTCTGTCTGTCTGTCTGTCTGTTCCGGCTAATCTCCGAAACGGCTGAACCGATTTCAATGAAACTTTGCAGACGTGCAGAGGGCATTACCTCGGGTAACATAGGCTACTTTTTGTCTGTATGTCTGTCCATCTGTCTGTCTGTTTGAGCTGATCTCAAAAACGGCTGAACCGATTTCAATGAAACTTAACAGACGTGCAGAGGGTGTTATCATGGGTGACATAGGCTGCTTTTTGTTTTTCTGTCTGTCCGTCTGTCTGTCTGTTCGAGCTGATCTCCGAAACGGCTAAACCGATTTCAGTGCAACTTGGCAGACATGCAGAGGGCATTATCGACGGTGACATGAGCTGTTTTTTGTATGTCTGTCTTTCAATCTGTCTATCTGTTCCGGCTAATCTCCGAAACGACTAACCTGATTTCAATGAAACTTTGCAGACCTATAGAGGGCATTACCGGGATGACATAAGTTTATGGTGTTGGTACTCAAACTTGATGTTTTGGCGAGATCTATGTGACCACGTGACCACATTTTTAAATGCTTATATTTTCGAAACCATCAATCGTAGCCCTATCGTGTTGGTACTCAAACTTGATGTTTTGACGAGATCTATGTGACCACGTGACCACATTTGTAAATGCTTATATTTTTGAAACTATCAATCGCAGACCTATCGTGTGGGTACTCGAACTTGATGTTTTGACGACATCCATGTGACCACGTGACCACATTTTTAAATGCTTATATTTTCGAAACCATCAATCGTAGCCCTATCGTGTTGGTACTCAAACTTGATGTTTTGACGAGATCTGTGTGACCACGTGACCCAATTTTTAAAAGCTTATATTTTCGAAACTATCAATCGCAGACCTATCATGTTGGTACTAAAACTTGATGTTTTGACGAGACCTATGTGTCCATGTGACCACATTTTTAAATGCTTATATTTTCGAAACCATCAATCGCAGACCTATCGTGTTGGTACTCAAACTTGATGTTTTGATGAGATCTATGTGACCACGTGACCACATTTTTAAATGCTTATATTTTCGAAACCATCAATCGTAGCCCTATCGTGTTTGTACCTAAACTTGATGTTTTGACGAGATCTATGTGACCACGTGACCACATTTTTAAATGCTTATATTTTCGAAACCATCAATCGCAGACCTATGGTGTTGGTACTCAAACTTGATGTTTTGACGATATCTATGTGACCACGAGGCCCAATTTTTAAATGGTTATAATTTCGAAACCATCAATCTCAGACCTATCGTGTTGGTACTCAAACTTGATGTTTTGACGAGATCTATGTGACCACATGACCAAATTTTTTTATCTGTCTGTCTGTCCGTCAGTCTATTCGAGCTCATCTCCGAAACGGATAAACCGATTTCAATGAAACTTTCAAAAATGTGATTAAAAGATTGTCAGGAGTGACAAACAATACTTTTTGATAGTCTGTCTGGCCGTCTCTCTGTCTTTTGAGCTAAACTCTAAAACATTTAAACCAATTTTTATGAAACTTCGCAGACGTGAAAAACGGTTGTGGGGAGTGACATACGCTACTTTTTGTTTGTATGTTTATTTGTTCGTTCGTTCGTTTGTCTGTCTGTCTGTCTGTCTGTTTGTCTATATAGTTCAAGCTAAACTTTAGAAGATTTTAATGCAACTATGCAGACATTAACAATAGGTTGTCAAAAGTGTTATAGGTAACTTTTTGTTTATGTGGCTGTCTGTCTGTCTTTTTGTTCCGGCTTATCTCCAAAACGACTAAACCATTTCTATGAATTTCAACAGACATAAAAAAGAGGTTATCAGGAGTGACAGAAGTTGGTTTTCGTCTGTGTGTTTGTCTGTCTGTTTGCTAGGCCTAATTGTCGCAACAGCTGATCCGATTTTACTGAAATTTTGCAAATATAAAAAAGGCGTTGTCAAGAGTGAAAAGCAATTCTGTTAGTCTGTCTGTCTGTTCCAGTTAATCTCCAAAACGTCTGACTGATTTTGGGACCAACTTGTGGGATAGCTATTCTTTATGCTAAAATGGCTAAAAGTTAAAAGTTAAGTTAAAGCATTCCTTTAACTGTTCCAGTACAACTATGGTCAACGCGAGCGAAGCCCGCGGGCGGAAAGCTAGTTTAATAATAAATTCCATAAAATTATGGACGTAATGCAATAATAAATGAAAGTAAAAAACAGTAGAGGTTACACCGAGATATAGAGACTCAAATTCTCTACACAAAATACTACCTATTTTATTGTACAGGACGGTCGTTACTTCTCGTATCGTACCCCAAGTGACGCAATGAAGTCGAAAAGCAAAAACTGCCTCGAGCACGCTAATTGGAGTGTTGCGGTAAGTCGAAATAGCGTCCAGAAAAAAGCCGACGACGACGCTGAAATAACAGTATAGCAAAAACGATACCAATTAATGACACCCGCCAACGCCATTCTAGCACAGGGGATATTTTTATGTATCCAATTGTGCCTGTACGTCGATTTTTCCTTCGACCAAATAAATAGAAAAAAACCAAGATAAATAATTCATCTGGAAATATACGAAATTATATTTTATTATGGTTATGCGAAAGGATCTTCGTGAGTCTGTCCGACTGATCCGTTTTCATGGCTAAGCCGCAGACCTGATTTTGATGAAAGGTATAGAAATAGCTTGAACCCTGAGGTGAGGACATATGCTACGTTTTGCCGTAGAAATGTGTCTGTATGTTTGTTACCCTTTCGCGGCTAAACCGCTGAGCCAATCTTATTGAAATTTGGCAGATAAGTAGCTTGGTAGAGTAAATAAATTTAACAGCAGCGTTTGGCTTTAATAGAGTCATAAAAGTCACTCCACAGTATCAAAAATGTCAAGCGTGATTTCGCGGGCATAAAGACCGGCGCGCGGGGTCTGGCGGACTGAAACTCGCCATCTTACACCAGCTAGCTAGAGCATGAGTGGTTAGACGGTAAATGCAAAAGAGGGCTTCTAGTCAGTTTGTACATTTATGAATAGCTTACATTTTAAATACGTGCTAATATGATTTAATCATTCCATTCACCATAACTTTGCAAAAACTCTATTACTTACAACAAATATTTCATTTGTGTAACACTGAACGAGATTAGGGGTGTGTCGCACAAGATGTTAATAGATGATTGCAAAGGATTTCTAACATAATAATACAAGGGTCAGCATAATCTTGGCCTCTGGCCGCTATCGGGGTTATTAAAGGCTTCCAGAGATCCCTTCTGCCTCGAGATTATTGCTATACCTACTTGTACCTTTGCTTGTTACGATCGCTATGCTCTGGTAATTTCTTTTAGTGGAAATATTAATACCATGCCCTACTTCTGTTTATAAGTTTTCTTCTTTTTCAGCGATGAGTTTTAATTTTAGTTTAATTATTAACTAAACAAAACATTTTATATTCTATTATTGTCACTTTACAAGAAATGTATAAAGTTATCAGTGTTTTAGTTTAGTTTTTTCTCTATTAAAACGTATTAAAACCATATTAAAACCAAACGCTGCTGTCAAAATTATTTTCTCTTGATTTCACCATTATAGGTGGGATCATAGGTTTGTTAATTTATTTTTAAGATTTTATTAACATTAATTTATTTTTAAGTTAATTTATTTCTCAAGAACCTTGTACAAAGGAAAGCTTAAATTATTTCATAAGCTGTTGAAGCTGTCGGCAAACGAAATCCAAACCGCTCGAGGGCCAATTCACAAAATTCACAAATTAGCAAAAATCGTTACTTAGCGAGAAAAAACCCAAGATTCGCATTCACACAATCATTGCTAGCATTTTTAGTGAAGAATCCACTTGCTTATACAACGAAGAGGACTCGTATTGTGGACTACATGTTTGTGCGTTATATACTTTGTTCTCTAATTTTTGCTTGTCATTTCAAAAGGGATGCGAGAAGCTCGCAAAAATAAGCTTATATTTAGAAACTAAACCTTCATTTTGAAATCACAAACAGACACTTTCATTTCTATAAATATATAAATAGAAAATAATAAAATATATTATAAATATAATTAAATATATAATACAGTATTACATATTAGTATAAATAAAAATGTAGCATAAAATAGAATATAAGAATACAAAATTATTTCTGAGATAAAAAGGAGTCTAGATTACTTTCCAAAAAAATCTCCATCTGTCAATGAAAGTCTCTTCAAAATCGGTTCAGCTGTGTCGGAGATCGATCAGGACAAACAAGCATATAGACAGACAGATGAAAATTTTAAAAACTCGTGTTTGGATTTTGGTGAGGTGGAAATAAGCATATAATCATAAGAACGCCCGCGACTTCGTTTACCTAGATTTTAAATATAAGTAGGAACCCTAAATATTTCCGGAATAGAAAGTAGCGTATAATACCTATTCACGAAAAAGTCCCATAACTGCCAGCGAAAGACCCGTCTAAATTGATTCAGCCGTTGCGGAGATAGGGCCGGACAAACTAACAGAGAGACAGACAGAAAAACAATAACAAACAAACGTATGAGCATAAGAAAAGTTTTCATTTCGAAATCACAGATAAACGCTTGAATTTTATTTATATACGTATGTTTAGAATTCACGTTACTTCATCAGTGACCAATGATGAATTCGAAGGAGGAAGATAATACCAACGGAAGGTGAAGCGATATAGCATTCCACGCAATCGCCTAATTATCATAGTGTGTGATCATAACTTGATCGATCGAGCTTTTCGTAAAAAATATAGTTAAAAGCACATTTTAGTTTTGGAACAAAAGTTAATGTGGATAATATAATAAGAGTAATAACGTGTCATTATTTCGTCTTTGAATTTTTTGTTGGTATCCTTTTAAAACAATGAAAAGGTCGGCACCGCTCGCAACAAAAACTAGAACGGACCTTTTTTATATTTCTCTAATTTTCTCGGCATTTAATTACCTTAATTTCATTACCTGGCTAACTTTCTTGTGATGATATTCCGAAAACATACCTTTATATTTTGCGTAAATATAATTTATAGAAATTAAATTTTTAATAATTTTACATAATTTCTTTAATTTTTATTTTATAATTTATTATTAGAGATACCTAGTTTGCCCATCAATTATACGTTTTATCGCGACAAGCGGAGATTGGAGTATGAAGTATCGATTCGCTTGGGGCGTTCGACTTGCTCTCCTATCGCAACGCAAAAATGCGAGATATGCGGGCGCATAAACCAAAAAATAAACTCACCAACCCACCCAACCAGCCTGTTATTTGATAAGTTCTTGCAGTGCTGACGACTATAAGAAATATATTTTATAATTTAATATTTCTATTATAAACTCTTCGTATAGAACAAAATATAAACGCATGTATCATTATACATTTTTAAATAATCTTTTACAACTATAGTAATTATTTGAAAAGTAATATATTCTTAAAATAATTGCAAATAAATTATAAATAATATATTCATCTCAAAAAGATGTTCGGCATAATATTTACCTACATATCGTATTTCATTTAGTTAATTAAGAATAATCAAAGCCTCAGATTAGATTAAAATGTCTCATCTACATAACGAGATATTTCTTGATATACCATTTGTAATACAAATAAAATAAGAACACTTAAATCAAACAATCGATTCCTTCGTCCTTCTACTAGACGACGCAATGTCTGAAAGGGACAAGTCCTGATACACCAAAGGGAACGTAGAAATAGGACGAAGTGTTATTATTTAGGTTGAAGTGTGGTTTGGGAGTCACGGACGTGAGAGCCAGCCCTTATTAGTACAACTTTGACGACCGCTTAGCCTAGTGGGTAGCGACCCTGCCTACGAAGCTAGAGGTCCCGGGTTCGAATTCCAGGTTGGGTCAGTATTAATATGATGAATATTGATATTGGTACCGGGTCTTGGTTGTTATATGTGTGTGGTGTCTTCGAAAAAATATTTATATATGTATATATTATGAAGAATATTTAAGTATGTATATTAGTTGTCTATAACCCATAACACAAGCATAATACTTGCTTACTTTGGGACTAGATGACGCTGTGTGGGAAGTCCCATGTATTATTATTATTATTAACTTTACCCAGAATACAAATAAAATAAGGAATATTTCTGTTAGTGATAACTATATTAAACTTGAGTGTAATTAGAACTTGATAAGACTGACCATTTAGAAATTAGAAGTTCCTTTATCACCTCCTTGAGACACAGACGACGAAATCGTACTAGTCGTCGTAATCGTACAGACCAATAAAGATTGGAATATTCGGACATGTGTATGTTTACTTTTTCATACCCCTAACAAGTTTTATGCGTGCATACGATACTTGAAATAAATGGTACAATATAAGGGAACCAAACATTAAAAAAATTTACCTTTGTTCCTTAATAACTCTCTTACAATTGTACTTATTTCTTACACTACTCATATGAAGAAATATTCACAAAACATTTACATTTAAAAATGCTTAAAATCAAATATTTGAAGCTATGAGGATCAAACAATTTTGAAGGAAAGAAGAGTTTTTTTTCTAAGCTCAGCTTGCCCATAAGTTCAGTTAGAAGGTCACCGATGACTATGGACTTTCGTAGATCCATTGTGATGGTCGGAGGGACCAACGACCGGACGCAACAATTTGATCTAATACTAGATAGCTAATTGGTAACGGCAATGCGTGATGGAAACCAAAAAAAAACTATACATCAAGAGAACAAGCTTTTACGAAATATAAATTGAGTAGGTAATGGTGCAATAACATACAGTGGTTTATAAAAACTGGAGAAGAATTCATCAAATTGTCGAAAAATATTAATCTGAAGCAAAGGAATGTCTGAACAAAAATTGTAAATTATTGAGTTATAAAACGTTTGTTTATTATTCATTTGTTACGAATAAAAATACTTTCAATAACAAATTAAATTTAAGTATTTTTAAAAGAACAGACATTAAATTATATTTATTCAAGCGTAAAACCGTTTTAAGGTATATGGTACTTTTTTATTATGGAACGCTAGGTAGGAAAACAACGTTCAAAAAATTATAAAGTGTACCGATTACGCGTGTCAGGCGCTTCTTTATATTAGTTTAGTTCATTATTCATTATATACATTGAAATAAATGATTTTATGTATACGAGTGTAATGCCAGCAATACAAAATAGGGTAAGCCGAAACGGTGAGTCATTAGCAGAGGTATTTTTTCCTTATTTAGTTTATCCGTAAGTTAACTTATTTAGTGGAGTGTAGTGTCCAATACTGGGAAACGACAATTGACCAAATCTAACGGACTTTAAAATATCGCTTAGTCAGCTGTTCTAATTACAACTTACCTACGTTTATGAAGATCTAATCTATCTTACGTTTGTCAAAAACCGTTGTGTGAAAGAATACTGAATTGATGCATTGAATCAGACGCAGATAAAAAATTCAAAAAAGTAGTCCGTAAAAACTCAATACAGTACTAACAACTATTATAGAATAACAAAAATATTTGAATTCTTCATTTCATATTTTGTTATTTCTCGTTGATCATTTTTGGATGAATGAATGAATAAAACTATAATTTATTAAAAAAAAGTTCATTGACATACACTTGACGTATTTAAAACCATTTCAGGTTTCTCCGATCGCCATATCATCGGCAGACGTAAAAGGGCGTAGGCAAAACATAATATAAAACAAATTCATTTTCACTAGATGCCCAGTTAGGTAGGTAATACTTATATCTTGGTTTTACAATGTAACAACAATACAACAATTTACAATATACCAGATAGAAATGAAGATAGACACACATAAACCTAGTTTTTAGTATTTAGTAAACCTTGTATTTAGTCCCAATAAGTTAGCCTACAAAAATATATTGAGGTAAAATGTGTTTAAATGTGGTAATATCATGTTTAGGAGCCATTCAGTTAAATGTTAGTCAGAGTATAATCTAACTTAAAAAATGTATTTAAAAAAAAATCGTATACAAAATAAATATTATAATTTAATTTAACTTACAAGATAGCGAAAGAAAATAATTTAATTATCACAAATAAAATCATAAATTTTTATTTACGATTTGGGTGTCGCGCTGCGTCTGTTGACAGGGGATCCTTTGAGCAAGGAATACCTTCTTCAGAGGATCAGTGTCGCAATACAGCGTGGCAACGCGGCAAGTATCCTTGGCACCCTGAACCTGTCGTCTCTTTAAAATTTTCTCATTTATCATTATTTAGATAGTATTTTTAATTTATAGGTACTTTTAGTTTTTTTAAAGTTAGATTTTAATTTAGAATTTACTAGTACTTATAAAAATATTATTAATATATTATATTTTTATATATTATATTTTTATATATTATTATTTTATAAATATTTTCACGAGATTCCTAAGCTAAAACTTGTTGTATTGGCTAACTTGAAAGCTTGACCCTGCCAGTACGAGATATAGTATAGGTATATTCCCATGCATATCTTTCCTACCTTCTAATATTTAATTAATAGAAATATTAAAATTCATCAGTCGTTAAAAATGTAGGGGGTGGCAATTTGGTAGCGCGGACAAGAGGAGTAGAGTGGAGAGACGCAATTTGCGTCCCAAGCGATCGTTGCCCGCAGGCATGAAGCACGCCAATTATAACGCCAATCTTTCATTTATTCTACCGTAGACTCTGAATTGCGTGAATCGAATAATCGATTCTAAAACATGGAATCTATTACTTTTATATAAGTCATTTTTTTTTTAATTTAATGCGTATCTACCAGCTTTATAGGACATAGACCAATAATCCGCGTCCTTCTTGTTTAATACAAGTACTACAATAATCGCAATTCTAATTTAAAAGGAAAACCAAGTATTGACGCACACTGTGATTTTAAATAACTAATAGAGGCAGCAAAATAATCTGAAATCTAATTAGTTATTATTCTTTACAACAGATGGCGCTATTACAAGGGCTGAATCCCCAAAACAGTTACGCTGAATATACTTTAAATATTATATTTTGAACAAAAATATTAAGCTGTCAAATACGTAACACGAATTATTTGGAAAAAAATTGTATTGCAATTGAAATAAAAACATCAGAATGCAACTATGTATCATATAAATATGACGTCACATGTATATGTTTTAAAATATATCTCGAAAACGCCACTTTCTTGCAAATATATTTCACTAATAGTTTTCAAAAAAGACGACCGGCGGCTCCGACCAATCGACTATTAATCAATATTACTGCCCCCAACACCTCAATCCAACCATCTTAATAATTAGACAATCCGTGATGGTATCTGCTATTTTTTTTGCACTTGTAACATTTCGAACATTAGTAATAAGAAATAGGTACACTAAGTAGACAGGACTGATAACCTGGTAAAGGTAGCGAACCGAAGCCGGAGGTAGGAGTGATTATCTCCACAATTATTGTCTTAAATAAAAAAGTCATTTTGAAATCTCTGTGTCATTTTTAAATACCTATCTGTAGGTACCACACAGGTTAATGTACGCTGGAATTTTATTGTTCATCCCTGTGTTACATGTAAGGCGACCTACGCCAAAAAAAATCCCTAGTTTTGCTATTCCATTACATAGCGGTTCAGAAATTACACTTACCTTGTTACACCTACTTTTTAAATTTCATCTGTATAATTCCAATTATCATCAAGTTGATGGACGGACAGACAGACAAACAGAACGAAATTATACGGGTTTCTTTTTTTGCTATGTGGCTAACGCAGTATGAAAATCTTTTGAGTGTAAAAGTTTCATCAAAATCCGTCTAGTGGTTCTTGAATGCGAAACGTTCAAACCAACAAACAACAGACAAAAAAATAACTAATTAGTCGATTAGAGTTATCCCAACAATTTCACACATGCACAGTTTTATAATAATACGTAGGTACTCTATACAATATTGTATGATGGGATCTTGAACGTAGGTAAATAGACACGCAAGTATCAGACGTTAGGTTGTACCGTGCCCTTATTGAGAACTATCAATGATCTAAATAAGGCATACCCTAGAAGCTGATCTCTTCCTGTGACGCCCACGCCTGGAGGCATACTCTGTTACGTAAATCTAGACTTTGTAATATGTATCATACTAGCGGCTATTTGCGGCTTTACATTAATTACATACCTAAAAGTTTTTCGTAGGATTTCTAGACTCATTTTTTACACCCATATCACATAAAATTATTCCATTCTGTCATTAAATTTCATTCCTATAAACTCGTATTCTACATAACAGTACGTCAACCGATAAACATTTCCATTTAAGTTCGTATCTATGAAGCGACAACTACATTCTCGCATAATTCAATACCGGAGGCGTTAGAGCAGCTATTTTAGTTGTTTTTGTTCTTTGTAAAGATTTAATGCTATATCTATCCCATTTATGTAGCGTTAACGGTTGCACCCTATAAAACCTTAACCGGTATAAAAAAAATAATATGGTATTCATATCAGCAAATACTAGGTTTATACGTTTCGAAATTTTCTAATATTTTAATACATCATAAAAAAAAACTTAAATGCGCGGGATATATGGGTCGAGCGTAAATATCCAAACTATTGACTGTCAAACAATGACGAGTTCATTGAAATTTTAGATCTATTTATTGTGTACACGGACCGTCGAACCTAGAATTACGTTACAGCGCCTTAATTTTTTCGTTAAAAGTCCAAAAAACGCTCGGCACGCGCCGAAACACGGCGTGCATTATTATAGAGTACGGCTGACCCCCGAATTAGATGTACGTGACGGAATGGACCATTGTGTAACCTTCTACCATGCAAAACACGTGCGAGTAATTTATATATTACAAAGTTTAACGACAAAAAATGTCTATTTTGCTTACGAGTATAATGTTTATGTTACACTATCTTTAGTTTGCATTATTGTAATTTATATAGGTATCTTGTGGCAATTTAGATTCCATCGGTCATAACGGTACGATAACTGTCAAGTATCTAATATCTAATTAGTATTTATATTCGATTTATTAAGGTTCCGTATCTCAAAAACTAAAAAAACAGAACCCATAGGTTCAGTTTATTGTCCGTCTAGTTTCGTTTCATATAGTCTGTAGCTATACAAAAGGCTATGTTTCTAAGGTCCGGTATTTCAGTTCTCACTTAAACCTTAAATGCAGCTTGATTTTCAAAATCCAACACAATTAAGCTTCACTTAACGTTATTCCTAGGATGAGAACTGAAATACCGGCCCTAAGTCAGTGCCATAAAAACCTATAGGGTGGTCCCGTTGACCTTAGCCTCTTGAAATTCGACATAAAGAAAGGTCTTGTAGCACAACTAAAAACCCTGACAATTGCCGATTTTCAATTTTATGTGGATTATTAATACTTTTATTTTGACATGCGTTTTCGCGCCATCTGAGGTAAGTAAAAAAACACGTTAAAATACTTTTTGTTATAACGGTATGGATCCCTCGATTTGGAATAAGATTTCAGCCCTAAAGATTAAGTCGCTGCGACTTTTGTAATACAAAAATAGAAGTAAAGAAGTAGAAAAACCCATCTATCATACTGATCCAAAGCGACAGGCGTTCATGGTAGTATTGTATTCATTGAAGTAATCCACGATTCAACTTAGAGATTTTGTATCAGCAATTTTGATATGTAAATCAAAGAATAACATGATGATCGTCACTCAGTATCGACCATGATTCGATTAATAAAAATTTTCAGAGTTGGCTTATTTCATAAATGGTCATAAATATTAATTTTACTAAATAATATATATAGCATGACAACAAATTCAATAAAATGCTAAACTAGTCTTCATATCGGGTGTCCTTTCTGAGAATGATTTATATTAAAATGCCCTCGGGCCTTACCTGGGTGTAATGTTACTAGACTTTGATTTATATGGGTCGATCCTCGCGCCTCTCCGATATCAAAATTATTTTTATGCCACTATGTAGACTTAGCAAAGTTACTTTGGAGAGAAAAGGATATTCGTTATTTGACAGTAGTTCATATTTACTATCACGTAGTAGCCTCTTTTAATACTAGATGTTAGTTTTCAATGGAACTATATGGTCCATTTTATATATTTTTCAAGTCTTAGGAAAAATGAATCTCATATGTATAAGTTTAAAGCAAAAAAACAAGAAAGTGATTTCAAAATAATAGCCTTGAAATTGACACGATAAATCTCTTGTTTTCAGACCGAAAGAGCTTTTGCAGTGCTCAATTTAATATCTATCCTATAGCTCGTATATTAAGAACCAATCATAAACAATAGATACATTTAAAATTGGTAATTAAACTTTTTCTATTGTTTTTTTTTTAATATGTTATAAACCCAGTTGAACCACACCTGCAAAAATACATGTAAAAACCCTTTTTAATAACAAGCTTTAATTTAAAAAGTTCTGATCTAAAAATTAAAAATAATGATTAGCATTTAAAGCTCAAAAGTATAACTATTAAGGCGTGAAATATACTACATTTTAAAAGCTTGAAGTTTTATTTCAAATAGAAAGTTTCAATATAGTATTTATTATTTACCTACTTTAAATGCTGATAATTATTTTCAATTTTTAGTTCAATTTGGTGTGAGCAATTTTATAAATAATGTTTTATAAAAATAAATGACAATACATAAATGTCGATCCATTAATATGTGATACTCATCTCTATTAGTATCTAACAGTCTTACGTAAGTTCCAAAAGAATTGGTTATTTCAGTATTCCGTGATTGTTACCGAGAGGTTTTTCGCGGTAACCTTTTATTAGTATGCGCGGATGAACTACAAGTTAACGTCGCGTGCCTTATACGTGTTATGGATACCAAAGATAATAATAATAGTCAGTAATAGTATTCTATGGTCGGTACACGATCGTAGCAACATTGAGCTTTTTCGCACTCCCAGTTTTTCGGGTGCTGGAGCTAAAAGCCAAAAACGGAACCATAGTAGTTTCATCATGTCTATCTGTCTGTACGTGCGTCTATTGTTATCTGTCTTGTCCGTCTGTCAATCCGTTCGTCTATTGATTTGATTTTCGTCACAGATTTTTTTTTAAATAATTTCTCCATGTATCGAAATGAGTACTTAACTCAGTTTCATTCAATTCTACTATCTACATATTCGAAATATATCGATTATTTTACGCTGTTATGACGTGAAACGTGTACTTTTGCAATTGATTTACGTTTTGTAAAAAATGCACCTGTAACAAAATGTTCTTGTTCTTAAAACGGTTCATATCCATCTCCCAGTTTCGGACCACTCCAGTTTAACATGGGTTAAGTCTGAGAACTGTAACTTTTTATCGACATCGACCGACAAAAGGTATACAAAACAATGATGAGGAAGAAAGTGACTGAAAGGATGTTGCTTATGGTACATACAAACAAAATACAGAAAAGGAAACGAAGAGTAACATAAATTAATTAATACGATACTAAAAAATATCCAGTATCGACCTGTGTGTCGACCAGTTTAGCTTATGCGTTATAGAGTTGATCCAAGTTGATCGTTTCAAAATTTTTTTTTTTACTTTTAGTCTTTCTATGTTTGAACACCACAAATACAACAATGTTTTAAAAACAAATTATTATAATTCACTGTTAGGTTAACTTTACTCATAACCATAACTGTACAAGCTAACGCTTGCTTCCCATAAGGGGTAAGCAGAGTCTACGAAGCGGATCACATAATATTGGTCACCATTTCGTCCCCCCTTCCCTCTACGGGACTGGGTAGGCGTGATGATTGGCGTGCCCTGTCACCGCATTCGAGTCTATGGGTTTCTTCGAATCCGCGGTCATATTTGAGTTTTGATGACCGGAAAGAAGCGATGGTTAACTCGTAACGAGAAAGTCATCTCTGGAATTCCAGGTTCGCGCACTCGTGTGCCCGTCTACGAAGCCGGCCAAGCATTCTTAAACGAAACACCCTATGAAGGACTGATCGACTGGCCGAGTGGTTAGAAACCGTGACTACAGAACCAAAGGTCGCGGATTCGATTCCCGCCCGGGACCAAAATTTGTGTGATAAACATGACTATATGTTCTATGTCTGGGTGTGAAATATCCTTGTATACCTATATTATAAAAAAAATATTTAAGTGTGTATAAGGACATAATAGACAGATACAAATTTTTAGTATTCGCAGTGGAAAAGATGGGTCCATGGCCCGAAGATACTGTTGCATTCTCGCGTGAGATTGGCGCAAAGCTCCGATTGGTGTCGGGTGACCCTCTGAGCAAAGAATATTTTGTTCAGACGATCAGCCTAGCCATTCAGCGCGGGAACACTGCTATAGCGTTTTCGGCACTCTGCACCGATAATATGTTGATGCTTTAGCATGGATGTACCAATATAACTAGATGGGCTGTCCGCATTTTAAAGTGTCCGCGCAAAACGCAATAAGTCCTCCAACCAGTTTTTAGTCAATGTAATGGCTTAGAATAAACGTGCGCGATGTCGACTTGTATCGTGAAAATTTGTAAAACTACGCGTCAAAGACGCAAAAAAGAGCTGAGTATCGTATTTTCGATAAGTAAACATTCAAATTTAACATTAGTTTATGCCTGCAGACGGTTATTCCATTATTTTTAATCTAATTTAAACATTATCACGATATAATTCTCGCCCCATTCTCGTTAACAGTGTGACACGTCCGTAATAAGTATTCGTAAGGACTGACCCGACCCGATGTGACCCACGCGCGGCGCGACGCATTACGGCACAATACGGACGGTTTTGTTTCGCCTTTACACAGGCGATTTCACATCCTGTTAAAAATGATAGATCAATGTGCTTTAGTGAAAGATCCTACGATAGATTCATAATCTTATAGTACGTATATCAGTAATCTAGTACCCGTAATACAAACTCTGCTTAGTTTGGGACTAGATGACGCTGTGTGAGATGTCCCAGGTATTATTATACAAATTCATGCTTGCACACTTATAATTTCAAATTAGGATCATGTGTGTGTACGGTATAGATGTTCACTAACTGATAAATATTAGGCTAGGCATTCACGATCGCTCCAAATGGCGCCGTTACAAATGAAGCGCTTTATAATATTACAAATGGAACGGAGCGCCTCCGTTAGGAATCCCAGTTTTCATCATGTCCATTCATTATGTTCGATTGTTGTATGTTGAAAATGAATTCGAAAGAAGAAGCTTTCTTTATTTGTATTAGAAAAGAAAATCCAAGAGTAAACGGACTTAACATTGGCTGCAAAAACGTAATAAACATGCTCAAATTAATCTACTCGCGGTAACTTGAGTACCACCAAATTGGCGATATTATTCAAGAATATGGACGAAGGCGCATATTTTTAAAACGATCACGCGTCCTTTCCGTTCAAGAACAAATCCAAAAACAAACATCCAAGGAATGCTGGCAGTCCAAATCTGTCCGTGAATGGAAATACTCTATACGCGTAACGTGATCGGCCGGGTTAGATATCCGTCTGTGCTTTAGTCTGTGCCAAAATCCTAGCTAGCACGGCAACGGCGCGCCACCGCCCCACGCCTATGTTTCTCCATGAATGTAGAAATCGCGCTCCAAAAATCTGCCAGTCGCTAAATTTTACAGCGAAAACAACATTTTTTTTTTGTTAAGATATTATCAGGCTTTGTACAATTAACCGTGACTACAGTCATACCACAACATGGACATTTTCTAAATAAATCCACCAAAGTTGTACATAATGATACCTACTCGCAACTGTTAAAGCACAATCTCTGAGAAACATCTCCGTAATGTCTTCCTTATGACATGACATTAGCCCTTTAGCTCCGGCGCCAAAAATCTTGATGACTAATGATATCAACCACATTCATTATAATATAAAAAAATAAAAAAACTTATTCGCATGGTTATTATTATGGTATTGTTTTAAGGATGATAATAAAAACTGGTCAAGGGCGACTAAGACTCGCGCCTAAGAGTTTACTTAAGATTCCGTAACTTTTTTACTGTAAAGTGATTCCGGTGTAAGCGTTTTAGATGGAATCTTAAAAAACAACGTAGGAATCAATACAATATCATCTAGACATGGAAAAAGATCTTTTGGGGAGGCATTTAGGGTTAGGGACGCAAAGAGAGGGTCGCACAACGTCGCGTTTCGACGGTCAAAATCTGAAGCATAGCATTTTATAACCGACTCGTCTTCTAAAAAGACGTATTTAGGTACATCGATAAGAGATGAAATATAATTGTTTTTTATGATGCGACTCTAATTAGTGTATGTTAAGGAGTCTTTGTTAAAACAAGTTATTTTGATAATATATATAAGTACATATAAATCCTTACGAACTGAAAACCGATGAGGCCTGCCTCATTTTTTATAATCGTCACTTACAAGTGTTTGAAGTATTCTTTAAATCTCAAGAAAATTTAAAATTTATAAAACTTTATAAGCCTTAGTTTATATGCCTAATAACCTGTTTGTATACGAATGTGCAATGCAGTGATTGAAACTTGAAAGACTAACAAAGAATACACACGTTTTCTTTCATAAAACATATAATGTGTAACAATCCAATACTTTTGTATCTCGGTATTCGATCGCAAACAAAGCATAAACCGATGATGTCGACAATTTGCTATTACGTTACAACTTTGTAACCGCAGCTATTATTATTACACAAGGAACAATTTATTTACGTTATTTCGATATTTATTTTTCATAAAATATATTCAATCATCAAAAAAGGAAAAAATTTAACTTTCGTAATTAAATATATTTTTTTAAATAACTTTGCCTACTTTTACAAACTTAAAGTATAAAGTTAAAAACAATACTTTCAGTATAAAAAATAGAACATTAATGGGTGACTGATTTATGAAGTCGGTGTCAAATAACAATATTATTTTTAACTTTTTAGTTGAAGTTTGTATATACCAGTTTTAAAGTCTGTTTTTATTTTTTGCATTGACTTCATTTTTCAAGTCTTAGTGGTAAGCTTACCTATTTGTATTTAGTATTGTATAAGCCTTTTAAACGCGCTGCTCAAAATGACACACATACTTGGCTGCAGTCATGAATACAGTGCAAGCGGAGCAAGCAATAGCAAATGCAACTGAGGAGTTTCCTACGACTGCCTAGTATATCTATTCCCAGAACAGCTTTAATGTACCATAATATTTTATTTCCTAACTCAAAAGGCAGACAATTAAAAAAAAACTGATGACAAATGGAAGTTCAGTGAGGCTATTCTTCGAAACGATTTTTCGTTTGTAAATAATTTTCAAAATGGGCAATACCCATCGACTGTGTTTTTTTTTTTTGTGTATGTTACTCGATATCTTCAACGATTGTGAACCGATTTGATGAATTATTTTTTTCATAAATAAAATAGACTATTTAATGAAGTTGGTCCCAGTTGGAAGAAAATATTCAATTTCTAAGATTAAAAAATAGGGGATGAATCCCGTTCATTTGAATTTCATCCACTTTAGTCGATTTTAAAGAAATTTAGCACATATAGGTGTAGGGTCCTGGTATTTCCATTATCAGAACAGCTCTAAGGTACCCATAATATTTTATTTTCTAAACGACTCTACATCTATATACGTGCTAATTTTTCTTCACATTTAAATGGGACCAATTTCGTTAAATAGTCTATTTTATAACAAAATTATCGATCAAATCGGTTCGCAATCGCAGAAGATATCGTGTAACAAACAC
Source organism: Luffia ferchaultella (assembly GCA_949709985.1). Lineage (NCBI taxonomy): Eukaryota > Metazoa > Arthropoda > Insecta > Lepidoptera > Psychidae > Luffia > Luffia ferchaultella. The sequence goes on from OX453251.1 coordinate 6,549,843, forward strand.
AAAAAAGACAGTCGAATGGGAATTTCCTATTTTCAGAAATGATTTACAAACGAAAAACCGTTTCGAGGAATAGCCTTACTGAACTACCATTTATCAGCTTTTTTTTTAATTAATTAATTTTAAAGATATTGGGAAAAATAGTAATAACTTTCACATGACCTTTGTGATGTCACAGTTTGGCTGATATTACACCCATCCACTATGACATTTATGACATTCAAAAATAAAACATTTATTAGCTGTGAATTAGACAGAAGATCTATTCCGAACAAATTTTTTGTTGAGATAGCGCTTCCTACATTAGACGTCTACCTCTTTTACACATGAAGTACATTATATATACTTATCTCTTTCTTTCACAAAGCGCTATCTCGAGAAAAAATTTGTTTGGAGTGTCACTGCCCACTTGTAACATTTGTAACATCTTGTGAAAAATGCGTGACACTGACAGTGATTGATGTATTGATTTTTTTTAAAAGCGAGACAAATAGATGTCACTAAAAAAAATATCTGTGACGTCATTTCTGGTAAATTTTTAAAAAAATATAAAAATAAAATAATGCATACAAAACTTAAAATATTCAAATTAGTTTCTTGAAGTGGCCTATATTTTAAAACAAAAAATTAAAAATCGCAAGTTGAAAAAATCTAAAAAAAAGTGCTCGTGTTCGTGACCGACAATAATATCTTTATGGTCTCACTTAACCTAAAGCAGAAAACGGTTTTTTTTTTCAATCAACGTTCTTCAATAATTCAGTTTTAGTTTAGTTAAAATTAAATAAATAATAAATATATCTTTTGATTTGATTGATCAAATAAGTAAACAAGCAAGAGGTCGTTAACTAATGAAACGCCACCAGTATGTTATGTTTACTTTTATAAAATTATGGTGTATTTTCCACCAACCTATCAACAAACATAGAACAAAAGTTGCAATTCAATGAAGAACGCACTAAAGTCAGTACGATCGTACTTAATGCTCTCCATCGTTGAAATACTATTTTTAAAACTCTTACGTTAATAAATTCTATTTCCGTATTGGCCAGGAATTGAATACTAAATAGAGCAAGCAATTGATATTTGCTAGTAGGGACTCTTCAAGATTATTTTAGTTCTGATTAAAATTTTCAATGTAATACTCAAGAGAAGAAAATTTTAATATATTCTTACATTATGAAAACGATACTTTTATATTTGTCCCATAGAAATAAAACCGTCTGAAATGTTATGTAGACGCAACACGCCAGATATCAAATACGTTTAGATGTACCCACAGACCAGTCAACCTTTAAACCACGCTTTAATAAACGTCAGTACGAAAACGAAATCGCCAAAAAGTGGCGGGTGCGGGGAGAGGTCGGCTAGTTTTCATTGGCTCGTTCAAAATTGACAATTTAATGGCTTCCGACGTGCTTCCAACTGACGGCTCACTAGTGACGTAGTTATGTAGTGTCACTACATAGCCTTGGCGAATGCTACTCCCTGTCAAAGCGTGGTCTATAAGGTTGACTTGTCTGTGGATGTACCTATTCTATTGTAGATGTGCCGCACCTGAACGTTTATAGGTCGATGAGAAAGATTCTTCGTACTGTCTATACAAATTCAGGAAAGATTTGTTTAAATTCATCAATTTATAATAAATATATGTGCTTTTTTGATCGTCAACACGTTGCCATCTTGTAAGTGATGTCTATATTGTAAAAATTTCAGGACTTGGCGAAAAGTTGGAATTAGTAGTTTTGATAGTCAACCTTACGCTATTTAAAGAATTCTAAAGCTACCGGAACAAGCGAAAATATGAGGGGGACAAAGTTGGAATTTCTTTGTCACTTTCACTTATTTGTACAGCTTCAAAACGTATTTACTATAAAATTTACGTGGACTAAATATCTTTTTAAATTTTTTTTAAGTATATCAACTTTCTAAGGTGTTAAAAGCAGTCAGGCACATACATTTCGCAATTAATTTTAATTCATACAGACAACAAAACCCCATTGTAAAATAATTACACGCAAAACCGAAAGATGGTTTGGAAATCTTAGCGTCAGATAGATTACATTGGTGTGAATATAGCGACCTTCGCTACTTGACTGGACGAACCGTGCGTGGACGATTTCGGACTACCGTCGGCGACGATATGGTCGTCGAGCGCGGCGTGCCTCAAGGGTCTATTCTAGGCCCAATCATATTTAATCTCTACGTCTCAGATGTGAACGAAGCATTAGACAACGGAGGATTTGTGTCACAATACGCAGACGACTTGTGTGTCTTAAACATCTCATCAAACACTGCATTTGCCACACGCCGGGCGGGCGCCGCGATGGACTCCCTGACCACCTACTACAACCGGTGGGGACTCCATTGCAATATCGCCAAAACTGACTGTATCCTATTCACAACAAAGAGAAAACATGAGACACACATAACAACAGCGGACGGCACTCGTCTGCCATACTCCAAATGCATCCGGTATCTAGGAGTCATGCTGGACAAAAGACTATCGATGAACGAGCATATACGTTCGACACTAAGAAAGGGCCGCCTTGTGTCACACATACTAGACCCGATCATCGGATATCGCTCAAAAGCCAGTCTAGACACGAAATTGCTGCTGGTCAAAGCATGCCTCGCCCCTGTGCTAGACTATGGGTGTGTGCAATTGCTCCCACGCATAAGCAAATCAAACCAGTTAAAACTGGAACGAGTCTACCGGATCGCATTGAAACGAGTGGGCCAGCTCCCACGAAACCTGGATACGGATATCCTCTACGAGATGCTCGACGAGGACCCGTACTACAAGCGCATTTACGACCTGCACAACGACGCGTTAAATCGGGTCCTCAATCTGAGACGGATCGAGGACTGTACAGATGCCGGCGCACCATACCGTCGACACGGCATGCACAATGTGCTCCTGCCGTCCGAACGGATAAACCATCTACAGAAGGCCCTCGCGCCCAAAGTGAGAAAGCAACCCGTGTCAAAGCGGCCGCCTGAAGCGATCGAAGGCAGGATGGGCATCCTACGGTGACGTGCCACCAACGACTAGCATAAAAAAAAAAAGACTCAACTTAATTCATAAGTGAAGTGCGTAGTGTAGTGTAGTTATTAAGTTACTTAAGTAGTTTTTAAATTAAGATAAGTAGCACGTAAGATAGCATGTATTTAGGCCACTAGGGTGGATACCAACAGCTTCACGCACCAAAAAGTTTGTAAGCCGACTACGTTCTACTGAACGAAACAGGCAGACAAACAAACCTCTCCTTACGTGGAGGGCTTATTGTTAACCCCATTTCTATGTAATTACCTAACTAAGGAAATAAAAATATTTTTCATTCATTCATTTTCATGAAAATGAATCAAAATAATGTTTCAATTATATTCTAAATCCATTGGTCCTGTCAATGAAAATAAATTAATATTCGATGGTTCAAACGTTCTGGTGCTTTCCAGAACAAATCATGCAAATTAAATTAGTCTGTTTTGGACTGATCTTCCTGACACAGAACTACTACTGATGGGGAAGTATCGATAATCAAAGTTGAGGATTTACATACACATAACAATATTTACTCCTAAAACGCAATTCGTTTTACCTTCATTTCCAATACGTCGTGACATGAATGCACATTGCGGGTGCGACCGCCTGTCGCGCGGCCGCTACTCGTAAAGCTAGTTAAGCCAACATAATAAAATGCGCCTCTGAATTAGCCTCTCACTTTACAGCCAATGAATTTAATTATCCCCCGCAGCTCCTGCAGGGGACGCACCCTGCGTTTGCGTCAATTCTCTTAAAATATAATTTCGTTACGCAGCACTCGACTTTTTATCGATAAACTTTGACGACTCTATAAGTGTTTTATTGATTTGAAACTTTTTTTAATTGAACATTTTAACTGTAAGTTTTAACTATCTTATAATAGAAGTTTAAATGTGAAATTGCCATTCTAGGAACTCGTATTGGCCATTTTGATTGAAAATAAAATCTGTGTGGTAAATATTTTTTTTAAAGAAAACCCAAAATTCAAATTCAAAATCAATTAAATAATTTATTTCTTTTTCAATCGTTTTCACAATCGCGTCTGCATTCACGTGCACATGTCGAAAATTCGAGTAATTTTTTTAATACGAGTTCCGCTATGGCGCTAACGCAGCCGATACAGCTGTTGTGAAATCAGTGGTGTTTCGAGGAAACATGACTAATGAAAGCCAAATGCTTTTTGGTTTAGTCGCTTTAACAGTGCAAATTTAGATTCACATAATGAAACAGTGTCGTGATAACCCGAGCGCAGTGAGCCTGTTTCAAATTCATAAGACCATAAGGCCGTGGTTCGAATCCGGGCGTGTCACTAACTTCGTGCATCGGAGAAGCACGTTAAGCAGTCGGTCCCGGTCGCTGTCAATAGATGGCGGTTTTTATAATCTGCCAACCCGCATCAGAGCAGCGTGGTGGCTTTACGCTCCATGCCCCCTCATCTTAAGGGGAGGCCTAAGCCCTGCAGTGGTGTATAAAAAAAGGGCTGATGGAAAAGGAAGGGTAGCCGCTAAAGTTCAAAGAATTGCAAGACATGGTGGAAGCTGATCCATATGAATCTACTGCAAAGTTTGCGACATGGTTTGAGGTTATCGTACTGATTATATTACTCTGTTTGCAGAACATTTACGTACGAACCTTGTTGTAAGATTGTTTTGATTGTAAACGTGGATTGTTTGCGATAGTCGCAAACGAGCAATCTAATGGGTTAACTCGAGTCCAAAGCCAAAACATTTCTCAAAAAATGTTGCTCTCAAAAAGGTAATCGTAATTGTGGTCCTGTCGTTTTGGTAACCACTATAGCTTCTTCAGATCCGGCGTGTCAATAACAGCTGAAGTCCATAGTCAAGAACTCGGTACAATGATAGTGAAACTGACAAAAAATCACCTCCCGACTGAAGCCGTTGCAGTGCTACATACAGGTGTTACACTTGGGAAACCTTAGTCACCCTCCTTACCCTTCGGACTTGGCCCCTATCAGCTACCATTTTTCCGCAATTTGGACAACTTTCACCATAGGAACAAGGTTAATTCCCAAGAATCAGTTGAAATCACTTTTAAGGACTTTGTTTAGTATTGCTTTCCAAACTTCTATAGCAAATAGGCATTCATGATGTCCCCCTACATGAGGGTAGAGCAGCCTGGAGAATTTGTTGGGGTGACAATATTTTGATCAAATAATCATTTTATTTTTACTAATTTCTAGTTCATTTTTAGGGATTCCGCACACAAAGGGTGCCAACAAAACCCTATTACTAAGCCTACGCCGTCTATCCGTCCGTTCCTCCGTCTGTCCTACCTTTGAAAGGCCGTTTTTTTAGCCGTATTAGGTAGCCACTTGAAACTTTCACACAATATGTGTTACTATGGCGAATATATCAACAAATAATATTAAAATAAAAAAATAAGGGGATCCCTAAACAATAAACGTGTCCTGTTTAGTAATTAATGCTTTATATTAGAAACGATAGTACATACAATTGCTAGTGATTAAAGTGCAAACTCTAGTCAACAACAAATGTTTTAATTCTGAATGAAAAAATCAGTTGACCCTGCAGGCCATCCCTGGAACTCCCCGCTATTTTCGAGTTCAAAGCGCTCGAAAATTAGAAAGCTATCTCTTCGAATTCAAAATATCGGTTTTCGTGGTTTTTGAGCTCTTCGAGCTCACAATATTCATTTTCCGAGCTCTCCAAGCCCAAGAACAGAAATTCTATACATTTAGAGTGCTTCAAGCTCAGAACCCTGGGGGACATATCAAAGAAAATGTTATTTTGGAAATATTTGAACTGCAATATCTTTTGAACGCTTCGTTTGATTTTAATGCAGTCCACGGCATTCTATGCAATTTTGTAAGCATAAAATTTTTGTGCAAAGTCAAAAATCTATTGATCGTCAAATTTTAGAGTTTTGTTCAAAAAAAAACACTTTTTCGTAAATTTGTAAACTGCGATATTTTTTGAACGCTTCGTTTGATTTTAATGCATTTAATGCAAGTCATAAAATTTCAAAGTTATGTTATGCAAGTTGAAAAATAGAATTTCTATACATTCAGAGTTCTTCGAGCTCAAGCAAAGAAAACGTTATTTTGGAATTTTTGAACTGCGATATCTTTTGAAGGCTTCGTTTCATTTTAATGCAATTTACGGCATTCTAAGCAATTTTGTAAGCTTTTGTATAAAATCAAAAATCTATTGGTCGTAAAATCTCAAAATTACGTTAAAAACACTTTTTCGGAAATTTTAGTTTAGTTCTAGTATCCCTAACAGCTGTAAAAGAATTAAGCTTCTAATTAAACCCAATAAAAAAAATAGGTACACTTATGCCGCATATTTTGACACGCGCAAGTAAACCAAAACCTATAGGGAATTCCCCGCTGATCTAGAATCCGTGAAATTTGGCAAGAAGCAAGAACTGACAGTACAAGTAAAGGAATAAATCCGAAAATCGTTAATTTGCAAGTACATCACATTTCAATATTTTTTTTTTAAATATCGTTTTCCTCAAGAATGCGTAGAGTTATCAAGTTAAAAAATACAAACAGACAGACAGACAATAGTCTTAATTCGTCACAATATGTAGGTACAGACAAAATATGAGATTTATAATAGTGCAGATACATGGATATAGGTATTAGTTACTACCTATTATAATTTCTATTTATCGTTGTTAATCATCGTTTGCAATTGTTACTAAATGAACGATTTTTTATAATGAATGCTACAAATTTGACAATATGTCCAGACTTCACCCATTATGGCGATTTATTTAGTGATAAAACTCACATTTTCACTTTTTTATCTGTTATATAAGCTCGAGTTGCCGGTTTTCAAGCCGTTGGTTGCCCAATGTAACGGTGTCGTAATTTTGGGGCCCATCCGCATCCGGCCGATGGCTAATTCAATATCTAAATAAAGAGAAGCAAAATGCGCGATAATGGGGAATCGGCGGCGGAGCGTGAACAGAAGTTAACAGGAGTTATACTTTTTGTTGCTCTTAGTATACCTGGTTTTTTTTGTGCTGTGACATTGAATAGTTAAAGTTTTTTCCGTTGTTTTTTAAGGAAGCTAACGTGTTATTTAATATTCATTAAGTTATGATTGGAGTGACTTGTTCATACACTTACTTATTTCTTATCTAAAATTACAGAAATTAAAAGGAGTATAGGTACAGTTCCCAACCCGCAGTGGAGCAGCGTGGTGGACTAAAGCTCCAAGCCCCCCTCCTTACCCTGGGGGAGGCCTAAGCCCCTGCAGTGGAGTAAAAATGGGCTGATGATGATGACGATGATAGGTACATTTTGTACCTGTATAAAATCATAAAAAAATTTTAAGGCTGGGCGCACTTAAATATTATTAAATGGATGCGGCATTCCCATAGTTGCTAATGGTCTTGTGACGAAAGGTCACATAAGTCACAGTCCTAAAAGTCTATTTCATAGCCTTTCTTTTTGTTTCTTTGTATAAGTACCTATGGCTGCAATGTTGAGTTCAAATTCTTTTTATTGTTGTTTTTCAGGCAAACTGGCTAGTAGTTCAATATTAATTTGTTGAGGCGACTAGTTTATATACTTATTTCTTTGATACCTAAAACTGCAAAAGTTAACAGAAGTCATACTTTTTGTTCCTCTGTAGGTATAAACTTTTTTTCGTTCTGTGACATTGCGTTGTGTTAGACTCGAATTCACCTTTTTTGTGTTGTTTTTTAGGGAAGTGAAGTGATATTTAAAATATTAATTTAAGTAATGTTTGGAGCGCGACTATAAAAAAACTATAAGTCCACTCACAAATTACGTACCAATAGACCAATTTGACTGACTGATTGGCCGAGTGATTAGAGACTAACTGCGGAGCCAAGGCCAAGGGTCGTGGGTTCGAATCCCGCCCGGGACAAATATTTGTGTGCATGGACATGTCTATTTGTTCCGTGTCTGGGTGTAAAATATCTATAAATGTATAGTATATTATAAAAAATATATAAATATATTTAAGTATGTAAATCAGTTATCTGGTAACCCATAACACAAGCATAATACTTGCTTACTCTGGGACTAGATGGCTCTGTGTGTGATTCCCATGTATTAAAATAAAAATTTAAAAAAAAATAGACCGTCGGCCGAGGCCGTTTTTCTAATGTATTGTATCACACTTCACGACATAATACGGCTTATCTGTAAAGCCCTCATATCATCATATGTGTATTTGTTACCGCTTAGGAAGTAACGCTATATAAAAAATGCCTTTAACAGTAAACAATTAAAACATTGTAGGTCTATTATTTCTTAGTTCTCCGACTCCTACTCAACGGATTCGAAAAGTCGAAATCGAAAACAAATCGAACCACTTCACTCCCTCTAAAATTGAGACTTCATAGCTTCCTCCAAACCGTCTTTATACTATATATATTAAATTTGCTATGGTCTCATAGCGGCCACGGATATCCACAAATGGAAACTCAACGCTGTTCATTTTTAATTTCACTTCAGAGTATATTTTTAAGATGGGAATAACTTCATAAATCTTCTATGTCCCAAAATCACAAAAAGATAGGCAGGATAAGCACGATACATCGTGAAAACGATCGTCGATCTATAAACAAGCTTTCCGCCCGTGTAGAGTACCTACAGATTTGTAGTAAAATCGTAATAAAATACGTGTCTTCACTGGACCGAATGTAGCCGGGCAGTGTAGTTGGTTAGTGATGCGGTCAGCGAGCAATGAGCGACCATGACCCTGCCTCCCATATTCCTCCTCACCCGGCTGGTACCCCGAACGCCACCATTGATTGCCACCGCTGCACGGCCGGCGTAAGTAGCACGACCGCGCCTCACTTCGATTTTTGTCCGACATAAACTAAAACTGTTGTTAATATCCATACTAAAAAACAATCATGTAAATCTGACTAGGTAATGGATGTCGAGCTAAAAGCGCATGAATGGACAGACAAACGTTACAGTTTATAATATGTATAGGTGTCCAATACATATTTTTTTAGTTTGAGCATAATCAAAAGTAAAAAATAGGGTGTCCATTCAATAGAATTCTCAGAGAGGTACATAAAAAGAGGTTTAAAAGGGACCAAGAATTTAATTTTTACATCTTTTCAATCGGTTGATTCAAATTTTGAATCCCAATTAGCAGTAAAAATGCGTTTCCAGTACGTCCACCCAATAAATACAAGATGTAAGAGTAAATAAATGCGATCATGCGATATTCTAAAAAAAATTATAACCTCATTTCTTTCATATAAATAATCTGTAGTTATTAACCTAAAATCGTAAATTTTTAGTTACTTCTACAGTTCTTTAAACGGGACAGACAAAACGTGCGCTCTCACTTTATCTTGAGGACATTTGGTATAATATTAATTAGGTAGTAACGTCACACGACGCCTTTATGGGTCTTCGCATTCACCCCTTGTATACGTGACAAGAGTTACTTGTGCTCTATTTATCCATCTGTAGCCCGATTTTAGATACGATTCATAGGCACACGACAACAACAAAATACTTTTTATGTACATTACCCTTACTTTTACTGCACTTGGTTACATAAGGTTTTTTTATTACGTTTTAATTACGTTCACTTATCACTAAATGGATTCCCTCCGAATCACATATCATGGCAATGAATATGAAAGTCTTAAAATAAAAAGTGCAGCCAATGTTACATATAATTTGGTTTCTGTTTACAAGTGCCAGCTGTTTCATCTCGCGTCCGAATCGTAAAAACGGGACCAGACGAGATAGAACATAAAACATGTATTTTAATACCTACCGCTCTCATGCGTCGCTCTTTTTACTACTATCTTTTTTTTAACAAAAACCTACCAGATCCCAAGGAGCTAGTTCGGTACATAAAATCAGATCAAATTAATCTTAAAATGTTTTAATACAAGATAATACAAACTTCAGGTATTTATTCATACAATAAGATACAGTCTTCTGACTCCGACGTTTCTCTATTTGGATACATCAATAAATAAGAGAACAATAATAATACGAGTATACATGTTGTATTTTTGATGTGGGACCAAACTGGTACATGTGATAATATCGATGGACTAACAAGTATATTATTAAAAATGAAATTTTATTAAACATTTAAAAATTTAACAAAAACACTTTATACTTGTACAAAATAATAACTATTTATAATTAATATTATCGCTACCGCTATTGCTATCGTTAAGGCTAATTGAGTTTCTAGCCCCGACTCTATTAATGAATAAACTAACACAATATTTTAAACACTTGTATGACAACTGATTGGAATTACTCTTTAGATCGAAGTGTGGACGAATACAGAATAATAAAAAAGAGGTCAATGGGAGCCTTGAAATCGGTTTCCAAAAAAACTATTGTTTTACAACAACAAATGTTTAAATAGTCTTTATTTCTAAGAAAAACAGTATCGATTTTTTTTTATTTTCTAATATATTTTTTTAACTTGTTAGTCGACAATGTATCATCATCTGTACGTATCAATTCTATCTCACATAAACAATACTCCGTGTATAACGTGAAAATGCAAATTTTGGTATCGCTGTTGTACAAAAATTAGCTTAGCTCGAATAATTACAAATTGTCTCGCGGTTCTACGTCTAATAAAATCTAAAGCTTAAAAACTACGACTAAAGCACATTTATATGGAGATCGACATTGGAAGTGTTTACAATGAATGAGGTTTTTTAAACCAGGTACGTTTGGACTGTG